>CM053581.1:322584991-322627103 GCA_028627135.1 Pseudochirops cupreus | reverse complement strand
TGATTTTTTTTTTAAATCTCTGTGGGGCTCTGCTTCCAGAAGGGAAAGCTCTGTCCCAAATCGCTGGGGTCCTCCCGGCTGCCGTAGCTCTCAGGAAGATGCTGGGAGTCTTCCTAAATACTTCTGGCTGACTGGATAATAAAGACTCCAAGACTGAGGCCCAAGATGGCGATCCGGATCCAGGCCGCTCAACGCGAGAGCACTGGCCTGAAAACAATCGCTAAGTCCCCCTGCTGTCTGCAGGCCACGAGCGGGAAGCTACAAAGCAGAGGCGGGTGCAAAACCTCTGCCTTTTGCTTTTCCGCTCTGGAGGCCTTTCGCCGGACTGCTTACGTCCCCCTTTCACAATCCCCACTGGCAGCTGCTGCTAATCCGCTCACCTGAGAAGCTCCTCCACTCCTCCCGTCCAGTCACTCCCGGGGCACAGCCACGGCTTCAGGGCAGGCTGGTTTCAGTTCGCAGCGCTGATATGGTTCCTCGTAGCCGAGCTGACTTTAGTGGGAAGTATCTTTGTGTGCGTTCTGGAGTTCTAGGATTGGTTTAGAGTCCTGTTTTATGGGTATTTTGGGGTGGCTATGTGAGAGCTGCGATATGTTGCTGCTGCTACGCCGCCATCTTGGCTCCGCCCCTAGTGCCCTAGAAATGTGGTTGCATTGGTCAGAGTTCTCAGGCCTTTTTTTTTTTAACTATTTTAAAATTTTTATTTTCAGTTCCAAATTCTCTCCCTCTCTCTACTTCCTCTGCTACCCATTGAGGAGACAAGAAATAATGATACCCATTATGCATATGAAGTATCAACCCAAAGGAACTGGCCTCTAACCTGTGGGCTGCCAGAGCTGGACAGAGCAGGCCAGAGACAGGAGAGTCAGGAATCAAGCAGAAGTTTAACTTCAAAGTGAGGGGGATGGTTTGCAAGCAAGGACCAATGTGCCACAGAGCCCAGTGCCTAGTTGAGGGGTAGGGGGGAAGGACTCGCTTTAGTGTGGAGAGATCTCAATACTTATACCAGTGGTTGTTCACTGAGCTGTAGCCCTGACAATGAGGGGTAACAACAACAGTGTGATAAGTTTGATTCATAGCAGGGCTTCATGACCAGAAACAATTCTGGGGGAAGGGGGGGGCGGGCAGCTGGGTGGCAAAGTGAGTGGAGTGCCAGCCCTGGAGTTAGGAGGACCTAAGTTCAAATCTGACCTCAGACATTTAACACTTACTGTGTGACCTTGGGCAAGTCACTTAACCCCAGTTGCCCTGCCTTCTCTGCTCCAAAAATATTTTTTAAAAAAAGACCCAGGATTTTGTTGTGGCTCCAGAGGGTGAGTGCAAAGGATTGTTGTCATGCTAAGTTCAGGGCACAGCTTGCTTTCTGGGACTTAGCTCTGGAAAACAAGTGAAGTCGTGCAAAACATATTTCAAGTCTTTCAAAGTTGTTTTAATTCATAATGGTATTGTTACTATATAAATTGTTTTCTAAGTTCTATTCACTTCACTTATACAGGTCTTCCCAGTTTTCTCTGAAACTTTCCATTTTGTCATTTTAAATGGTATAGTAACATTCAAATGTCATAATATGTTTAGCCATTCCCCAATAGATGGGCACCCTCTTAGTTTCCACAGTTTTGCTGCCATGAAAATAGATGCTGTAAGAATTTT
The DNA here is from genome assembly GCA_028627135.1 of Pseudochirops cupreus. Classification (NCBI taxonomy): domain Eukaryota; kingdom Metazoa; phylum Chordata; class Mammalia; order Diprotodontia; family Pseudocheiridae; genus Pseudochirops; species Pseudochirops cupreus. Next base: position 322,625,453 of record CM053581.1, on the reverse strand, counting down.
TGAAGAAATGGGTTCTCTCTTTCTCTCTCTTTCTCTCACTCTCTCAATTCTTTGGAGTATAGACCTAGGAATGACATCACTGAATTAAAGAGTCACAATTTAATGACTCTTCAGGCATTTAGAGGTTAATTTTCATAATAAAACTAAACCCTTCACTTCTTCTAATACCCAAAGAATTCAAAGTTCAACTGTTAGGAGACCTGGGTTCCTTCAGACCAGCAAACACCTACTCCCCTTGTCCCCACCCCACAGATGTCTTTGTGATCAACCAGAATCTAGCCTTGCCAGTCAGCTGAAAACCTGGTCTTTATGTCCAGACAAGGTGGCTGACTGAAAGTCACTGGTGAGATATCCTGCTACTAAGACAATTTACTAGGCAGCTTTCTTTTCTACCAGTCTGGAGTGTAGAATGTCAGTACCAAACAGGACCCAGGAGCTTTGGGATAGAATCATTCAACTTAATTTGATTCAGTTTCACTCAACAAGCATTTATTAAGCATTTCATAAGACAACCATGACCATTTTTTTTAGTCGTGATTCTTGGAGTCCAAAGAATTTCATTAGTGATGATGGAGTCAGACTTGTGCTTAGGGGTAGGCAAGGGGCACCTTATTGCCATGTTCTCGAGGCAGGGCTTCCAGAAAATGAAGGAATCCACTAGAAAATAGAAGTCTTGGGCATTCTGAACCCTTCGCTGTTCTCCTTAGCCCCACAAAAAGCCAATGCGGCAGTCTTATGAAAAGGGAATATGTCCCTCTTCTCCCCCAAATACCTTGCTCATTGCATGTCATGGTACCTGAAGTTCCACCATTATAAAGTCATTCCAATGGCAATTGAAGGTTTAAAGCAGCAAGATAGATGACCTTGTCTGCAGAGCGTAGCACCAGATGCCTAAGAACCTCACCTCCATCCCTGGCTCAGTACTGACTAGCTCAGTAATTTACAATTTCCCCTCTTTTTCCTCTGGACCTCAGTTTCCTTATCTATAAAATTAGTACAATAATCCCTTTCCTGTATCCCTTCCTAGGTGGTTATGAAGCACAGATGAGACCACAAGGGAAGGCCCAGATTCAAGTTCCAGCTCTGCCCTTACTGTGTGACTTTGGGCAAGTTCAGCCCTCTCTCTGGGCCCAAGTTTTATCAACTGTAAAATAAGGAGGGTTGCATTAGGTGATACAAGGTCCTTTGCAGTTTTGTATAAGCAGGAACATAACCTTGAAAAAAAAATAGATAGGGCAGCAAGGTGGCACAATGGATAGAGCACTGGCCTAGAGTCAGAAAGATGTAAGTTCAAATCTAGTCTCAGACACTTAACTAGCTGTGTGACCTTGGGCAAGTCACTTAACCTGTTTGCCTCAGTTTCCTCCTCTGTAAAAATAAGCTGGAGAAGGAAATGGCAAACCACTCCAGTACCTTTGCCAAGAAAACCCCAAATGAAGAGTTGGACACGACTGAGCAACAACAAAACCTAAAAGAGGCATCAGTGTTATGAAAGACCTTTTTGAGGCTTGTTGAAATTCTAGGTGATTTGCATAGCTCTGGAGGTAGCAGCCAGAAGCATGATGAGAGTGGAAAGGAATTTAATCATCCCAACCTAAATAAGAAGAGAGTAGTAGTGAGAAAATTCCCAAAGAGGCAAAATACATGGGTTTTGAGTGGGGCAGCAGGGAGTAGAGATCTGTCCTGTCCCAAGGGCTGCAGCTGTAGTTAGGGGCTCAACTGGCCTAGGACCTGAAAGTGTATTGATTAGCTATAGGTACATATTGGTTGAGTAGTCTTACAAAAGAGTGATAATACTCTTATTGAAGAAATCTCCAAGTTCAGAATTGTTAGTGTTCCCTCTCCCACTGCCAGCCTGGGAAATTTGTGAGAGATCATATTTCTTGGTGTCCGTTGTTAGTCAGTCAGCAGCATTTGGTAAATACCCGGCATGTTCTAAGCACTATGCTAAGGACTGGGAATTTTAAAAAAAGGCAAAAAAACAGACCTATTCTGAAGGCACTTTCAATCTAATGGAGCAGATGACGTGAAAATAACTCTGTACAAACAAGCTATGGACAAGAGAAATGGGAGAGAATAGATAGAGGCGAGGCACTGGCATGAGGAGATCAGGGAAGGTGGGGTTTTACTTAGGACTTGATAGAGGAAACAAGGGCCTGTCCTAATGAAAACTTTGCTTTTTGACTAATTATGATTCCTGGTCTGTTGGCAGAGAATTCCCGGATGGGGGCTGGAGCCCCATACCCATAACTATGACTAACCCCAAACACTTTGTGGCTTCAGAGTATGTGGGGCTTGTGATTCTAGGAAAGCAGCTTTGTTATGCTTCACAGATGTAAGATGCTATTAGGTCTCTTCTATGGATTTCCATAGTCTAATTTGTGTCATCTTTACATGTTTCTTATCACTCCACTGGATTATAAGATCCTCGAGCACAGGAAATGGGTTTTATTCATCTGGCCTTGCACACAGCAAGCACTTACTAAGTATTCGTTGAATTGAATGGAGGGGTTTTTTTTATATAAGATTTGGGAGTTTTAAAAAATAAAAGTTTAAAAAGAAATTAGTTTATTTTTTCACATCATATTAATTTCTAAATACATGCTTCCATCTCCCCTACCTAATGAGCTTTTCCTTATAACAAAGATGAAAACAAAACAACAACAATTATTCAGCAAAAGCAACCAACACAATCCACTGCAATCTGGCAATGTCACTTAAATTGAGTTTTCCAGGTGTCTGTTTTAAAATACAATATCTACTTATCTACTTCATAGTTTTACCTCAGCCGTATTCAGGGAGATTCATAGGATCCTAGGAGAAATCATCAAGTCCATTGAAAATAATAACAGCAGACATAGTGTGGTATAATGGGTATATTCAGTGCCAAGAACTCCTAGGTTTAAGTCCTATCTCTGACATATTGGCTGCATGACCCTGGACAAGTCTTAGTGCCACTCTCCAGGACAAGTTACAGATAGGTGCCACCTATATTGGTAGGGGATGTTTCCTCATCCCAGAGTTCCCTATTCCAATAACATCATAGGTCTAGTCACTATTACTAGTATTACATATCTATATAGTAGTTTAAGATTTCCAAAGTGTTTTCCAAACAACCACTGGTCCTAGGAAGTAGGTGGTGCATGTAACCATTTTTCCACATAAGAAAACTAAAGCCAAAAAGGTGAAATGTCTTGTCTAGTATAATGCAGCTAATAAGGGGAATTGACTCCAAGAGAAAGAGAATGAGATAAGAAGAGGGAAAAAATAATAGAAGAAAGGAAACTGAAAGTCAAGAGGGGCCAAGAGGTGCTTAACAAGCAAGCCAAGAGTCTGGGTGGTCAGGACTTTTCCTCTTCTCTCTGCACTTACAGGATTCCAGTCAGGAGATGGCGCCCAGGGCTCTGGATTTAACATGGTTGAAGAGGGAGGAAAGAGATCCTGGTTGCTGAGAGTTAGGTAAATCAGTTCTCCCCACTGGCTTTCTAAGGAAAGCAGTCCATAATTGTTGATGTTTTTCAAGCCCATCACAGAATCCATTCTGCCTTGTGTCCATGCTTAGGGCAAGAAGCAAAGGACATCTCCCCTAGATTGCCTTGGAGTCAAACTCTGCTAGACTCCTCCGGGAAGAAAGGAATGAAGTTATAATGTTGTCAGTGGTGACATCACTATTGATCAAGACAGATTGTTACCCTGCAGATTTTCCCTAGGGGAGGAGAGAATGAATCTATTCTGGCCCCATCTCTGTCTCCCCTCTGCCTGCATGGCCCTCTCTCCTACATCTGACTCCTAGGTAGGAGAGAGCATTCGGTGTTCATTAACTTAATCACAGACTATGAAAGGAAACAGTTCCAAGAACAAACATTTCTTGGCTTCTGGTTCAAGTGCTCTCTCATTAGGGAATATTTCAAGGGTAGGGAGCCCCACTCATAGGAAGGAATGCTGGATTTGGAAGAGTGTGGTTGTTCAGCCGTTTCAGTCATGTCCAACCTTTCATGACCCTATTTGGCATTTTCTTGGCAAAGATACTGAAGGGGTTTGCCATTTCCCGAGGACCTAGATTCAAATCCTAACTCTGCTACTTGTGTGAACCTGAGCAACATACACTAGAATGTCCACATGTTAACTTCACCAAACCTTATTCCCTTTGGCCCTGTGCTCTAACCTTTCAAGGTCTGTTTGAATTCTAACTCATCCGGTAGCTTATCTATCAATCCCACTTTTGTATCATCTGTATATTTGATGAATGTACCATCTATCCCTTTATCTAATTCATTGATGAATCGTTCCCTGGCATAGTGCCAAACACAGATCCCTGGAGATCAGTTGTAGTGTAATCCAGCATTCCATGGCAGAGTGCCGGCTCCTGCCACTACCTCAACAACAATGTGCCCAAAGGCAAGGCATAGCTAATGTCTCAAGGGTCTCACCCCTTTATTTTGACCAATATCACTACTCACTAAACTTTATCCTATGACTGAACTCTCTGACAATAGTCCATATTCAATTCTGGACAGGAAATATGATTCAGACCCACAAAATGGCACATTCTCCAGTGAGTCCCAAACTCTTAGCCATGATATTGTATTTTAGTAGCCCTATGTGTCACAGATCACCTTATTCAACCCCTTTCTCAATGGCAGCGGTTCTCAACCTGTAGGTTATGTTCAATTTAAATACATCCTGCATATCAAATATTTACATTACAATTCCTAACAGCAGCAAAATTACAGTTATGAAAATAATATAATATAATATATTATATATATTTATATATATAATATATATTATTATTATTATATAAATAACAAAAATAATTTTATGGTTGGGAGTCACCACAACATGAGCAACTGTACTAAAGGGTTGCAGCATTAGGAAGGTTGAGAACCACTGCTCTAATGGGATCACCTACTAGACAGGGTTCCTTCCATAGCTTCTTCCCACTTCACACTTGCCAGGGTATGTATCAGTAGACTGTTACCTGTCTGTACTTGAAATTGAGGTCTATGCACAAAGTCTTGAAACCTTTCAGTGACAACTCCTTTCAAGGCTATTTATTCAAACCTATAGATGGAAAAAGTGCCTCACTGAATCCTTGTCGCCTCCAAGATAAAATATGAAATCCTCTGTTGCCCAAAGGCCTTCATAACTAACTCTCCACATCCCTCTCCTGCCCCGCACCACTTGCAGTCTTCTCCTACCTTATCCCTCACCATATACTCTGATCCAGTGACACTGGCCTCCTTGGTGTTCCTCAAACAAAACACTCCATATCCCAACTCTGGGCATTTTCGCTGGCTGTCCCCCATGCCTGGAATGTTCTCCCTCTTCATCTCTACCTCCTGGCTTCCTTGGCATCTTTCACATCCCAGCTAAAACTCCACTTTTTACAGCAAGTCTTTCCCTATACTTCTTAAATCTAGTGCCTTCTATTAATTTAACCTGTATATAGCTTGTTCCTACATAATGGTTTGCATGTTGTCTCCTCTGTTGGATTGTGAGCTTTTCGAGGGCAGGGACTGTCTTTTGCCCCTCTTTGTATCCCCGGTACTTATCACAGTGCCTGGCAGAGAATATGGACACGTAGGTGCTTAGTAAATGTTTATTGGCTGACTGACTGAAGGCAAATGTAAGAGGCAAATGACCTAATGGACTGCCTGACCAAAGGCAAATGACCTCATGGTCATTTTTTCTCCTGGTACAAAACTATCCCAACCCCTGAAGACTGGTATTATAATACATGTGCAATACAAAAGACTCATAGGACCAGAGATTTAGAATTGGAAAAGAACTTACAGGTCAATGAATCCAACCCCCTCATTTTACGAAAGCTGACTGAGGCCCAGACAGGGTAAGTGACTTGCCCTATGGTCATATTAGAAAAAGTCAGCTGTTGTTATGAGGCAGATAACCAAGTCCTAATAAGCCTAATTCTTTTCCTTATCCTAATAGGGGATACAGGATGGAGCGCTCCTTTCAGTCCTGCTTTTTATGGTTCTTTTCAACCATATAGTTTGCAATGATAACAAAATCGTTCATAAATCTGATCATAGGTACCAGATTCCAGAAATATCTTCAACAATCAATAATTTTTCAGATGCAGCCAAGTGGCAAGTGCTTCTGTCTTCTCAGGGTGAGCGCTCTCCTCCTAGAGACAGTGTGGTACAGTGGATAGAGTACTGGAGCTAGAGACTAGAAGGCCTGGGTTCAGGTCCCCCCTCAGACATTACTAGCTGTGCCACCCTAAACAAATCACTTAACTTCTCTGAGATTCACTTTCTTCATTTGCAAAATGAGAGGGTTGGACTCTTAAGACCCTTCCAGTTCTAATATCATGATCCTATTATGATCTTGGCTAAGATACTGGGTGACCTTTGTGTTTGCCAGAGGCCCAGCAGAACTAGCAGCTGTCAATGAATAGTTTTGGAATAACAACTTTGAGCCCATTTAATACCTTCAATGGTATATCCTTGTCCTTTTTCAATGTCTTCCCAAATACAGGGAGTTCATCCAGATTAAATGCCTACAAGTGATTCATGAATCTTTTCCATGAATGTTTTGAAAAAAAATTAACACTTTTGGGGAGCTTTAAGGTTTACAAAGTATTTTACATGAATTATCTTATTTGATCTTTATAATAAGCCTGTGAGATAGGTGCTGTTGTTAGTACCCCCATTTTCCAAATGTGGAAAATAAGAATAAGGTTAAGTGACTTGCCCAAGGTCTCACGGCTGATAAGTATCTGAGGGATTCAAACTCAGGTCTTTCTGACTCCAACTGTAGCCCTCTATTCACTACACCGAGCTGCTTCTCAGACAGGAGTCCTCAGAAATCCCTTGGAGCATGCATTTACATTGATAAAATCTCACTGGACAGGTGAATATGTCTTCTCTCTGCCACAAAGACAACATTGAAAACCACTGTCTCTCCAGAAAATAATCCTGGGCATTTTGAGCTCATGACATGGTGGATCCACGTAGTTCTTTTACTCAAGATCTGATGTTCTGCAGATGTCTTCCTCCCTCTTTTACATCACCTCTATGGGAGGTTGAAGTGGGAGCTCAAGCAAGTTCCTGCTTTTACTCCACTATCTTGGCTCTGCCCCCCTCATCACCTCAATGGGTAAAATATACAGACTATGGGATTCTCTGATCCTTTCATTGACTAATCATTCTTTTCTCAGATTCTTCCTGCTTCTCTGAGAGGATGATTTTCTAGGAGTGATCTCAGAGATTGGGAGTCAGGGAGGTGAATCATGCTCATTGAACCTTGGGTACATTTCTGCTGCTTCTCCTTCATGCACTGAAGACACACAGGCATGTGGCTGAGTTTCTTCTTCAGATGATCCTTACATGCTTTGGGCAATGGGGAATCCTCAAAAACGAGCTCCTCTGGATCTATTTCCAAGCTGGAGTTTCTCACTATTCTTTGTTAGCATTGTTCTCTTTCCCCTAGTAAGCTTCTGTACAAAAGACATGGATTGTCAGGGTGCTAAGATACTGAGTCTCTGCTTGCTACTGATAGTACTCTGAAGAGGTTGCAACTGGACCCAATCAATGCCAAAACACTCAAAATATTGTCCAGATCTTGTGGTGTTTACTTTCTTCCTGATACTCATAAATTCTCTGGGAAACTGTAGATTTACTTTAACAAGGGTGAGTGGTAAGTTCTGTTCATCTATTTTTGGTCCATTATGAACAGGTAGGACTATGGTTAGGAGTAGCTGTCAATCAGCATAATGCCCCATCCCCTTTCCCTAGGTCCTTATCTTATCTGAGTATAAATCTATTCATTTTACTGCCCCAGTCCTACTAACCACTCCCCTCTTTTTCCTCTTCAGATTTGTGTCAATCAAAAGCCTCTGATTAAAAGAATATTGTCTCAGTAAGCAGTTTAATTGCATTTTTAAAAGGGTATTAAATTGAAACAACAAACGCATATATTTCAGAAGTGGCCACCACCTCAGTTCTCACTCCACTGGCTCCTCTTGCAGTGTGAAACAAAAGTTCAAATGTTTAATGCAAAATTTAAATCTGATTCCCACAAGAATCTAGAAGGGAGAGAAACAAATCAATTGCTATCACCAGGGTCAGAAGAGGAGCTAAAATTCTTCTCCCTACTTTGAAAGATTATAGAAATCTTAACTACATTTATGACTTTTCACGGTGTTCACTTATTAGTCTGGTTGGACACAGACTCTTTCACTTGTACTGATGCCAGGATGTAACTGACTTCCATACTTGCTATGCTTCCTGCCTTCTGCTACTAGAGAAGCAGAAAATTTTCTGTTTAGTGCTGTCAAAGACTTCCCTGTTGCTACCATGCCTTTGTATTTCTGTCCTTCTCTTACCTTTAGCTTCAAAGTCCACACCCTGTGACATCCTGTGCATCACCCATGGGATCTTGAGAAATGGCTTTCCAGACCCATTTCTTCCCTGACCAATACACTTATGGGGAAGTGAGAGTTGTGTATGGAGTGTATGAGATGTTCAGGGAAGACTGGCTCATCTGGTGTGAGGACGTACCAAGTTCTTTTCAGGGCTGCTTATTCACCTTTGGTGTCCACCTGTTACCCAACTCTCACCAGTGGCTCCAAGAAGCTGTAGCGTGCACAGAAGCCACACTCTGATAAAACTGTCTCAGTAGACAGGTTAAATCAAGTTGAGCGTAACCAACAGGCCTCAGACCCATCAGTGAGTTGGGGGGTTGTCTACCCCAAGCATGTGACAACATATCCCTGGCAGAATGGGTGGACAAGAACTATTTATTCCAATAGCCATGAAGGTAGCTGAAGCAGGCAGTGTGGGGTGCTTAGAGCTTGGTCAGACATTGAAGAGGTAAAGATCATCCACTGTATCCCAGGCCATCCCCAGTCATCCTGATTTTTGTCTTGCTACTAGACTTTGATAACTCTACAAGAAAGAATGAGGCTGACAAATTTGTACAACTGTGCCTCACTTAAATCCAATTCACACACAAGTCAAGACATCACTCATGATGTCATTGGTCCTCTCTGAAAATGAAGGATGAGCTCTCTGCTCTGCCCGCAGCTCTTCAGCTTTTCCCCTCACCCCCTGAGAATGTATGCCTGCACCAAGTTCGCCTCTACCCCTGCCCTTGTGAGGAGCAGCTCTCAGCTGCTGAGTAGACCGCTATCTGCAGTGGTGCTAAAATGGCCAGAGGTTCAGACAAATGAGAATCTCAGCATTTTGGTAGCATCAGGTCCCTTGACCTCACTTGTCCTCAGATGTGAATTCCAAACAAGTGCCATCTCAAGAGACATTGACACAGCAGCCAAGTTTATTGGGGATGGAGCTACCACTGTGGGGGTGCCTGGCTCTGGAACTAGGATTGGGACTCACTTATGCCAGGAATCCCTCCCTGAAACAGCAGCTTTTTTTCCTGCGCCATCCTGGGCTTTGCCCTGCCTGAGGCCATGGGGCTCTTTTTCCTGACGGTGGCCTTCCTCATCTTCTTCACCATGTGATGGAGCCATTTCTATCCCCCTGCATTTCTGAATGTTTCTCCTCGTCCTCCTGGTCCTTCCATGTCTCTTCCTGCCTGTGTATACCTCCACCTCCATCTTACCAGGCAACCCTAGGGAAAGCCATGGGTTCAGGATTTGGCAGAGGGAAGACAAAGAAATACTGTATTAATAAGCTAAAAAAAAAAGAAAATTAAGGATGGACAACAATTTATAGGGAATGATCTTTAAGTCTCCAAACAGAGGTGCAATACAGTTCTATGGTCTACCTTCTGCATGTGCAGTCTTGACCACATAAAGAGATAACGCCTTCTTAAGCTATATATGCCTCAGACATATTCTTCATAGAACAACTGAGATACAGTCATCACTGGGGATCCACTTTCCAGCACAAGACACTCTATACCTTCAGTTCTCACAACCATTGCTGCATGGTGTCCTATGAGTACGGGTAGAAGGATATGGGAAAGATTTCTGCAAAAAGAGTTCATTTTTTTTGAGTCTTGTGATAGCCCCTGGTGCTAGAAGACTAACATCATAATCTCGGGTATACATGGTATGCTTCTGATCATCTTGCCCATAGTTGTAGCCCAATACCACCTAAGGTGGGCTCTTAGGGTACCAATTCCAAATTGGCAATCTTGCCTTCTGAATCCAAGTCTATTTGACCCTCTGGGAAGAATGACTGTGAACAACAAGTCAAAATCCTGGCTCAACCTTCTACAGAGAAGTTTCTCTTATTGGTATTAGCCTCTAAGAAGACATATATATCTGTTCCACAGCTAAGAAGGTTACTTAGAGACCAGCAAGGAAACACTTTTCATAGCCTCTGGCTACTGTCTGTTTTTCCATAAGTCATGCTTCTGCCTCCCTGATTGATTGACTGGGCCAGATCTGAGTAGCTGGGTTCCTGGCATGTAGGCAACAATGACAACTTAGCATTCAGTGATTCCCTGATCACTTGGTTCAGCCTCATAGGGTTCATGTGCTATACAGCCATGGCACCTTGATCTCTGTTCTCTGTAGTAGTCCTTCTAACCTTTTCTTTTAAAAACTTTCTTTTCAAAAAAATTTGATAAATGCTGACAAACATGAATATTTCTATATATCAAAAATATTGTATGTGGCATCATGAACCTCTATTATGTGTAGCTTTTTTAAAAGTACATTTTAAATTTAACCCAGTGTGACAGTGACACTGACCCAGGAGGACCCAGTCCTGGGAGCATGAATATTTTGGGAACTTACTTCTGAAGATGTTTGATGACGTAGAACACTGGGACCAAGCATTACACTTCAGAGTGTGCATATGCATTCTGTAACTGTTTCTGTCTACTAACTGATCTAGGTGAATCCACAAAGCCGTGAAGACTGACCTGCTTGACCCAGCTCAGCAGTGCATTGACACTAAGATCCTGGGTCCTGAAAGCAAAAGAACAACCAAATCCATTGGCTCTGCCACATTCACATGAGAACTTGGTTGATGAAATACTTTGCAACAATTGATTTAAGTTTGAGCCTATTCTTCCCAAGGACCAATGCAGAAGAGTGAACATTGTGCCCCTGCTATTGAGAGGAAATGCTTTATAGCTTCTATTCTTGCAATACCTTCTCAATAAATAGCATTTTGTGAAAGCTAATTGATAATAAATGGCTAAATGATGGAGGACACTAATCAATGGTCTCCTTATTGAGGACACAATAAGTGGTGATCAATATTGGGAAATCAAAAAACCCTAGGACGGAGGCTTGGGCTGATAGCATGAGAAAAGATACCCACAACTCCTCATGGATACCCCTAGAACTCTGGTAGGGAGATGTAGCTAGCTACTTTCTGGGTAAACAACTTGCCAGTGTGAGTGTAAATTGGGATAAGAATTATTTCCCGCCCCCCCTATATATGGACCCCAATGGTATTTACCACATTGTTCTGATTCTTAGTGTCCCCTTCTGATCCTCCTTCTTCTCTCTTCTGTGTATTTTTAATGTTTCATTTGCTTTCTTTTCTTTCTTTTTAAAATTATCACTTCTCTCCAACAATGAATTTTTAAGTTTTCATCTGTCATTAATAATTTGTTGGGTGCAAGGTGACAAATCATAGGATGATAACGTCCCTAATCCAGAGAGGGACCATTAGTCCAACACCCTCATTTTACAGGTGAAGAAACTGAAATCAGAGTTGTTTTGATTTCAATGCATGATTCTTCACCTTCTCAAATGATTAGTCTTAAATGAATAGGAAGCAGAATACCATGAAGATACTGCCAGTTCAGTTCAGACCACTACAATAAAGTGAATTATCACAATAAAGTGAGTCATATGAGTTTTTTCATTTCCCAGTGTATATAAAAGTTATATTTGCACTATACTGTAGTCTACTAAGTATACAATAGTATCATGTCTAAAAAAATGTATATATCTTAATTAAAAATGCTTTATTGCTAAAAAAAAATTAACCATCTTCTAAGCTTTCAGCAAGTTGTAATCTTTTTACTGGGGAAAGGTCTTGCCTTGATGTTGATGGCTGCTGAGTGATCAGGTTGGGGCAACTGTGGAAATTTCTTTAAATAAGACAGCAATGATTTTGCCTCTTTCTTTCACGAAAGACTTCTCAGGAGTATGCGATGCTGTTTGATAACATTTTTACCCACAGTAGAACTTCTTTCAGAATTGGAATCAATCCTCTTAAACCTTGCTGCTGCTTTATTAACTAAGTTTATGTAATATTCTTTAATATTGTTGTGTCTCAGGGAATAGGGAAGCCCAAGGAGAGGGACAGGGGAATAGCTACTTGGTGGAACAGTCAGAACACACCCATAATATCTATTAATTAAGTTTATTATCTTACATGGACAGGTTTTCTGGGTGCCCCAAAACAATTACAACAGTAATGTCAAAGATCACTAATCACAGATCACCATGACAGATATAATAATAATGAAGAAGCTTAAAGTATTATGAGAATTACCAGAATGTTACACAGAGACATGATGTAAGCACATGCTATTGGAAAAATGTCACTGAAAGACTTGCTCAGTGCACAAACTTTGTCACAAACTTTCGATCTTTTTTTTGATAAGTGCTCCTCTTATTTTTTTAAATTGTGTTTTATTTTTTCCGATTATATGCAAAGACAATTCTTAGCATTCATTTTTATAATATTTTGAGTTCTAGATTTTTTCCCCTCCCTTTCTGCCTTCCGCTTTTCCTAAAATGGTAAGCAATTTGACATGGGTTATATACATGCAATCATATAAAATATATTTCCAAACAGTTGTGAAAGAAGAAACAAACCAAAAGGAAAAAAAAATGAAAATAGTATGCTTCAATCTTCATTCAGACTCCATCAGTTTTTTCTCTGGGTGTGGATAGCATTTTCCACCCAAGTCCTTTGAAATTGTCTTCGATCATTGTATTGTTGAGAAGACCTAAATCATTCTTAGTGATCATCACACAACATTGCTGTTACTGTGTATGATGTTTTCCTAGTTCTGCTTGTTTCACTTTGCATCAGTCCATACAACTCTTTCCAGGTTTTTCTGAAATCTGCCTGCTCATAATTTCTTGTTGCAAAATAGTATTCCATTATATTCACATACCACTTGTTCAACCATTCCCTCAATTGATGGGCATCTCAATTTCCAATTTTTTGTCACCACAAAAAAGAGCTGCTATAAGTATTTTTGTACACGTAGGTCCTTTATCCTTTTTTATGATTTCTTTGGGATACAGATCTAGTAGTGGTATTGCTGGATCAAATAAAATCAAATAACAGTATAATTGTCCTTTGGGTATGTTTCCAAATACTCTTTGGAATGGTTGGATCATTTCATAACTCCACCAACAGTGCATTAGTGTCCCAATTTTCCCACATCCTCTCCAACAGCTATTATTTTCCTTTTTTGTCATATTAGCCATTCTGACAAGTGTGGGGTGGTACTTCACAGTTGTTTTAATTTGCATTTCAATCTAATCGAAAGTGATTTAGAGCACTTCTTCATATGCCTACAGATATCTTTGATCTCTTCATCTGAAAACTGCCTGTTCATATCTTTTGACCATTTATCAATTGGGGAATAGCTTGGTTTATTTTATAAATTTGGCTCAGTTTTCTATATATTTGAGAAATGAAGGCTTTATCAGAGACACTTGCTGTAGAGATTGTTTCCCATCTTTCTGCTTTCCTTCTAATCTTGGTTGCATTGATTTTGTTTGTGTAAAATCTTTTAATTTAATATACTCAAAATTGACTATTTTGCACTTCATAATACCCTCTATCTTGTTTGGCCATAAGTTCCTCTCTCCTCCATAGATCTGGCAGGTAGACTATTCCTTGCTCTTCTAATCTATTTATGGTGTCACTCTTTATGTCTAAATCACGTACCTATTTTGATTTTATCTTGGCATATGATGTAAGATATTGGTCTACACCAAGTTTCTGCCATATTGTTTTCCAGTTTTCCCATCATTTTTTTTTTGTCAAATAGTAACTTCTTATCCCAGAGGCTAGGGTTTATCAAACACTAGGTTACTATGATCATTTACTACTGTGTCTTCTGTACCTAATCTATTCCACTGACCAACCACTCTATTTCTTAACCAGTACCAGACAATTTTGATGCTTACTGTTTTATAATATAGTTTGAGATCTGGTGTTGCTGGGCCACAAACCTCCAATTTTGTAAAACAAAACAAAACACAACATCTGCAAAGTGCAATAAAATGAGTTATGCCTGTAATGGAAAGGTGCTGGATTTGAAATCAGAAGACCTGGGTTCAAATCCCAAAATGCCCATTGTGTTACCTTAAGCAATTCATTTAATCTCTCTGGTCCTCAGTTTCCTTATCTGTAAACTTATCTGTAAACCATGCTTATCTGTAAACTATCCTTATCTGTAAACTATCCTTATCTGGACTAGATGGACTTTAAAGTCCATCTCTAAAGTCCATCTCTAAATATATGATCCTATGAATAACACCTTTCCTTTCCTCTTTCCTGCTCATATGAAATATTTGAAGTTAAGGTACTAGAATGACACCATATAGCAAAGAGCTTACTAAAGAGAGTAAAATGACCTAAGCATACTAGTTCCCACTTCAGAGCTCCAGTAGACCAATAACAGGGTTTCCTGACTCTCATCCTTCAGAGTGCGTAAAGTCTCCTGCAAACCCCCTTTTCTGTTTTGGTGAAGGGCAAGGCACCCTTCAGGACAACGGGGTAGTGTCTCAATACAGGCTAATTAATTTTTGATAATCTATTGTCCAGCACGAGGCAACACAGGGCACACAAGATAATAATGAGGAAGCCAGCTTTATCAAGTACATGCTGGAGCTAGGAGCCTGGGGACTGGCTACTGGATGCTGATTTCCTCCTGAAGGAGAATGGGCAGTTCTTTGATACTCAGACTGCCAAGGGAACTTTGAACTTCCCCTAGACTTCTTCATTTTGGGGGTGGGAAGGATACTGGAGTCAAGGCAGGTCCCAGGAAAATAATTTTCTTTGTACATTTTTTCCTAAGGAAAAGAAAGATAACATAGCAGTGTCTTGAGTCCCCACCTGTATTATTAATATGGCCTCCTGGAGAAGGCACCCAGTTTTGTAGTTCATTTCACTGTGTCTGGTTTGTGGTGTCTCCTTTATTATGGAAATTAGGATATAATTGCTCCTTAGCAAATAAAATGTAACTGTAAGTGCCATCCTTCCTCCGGGGAATGTAAATTGATTATTATTACTTGCTAGGAAATATATACATGAATATACACATTTATTCAGTCAGTCAGTAAATATTTATTAAGCACCTACTATGTGGCAAATATTAAGCACTGCGGATAAAATGACATGCAAAAAGCAGTCCTTGCCCTCCAGGAGGTCACAATAATAGATGAGACAGTATGAAGAATTATGTAGAAACAAGTGAATGTAGTCTTGTTCCCCAAACCCATTGTTATTGGACTCTATTGGTGAAGATTCATGTCCTGCTTGAGGGGCAGGGCAGAGTTGGCAAAAGTAGGAACAACTCTTCAGTTCTTTTCAAGCTTAAGAGTCTTTTAAAGTCACTTTAATTGTCACTGTAAGGGGAGGCTAGGTGGTGCAGTGAATAGAGCACCAGCCCTGGAGTCAGGAGGACCTGAGTTCAAATCTGACCTCTGACACTTACCACTTACTAGCCGTGTGACCTTGGGTGAATCACTTAACCCCAATTACTCTGCCTTCCCCCCTCCAAAATAAAAAGTAATTGTCACTTTAATTGATTCAGGTGTTACCAGCTTCCAGCTGAAAGAGAGAAGATAGAAGATGCCAACCCCACTTCAAGCTGCTGAAGAAAACGATTTCGAAGAAGTTGACATGAGAGTACCTGGTCTTCTTCATCATGTCCCTATCCCCACCTTGCTACACTAAAAACTTCCCCTCTCTTTATTAAACTGAGTTATCTCACTCCCAATGAGAGAGTTCCTAGACTCTCTGTTGTCTGGTATACATTTTCATATGCATCCTTTCTCTGACATCTATTTTGCTACCAGTTTGAATAAATGGGCTTCTTGGCTACATGCTACATGTGTTTATTATGAAATTGATATTTGGTGTAAAGAGAGTCAAGCCTTGGATAGGAAACCTGCTTCTCCCCATTAATAAAACAGCTTGAATCTGAAAATAATATCCCCTAAACTAATAATATTTAAGGGAACAGACAGACATAATTCTAGCCATATGCCTCTTCTTTCTGAGGATAGCAGAGTGGCCAAGTCTCTTTCCTCCTCCTTCCCCTCCTGGCAGGAATTAAAGCCTCCCTTGAAAAGAGTGGAGGGAGAAGAAGCTAGCTTCTCTTCAAGCAACACAATAACTCATGCCACATGCCCCGTGACACCTGGGATCACAGATGGGATCCTCCATATTCCAACTGGAAGTCAAACTAGCCAACCCAATAGATTGGGAAGCATTCCAGTTCCTTATTCTCATCACCCTCAACCAATTACTGTGATTAAAGATCCCAAAGCAGAGAGGTAAAAATGGAGGTAACAGACAACTCCTTGCTCTCAGCCAATCACCATTCTGGAATCACTCCTGACACTGCCCCCCCCCACCCTGCAGAAAAGGAGGAAGCATCTCTGATACATGTAGGAAATATGACTTTTCCTGTATAAAAGGGAAAGTTGGGAATCCATCTTTGAGAGAGCTGCCATACTACTGCCCCAATCTAGATGCAGATTTGGAGGATAACAGCACCCTTCTCCCATCTACAGCTGGCTATTATATATATATATGTGTGTGTGTATATATATATATATACACACACACATATATGTATATATATATATATATATCTATATATCTCAATACATCTCATTTGAGCTCATGTTAAGTCTTATGCATATGCTTTCTCTTTTTTCCTTAACTAGCGCAGGTATTGAATTAATATATAATCATTCATTTGAAAGGGCCTTTGCAGCCAAATGTAGGAATTGAAAGAGGCAGAAGAAATTGATCAAATCTCCTTTTAAATCTCCTAGAATTCACACGGAGCCCTCATTCAAACTGTTGCAATGAATAGCCTTAATTTACCTAACAAAATAGGGGAAGCTTCATCTCTTCTCTGGTCTAAGTTTTGATTAGGGGCAGGTTTCTTGGACCGTGAAAAAGGAATAGCTACTATTTACTAGGCTGTAATACTTGACTGACTGTTGGGAGGTGGGGCCATTGGGAGTAGAAGAGGAGAGACATATCCTACTCTCAAGCTCTCTCTTGGGAGAAGTGGGAATCTCCAATCACTCCAAATCACCAGCTTTGAAACCTAAAGCCTCTTTGACTCAGACACAGGCTGAGAATGTTTTCTCTGTGCCCTGACCAGTGACCTCTAACGCAGTTTCAATTGTACCTTCAAGAGCTCCCATCTATTAGAACCATTCTTGCCCACTGGAGAAGTGTGATGACCTCAGATTAGACCAAAAGCAATTATCCAGAGTTACAGAGAATGGAGTCTCCTAGTAGTCCAGGCAGGCCCCCTGGAGCCCAGTCTGATTTAATCCCCGTAATGGGATATGATTGAGATAACGCTTTTATCAGCCCCGCCTGGGCTGCCTAATTCAGTGGATGCATCAAAGCAAGGAGCATTTCAGCAACTGGATGCTTTCCCTGCTTGACCCTGGGAAGATCTACAGGAGCCAGGATCACCTGGGAAGGCAGAAGGAGCTTTCAGAGAATAGTAAGGAGCAGTTTGCTTTGGAAATGGAATAAAGAAAGGACTTGGGAGGAGGGGTGGGCAGAGAGACATTCAGCATCAGAGCTAGAAAGGCAGAGAAAACTATAAACAGGTTGATGCTGTCTTACCTGCCAGAGAAAGAATTGACCCTCCTAAAGAAATTCCCCTCCATGACTTGTAAACTCTCCTACTCTAGAGAGCCCACCAACAAGACCATAGGAACTGAAGTTTCTTCCAAACACCCCAGATATAACAAAATGGAAGAAGCAGAGGGAGAAAAAGAATAAAGAAAAGAGAGCTCTACTTTACCCACGCTGTATATCTTAGGTGCTCGATAAGTATTTATTCAAATGAATTACATTAAAGTGGTGGCTCCGTCCAATTTCAGGTAGCTGTTATATGGGCCTTAAAGGTTCAGTTTCACCTCATACTATAGTATGCACAATATAGTATAGTAATATAGTGTAGTAAAAATTCTGGTTTCAGAGTTATGAGACCTGGGTTCTGACACTTACCAGCTGTGTGACCCTAAATAAATCACTTTGCCTCTCTGACCCCAAGTTTCCTCAACTGGAAAATGGAAAAATAATATTTATATTACTTAATTCACAAGGTTGTTATAAGGAAAACACATTATAAACTTTAAGATCTACAGAAATATGAGCTATTATTATTCTGTCAGTAGGCTCCTCTCTCTCCTATCTGTTTTTTGCTTTCTGTTCTTCCTGCCTAGCCCTTCCAGGCTCTTTGACTCTGTAAGGGTAGACGTGAAAGACAGCAATGTGAAGAGACAGGAGAGAAGGTAAATTTTCACCCTTGGTTTAGGTCCAGTTATCCCTTCCACATCAATATTCTCATTGGAATTTCTTTTTTTTTCCAAATATTTTTTATTGATTTGTTTATTTACTTTTACTTTACAAGATTCAGTTCCACAATCCCTTGAGTTTCAAATTTTCTCCCCTCCCTCCCTCCCACCCATGGCAGCATGCAATCAAGTATAGGATCTGCAAATACTTTCACATGTACAATAGTCTAGTTGTGTAGAAGGGTTGTAACTGATGGAGCGAACGATGGGAAAGAAGGAACAAAACCAAACATGGAAAAGAACGATAGCTTGTAGATTGCTTCAGTCTCCATTTAAACTCTGGTCTTTCTAGATCTTTCTCTGAATGTCGACATCTCCTTCCATCCTGAGACTTGTCTTATCCCTGTGCGTTGCTCTCATTGCAATTTCGATATATTGTGAGTCAGCATAAGAAATTAAACGGGATATTTGCAGAAATATTGTAGAAGCCACAGATGACCTGTGAAGGCCAGGAAAACAAAGAAAAACACAGAAAAAGTTTAGAAAGTATGTAGTATTATGTAATATTGACATATTTCATCTTTTAATGCCACAGTAATTCAGACTTCTCAGGTACAAAGAGAAGGCCATGGGGAGGGGGGACAGTCACGTCCCTAACGTCTCATTCCCATGGGGCAGGGATAAGTGTTTATCTCTGTACCTTCCTTGCTCCTCCTTCAACCACTCCCCCAACTCATCTGATTGGAAAAATGGAAAGGGTTTGAGAATTGAGAAACTGGGTGACTCCAGACTCAGAATAGCCTTCCTTGACAATTGTTGGTCAAGTCTCCCCTACATAGATAGTAATTAGGTGCAGTCTAGTTTTCAGAGATTAAAACTGCGAAGCATAAGAAATACTCCCAAAGTGTCACACCTTTTCTTTTTTTGGAGGCGTATCAACAATGCAGTATTCACAATGCCTATGGTAACTATAAATATGCTGATTAATCATAAAATGTAACAGGCTCTCTACATGGGGGACATAGCTAGAACATTTATTCAAATACTGGAAAACTGAGTCCCAAAACCAGAAAGTCTAAGCCATCACAGTAGCCACAAAGTTGGCACACATAGTTAATGGAGTAAAAACCCACATTCTCAAGGCTTCAAAATGGAACAGGATATCTCAGGCAAAGATCCTTCTCTTCCCACTCATGGCAAATGCTCAGCCTCTGTGCAGCTCACTCCCAGCATCTCCGGCCCCTGCAGTTCTCCTCCTGGCAGTCCTCAGCAGGAGTCTTTAGCACAAGTTCTGTCTGGCTCAAAAAAAGGAGTTTGTACCATCGCCCTGTTTCTAGATACTGCACTGGCTCCAGCCCCGCTTCTACTCCAGCTTCTTCCTGCCCCACCCCTTCCTGCTACATCAGCAAGTTCAAGGGGCATGAAAGATCTTCAAATCCCATTACCATTATAGAAGGGGGGAAGGCAGGGCAATTGGGGTTAAGTGACTTGCCCAAGGTCACACTGCTTGTAAGTGTTAAGTGTCCGAGGCCAAATTTGAACTCAGGTCCTCCAGGCTCCAGGGCCAGTGCTCTATTCACTGCACCACCTCACTGCTCCCAGTGTCATACCTTTTGACCAAGGACGAGGAATCAGGAAGACCTGAGTTTGAATCCCACTTCAGACACTATCTGTGTAACTCTGAGTAAGTTATTTAAACTCTCTTTCCTAATCTGTAAAAAGGCAGTTAATTAATAGTAGCACCTTTCCCAACAGCTTGTTATAAAGATCAAATGAGAAAATATGTGTAAAGTGCTTTGTAAACCTTAAGGCTCTATGTAAATGTTAGCTATTGTTATTGTGCTTTGGGCCAGTCACGGACTCTCCCCTGGACTCAGTCTCCTCAACTGTGATATGAAAGGGTTGGACTAGATGGCTTCTGAAATCCCTTCCGGCTTTATATTTATTTGTGATCTTATGACCATCAGTGGGGAAGAGAAGAAACATGTAGGGAATATGTGGCCAGGATGCACACAGCATGAAGGAAGGAAGGAAGGAGGGAAGGGAGGAAGGGAGGGAGGGAAGGAGAAAGGAAGGAAGGAAGGAAGGAAGGAAGGAAGGAAGGAAAGAAGGAAGAAAGAAAAAAAGGAAGGAGGGAGGGAGGAAGGGAGGAAGGAAGGAAAGAAGGAAGGAAATTAAGAAGAAAACATTTGTTAAGCATCTACTCTGTGTCAGGCATTGTGATAAGTGCTTTACAAATATTATCTCAATTGATCCTCATAACAACCCTGTGAAGTATTATGATCACCATTTTACAGAACAAAACCTCTAGTGTACTTTGACCCAAGGACTGAAGAAATCAAGACTACTTTCTTCCCCTCATCTTAAGAGAGGGAGAAGGGCTAAAACCTCTAAGAGAAGTGGGAAATGAGCATAGTAGCCTTATAACACATCCAGAGGGATCAGAAGTCAGTGCATCCCACGGAGCAGCCTCTTTGGAGATCAACACACGGCAACTCCATGAGAAGCAATGTGAAGAAATCACCAGAACCCATCAGCAGCCCTGAAGCACAGGCATGAGCTGCCCCTCCGTCCATGCATACATTTTCCCTACATGGGGGAACTAGGTGACATTACGGATAAAGCACTGGTCCCAGAGTCAGGAAAACCTAAATTCAAATCTGACCTCAGAAACTTACTAGCTGTGTGACCCTGGGCAAGTTCCCTTAAAAGTCAAATGGGGATAATAATAGCTCCTACTTCACAGAGTTGTTACAAAGATCAAC
The DNA here is from genome assembly GCA_028627135.1 of Pseudochirops cupreus. Classification (NCBI taxonomy): domain Eukaryota; kingdom Metazoa; phylum Chordata; class Mammalia; order Diprotodontia; family Pseudocheiridae; genus Pseudochirops; species Pseudochirops cupreus. The sequence goes on along the minus strand of CM053581.1, from coordinate 322,604,201 downwards.
TGAGATAGTATTTTGTAAAGAGCTTAGCACAATGCCTGACACAGAGTAGGAGCTAGCTGGGTACATCCTGGCCATATATTCCCTATATGTGTCTATTTTTCCCACTGATGGTTATAAGATCATTGTTTCATAAATATAAAGCTGGATGGGACCTCAGAAGTCATCTAATTCAACTGTCTCATTTTTACAAATTAGCAGACTGAGGCCCACAGAAAGTAAGTGATTTGCCCAAGGTCTCCCAGGCAATGTGCTTTTGTGGGAAAGGAGGCCCCAAGTTTTATGAAGGATTTCTTTTTTTGCTACTTTTCTTATGCTAGATCATTTGCTTTTATATTCAACTGAGTTCCTTCAATGCATATTAAAGGTAAACACATCAGTAAGTGTAGAGGACCACAGGCCAGTGGGACTCTGACCCTGGTGGCTGAATAAGCCATCTCAGCTGAAGAGCCTGCTATTGGGCCTGGATCGGTTCCCCATCCCCCAGGAAGGAGCTCAAACACACAGGTGAGAGCATTATGTCCTCAAGATAAGCATGGTATATATACACCCATGGCCTGGGAACAAAGAAGTGCACGATGTCCTCAAGGGAGCATCCAATAAAAGCTCATACACAGGGTGATAAAGAGGGCTCTGCTTTCCACCACTCCCAGACTCCTGTCTCTTTGATGTATCTTCTTGCTGCCTCTAGGTAAGCAGCTCTTCTTCAGCCCTGCTGTGGGATGGCAGGGCTCCCCACAAGTAGAGGCTCATAAACTACAGTTTTTGTGGAGGACCCACAGAGTACTCTGAACCTAGGGTAGCCTTGTCTAAGGGACTGAGGCCATGATTTGAGTGTTCCCTTGAGAGCTCCACCTCCTTTCTCATTACTGCCAACTCTGACTGGATCCAACTTATTCCATAAATACATCTTATTCAGCCAAACAACACACATTTATTGGGAGGGAGAGTAGCACAGAGGAAAGGACTGGCTCTGGAATTAGAGGACCTGGCTTCGAATCCCACTTTTGACAACACCTATATGACCTTGGGAAAGTCCTTTAATCTCCTTGGGTCTCAGTTTCTTTGTCTGTAGAATGAGGAGATTGAAATAGATGGCTTCCTCTGGCTCCTTTTTAAGCTCTAAATATAGGATTCTAATGAGTCTATTATGGGCCAGGCCCATGCTCAGAAATATTGAGGAACAAATAAATAGAACATAACTCTTACTGTTAGAGAGTTATGGAGCTAATGGTATAGGAGAAAGAAGACATGAGCCTTGTTCAATAATTTTTCAGTCATGTCTGATTCTTCGTGACTCCATGTGGGATTTTCTTGGTGAAGATACTGGAGTGGTTTGCCATTTCCTTCTCCAGCTCATTTTACAGATGAGGAAACTGAGGCAAACAGGGTTAAGTGACTTAGCCAGGGTCACACAGCTAGTGAGTATCTGAGGCCAGATTTGAATTCAGAAAGATGAGTCTTCCTGACTCCAGGCCCAGCACTCCATCTACTGTACCACCCAGTTGTCCCTAGTCATAATCCTAGAGAAAAGAAAACCTTTTTTCTTTTTTTTTTTAATTTTTTGCTTTTTGGAAGGCAATTTGGGGTTAAGTGACTTGCCCAAGGTAACATGGCTAGTAAGTATTAAGTGTCTGAGGCCAAATTTGAACTCAGGTCCTCCTGACTCCAGGGCCGGTGCTCTATTCACTGTGCCACCTAGCTGCCCGTAAAAAACCTTTTTTCAAAAAGAAAAAAAAAGGTAGTCCTCAAATCATCTTCCTGGCCAGTCTTCCCAAATGAATCTTGCCGGGCTCTGCTGACTCCTTTCTCTCCGGGCTCCTACTCTTGCTTAAAATCTTGGCTTCTCACAGCTGCATTAATTAGCACTTGCTTTGTGGCTTTCTTTGCCAATGTTCTCCTGTTTGTGTCTCTGTTTCAGGGTCAGTGGAGTAAGGTGGAATTTCTGTGCCAAATTCCAACTACAGTAGTCTCTTCTTTGCCCTTCCCCACACCAGGGAGATTTCCAAAGCATGCAAATTCACCCCTGCTGTCCAAGTTCATAGAACAAAGCCAAATTAAAATAAGTCTTTCATTTTAACTTCATGTGTTGATCTATTACACTTCTACTTTGAGAAGCAAATTACATGCAAACAAATTAGACAGCTTAATTAAAGGGGAATGAACCAAGCTAAAAATATTCAGACTATTTGATTTGGTCCAGAAATTTACATTTTAACTCTATAGACATGAATGTAAGGGAGGGGGAATGTAAATTCTCCCAACCTTGGCCAATTCAGTAGATGTAGTTACAGAATTTAGTCAAATGATGAGGTTTTAATGTGGTAACAACAATTAAACTAATTATTAAATTGTGGACATACTGGGAGACTCTTTCATAAAGTATGAACCATCTCTCAGATTGAATTAGAAGGAAACATTATGATTGGTTGGACAGGCAAATTAAGGAAACCCTGAGGCCTTTAAATAGATAAGTCCTAGGGTGTTTGAAGGCGTGTAGGCTCCAGAGCAATTGGTCAAAGAAACTCTTAAAGGGAGGGAGTAGGGACTTTATCTCCCACCTTCAATTACCCATGACATCTAACCACAACTTGTTCTGAGGGAGAAATCCCATCTAATAGTTCCAGAGTTCACCAGTTTTAGAATCCAGAGGTACAACTGATATAACAGGTAAGTAGCCCAGACAAACAAGGACACAGGATGGCAGTCACTCCAAGAAGACAGCTTTTAGTGGTGCGCCTTCTGACAGCAAAGAAAAGAGCCAGCTATGGACTTAAGAGAAAGATTGATTACATTTACAGATACAAAATTCCAGCAATTGAGAATTGGGCTAACAAAGAAGACTAGACAAAGGGCTCACCTGTGAGTGGAGACAGCCCCCACACCAATGAAATCCTAGATCTTTGGATGTATAGAAGTATGTCTGCCCAGTTCTCCACACTTTGCAATGCATTTTCATGTCCATTTTGATCCTTACAACAATTTTGTGAAGTCAGCAGGGTGGGAATTGTGATCCCTGTTTTGCAGGGGAAAAAATAGGAACTTTGAAAATGGAAGTGATTTCCCCCAAATCACACAACTAGTAAGGCGACAGGGGCTGGGACTCAAACTTAGATTGTCTGGCTACAAGTCCACATTGCCTCTCAATAGTCACTGCCTTTGTAGAGCAGACAATGTTGTTGGGGAAATAAAGATTTCTAAGAATTGAGATATGTTTCTTCTGATTTGGTATAATCTAATAATGCCTTACATTGTCTTCAAATATGTAATGGTATGGTATGATACATTGAGAGCAAGTCTGCAAATCAAAGTAGGTTCAAGGCTTTCTCTGATACAGATATAAAAACTGTATGATTCCAGGCAAGTCACTTAAATTTTCAGGGTCTCCAGGCAACACTCTCCATATAACAGAATAGTAGAGATGTATTAATAGAAGGAATTTCCTCACTTTCAATCGCTACCACCAGCGGAATCACGGGTCTGGACCAAAAAACACAACCACGTCCAAGAGGGATTGTACCTATTCTGCTTGGCCTCAGAGAGAAGAACCAGGGGCAGCAGATGAACGTTACATGGAGTCTGATTTTGGCTTAAAGTAAAGAAAAACTCCTTAACAATCACTTCTCCCAAAGTAGAATGGGCTGACTCAGCAGGCAGTGCAAGTTCCTTTATCACTGGAAGTACTGGAAGCAGAGGCGGAAAGGACACTGGTCATCACGGTACTATAGAGAGAATTCCTGCTTGTAAGTGGCTTGGACTAGAATTCAGAGCGGTCAAACACACGTCCACCGGGCCAGGTTGTAGTGCAAACATTAAAATGGAATCGGGAAATATTTAACCGAATAAATAAAAATATAGTAGGGCATGGATAATGTTAGTGTGTGGTTTCCTAAGCCCGTGCGCTGCCGTAGGATCCTTCTGTACAGAGAGGTGGCCCCTCTTTCTATTTGACATGCTAGACTAGATAACCACAAGTATGCCCAGGTTCATAATTTTTGCTTCATTTTTTCTCCAAAAAATTTTCTGCTGAGAATTCTACATCCATATTATTAATGAGAAAAAGATATGACATAAGGGATGGTTTATTTTATGTTCAATTGGAGAAATAAATTAGGAGCAAAGCAATTTCCTTATACTAACCCCTTAGCTAAATAAGAGTAGTTTGCCCAAGGTCAGCACACACACACACACACACACACACACACACACACACACACACACTCACACACACACACACTCACACACACTCACACACAGTTCAGGGCTCCTCTCATAGTTCATGGTCAAATACCTGGAGAAAAAGAGAGGCAGAGAGAGAGACAGAGAGAGACAGAAAGAGACAGAGAGAGTGAGAGAGAGAGAGAGAGAGAGAGAGAGAGAGAGAGAGAGAGAGAGAGAGAGAGAGAGAGAGAGAGAGAGTGTCCCAGGTGTGAAGAATAAGGGTGGATGGTTGGAAAAGCCCAGAGAGATTCTGGCTGTAATTGCCTCTTCCTTGCAGTGCCTGGGTTGCCTGGACAAGCTTAGGCAGACTGTCTCAATCTGACATCTTGTTTAGCTTTGATAACACTACAGAGGGTCCAATTAAAGTGTTCCGTGCAGCCGCCCCAACACAAGCAAACATTGATTGCCTACTAATGTGTATTGAATTTTAGCTAAATAAGGCCCCAGGTACCTGGAGAGAGCTCAAGCGATTCCCTGTCAAAGGCTCTTAATTCTTTTTGTATTGATTCCGCAGCTAATGACCAAACCTTCTCTTCTAATTAACTGACTCCCGCATTAGGCTGTTCCTGCTCTCCCCCACTCCTGAGGAAGCTCCATTCATTCCCTGGCTGCAGGGCTGGGCTGGACTCTGACACCAAGAGACACACACAAGTGTTTCCAGCAGCACTCTTCCCTGAAACTATGTAGTCCCTAAGGAAAAGCTCAGTCCCTTAGGAACTTTCTCCCCTTCACTCTCTTTCTCCCGCCTCAACTCCCCACTTCCCTCATTCCCTGAGGTTGGGCCTCTTAGATTCAAACATTCTTGCTTCCCATTTATCCCTCCCAGGAGCAAAAGGGGGCTTTCCAGAGTCTGGGTAACTCCATCATTTGAAGAGCTTTTAAATAGTGTCTAATTTGTGTGCTGTGAAGGCCTGTATGTTGTACAAGGAGGGTAACAGAGTTGGTCCCCAGAGCTAGAATTAGGAGCAGGCAAAGTGGATGGTCACTGTAGTCACTTAGGACACTCCCTACAAGTAGGAAAATGAGGTGGGAGGAAATGCTTTTTAAATGACTTTTTAAATAAATGCACATATTTTTAATGCTAGAAAATTCTGTTCTTCCTGACAGGCAGGAATTTTTATTGATTTTCCATGAAGGCTCAAAGCTTCTGGTGTACTTTTTTGAACCAGAAGGCAAAAACTAGCTAGCTTTGTCCTACTTCTGCGTGCCCTGATCCTGGGGAATTTATTAAAATTCTCATGAGAGGCTCAGAGCCAATTATTCATTCATTCATTCATTTAAGGAATATGTTTTGAGCCCTCCTGTTCATTCATTTGTTCAATACTCATACTGAGTACCTACTATGTATTAGGCTCTGTCCTTGGTGTTACAGGGAAAAGAGGTGAACAAAACTTAGTCCATTAATATAGTGGGAATATTGTTCAGTCAGGTCTGACTCTTCATGACCCTCATGAACCACAGCACACCAGGCCTTTCTCTCCTTTCTCTTGAAGTCTGTTCAAGTTCATGTCCATTGTTTGCCTGACACTATTATCTCATCCTCTGCCATCCCCTTTTCTATTTATCTTCAATCTTTCCCAAAATCAGGGTCTTTTCCAATAAGTCCTGTCTTCTCCTCATGGGGCCAATATATTTAAGCTTCAGCTTCAGTGTTTGACCTTCCAGTGAATAGTCTGAATAAATTTCTTTAAGTATTGACTGATTTGACCTCCTTGCTGCCTAAGGGACTTTCAAAAGTCTTCTCTAGCACCACAATTCAAAAGTATAAATTCAGCAATGCTCAGCTTTCCTTATAAGCCAACTCTCACAGCCATACATTGCTACTGGAAAAACCATAGCTTTGACTACACGGACCTTTGCTGGCAAGGTGATGTCTGTGCTTTTTAATATGCTGTTCAGACTTGTCATAGCTTTCGTTCCAAGGAACAAGCATCTTTTTGTTTCATGGCTGCAGTCTCTGTCTACATTGATCTTTGTTAACTTAGGATAAGCAACTCCATTTTGTGACTAATTGTTATGTAAGTTGCTTTTCTGTAATAAGTTGGGGACTTGAGTGATATAGTTTGGCAATGACAAATATGTCACCCAAATTTGGCAAATAACCACTAATTATTTCTTTTTGTATTCAAAATCTATAAATAACTTATAAACACTAGTTTAGGAAACTAAAGCATTGACTGATAGTTTCCTTTCATCATATGCTTAGATAATTGATCACCAATCAGAACTCACATGTAATTTGTAAATGCCCTTAGTTAGAACCATAAAAATTCACCTGAGTCCCCCCAGCCATCAGTTGGCTTTTGGGTGGCTACCAGGACTGACTCCTGCATTACTCAAATTCAGAGACTCAGGCATTGTGTTCACCCAAAGAAGGGTACTAATTGACAAACACTTGTCAAAACACCACCTTGGAGAGACACACAAACTCCAGCTGGGAAGAGAGGGATCCTAGGTATAAGCACCTATATGAGACAATTGCTGGGACTCTTAGGAATCATGTTGGTGGTTTATTCTAAAGGGGTTGTATGTATTGTTTGCATGCACTGATTAATAAAGTTTGATTCATTCATTGAAAAGTATGTCTAATTTGGTGTTTCCATTGCACTAGTTAGCAGATGTAACAGTAAATCAATTTTACAGGTATACCACACATAGCATTTGATGACAAGGATGGGATGCTGTTAAAAGCATCCCATATAGATAGAAAGGAATTAGTGAAGATAGACTGAGGACTGACTTCCAGCATTTCCTTTTAGATCCATGAGTCACTGATGAAGGCTGAGACCAGTTTTATCTACATCCATATTTCTGTGGATGAGGCAAGGTAAACAGCTTTGCTGACACCCCATGTGAGGCTCAGAGCCTCTGGAGAGAACAAAGGCTGAGATACCAAGCACTGTGCCTTAATGGCAGGAAACTCTTGCCTCTCTTGATTCATATATTGCTGATCAGAACTGGGACTAAGTCTCATGGCAGCTGTACCTTTGCTGATACCTTCTGTTTTCCCTGGATAGAACAAAGGCTATATTACTGGACCCCTTGTCTTAGCAAAAGGGAACCTTTGTCTCTCTCTGTGTCTCTGTCTCTATACTTCTCTCTGTGTGTGTCTCTCTGTCTCTCTCTCTCTTTTTCTCTCGCCCCATCAAAACAATATAATTCCTGCAACTCTCTCCTTGAGATGGGATTCTGTTAAAGATGCCCATAGAGGAAAATAACTCTCATAATGATCTCAGGTATAATACTACCAAGTGTTAAGAGAAAATCTTTAAAAAGAAAATGTCATACCAGAGCCACCTGTTCTGGTAGCATAAAGATAAGATGGAACTTTGTAAGCAGCTGCAACAAATTTACTGTGTAGACTTAAAACCAGTTTACTAGGAAGTATTTCAAGAGGCATGGCTAGACAAGGCAAGGATACTTAAACCAGCAGTCAGAAGCCTCATGATGTTGATAAAATCAAAACCACTGGAACAAAGAAAATTTAAATCCCCCCCTTGCAAGATGTTGGGAATTTCCTACTTAAGAAATTAGGAGGAAAGAATAGATTTGATTTTGCATAGAAAAGTGTATCTCTTCCTTTGAAACCAGATAATAAACTAAGAAATTATTTAAAACAATGAACAGATGTTTTGAGTTTTATTAGAAGCATTATGCCAAAGAACTTTCAAACATAAGGAAACCACAGCAGCAAGTAGAAGGCAAAGAAGGAATAGTGACCCATTTGAAGGTGGGTCAAATAATTCACTGCTGGGGGATAGCAGGATATGAATGGCCCCTGGCAAGTCTTGTGTCATTTACAAAAACAAAATTTTACATAGAGAGGAAATAACGACCAACTTTGAAACCAGAGTTTTTACTAGGACCAAGCTGAGCCAAATTTAAGACTTTGTTCAAAATCCAGAAGACTTGGATGCCACTTGAAGAATCTACCAATCATAGAGAGGTTAAATGTTTGGGGATAATTAGTAAGGATAAAAGACTGACCCAAACTATCAAAACTATGGCAGAAAAAGAGAGAGGGTTAGTGGAAGGCTAGTGGACATGACGTGGATGAAGAACCAGCAAGAGAGACTAAGAGTGGTCAGACAAGTAGAAGGCAAACTAGAGGAGAGCAGTGTCATAAGAAACCAGGGAAGAGAGTATTCAGAAGAATGTGATAATCAGCATGGTCAAATGTTGCAGAGAAGTAAAGAAGGATGAACATTGAGAAAGGGCTGTTGGATGCAGAAAAGGCTTTTGACAAAATCCAACATTCATGTCTTTTAAAAACTCTACAAATCACAGAAACAAATACATCTTTCCTTAACATAGTAAATAGCATTTATCTAAACCCAAGAGCAAATATATGCAATGGGGAAATTAGAGGCCTTTACCTTAGGGAAGAGCAAAGGCCCTAGAAATATTAATTACAACAACAAGATTTTAAAAAGAGGGAATAACATAAACAAAGAGGAAATAAAATGATTAATTTTTGCAAATGATATGATAATGTACTTAGAGACTCCTAGAGGGTTAACTAAAAATTACTTGAAACAATAAATTAAGCAAAGTCATAGGATATAACATAAATCAACACAAGTCATCAGCATTCCTATATGCAACCAACAAAATCTAGCAAGATCTAGCAAGAGAAATTACATCCAAAATAACTACAGAAGCTCCCAAATATTTTGTTTGTAATTTTAAATATTTTATTAATCTTCTTTCTCTTTCTCTTTTTTTTATCTGCCCACTAACTTGCCCTCCCCTTCAGACTTCACCTGAAAGTGTTTGTCTCCTGCACCTCCAAGTTATCACCTCTTTGCCGAAGGGCAGGAAGCATGCTCAAGGATTTATTTGAACAAACAAGCAAACAATTGCCACAGTATGACAATATTGTAATAATTGGTAGATTGCTATTGATTATTCACAGTCACCGTATATTTTTCCAGTGCCCTTCTGGGTGATCAGAAACTTTTATTCTTTTGAGACAGTGGTATTCTATGATTCACAGTCACATAGCATCGCTGGAAGAACATGTTGGTGGTGAAAAAAGTTGGGTCTTACAATGACCATGTATTGACTCAGACTATTATCTAAATATATATATATATATATGTACATATATACTTAATATTACAATAGAATATTACTGAGCCATTAGGAAGACCAGAAAGGAAGAATTCATGAGCATATATTTGAAGTAATACAAAATGAAGAAAAAAAGGAATCAAAAGATCAAGGTACATGATGTCTAATGCTTATTTGTGCCAGGCACCATGCTAGGGATACAAAGAAAGGCAAAAATAGCCCCTGCCCTCACAAAGCTCACAGTCTAACAGAGGAGATAACATGCAAACAAATAGAGTTGTATTTGGAGTAAATTGGAGATGATCTTACTTAGCAGAAAGGCAACAGGAGTAGGGAACAAAGAGTGGTGGGGAGCAGGAAAGCCCTCTTGCAGAAGGAAGGATTTGAGCTGAGTTTTGAAGGAAGGCAGGAGGCAGAGATGAAAAGGGAGAACATTCTAGGCATGGGAGACAGCAAGTGAAAAAGGCAGAGTTGGGTGGTGGAGTGGCATGAACAAGGAATATCTAGGAATCCAATGTCACTGGAGGGAATAAAGTGTAATGTATCCCAATTCCCAAAGCCCTTTGGTATAGATTCTCTCCTTATTGGTAGAGAGGCACACAGGTAGGAGGGGCAGGGTGGGGCAGAAAGATGTAATCTCTTCAGCTTCTTCCCACTCTTGAGTCTTTTTAGGTTTATCATCTAGTGTCCAACTTTGAGAGAGAAGATGGGAGATGCCAACTCCTCTTCAGATTGCTGATGGGAGGAAAAGACTAGAGGAAAAAGCCAACTGGAGAAGAGCCAGCAGTCTCTATAATGTCTCTATTCACAGCTTGCTCCACTAGACACTCCAGGGAACTTCCCCTTGGATGAAATCAAAGATATCTTTCTTTGTCGAGCTAAGTCACCTGACTCCCAATGGTAGAACCTATTTACTCTGTGTATTGTCTGGTATGTATTATCATATGTATGCTTTCTTTGATTTCTGTTTTGCTATCAACTTGGATAAATGGGCTTCTTTGCTATCTGCTCTGTGTGCTCATTGTAAAACTGTTATTTGCTGGGAAGGAAATCAAGCCTTGGATATAAAGCTTGAAGTCTCCCTTCTTCTTTTAGAAATAACAACCAAGAACTTATCTTGAGCTTAAATATCACACCTTCCAAACTAATAATATTTAAGGGAGTAGATAAATATAATTCTAGTCTGAATTTGGTCTGACCTACAGTGTAAGAAGATAACTGTGAGAGCTGAACAGAAGATGGACTGGGCTGGAGACAGATTTGTGACAGGGAGTCCCACTCACAGGCTATTGCCATAGTTCAGGCACAAGATGATGAGTGCCTGCATCAGGGAGGTAGCTGTGTCAGAGGAAGGAAGGGGTGAATAGGAGAGATGTTATGAAGGCAGAAATAATAGACTTGGCAACAGATTGGATATGGGACAAAAGAATAAGGAGTAGAGGAGGACAACTAGATTGCACGCATGAGTGACTGGAAGAATAGTGGTGACCTTGACAATGACAGGGCAGTTGGGGGAGGGTAGGACTTGGGGAAGGGGGGAAGACAATGAGTTCTGTTTTGCACACGCTGAGTTTCGGATGTCAGCTCAAGACATCCAAAACACATTTGGAGATGGGAGATTAGAAGTCAGCAGAAAGGTTGGGGCTAGATAAGTAGATTTGAGAATCATCTGCATAGAGATGATAATTGACTTCATAGGAGCTAATGAGATCACCAATTGAGGCATTATAGATGAAGAATAGAAGAGAGCCAAAGACAGACTCTTAGGGTGTGACCCGAATAAAGATCCAGAAAGGGAAACTGAGAAAGAGCAGTCAAATAGGTCGGAGGAGAATCATGGAAAAACCTAGGGAAGAGAGAGTATCCAGGAGAAGAGGGTGAGCAACAGTGTCAAAGACTGCAGAGAGGCCAAGAAAGATGGAGATGAATAAAAAGGCCATTAATTTGGCAATGAAGAGATCATTCATAACTATGGCAGGAGCAGTTTTAGTTAAATAAGGTCTGAATCCAGACTGCAGAGGGTTTAGGGGAGAATGAGAGAAGAGGAAATGGAGACACCAATTGTAGCTGTTTTCTCAAAGAATTTACCCACAAAAAGCAGGAGAAAAATCCGTTAAATTGTAAGGTCCTTCAGGGTAATGACTATCTTTTGACTCTTTGTGTATCCCTAGTGCTTAGCATAGTGCCTGGCACAGCACACTAGTGGTGATGGATGGATCAAGCAAAAGCTTTTAAAAATTTTTTTTAAAAATTGATTTGTTTATTTACTTTTAGTTTACAAGATTCAGTTCCACTCCCTTGAGTTTCAAATTTTCTCCCCTCCCTCTTCCCCCCACCTATGGCAACATGCAATCAAGTATAGGATCCACAAATACTTTCACACTGGACGTTAGTCTGGTTGTATAGAACGATTGTAACCAATGGAGTGAACAATGGGAAAAAAGAAAGAGAACCAAACATGAAAAAGAACGATAGCATGTAGATTCCTTCAGTCTCCATTTAAACTCTGTTCTTTCTAGATCTTTCTCTGAATGTCAATATCTCCTTACCTCCTGAGACTTGTAGAGTTGTCTTACAGCTGTGCGCTGCTGAGAAGAGTCCAGTTTATCAAAGCTGGTCTTCACTTCACATATGATGTGTCTGTGATTGTATACAAATTTTTCCTGGTTCTGCTCTTCTAAGTGAAGGCTTTTTTAACATGAGACAGACATGGGTATGTTTGTAAACCAGAGGAAGCACACAGTAGACAAGGAATTACTGAAGATTAATGAGATAGAGAGGGTAATAGTAGAGTTGATCTGCTGGAGAAGATAGGATGGGATGGGATAATTTGTGCATGAAGAAGGATTTGCTTTGGCAAGGAGAAGGTCACGTTTTCATGTGAGATTGCAATAAGGAAGGCATCTGAGTGATGTAAAATGAAGAAGAGGGAAAAAGAGAAAGCTGTCATTGAATAACTTCAATTTTTTCATTCAAGTCTGAGGCAAGATTCTCAGCTGAGAGGGTAGGGGAAAGAGTGCCATGGCTATAAAATTGGAATAATCATTGGGGTGAGTGGAATTGTGAAGGTTAATTAGAGAGGTATAAAGGTTGTCTTGTTGTAATGAGGGTCTAGTTGACAACACTGAGAGGCAATAAAATTGTGGTCAATTTTAATGGACAATATTATCAAAGTTAGAGCATACATCTTTCCTTTCTGTTGACAATCAGTAACATGGAAAGTGAGTCATACTATTTGTTGCAATCATACTATTCCAATTTTGCTTAGCAGTTTTCCAGGAAGATACTTTGGAGGGAGGAGGGACTAGGAGGGGAAAAAGGAGTTGTTTGAGTATTTGTTAATGCCCTGTCAGAACAAAATAAGTTGATTATTTTTAAGTGAAAGAAAAGATGGAGGCTTTTTTTTCCATTCATAGAAAAACTTGAGGTTATTAAAAGAACTGCAAAATTCCCCAAATACTATCCAGCCCACTCTCTTCCTTTAATTCAATTGTAGCCCAATTATTGTCCCACTGAAGTGTCGGACCAAGACACTGATGTGATAGAAAATCTCAATGGACTGTCCATCTAGCAGCAAATTATAATCTGAACAGTCAGTATTCTTCTTTTCTTTTGTTTTTCCTTCATAAAACGATAGGCCAAATTGAAGCAATTTTTGGATCTAATTTAGAGGGTTCTTAGGAGGCTCAGCAGTGATTTAATTCATCACGATGTCATCTACAAACAGTAGCATCTGGAAGAGCTTACCATCTGTGGGGGATTCTCCTTTCCATTTGGATTTTATGCTGATTTTCCTTCAAGACAGTGGCTAGGACATTTGGCAAGCATACTTCTCTGTTGTATGCCTTACTCAATATTAAAAACCAGAGGGCCATTGACAAGAGTACTTCTGTTGTACTGCTCAAGGAATTGTGTGTGATTTTAACATGTGCATTAGAGATGCTGTTTTTGCTCAATGGAATAAAATGGTTTTTAAAAATATCAGCAAATCAGAATCACCATGGGATCTCTCTTGGTTTTGTTGTATCTTTCAGTCAAGTTGGATTAAAAAGACGTGCTCTGTGGCAGAATACTGTTTGTGAAGACCCATTGCACACTACCAGAAAAGATTTGAGCCGCAAAAGCAGCACAAAATAGATGACCAATGAGATATCCAAGTGGAAGAGGAAATGGACTGGTCAAGTAACAAGGTCAAGGGATGATAAACAGCCCATGTGCTTCACTGGTATTCACTCAACATCATAAGACCTAGTAGAAAGCTTCTACCAATTTCTAGGATTTTTAGTGGAAAGCTTCTCCCTCATATTATATATCTAGAGCTGGAAGTCAGAGGTCATCTACTCCAATACCCCTCATTTTACAGATGAGGAAACTGAGGCCCAGGGAGAGAAAAGGACCCGTCCAACATCTCACAGGTAAAAACTGTAGAACTAGGATGAACCCTATGTACATCCAGGATGGATGTTGGATAGAGATCCTGTGAGAATTTATTGGAGTACCTAAACAAAAGTCAAACAGGATTCAAAAAGAAAAAGTATGTATAGGTATTATCTGAACTGTTTGAGAGAGTACAAATTCAACAAAGTTATAGAATTAGGTCAATTTAATTTCAAATTGAGCCCAGTCTTCCAAACTGTTACACTCACACTCTGGTACAATGAGAACTACTATATAAAATTTCAACCCAGAGTCCCTATGGGGTATTGGCTCATTATAGATGTTTTCCATTTTGTTCAATATTCTCAATCCGTTTACTGTGGCAGGAAAGTAGGCCAATAAGATCATTGGTTTAGAGCTGGAAGGCATCTGAAGACCACCTAGTCCAACTCCATCATTTTACAGATGAGGAACTAGGGGTCCTGCGTGATCAAGTGATGTGAATGTCACATAAATGGTAGGCATCGGATGTCGAATTTGAACCCAGGTCCTTTTACTCAAGACCCAGTGATCTTTCCACTGTGCCACATTATCTCCAATACATTTGGGAAAGAATTTCAACAACATAGACTCACCCAGAAAGGAATTAGGTAAAACCCTGATTTAATCGGAAAATTCAATTAAGCCAAATACCCCATTCTCCAAACATTTCTGTTAATGGAGTTTTTACTATATTATTCATATCCCCTACACACCCATTTAGTAAATTAACATTCCAGTGTACAGAAGAGGACTAAATGGAGTAATTTAGAGACTAGAAGAACTTTCTGCAGAATTAAGTCCAAATTTAAGGCCATCCATGTTTCAGCCTTATCTCCCCCCAGAAATATTTGTCTCCACTCTAGGAAACTGACAATTATAATGACAATTGTCATTTGTATAGCAGTTTAAGGCTCTCAAGGCATTTTCCATGTGCTTTATCTCATCTAACCCGCACAACAACCCTGTGAGTTAAGCTCCCTTGACTCGAGAATACCTTTCCCACCTTTCTTTTGTCAAAATTCTGTTCATCCTTCAAAACAATCATGATAACATCTTTTGTCCCAATCTGGAATTTGTTCCACTACCAACTATCTGCCACTTAGAGTCTTGCTTGGAACACTGAGAGGTTATGTGACTTGGCCAAGGTCCCGGAGCTAGTATATGTCAGAGGCAGGATTCGAACCCCAAAGTGGGCCTGCCATCTACTAAACCCGTACTGCCTCTCAATATTAGCTTGCAACTGCAGTAATAATAATCCCCTCACTGCCACCTCATAGGATTGTTGTGAGGATGAAATGAAATAATTGCTGTTAAAGGACTTTGTACATTGTAAAGGCTATCCACACATAAGACATTGTTACTATCCCCCTTCCCTCCTGGCTCCCATCCCACTCCTGGGAGCTCTTCCTAAGGCCAAGATTTTAGACAGCTCAGTGGGCCCAAAGGAAATGAAGAAAGAATTTACTTTGAAAAGTCATCTGAAAGAGAACGGGAAACCATATCCCATACAGCCTCTTGCACAGGCCAGATTCTTGTCTCAGTCTTGCTCAGTGTTGGCACAGCCCGGGTACTCCCCCCTTCTCTCCTCAGTCTTTTCATTCTCTCCCCAACACACAGACACTACACCCTATCCCCAGTCCTTCCCTAGGGAGACAACTCTCTTCTTGCTTGGCTGAGTTCCTGACTGCTGTCTTCCTGGAAATCAGTCCCCCTAGGCATATATCAACCCCCAGCTGCTTGCCCACCAAATCCACAGAATGCTCCAGGCTCCATCCCTTATGCATCCTCACCACCATCAGAGCCAGGCCTGGGAAGGAGCCCTACCCTGAGAGGAGGGAGCCTTACCCGGAGAGGGGGGAACCATTGTGAATCAGAGGGTCTGTCCCTGAAAGATTGGAGACACAAGGAGGCTTTGTGGGGAAAAGTGGTTGGAAAGGTCCAGCAAAGACCCGCCTGAGGCAAAACTGAGGAACAGGGTAAAGTTTGTTTTCAGTGCTATTCACCAACTGACTTCTCTCTCCTATTTATTCTCTGTGCTTTTGAAGGTTACAACTTCATAACTAGAGGCTGTGAAATCTAATGACTATGGGGGCCGGGGGAGAAATAGCTCTGGCCTGAAGCCCCTGGACACCCAGCCCATACACTGGCCTTTTGGCATTAGGGGTCAGCCTGCTCTGGCATAAACGGGAGGCATCTCACACTGACCTCAAAATATAAAGAAGTCAGTGAAGACAGGGTCAGTGGAAGGAATTCCTTGGGTTTCAGTAGACTGAAGAGACAGAGAGGGGTCAGGGCAGGATGGGACTGAGCAGGCTTGTTTGTCACTGTCTCCCCAGTAGAAGAGGGGTCCAGTGTTTTTGTTCCCCCATCATTATGAACTTAGACACAGCCCCTGCTTCATCTTCTCCCTCACATACAATGACCTCTGCTCTTCTCTCTTTTGGCTGCAGAGAAAACAGAAAGAAGCCTGGGCTTGGAGATGCCAAATATAATTCAGATATTGAGCTACTAAAGGGTCTAGTCCTTATCCTGTTTCCCCAGGGGAGCCCTAGAACCAAATATCCTGAACAACCAGGAACTTTTATGAGGTATTCTGGGTGGTCTGTCACACTCAAATGATCCCAATGGAGGTGAGTGGATGTGGAGACAACCCAGGCCAATCTCCCCCCAAGACCTCAAGAGGGTCTATCAAAAAACTTGGTGGGGGCAGAGCCAAGATGGCAGAGTGAAGGCAGGAATTTGCTTGAGCTCTTCCCCCAAAACCCCTCCAAATACCTGTAGAAAATGAATCTAAACAAATTTTAGAGCTACAGAGCCCGCAAAATGACAGAGTGAAACACATCTCCAGTTGAAGACAGCCTGGCAGGCCAACAGGAAGTGTCTATCACACTGGGCTGAGAGCAGAGCACAATCCAGCATGGGCTGTGTGGGCACAGACAGGGCCAGAGCAGGCCTTAGGGGATTGAATCACGGGCAGCTGTGGAGGTTTACAGACTTCTCAACCCACAAATGCCAAAGACAAAGTAAAAGACCAGTGGGGAAATTCTGTTGGACTTGGGTGAGAGAAGAGCAAGGTTCAGTCCCAGCCCAGGGGCGGTGGAGGTGGTGGCAGCTGGGGCATCAATGGTGGCAGCAGCAGCAGCAATGGTGGTGGCTGCTTCAGGAGCTCCAGGCCCACAAATGGTGGGGGGATCAAGCAGCTGCTCAGAGAGTGTAATTGCTCTTGATTTGCCCTGCTTGGATCTGGGTTGCAGTCTTGCCCTGCAGGATCTGGGTGGTGGTTCTGGGGTGAGGAGCACTGGTCAGCAGAGCTTGTGGAGGCTGTGGAGAGGGAATCCTCCTCACAGTTCTTGGGCAGAAAAGAGTGCCTGTGGTCACTCCCAGAACAGAGAATAGATAGTGTTCTCCTTTGATCATATCACCTTAGAACAGCGGTTCTCAACCTGTGGGTTGCGACCCCTTTGGGGGTCAAACGACCCTTTCACAGGGGTCGCCTAAGACCAATGGAAAACATATATTTCCGATGGTCTTAGGAACCGAGACACTCCTCTGCTATCCATCTCCAGGCAGGTCAGCCCACATGCAGATATGCCCAGATACGCCCACATACAAGTATTAAAGGGTCGCAGCATTAGGAAGGTTGAGAACCACTGCCCTAGAAGAACTGAAATTTCACAGGTGCCTAGAAGTAGCTCTGACCAACAGCTGCACAAAACTCCAGAAATTTAGGATAGAGCACTCTCCACTCTAGAAGCAGAGTCCTACTTTGGCAAAGAGCTCAAAGGTCAAGTAATTGGCTAGGAAACTGAGCAAACAGAGGGGGAAAAATCAGACTACAGAATTTTTCTTTGGTGACAAAGAAGACCAAAACAAAGAACCAGAAGACAATAAAATCAAAACTCCTACATCAAAAGCCTCCAAGAAAAATATGAATTGGTTGCAGGCCATAGAGAAGCTCAAAAAGGATTTTGAAAATCAAGTAAGAGAAGTAAAGGAAAAATTGGGAAGAGAAATGAGAGTGATGCAAGAAAATCATGAAAAATGAGTTAACAGCCTGTTAAAGGAGATCCAAAAAAATACTGAAGAAAATAACAACTTAAAAATAGACTAACCCAAATGGCAAAGAGGTCCAAAAAGCCAAAAAGCAGAATTAGCCAAATGGAAAAGAAGATCCAAAAGCTCACTGAATAAAATAATTGCTTCAAAATTAGATTGGAGCAAATGGAAGCTAATGACTTTATGAAAAATCAAGATGTTATAAAACAGATCCAAAAGATGAAAAAAATAGAAGACAGTGTGAAATATCTCATCTGAAAAACAACTGACCTGGAAAATAGATCCAGGAGAGATCATTTGAAAAAATATTGGACTACCTGAAAGCCAGGATCAAAAAAAGAGCCTAGACATCATCTTTTGAGAAATTATTAAGGAAAACTGCCCTGATATTCTAGAACCAGAGGGTAAAATAGAAATCAAAAGAATCTACCAATTGCCTCTTGAAAAAGAAAACTCCTAGGAATATTATAGCCAAATTCCAGAGTCCCCAGGTCAAGGAAAAAATATTACAAGCAGTCAGGAAGAAACAATTTGAGTACTGTGGAAACAACAATCAGGATAACACAAGATATATCAACTTCTACATTAAGGGATCAGAGGGCTTAGAATATGATATTCCAGAAGTCAAAGGAGCTAGGATTAAAACCAAGAATCACCTACCCAGCAAAACTGAGTATAATACTTCAGGAGAAAATATAGAAATTCAGTGAAATAGAAGACTTTCAAGTATTCTTGATGAAAAGACAAGCGCTAAACAGAAAATTTGACTTTCAAATACAAGAATCAAGAGAAGCAAGAAAAGGTAAACAGGAAAGAGAAGTCATAAGGAACTTATTAAAGTTGAACTGTTTCCATTCCTACATGGAAAGACAATATTTGTAACTCATGAGACTTTTCTCAGTATTAGGATAGTTGAAGGGAATATGTATATACACACACATATATATGTATGTATATATATATGTATGGGTATGTACATATGTATTGTATGTATATGTGTGACTGTGTGTGCATATGTATGTGTATGTATGTATGTGTGTGTATATAAATATGTATATATATATATATATATATACATATATGGACAGAGGGCACAGGGTGAGTTAAATATGAAGGAATGATGTCTAAACAACAAAATTAAGGGGTGAGAGAGGAATATATTGGGAGAAGGAGAAAGGGAGAGATAGAATAGGGTAAATTATCTCACATAAAAGAGGCGATCAGGGAGGTGAAAGGGAATGAGTCAACCTTACTCTCATTGGACTTGTCTTAAGGAAGGAATAACATATACACTCAATTGGGTATCTTACCCTACAGGAAAATAGGGGTGAAGGGGATAAGAGAGGGGGATCATAGAAGGGGGGGCAGATTTGGGGAAGGGATAATCAGAAGCAAACATTTTTGAAAAGGGACAGGGTCAAAGGAGAAAATAGAATAAATGGGG
>CM053581.1:322545311-322584491 GCA_028627135.1 Pseudochirops cupreus | reverse complement strand
CAACACAGTCAGAACTCCTGCACCAAAAGCTTCTAAGAAACATGAAGACTGCCTAAAAGCCATACATCAGCTTAAGAAGGATTTTGAAAACCAAATGAGAGAAGTAGAGGAAAAATTGAGAAGAGAAATGAGAATGCTGCAAGAAAATCATGAAAAGAGAGTCAACAACCTGACTGAAGAAATTAACACCTTAAAAAAAATAGATTAGCTCAAATGGCAAAGGAAGCCCAAAAAGCCAATGAGGAGAAGAATGCCTTAAAAAGTTGAATTTGCCAGATGGAAAAAGAATCTCAAAAGCTTTCTGAAGAGAATAATTCCTTCAGAAGTAGAGTGGAACAAATGACTTTATGAGAAATCAAGATACTATTAAACAGATCCAAATAAATGAAAAAATAGAAGGCAATGTAAGAAAGAAATGCCTGACATCACAGCAGAGACCAGACTTCACCTCCTCGTATTCCTTGTTGAGGAAAGAGGCTCAGAAGATATTCCTTCAAACGTAGCAAGGAAGGAAGCCAGGGCATAGAAAGGAGGAGGCTTCAGCTCTGCCGCTCCTCCTCTTACCAGTCCCTGTTGCTCCAGACCTAGAAGGACTGTTCTAACCAATAGAAATTCTAAAGGAGCACAAACCCCCCCAATTTCTGACACTTCTGATACCTGGATCCCAGGCTATATGGTCAAAAAGAGAGTCATCTCTTACAATATAATTTGTAGCGTAAAATGGAGCTTTGGGAATCCTTAGATCTGAAGACTAGTGCTAATTGTTCATTTGCCTCTGCCTGGGCCCTGGGGCAGCAGCTCAGGCATACACAGCCTATTTGAGACTGGCTGTCTAATAGGGTGATATTTTTTTCTTAACACACACACACATACACACACACACACACACATTTTGTTCATTAAAAAAAAATCTTCCCTGAACTCTGCCTTATGACAAAGAAAACACACACTGACTTATTTGCAGCATTTGCATCCTTTACAAAAAGGAGAAAAGTGAAGCTTCATCACTTGTTCTCTACAGTCAAGTTAGTCACTAAAGACCTGCTAGAAGGTCACTGAGGGCAGTTTTCATCTTTGCATTCAAAGTGCCTAGAACAGTGCTTGCCTCCCCCCCCTTCATAAACGCTTGTTGAAGGAATTATGTTCATTTGAATTGTCTTTTCAGCTTGGTTTTCCTTCTTATTACTAGTCAGTGTGTATGTTTGTCTACATAACTTCCAAATATTCCTACATTTGGCTATGCTTTTTCACTCTTTATCTTTTTACTCGTCTTTCCAATTTTCTCTGAATTCTGCACATCTATCATTTTCATAGGGCGATCCTATTCCATTACACTCACATTCCAAATTTGTTCTGCCATTCCCTCATTGATGGGCATCCTCTATGTTCCTAAGATTCCTTTTTCTTTTTTTCTTTTCTAGCTATTGCAAAGAAAAAAATGCTACTATGACAATTTGGATATATATATAAGCTCTTTCTTTACGTCTTTGATCTCCCTAGGTACATGCCCAATACTAGTAAAAGGCCTTATCTCTTTTCTTCCCCCAACACACTGATAACTGACCTCTGCCTCCTTACTCTTTCTCCTCCCCCTCTGTTTTCCTCTCCATTCCTCCTTATTTATTAGCCAGCCTAATGGCCATAACTACATGGGTGTGACTCGGTGGGCCCTCAAAGATGAAGTCTTGACGCTTCATTTCCCCACCACAGCTCTTGGCTCCTGGCCCAGGAAGTGGGAGCTGCTGGCTTGTTTACCAGGAATTTGGTACCACATAAGAGCAGAAATGAACAGCCCTCTATTAGTCTAATTTGAGCACTTAGCTGTGACTGTTCTGCTCCCCTGGTCCAGGGCTAATGGAGAGAGCCACAGCAAATGGAGACTGGGCACTGGGAGTGAGGGAGACATGGGTGGAGGGGTTGGGAGGAGATGGGAGCTGGTAAGGTTGAGCAGGTGACCCCGGGAGTCTAGAGAGAAAGCAGTCATAAAGTGGTGGTGGGAGGTAATTGAGGGGGGACAGTGTGATGGTAAGAAAATTAGAGCCAAGGAACCAGGTTTCTAGTCCCAGCTAGGAGGGTTTAAGCAATTTGCTTATCCTCCTGGTACCTCCATTTCCTTATCCAGAAAATGAGGCAGATGGTTCCTGAAATCCCCTGCAGCTCTAACCTTCTCTGGCCTCTGATTTCCTGTGAGGGTAGGAGTGCTAGGTAAAGACAGGACAGCATTCCTGGTCTTACCTCTCTCTGAGCTTCTTCATTGGATATCCTTCCCAAATGAACATCTTCCCAGCTCCTCTCTGCCAAACTGTCCTTCACCCCTTTTAAAATTCTGCTCAATGCTCACATCTTAAAGGAAATCTTCCAGAATTTTTTTTTTTACTTTCCTCATCAACTTCTCGACTTTGTACTTATTTGGTCATTTTTGACATATTAGTCCAGAAACATTCTCTTTCATATAGATAGTGTTTTTTCTCCTTGTCTGGACTCTTAAAAGGGCAAGAAGCCAAACCTGTGTGAGGGCTAAACTCTGAAAGTTTAGCAAGGTGAATGGCTAGAAGGGTGTACAGGGATTGGGAGCTGCATAACAGATTCTAAGGTGAGGGAGAGGATGCCCAGAATTGGCTACAATGCTAACACTGGAGATGTCTGAGCCTTCCTCTTATTGGCATGGCAAGTTCATTGTGAAAAACTGAGGCACAAAGGGGGAGGGGCAGCCTAGATAGGCATGGGGAGCAGTAAAAGAGGGGGTCCAGTTTTTCCAAGGAATTATGGAAATTGTATTCTGTTTAAATGTAGAATGGAACAAAAAATATGAAAAGAACCAAGTTTTAAACTGAAATATTTAATGAGAATATAACTGAGGGTGTGAGAATTTGGGGTGGAATAACATATCAGAGCAGGGCACAGGGGGACCCATTAAGGAACCTATAAATCCTCTCTAAGGATCTGGGTGCCTGCTACAGGACAGTCCAAGCTGCCTCTTCTCCTCTCATTCAGATTAGGGGCCAAGGGTTAGACAAGATGTGAGAATCTTATTTTGATTTTTTTCTACTGGGGGGATGAGAGGGACTATCCTAGAGACACAAAACTGACAAATTACCCTAGGTTGTAAAGTTTTTGAGGGCAGGACCAATATTGTACATAGTAGGATTTAATAAATGTTTGTTTTATGAATGAATGAAAAAATATTTTAAGTAGGGGGAGAGGGAAGGAGAACAGCCCTTGGGGGAAAGGGCCATAAACTATGGAAAAGGAGAGAGAAACAAGGAGGAAATTTGGCTTACTCAGTCATGGGCTAATTCCCACTGCCAGGCAGTCAGGGAAATACAATCATCTAGCCCCCAGCCCCCTAAAGACAAATAAATGACCTAGGGTGGAAGAGACAGAGAGTCAAGGGAACCCCAGTCAATCAAAGCCATCCTATCCAGCTCACTATTTCCTCTTCTCTTCTTCCCCATCCCTAAGGCTGTTGCTTCATCTGGAACCCAAGACCTCTGGAAGGGTGTGTCTAGGAGGAATGATCACAGAAGCCCTTCTCTGCTGTGGAAAGTATGGCCTCAGAGGGCAGCCCCAGTTCAGTCACCTTTGTCTCTACTTTCCAGCTATTCAACAGTTTTTTTTTCCTGTTAGGCCTCTTCTAGTGATTACTGATCATAGAAGATTTGGGGTAGACATGGCACAGTCTTTTTTCTCCCCTCCAGCTTCTTCTCTCTGCATTCTTAAAACAGCTCTGGCTGGGACTCTCAAGGAGGTGATATGCAAGGGGAAAGAGAGACCACAAGCAAAGTACCATTACAAGTGGCCAAGGACAGGGAGCAAGAACAGAACCAAGGTCAGGGGACTCAAGGAGATGATGGAGACCCAGGGTTGTAGCCTTCCAGCCAGATTGTGATCCTGAGAAGAAAACATGGTGGAGAGGCTGTGATCAATGAGGAAGGCTCTGTCATCATACTTTGACCTCATTACCAAACTCCTCCCCTCTCCCATCTACCTCAGGAGGCCCTGCTCCCTCCCATCAAGCATCCCTTGGTCCCTACAAGAGGTTCCTCAGACATACAATTCTCTCCTTCCTGAGTGTGAGAAAACCCAGAGGGACCACACCCCCTCCCCAGGGAGGGGTCCCCACCAAGTGATCTGGGGAAGATGTTGCAATAAAAAGAGGTCTGTACCTGAGATACATCCACAGAATAGGAGGGATCCCCCAGGCCTTGAGCATTATCCTGAGAGATGGTAGTGGGGGAGCTTTTGGAAAGCAGCAGTTGGTGAACTTGCATCTGAGATTCAATAGCCTTGGCTAGGGAATAGGAGAGAAGACAGAGAGACCTGAGAGGTGGAGAGGGGGATTATACCATAGGGTCATAAATCTAGACCTGGAAAAGAGTTTAGAAGCAATTGAGTCCAACAATCTTATTTTATGGTTGAGGAAACTGAGTGCCAAGATGGTATGGGGTTTGCCCAAGATCCCATCATGATCAGAGACCAAAGTCAGAATTTGGACCCAGGACCTCTGACTGGAGCACTAGTGTAAAAGGGTGGGTCTGTGTTTGGGGGGAGGGAGCTCCTTCAGCCTCCAAAGATAAAGGTGAAGCCCTTAGGGGGCATAGGAATAAGGAGAGAAATGATATCATGGCAAATCACTGGATTTGGAGTCACAAGATTTCGGTTTGAATCTCAGCTATGCTACTTACTCCTGGACAACCTTGGCCTTGTTACTTCCCCTCCAGAAAAGAAACTCCTTGAGGTCTGGACTGTTTCATTCTTATCCTGGTAGCTTTGTATATAGTAGGAACTTAATTAGTGTTTGTTGAAATGTCAATGAAAATAATAAAATGCAACTGAATATTATGTAACTACAAGCACCAAGGTTGATTCCCCTGGAAGAGCTGAGAAAAACAACCCATTGTCTCCTCCTTACAGAGGCAGGAGTATGTGGGTATAGAACCTTGTTTCTACTATCAAACTCAGCTGATGTGGTGGTTGGTTTGCTGAACTTTTATCCATTCTTTTTCTCTTTTATTCTTTGTTCCAAGGGATGGACCACAGGGGAAGGAAGGACAGACGGATATAGTTGGAAATGACATTGATGTAAAAACAAAAGATAATAAAAATTGTAAATTAAAAAAGAATCTACGTGTTCTATCTTCCCTCTCTCTGGGCCCTAGTTTCTGCCTCTACAAAATGAGGGGGTCTATGTAAACACTGAACTATGGTCAATGGGAACTTATGGTTCCTTCTAGTTCTGATATTCTGATTCTTAAGTTGCCTAGGATCAAACAGTGAGTAAGAAAGAGGAAATGGAGGGGTGGCTAGGTGGCACAGTGAATAGAGCACAGGCCCTGGAGTCAGGAGGACTTGAGTTCAAATCCGACCTCAGACACTTAACACAAAAATGAGCCATGTGACCTTGGGCAAGTCACTTAACCCCAATTGCCCTGCTATCCTCCCTCCAAAAAAGAAAAAAAAAAGAGGAAATGGAAGACTATAGGAGAACTGGTAGTAGAGAAGGAAAATATATTCTTACAATACTCCAAATTTCAGGGTCAAGAGGAACACAGCAAAAGCCTTCTTGTTCCTCCTCATGTGTTTAGAGAAAATGGCTCATCTGTCTGGAGCCATCATCTACTTCACCTCCACACTCCTTCCCACCATTACCACCCCTAGCCTCACTCACCCCTCCCAACACACACACACACACACACACACACACACACACACACACACACCCCACATGCATACACAAAACTCACTGAGGCAGGGATTTCTGGAGAAAGATTCCTGTATATGCATGCATTCTTCTAGTTGGTTGCCACTTCCCCGACAGGAACAGTTCACAGCAACATCAGCACTGAGATTGCTGATGTAATTGGGGGTCATAACAGTACCTGTGCAGAAAGGTGGTGGCACAGGAAAATGACAAATGTTGGAGAAGATATGGGAAAATTGGAATACTAGTTCATTGTTGGTGAAGTTGTGAACTGATCTAACCATTCTGGAGAGCAATTTGGAACTATACCCAAAGGGCTATAAAACTGTACATACCCTTTGATCCAGCAATACTACTACTAGGTCTGTATCCCAAAAAGATCATAAAAGGGAAAAGGACCCACAAGTACATGTACACAATATTTAAAGCAGAAAGGTGGTGGCCACCATCAGGCCACTTCTAACACCAGGCCTCCTCGCCTGACTTGATGCCACCTTATCCTTGGTCTCACATGTTTCAACCTATGGAGATCCTGACTATCCACTGCCCAACCAACTCCCCTCTGGTACCCACTCTTGGTCTTACCAATCAAGCCCATATATGCCTTCAGGCACCTTTGGGGCTCTATCCCTACACAGGTCCCCAGATGGTCCATATGACAGCAGTGCATCTGAAAATCAGCCAGGCGGGATCTGGAAAATGGGAGAGTTTGTGAATTGAGAAGACCCAAGGAAAGTGGGGAGTTAGGGCTGGAAAAAGAAAGAGACCTCTCCCATCCCTAGTCTCAGTGAGAACTGAATTTGTAGTATCAAGTATCACCTTGAGGAGGGAAACAGCAATGTTGGGGGTGAGAAGAAAGGCTAAGGACAGGAACCTAGGGAAAGCGTAGAGGGTACCTCTATTCTTGAAGTTCTCATGAATTTAGGGATTCTCTAGGAATTTAGGGATTCATGCTAAGTTTATGTGTTATTCTCCTCCACGATTCCCTAAAAAGGCCAGAATGTTTTGTGGGGAAAAAAACCACTGAGAGTGGGTAGGGAGAATACCACCAGTGTCACTCCATAAAAATAGTAAAGAAAGGACATCTCTCATTATTCAAGGGAATAGAGGGGCTGCAACAGGCCCAGCTAACAAAAAATCATTTTGTCTTTGGAGCAAATGTATTGTAATTGGTTTGCTTACATATTTCCCTTTCTAATACTTCTTGGTTAGTTCTGTTCTGTGAGTGAAGAGGTACAGGAAAGTCAGTTCAAGATCAAAAGTTTGCCACAGAAAATCTACCAAAACTATGTAACCCCTCATTAACCATGGGGCCATGGGGGATTCATCTGCTAATACAACTCCTTTCTGGGCAGGTCTCACTGATAAGTGAAAACCACTTTCATTTCTAGGGAAGGAGAGGGAGAGGTTGTCCTCCCGCCCCACAAGGCCAGACCCACCTGCAGAGCACGTCTTGAAGGCAGGTATCCCAAAGCATCAGGCAGTTGGGGGGATCTCTGGCTGGAGAGGTACAGCTGGGGGCAATGGCATTGCGCCGTCGTGCCCCACAGACATCATCCCCATCATCACAAGGGCAGAATAGAAGTGCTTGGGCATAGTTGTCTGCTACCTGCTCAAAGAAGACACGAAGCTCCTGCTGACACTTCTGGGGCTGACATCGAGCCACTGAGCAGACCTCCCCATAGGCCAGGCGCAACTTGTTACATCTGTCATTCAGGGTGCACAGAGTGATGGACTTCAGGCAGAGATCAGGGCTGCTTTGGGACATGGAGCCTAGGAGAGAAGGGTT
Source organism: Pseudochirops cupreus (assembly GCA_028627135.1). Taxonomy (NCBI): domain Eukaryota; kingdom Metazoa; phylum Chordata; class Mammalia; order Diprotodontia; family Pseudocheiridae; genus Pseudochirops; species Pseudochirops cupreus. The sequence continues at coordinate 322,577,001 of CM053581.1, read as the reverse complement.
GCAACCCCCTACTATTCTTCTCCTGTACCAGGAAGCTGGACATGGGGTTGCAAACCACCCAGCATCCTCCTCCTCCTCTTCTCAATATAGCCCTTAGCTCTTCCTACAGCCCACCCAGGGTCTAGAGCTCTGATAGCATCTGGAACCTAGACTCTCTCTCAATTCACCTAGAACTCTGATACCCAATAAAGCCTCTAGCCTTCCCTACGAGTCACACAGAGCCTGGAACTCAAATCTACCCATAACCTTCCCTATGGTTTGCTTAGAGACATGAACACAAATGTAGCTCCTAGCCTTTCCCACACTCTTTTGAGGATTGAAGGTGGCCAGAACTTGACAAGAGAGGTAATAAGATATGGAAGCACCTGGAACACAGCCACAGGAAGAGGCTCAGCCTAGACCATAATCTTGTTTGGCTGTCTAGGCTATGTCTAAGCATTTCCAATTCTGCTCCCAACTCTACCACACCTTTGCCCTAATTGAAAAATCTAAATGCCATCAACTTCCATTTCTGTAAAACACACTTCCTAGTCCTAGATTTAGTCATGGAAGTGACCTCAGAGGTCATCTGGTTTAGAACTTTTGGTTTATGGATAAGGTAAGAAAGTTAGGCGACTTACAGAGTGTTGGAGCTAAGATTCCTGCCTGGGTTTCCTGATACCAGATCTACTCTCTGCACCATGCTGCTCCTAATTATTTTCCAATATTAGAAGGCAAGGTGGTTTTAGTGTAAATGAAAACTAACTCTTGAATCAGAGAACCTGGGTTCAAATTCATGCCTCTGATGCTTACTACCTGTATGACCCTGGGCAGGTCACCTAACTTCCATGGACCTCAATTTCTTCATCTGTAAAATGTGAGGGTGGGGGCGGCTAGGTGGCACAGTGAATAGAGCACAGGCCCGAGAGTCAGGAGGACCTGAGTTCAAATCTGGCCTTAGACACTTAACACAAAAACTAGCCATGTGACCTTGGGCAAGTCACTTAACCCCAATTATCCTATCTTCCCCTCCAAACAGGAAAAAAAAAAATTAAAATTTGAGGGGGTTGGACTAGATGTTTTCTAATATCTCTTCTAACTCTAGGCCTATGAGTCATCGAGGCATGGAGTCATATATTTTTACTAGCTTCTCCCCCCTCCCATTTTTAGAATATTTGAAAACATTTTCAGGTGTTTGGGGAATATAGACCATTTCCCGGGATACCCAGGATGAGGATTATCTAATAAATTGGGAGCTGAGGTCACACCTGCCATATCCTTGGCTTCCCTGAACTGTGTGGACCTGATGGAAAAATGGTTTAGTCTGCCTTCCTTAACAGTTGTTGTTCTTTAATAATTGCACTGTGACCAAAACACACAGAATAGCTCCATCTGCTATCGTGACAGATACAAACAACTTTTTGCTCTCCCTTGGTTGCAGAATTCTTCATGCTATAACCCAAGAATAAAGATTCTCCACTCTCCCCTGACACCCAGCTCAAACTCCCAGCTCTCCAACCTGGCCTGTCCCACAAACCTGACTCAAACAAGTTCAGATGATTGAATTTCCTGGATTTGCTGGTCACAATTTCCTTATATGGTGAGCCTCCCAAATCATAGTTACCTAGAAAAAATAGATGAAAACATCAGAGACCTGTAGAATAATTTTCTATGGAGAAAAGCAATAGGAGAAAGGACCCTGTTTTCTTCTGCGGAGCAAGGTACAGTCTGTTCTTCAGCCTCAGCTTCTAGAAGGAAGCTACCTGGCTCCGAGGAAAGTATCCCACAATGAGAAAGAAGAAATGGGGTCTGACTTTGCGGGGGAAGGTAAGACTGCAATAACTCCCTGATAGGAACTGCCTAGAAAAGGTAACAGAGGCAGAAGATACCAGTATCTAAAAACAGACTGCCTTGTCTTACAATTATATGTCTGTGTGTCTAAGTTGGGACAAGATGACCTATAAGCTACAATTCTATATTTATGACCCTATGATCTAAAATGAATGAGAGAACAGTTGGGCATAACCCAGCAGGGTACTGTGAGTGTGATTTCGGTATTTGGCAAAGAAGGGCCAGGTCAGGAGAGAAAGTAGTGGGTATGAGGAGAGAAATAGTCCATAAGCAAATTGGAAAGAGAGATGGGAAAGAAAGGATCTATTACCAAAAGAGGAGAGGAGAGTTCCCCAAAAGAACAAGAACATCTTGCTGTTGTCCTGAAGAGCTTTCTCCTTTGTCTTAACTTTGTCCTTCTCCCTCCTGGTTAATGAGTACCCTATGTATCAACAGCAGTGCCAAGCTCCCTGGGGCCTTTTCCAGGATGATGTCTGGGTATTCAGTCTGGCCCACATCATCCTCTACTTGCTGATACTGGACTACTTTGCATAACTTCTAAGTCGGTCTATGAGAGTATATACTGTCTTCCTAAGAGCTTGGAAGCACCTTAGGGTAGGAACCACTTCAGTAACTATTAGGTCAAATACAATACACAGTAGGCATTCAATTCACCAGAGTGATTCTTTAGGGTCAGGAGAAATAGGAAAAGAGGGTATTACATTGGGGATCCCATAAGGATAAGTAAAGACCTCTTTCTAAACTCCTAAATAATTCTGTGCAATGCAGGCATCTTTGGCCAACACAGTCTACCAGACCCTTGTTATCCTGCAGAACCAGGGGAAAGTCTCTATCCTCACAAGGGACTCACCAAGGCCATAAGCAGAGTGAATGGTCCAGTAGATAGCCAGGCAGGTGTCCTGATTCTTCATGCGCCACTGGCACCTGCAGCTGCCCAGAGAGCTATTCTGAAGTTGCTGTGCTGCCTCCAGGCAGGCCTCCAGGTTTTCAGGCTTCTGAGGAGCTGAGGCGGTGAAAGGAAAGCAGGTTTCCAAGAAGAGGAAGGGGGTGCTGCAAATGAAGTCAGCCAGGCACAGTTTTCTGGCACTGATGCAGGAGCTCACAGATACACTATCCATGGTTGGAAGGTCTCCTGTTTGGGGGGAGATGCCAGATAAGGGGTGATAGCAGATAGGGAAGAGAGCTGAGAGAATCAAACAGGCAGGAATGTGGGGAACACACTGAGTCATATAAAAATGAAGTCACCAAGAAAGGGAGATTAAAAAGGGATCAGAGGTAGAGATCCTGCAGGTACCACAGGCTAAGCAGAGGAGGACCTGAGAGTCCCTGTCCTAAAGGAAACACAGGTAGAAGAACATTCCAAAAGAAATCACGTCTAGGGACACTGCCATTCATCATGGAGAATGTAAGCCTTTACAGGGCCATGTTGGGATTATGGTCAGCAACATCACAAACAAGAAGGGTAGGAAGAAAACCCTAAGTCTTTGGAGGGGTAAGGTATACAGACTGGTGTATCCACTTCCCAAAACGGAAGGCTAAGTACCAGAGACAGTGTACCAAGTGCTGGGAGAGTTCTGATACTCTATAAGGTATACTTAAGGATGAAGGGGTCAACTCCACATCAACTTCCCCTTCCCCTCCCCTGCTATCCTCATTCCCATAGCTGGAGAGAGGGGGAGGAACCCAAAAGTCATTTCTCCCTTCCCCTTCCTGGGTCTTCTCAACATAGGACAACAAAGGCTCTATTTGCTGAGTGCCTCATACTATTTCAGTATCCCCCTCACTTCAGGGTTCGTCCCACCATCCTAGGCTGCCTTTCTACAATTTAGTAGACACCCTCAAGCCTGTGATGTTGAGAGATCCCCGACATTAGTGGCTCCTATATACCTATACATACTAATACATTCCTATATGTACTAATTATTGGTGGATCTGAGAATTGGTCCAACTATTCTGGAAAACAATTTGGAATTTCACCCCAAAAGTCACTCAACTGTACAAAAGGATGTCAAAGACAGAGAATAAGGTCCCACTGATAGAAAAATATTTATAGCTGCATTTTTTTTTACTAGTAAAGAAAAGAAAACAAAGTCAGTGTCCATCAGTTAGGGAATAGCTGAACAAATTGTGGCACGTGAATGTAATAAAACATCATTTTGCTGTAAGAAATGAAGAACATGAAGAATTCAGAGAAATTTGAGAAGGCCTGAATGAACTGATATAAAATGAAAAAGGCAGAACCAAGAGAGCAATTTATATGACTATAATATGTAAAAGAAAACAGACTTCAGAATTCTGATCACTGCACTGACTAATCATTTTTTTTCCCCACAGGAATGATGGTGAATTATGCTTCCCACCTCTTGACAGAGAAGAAGAAGCGAACCAAAGGCATAGAATAAGGCATACATTTTCAGATATGGTCAATGTGTATATTTGTTTTACCTGACTGTACTTATTTGTTATAAGGGAAGGCTCTACAGGGAGAAGGGGGAGTCAGTGGGAAGTGATAATGGGGTGTGTGTGTGTGTGTGTGTGTGTGTGTGTGTGTGTGTGAGAGAGAGAGAGAGAGAAAGAGAGAGAGAGAGAGAGAGAAAATCAAGAAAAATCTTTTAAAAATAAAAGTGTCTTGACTTGGGAGGAAAAAAAAATGAATCTATTCTCCAACTCTGCTTTGATTTACTGGTAATAGTGAAGTGACTTCACCTTTGCTCTCAGTTCTAACATGGACATTCATGCTATTCGGGGCACAGGAGAATTGTCTGGGCAGGCAAATAATGTAGCAGCTGTCATTCCCTGGAACTGCTAATGGTGTCAAATAATTTGGTTTGGTGGCCAATATTTCCTGAATTTCTTCTGTTTCTGCCTTCATCAAAGGCAATGAAGTACCACCTTGTGGACTAATGCTTCAGTGCAATTCTGGGAGCGCTTGTTGGCGATCTTTCCTAGTGAAAAAAACTCTGACCAGGTTCTAGAGAGCAAAGACATCTGGAGATGGGAAGAGGCTCACCAGGAGCACCATGGACTCTAGTATCTCTTGGGGCCACCTGTTCTGTCTGTCTTTTCCCAGGGGGAGAAGGTAACATTAATGACCATAGTTGCAAAATGCTCATTCACTCACTAAAGAATGCTTAAGCAGTTGCAATATGTAAGGCACTGTGCTAGGCACAGTCAAGCATCAATGAGTTATTCAAAGTTTGCAATGGGCAGGCAATGTCCCATACAAAAGCTGTGTCAGTTATGTTGTCATGGGGAAAGCACTGGACTTATTTGGGTTTGAATGCCGGCTCTGATAGTTTCCAGTTGCAATGTCACAGGTGATCTCCCAAGCCCATTTGCTCATCTGTAAGATGAGGGTTACAATATTTTCACTAACCATCTAACAGGGTTGTTGTGAGAAAACCACTCTATAAAACTGAAAAGTGCTATAGTGTATAAATGTGAGTTATTTCATTCCCCAAATTCCATTTAGGTATTTCTGTTCCTTGAGATTGGGGGTGGGGGTGGTTATGCCCTCCTACCATGTGCTTAAACGGGGAAAAAAAATTCCAGCAGGTTCCAGACTTGGAACAACCTTGACCTCCGACAAACTCTTCCTCAGATCTAACCTAAATTCCTTCCGTTTAAGCTGCTTTTTGCTTTCCCATTTCTTACAGGCATGAAAGAATCAAGCCTCAGAATGGGAGCTTCCATGCTCAGGGATGCTGGTATGCTTGGGTATCCGGAGGTCTTCAGACTGAGGGAGGCTGGGGTAAAGACTGACTACCACTGCCTAGCCTCTCAGATCTGTGCATCCCAATAAAGGAAGAGAAACAGAGGAAAACAATATTGGGACCTGTTACCTAATCCATCCTTAGCGTTCAATATGCCTTAGTTCAGATACATACTCTATCCAGCCAGTCTCCCCAGGATTCCTCTGACTCCCACCACCTGCTACCCAATGTTGTGCGTAAAGTTTCTCAGATCAACTTCATCCTAACCTCCCTTGGTGCTTTGGGCAGACCCTTCAAAACTCTAAGGCGGTTTGCGGCCCCAGGCAAATGTTTATTCCTGCCTCTCAACTCCTACAGACGTCTCTGGACAAAACTAGTCAGTATCTTCGAGGACGCTTATTCCCCGTAAGTAGATCTTCCAGTCCAAGTGCCTCCGTTGAACGTTCCATTCAATACTTGCTACATATGCACGTAGAGGACTACATACATACACATGTGCACACATACACCTATACCAAGACATTTACACTCACACCTATACTCACCGGCTTGGAGTGGAGGAAGCACGGACAGGAGCAGCAAAGCGAACACAACGGATTGGCCTCCCAGCGGCATGGTGCTACAGGCTCCGTGTGTCTGGCCCCTCGGGCACTCCTAGCTCAGCTCCTGCGCACCCTGCCCAGCCCTGCCCTGTCCTGCTTTGCCGCGTCCAGTCCCGTCAGTGCTCTCCTTTCCGCTCCTAGAATCCCTAGAATCGCTCTGAGGCACCGCCTTAGCCTCCGCCCCTATCCCCACCCTAAGCCGCGCGCCTACATACTAAGCCCCCACACATCCAAGAACTCTCATGTAGGGGGAAAAAAAAAACTAACTAATACAAACCTTACCCAGGAAATGGGCAGGACCTTGAGATTAGACGGCAAGGGGGTGGGGAACAGGATTTTCTTTGGGGCGGGGTGTGGAGGGTGAAGAGGTTTAGGACTCTGCCTCTAAGGAAGGGAGTGGGGTGGGGTGAGGTGGGGTGGGGTAGGGGACAGACTCCTTTGGTTCCATGTCTATACCTTAGGACGTAATTTAGGAAACTTTTGGTGGGTCTGGGGAGTGGGGGTGAGAGACGGTGCAAAGAAGGAAGATATCTGCTTGCCCTTAGAGAAGGGCTGTGAGACTCAATATCTGGGTACCCTTCCTTCAACCTGTGGGTGAGCAGAGTTCAGAAATTATCCAGTGGGTCCAAGGGAAAGAAACACTTTCTTACTCTTCTGTATCAACTCAATAACCCAGAATTCTCAAGATCAGCACTAAAAATGGAACAAAACAAAAAAATTTAAATATCACCCACAAAACCAACATAAAGCCAACAAGCCACCAAAAAAACCCTTCCTTTTCACAGCACTCTCACATCTATTATCCAATTTCATCTTTACAACAATCCTAATGGATGCTATAGGATTAGTATCCTTAACCCCATTTTGCAGATGGGGAAGCTGGGGCCCCAAGAAGTGAAGTTACTTAGCTCATGTTACTTGACGGCTGGAGAGCTGGTCTTAAAATCTAGTTTTCCTGACTCCCAGCCCAGACCTCTTCCGCCTCTCCCCCCTCCCCTACTAAGGGATATAAGCGTATGCCCCTGTACAAACCCAGCTCCCTCTGCCCTCGCAGACGAAATTTGGCATCTGACCTATTATTGGTTTGTGTGACCTAGAGAGGTCATTTGTTACCAAAGACCCCAACTGGAGGAAGCAGGGAGGTCAAGGGTATTGATGACAGTCGGGAAAGTCCTTCCTTATCTCTAACCTTCCTCTTTCATGTTGCAGTTTCAGCATTTCCTCTTGTTTAGTCCATAGTGAAGAAGGAGTGAATGGCAGCTCTTGGACAATTTAGTCATATGTTGTTGCTTGGCTCCGGGGTTGGATGTGTCTTGGAGTAAAATCCTTGGGTTTTTGAGTTGCATTTTCCCCTTAAAGAATGCCATGAGAGATTGTGGAAAAATAAGCAGAGCTGCAGAAAAGGAGAGAGGAATTTCCTTTTACTGGTGATGGAACAGGGATTTTTTTTTCTCCTACCCCTATCTACTCCCCTTTTCACCTCAGCCCCCATCCTTTACTACAGAAGCAGACTTGGCAGAGGCCCAGGAGGGAGGGCATTGAGAGGCACTATATAAACCCCAGAGATTTATCAGCTGCTGTGCCTGAATACTCCCATTTTGCAGTGGCCTCTGGGGGCATTTGCTGATGTAATCAGCCTGGAGAGAGAGAGAGCTATTCCAGGTGGGGGTGTAAATCACCCTTCATGAAGCCGAAAAGGAGACATGTGGCCCCAGATAAGGAGAAAGACTGACGGTGGCCTCCATGGCCTCCTACCCCTCATTAACCACTAGTTTCTAAGCTTTAATGCACTTTAAATGGAGTTTGTGCTTCATTTTATCTGTCTGCACTGCCAGAATTAAAAGGGACCCAGTAAAGTAAACATCTAGACTTCTTTCCTTTCATTAGAGGCAAGTGTCTATGGGTATAGAATGGTGCATGAACTATCAAAGGTGATTGTGTTAAAGTCTAAAAACAAAATAAAACAAAAAAAACTACTTTGGCATAAGGCAAGAGAGAGATATATTTTTAAATTAATTATATAAAAAAGTTATCAATAAAGCAAAAACAACCCAGCTGACTTCCCATTTATTTGTCCCAGTGCTGGCCCCAGGGTCCCTTACCTTTTTTTTTTGGCCAGTTCCCCTAGTTCACTCCAACCGTTTTCTATGTCCTCTCTTCACTGAGACTTAGGGAAAGTCTCATCTAGGATGCCACCAATTCCTCTCTCATATTGCTAGAAACTCATGAAAAAAATTATATTAAAAAGGGGGGAAATGCCTGAGAGGTATAGGATGAGCACAGAGACTCTAGAAAGGTAAGTGTTAATTATGATGCCAATCTCTTACCCCTTCCTCAGAAGTAAATCCAGGGGACAGGGGAATGCAGTGGAAAGGGGCTTTTGTTCCATATATCTCTAAAGTTTCAACATCAGTGCTATTGACCTAGTCTAGAAATAAGTGTCAGGGGGAAATGTCAGTCTAACTAGCTCAATGCCACACCTCAACCTAACAAAGTTGAGGCTGGTATTTCTGAGGCCTTTAGAATGAGTGGAGAGGTCTTTAGGGCCCTAGCAGTCATGAGATTTTGTGAGTAGTAACCAGGGCTAGGGGCTGAAAGGGTAAGGTTATATTAATAAACACTACAAACAGCAAAGGCTACCATTTACAGCACTATTCTTTACTAGAAATCCTTCGTGACATTGCCAGCAGTTATTCCTGTCCACCAAGGAAGGGGCCACATCCTTTGGATGCCCAACAAATAATGTGTCATCCCTTTTAAAGAAAGATGATGCTCTCAACCTATCATCATTAGAGGGGATAAGTTTGCATTTGGGTCCCTTTTGTAACCAGTATACATTTATAAGATGACTGAGGTTAGGGATACATTCGTGGCTATGGAATGCTGTTCACTGTGCAAAGCTAACTGACCCAATGGGGAGAATTAGTACCATATTTTAGTCAACTGAACTAATCAATCACTAAGAGCTTAGTAGAAGCTTTGTAGCTCAATATGGCTACATGTTTCAAAGTCAAAAGACTACTCAGTGAACTCTGTAGGTGAAAGATGTGGACCAGCAGATACACTAATTACTCATGTCCATCCACAAAGGGACGTTTCATTCCCATACCTCTTTGCTATCAACATATAGAATTCATTGTGAAGTACACTTACTGTGGGAGAGTTGAATGTAGAGCCTAAAATCACATGCCAGATCTTCCAACCCCAATTCCTTGAAATGATTTGGTTTTCTCATTTTCTCATCAAACTACTCCAATTTTGTCCCAGGACCCCAAGAGATGGCGGCAGCTGAGATGGAATGGAAGGACAAAAGCTACAATATGCCTAGTCATGTGACTTTAGGTATACCTACAGAACCCCTCATTATTTATAAAATGAGGGGAGCCAAAGGACAATGTGGTGTAGTGGGAAGAGCATAGGACCAGGCGTTATGGGACTTCAGTTCTAGTTCTTGACCCCTGCCTGAGGCAAGTTATGGATTTCAACTCATTTCTTTCTAAGATTACAATAAGTTCAAATATACACAAAAGGGTGCTACATAAATGTTATTGTTGAGGGAGCTTCCTATTTGGTTATGTTTCTATTATAACAATATTAGCATACATTTGAATGAGCTAATAAGACACTTTAAATACATTATCTCACTTGGTTCTCAGGAAAAGCCTGTGAAGTACATATTACAGCCACAACTGCCCCCATTTCATAGGTGAGGAAATTGAGGCCAAAGTGAAATTAAATGAATTGCCCAAGGGACACAGCCAGTAAATTACAGAATTGAAATTCAAACCCAGAGTTTTCCTGACTCCAAGCTCACAACTCTAGTTTAATAAATTAGTTTTCCTTTTTAAGTCTGTTTAATTCGAAGAAGGCTGTTGATCAGCTGCCTCAGTCTCTACAGATATATTTTCTATTGTGGCAAGAGATTTAGATTAGATTTAGGGGAGAATTTTGAGTCTATAAGATTAGTTGGACTAGAACAGATTATTAAAGAGGTGGTTTTTGTAATTACTTAAATGGAAATTACTAGAAGAAATATAGACAAAGATCTTTTTAGAATGGGCCATCTAAAAGATAAAGCCGTGTATAGAGACAGAAAAATGGAATAGATGGTTCTTTCCATTCCAGTGACTCACATTAGAGAACAGTCCTTCAGCACCTTGTCTTCTGACTCCATTATTTCTGAGAGAAAAATAGCGTAGGGAAGGTGGAATAAATGCTCCATTGTTCATTGTAGTGAAGAGAAACTGTGATGACAGTATTCCAAAATAAATTAGGCAATCTCATTTAAATGATGCTAATAGGATGTGATATTTGTTCATAATAAAGCTGTCTGTTGTTAGCTTTGCCACATTTAAGCTTACTTTGCAACTTGGGGGAAATGGTGGATTCAGCAATAATACTGTTTTAGAACCTCATAGACACACTTTTAAGTGGCCATCGGTTATGCCATGTCATTTCTTCTTTTGTATATATGATTTCCCTTACCTTGACTTTTAAGTGGGAAACAGTATGGTGTCGTGGAAAGGAGGCTTAAGTTGAGTTAAAATCATGGCTTGGTCATTTATTACCCTGTGACCTTGGACAAATCTTTCTGGACCCAAGTTTCCACATCTGTAAAATAAAGTATTGGACTAGATGACCTCTAACATGCCACCTCAAAATCTATGACTCTAGGAACTTAAAAAAAACAAACTTATCATGTAGTTAACCATAGGCCACTTTTCACTTTTCTTCTCTTTCTGGTATTCACTAGGGCAGATCTCCCCGGTACCTGGGGGACTATAGAAAGTTTATGAGCTTCACTTCACAAAGATAGGGGTTAGAAGTAAGACAGCTCAAGTACTGAGTTCTCTCTCTCTCTCATATATATATACACACACATACATACATACACACATATACATACACATGCACACACGTACACATATATGTGTATGTATGTATGTACATTCAAGTATTTAAAGGAATTTGGTTTCCTTTAATCACCTTTAAGCCAGAATTTGAGGTATTGTGGCACAGTAGAAAAAGCACTGGTTCTGAAGTCAGAAGATCTGGGTTCAAATTTCCCTTCTGATTCCTTCCTCCTAATACGAGCTTGGACAAGTCATATAACTTTCTTGGAATTCAATTTTTGCAAAATGAGAAGGGTGCCCCTAAATGGCTTTAGAGGTCCCTTCCAGATCTGGATCTATGATTCCATGGTCTAGGTCTGAGAGACTCTTTCTCTAACCAAAAGGGAACACTGTCCTAGGCTGAGGACAGGAAGAAATAGTTCTTCATACCTGTATTCCCTTCCTCAACCTCAAACTAACAAATCCAAAGTTAGGGCAGAATTTGGCACCACAACAGCTCTATTCCTTCTACAAGAGCACCTCCAGTTTCTACCCAGCTGCAGTGTAGCATACTTTATTAATCATGAGCCTAGCATTACTGGGACAATTTGGGCATGGAGAGCTATTGGACCTTAGAGTCCATCTGAAATCTGCCCCCATTCCTACAGACTAGTTCCATTCAGTGCAGCACCTTCACAAAGGCTTCCCTGCCCCACCTCCAGCTGAGGCCAATTAGTTGATCCCCAGTGGTAACAATCACATCTGGAAAACATACTTTGCTAGGTGCTAACAGCACAAACTATAGGTACACATGCTATTTCATAATGGCATAGTTTAGGTGGAACCCACTTTATCCAATAAGAATACTCACACAAAATTATGTGTAAATCAAATTACAGTTTATATATACCAGAAAAGGTTTGTTATTTAGAACTTTGCAAAGAGAATAACCACCCACAACATTTGCTTTATGTATCTGAATTCTCATATAACAGATTAACTTAAAAAGCATGCCACACTTGTACTGGTTTTACCTTCCTAGGAAAGATGCCCATCATTTTTGCCTTAGAGGTAGCACCTTTATCTGAGATTTCTAGCAGTGTCTACTGAGCCATTTGGTCAGGAATTGTTACATAAAAGTGTAGTGCTTCCACTCCACACTTAAAGGACCAACGTAAGGACATGATATTCTTTAGCCATTGAAGATCTTGCCATGGTAATGAAAGGGCGCACAAACATGAGGCTGCCATTCTTTCCAACTGACCCAGCTAATGGGCAAGAGTTCTCTTTCAAGACTTGTGGAGAGGGATTGGGAGGGGCAGCTGACACAAATTGTACCCCTCTCCCTTTTTGTGGTAGCTAGGTAACATGGAGGTAAGAAACCAGCTAACTTAGGATAGTGTAGTAGTGCCCTCTGCTGTAAGAAGTCCTTGTCACACTCCCTGTCCGAAAATGTGCTACCAGTGAAAACGTGCAGCCAGTGCACTACATACTCCCTTGTCATCTGCCTCCTTTTTCAAATTTCCCTTTTTCATAGAAATGTAAACTGAACTGTCCAGTCAAGATGGAGCAAAAAGTTCAGAATAAACAAACCTCTCAAAAAAGAGGAAAAACTGCTAATGAAAACAAAAAAAATGACATCCAAAATAGGAATTCCAGAGTTTAAGGAGAACAGGCAATTTTAACTCTAGCCTCACCTCAATGATGCTTTCCTAATCTCTTGGTTCCCTTCTATATCCAATCAGTTGCTGGTATCCTTCAAATTTGTTCCCTAGTTCAGATTTTTTATCACCTGTCATCTATACTACAGCAATAATCCCCTAGTTGGGATCCTTGCCTTATTTCTTTCCTTTCCAATTTCTCCTCCAGTTTCCAAAGCAATATTTAGCCAAATGACTTTGCATGAATTTTGTATTTATTTATCTGTATACATCTTGTGGTTTCTACCTATTCCCCATTCTACCTATTCTACCTAAAGAGACTAGCTTCCTTAAGAAAAGAGACATTCATTTTTAGTCATATCTCTAGTGCCCAGCATACAGTTGGCATTTAATAAATGCTTGTCAAATTAGATTGGAGCTCCAGTCCTGGGTCACCAGTGCTTCCTCCACACTCCCATCACTAAACGTCAAAAAGTCACAAAGTTTGATGGAATCTCAAGGTGCCATCAATGCCCCCAATTCAAGTACAGCTGTGTTTAGAACACCCAAATGGGATACTCATTTTAAGATCTCTAGGGAAAAATGGCCTAAGTAGCCTGAGTGAAGGATGGAAAATACTGCCAGGAAGTGTTTCATCTCTACCTAAAACCAATCAGCAACAAGATTTATGGTAAATACAAGGGATGACACAGGTGCTACCTCATCAAGATTAAAATAAAAGAAATCCATATTAATCAGTAACAATAGAAGGGTCATTGTATAGTTGCAGCCACTTTTTTGCATATTGTTGAATTGTTTTCAGGGATGATTTTGTTTCGGTGGAGCTTTTTGGTTGATTTTTCTTGTGCTTTCTTTGGTTCTCATACATAGGAACACTTATGGGTTGACTAAAGTATGTCACTAGAATATCAGCTCTGTTAAGTATATTATAAAGTGGCTTATTTGGGTATGGCTTGGCCTGTAGGGTATGTGAAGTCCTTTCTAACAGATTTGTCATTAACAAAAATTACCAATAAATTTTTAAAACTTAAAAAATTTCATCTCATTTTCTTTTGCTCTCTCTATAGTGATGTTTCAAATACTCTGAGCCCCATTTTAAAAATCATGAACTTGTCAAAAACCACAAATGTTTCAATATACAAAAAGAAAAAAGTGCATAAAACTATGAACTATTATGTAGTTTAAGTATACATTAAGTTTAACTAAAGAGAATTCAAACTACCCTGCTTGTCTGTACTTCCTTGACTTCTGCTGGGTTTTTTTGATGGGGGTTGTTTTATTAACACAACCTAATCCATTTTAAAAAACATTTTATTTCCCCCCTAGTTACAGGTAAAGACAATTTTAATTTTTTTTTAAAATTTGAGTTCCAAATTTTCTCTTTTCCTTTCCCCCTCCCTGAGACAGTAAGCAATTTGACAAAGGTTATCAATACTTATTTAATCATGGTTTAATTTTAATTAAATTAATTAATTTAATCAATAATTAATCATGCAAAACATATTACCATGTTAGTCATGTTGTGTGAAAGAAGACACAGACCCAAAGGGAAAAAAATTCACACACAAAAATACAGAAAGTGAAAAATAGTATACTTTAATCTGCATTCAGACTCCATCAGTTCTTTTTCGGGAGAGGGATATCATTTTTTATCATGAGTCCTTTGACATTGTCTTGGATCACAGTATCTCATTGATACTGTGATCACAGTATCAATGAGAATAGCTTAGTAATTCACAGTTGATCATCATACAGTACTGCTTTTACTGTGTATAATGTTCTCTTGGTTGGGCTCACTTCATTTTGCATCTGTTCATATAATTCCAGGTTTTTCTGAAATCCATCTGCTTGTTTTTTAAAATAGTATTTTATTTTTTCCAATTACATGTAAAGACAATTTTAAACATTTTTTAAATAAAATTTTGAATTCCAAATTCTCTCTCTCCCTTCCGTCCCCTAAGACAGTAAGCAATTTGATACAGGTTATGTATGTGCAACCATGTAACACTTATTTCCATATCAGTCATACTGTGAAAGAAGAAAGTTTGTAAAACAATTAGTTTGCAAAAGGAAAAATAATAAAGTGAAAATAGCATACTTCACCCTGCACACAGACTATTAGTCCTTTCTCTGGACGTGGACAGCACTTTCCACCACGAGCCCTTTGGAACTGTCTTGGCCCACCGTGTTGCTGAGAAGACCTAAGTCTATCACAGTTGGTTACTGTAGTGTTGCCGTTACTTCATACAGGGCTTTCTGGTTCTGCTTACTTTACTCAGCATCACTTCGTGTAAGTCTTTCCAGGTTTTTCTGAAATATGCCTGCTCATCATTTCTTACAGAACAATAGTGTTCCATTACATTCATAAGCCACACTTGTTCACCCGTTCCCCAATTGATGGGCATCCTGTTTCCAATTCTTTGGAAAAGAGCTGCTAGAAATATTTTTTTGCAATTAGGTCCTCCCCCCCCCTTTAGTTTCTTTGGAATACAGACCTAGTAGCGGTATTTCTGGATCAAAGGATATGCACAATTTGATTGCTCTTTGAACATAGTTCTGTGAGGGATAATTTATAGTGAAGTTTCCCCATTCTGAAAAATCAAACTGTGTTCCAGTGAGAATACATACAGTAGAGAGGAAAGGAAGGAAGAATCTCCCTGGTTACTGTAAACTTTGCAGCTCAAGCAAGAAAGAACAGCTTTCAGGACACAGCCCACAGAGATGGCTCCTATTCTCACTGGAACACAGGTTGATGACTTTTGCAGTCAAAAGTGTTGGCTTGTTGAGTATTTTTTTAAACCGTTGGTCTAGTTTTCCACAGAAGTCACTCCTTTCTCTCTGGGGGTCCACAGTGTGAGCCAGTGACTGTCATGAGGACAGCTCCTTCTTCAGCTTGAATTCCCATTCTTCATGAGACAAGCAATCTGTTCCCGGAGCTGCCGCTCCTCAGTCCATGCTTTGCTCTGGCTGTGGCACCTCAAAAGGTCAGCTTTATGGTCCTGGTCATGCATTGGGCAATAGCTCTGGGGTTCACACAGTTCCTGGGGAAAAGTGGGAGAAAAGGAACAGGAGTAAGCAAGGCTCCAGATCCCAGGGTAGAAAGTCAGCTCCATGCTTCCAACTTTGGCTGCTAGGAGTTCTCCTACTTTTCAGTGCCAAACTCCAAAAAAGAGCAGTCCAGGCTTACTTCTTCCATTTCCTTGTTGTTGTTCAGTTCTTCAATTGTGTCTGACCCTTCATGACCTCATGAACAATACTATCCATGGAGTTTTCTTAGTAAAGAATGATTTGCCATTTCTTTCTCCAGGGGATTAAAGTAAACAGAGGTTACATGATTTGTCCAGGGTCACACAGCTAGAGAGTGTCTGAAGCCAGATTTGAATCCAGATCCTGACTCTAGGTCCAGCACTCTATCCACTGCGCCATCCAGCTACCTTGTAGGCAGACAAAGGTTAAGTGACCTGCCCAAGCTCATGAAGCTAGTGTCTGAGGCCAGATTTGAACCAAGGTCCTGACTCTAGGACCAGCGTTCTACCCACTGAGTGCTGGCTGCCTCATCTAGCTCCATTTCCTTAACACCCACTTATTTCTCAGACCCATGCAATCTCACTTCCAACACTAGCATCCTAGTGAGTCTACAGTCACCAAGCTTACTAAGGATCTCTTAACCAGGAAATTTAATGGCTTTTTCCTCAGTCCACATCTTTCTTGACCTTTCAGTTTTTTAACATGACCTCCTCTTCCCTGTGGCTTCTATGAAAATGCTTTCTCCCAGTCCTCTTCTTACCCATCTGAATATTCCTTCTTAGTCTGCTTTGTTGTATTCACCTCCCAATCAACACCAGCAAAGCCCAAGGCTGTCCTGGACCCTCTTCTTTCCTTACACTCTCCCCCTGATGATCTCATCTACTACCATGAGCTCAATTATCACATCTATGCAGATAACTCCTTCAAATCTATACATCTGGAACAGTGATTCTCAATCTGTGGGTCGCAACCCCTTTGAGGGTTGAACAGCCCTTTCACAGGGGTCACCTAAGACCATCGGAAAACACACATTTCCAATGGTCTTAGGAACTGAGACACCTCTCCTCTATCCATCTCCAGGTGGGTCCGCCCATATGCAGATATGCCCAGATACGCCCACATACAAGTATTAAAGGGTCACGGCATTAGGAAGTTTGAGAACCACTGATCTAGAAAGTAAGAAAGACCTTGGGCAAGTCACTTAGTCCCAATTGCCCTGCCTTCCCCCCTCCAAAAAAAAAGCAAAAAATTTTAAATAAAATAAAAAATAGAAAGTAAGAAAACCATTGAACTAAAAAATAAAACTAAGAGTTGGTTTTATGAAAAAAACCAATAAAATAAATCATTGGTTAATTTCATTAAAAAAGAAAACCAAATTATCAGTATAAAAAATGAAGAGAGTGAATTCACCATCAATGACGAGGAAATTAAAGCAATAATTAGGAGTTATTTTGCCTAACTGCATGTCAATAAATTTGACAATCTAAGGTAAGTAAAATAGATAAATATTTACAAAAATATAAATTGTCCAAATTAATAGAAAAGGAAATAGGAAACTTAAATAACAACATTTTAGGGGAAAAACTGAACAAGTTATCAATGAATTCCTTAAGAAGAAAGTCCTCAGGGCCAGATGGATTCACAAGCAAATTTTGCCAAACATTTAAAGAACAACTAATTCCAATAACGTATGAACTATTTGGGAAAATGGGTAAAGAAGGAGTCCTACCAAATTCCTTTTATGGAACAAACATGTTGTTGATATCTAAATCAGGAAGAGCCAAAACAGAGAAAGAAAACTATAGATCAATTTCCCTAATAAATATCAATGCAAAAATTTTAAATAAAATTCTAGTAAGGAGATTATAGCAATATATCACCAAGATCATATATTATGATCAGATGGGATTTATACCAGAAATGCAGGGCTAATTCAATATTAGGAAAACTATCAGCATAACTGACCATGTCAATAACAAAACTAACAAAAATCATATGATTATCTTGATAGTTGCAGAAATACCTTTTGACAAAATGCAGCACCCATTCCTACTAAAAACACGAGAGAGCATAGAATAAATGGAGCTTTCCTTAAAATGACTGGTAGTACCTCTCTAAAATCATCAGCAAGCATTATCTGTAATGGGGACAAGCCAGAAGCGTTCCCAATAAGACCAGGGGTGAAGCAAGGATGCCCATTATCACCACTATTATTTCAATAGAGTACTAAATGTGTTAGCCATAGCAATAAGAGAAGAAAAAGACATCGAAAGAATTAGAACAGGCCTTCAGGAAACAAAACTATCGCTCTTTGCAGATGACATGATAGTATACTTAGAGAATCCTAGAGAATGAACTAAAAAACTATTTGAAATAACTAACAACTTTACCAAAGTTGCAGGCTATAAAATAAACCCACATAAATCATCAGTATTTCTATATATTACCAAGAGAGCCCAGCAGCACGAGACAGAAAGGAAATTCCATTTAAAATAACTGAAGACAATATAAAATACTTGGGAGTCAACCTGCCAAGACAAACCCAGGAACTATATGAACACAATTACAAAACACTTTTCAAACAAATAAAGTCAGATCTAAGCATAGGTAGGCCAAGTGAATATAATAAAAATGACAATTCTATCTAAATTAATTTACTTATTCAGTGCCATACCAATAAACTAGTAAAGAAAACCCAACTATTTTATAGGACTAGGAAAAAATAATAACAAAATTCATCTGGAAGAACAAAAGGTCAAGGATATCAAGGAAATTAATGAAAAAAATGCAAAGAAAGGTAGCCTAGCCATGCCAGAATCTGCTCAAACTGTACTATAAAGTGGCAATCACCAAAACCACCCAGTACTAGCTAGCGAACAGAGTGGGTACAAAAGACACGGTGGTAAATAATTATAGTGATCTAGCGTTCGATAAACCCAAAGACCCCAGCTTCTGGGACAAGAACTCACTATATGACAAAAACTGATTTGAAAACCGTATGGCACAAACTAGGTATGGACTAGTATCTTACACCATTTACCAAGATATGGTCAAAATGACATAAATGGTGATACCATAAACAAATTAAGTAGAGCAAGGAACAGTTTATCTGTCAGATCTGTGGAGAAGGGGATAATTTTTGACCAAACAAGAGAGAAAACAAGATATAAAACGGATAATACTGATTATATTAAATTAAAAGGTTTTTGCATAAATAAAACCAATACAACCAAGATTAGAAGGAAAGCAAAAAGCTTGGAAATATCTTACTCTCATGAGATTAGGTTCAAGGAGGGAATAACATACACACTCAACTGGGTATCTTACTCTACAGGAAAATAGGGGGGAAGGGGATAAGAGAGGGGGATAATAGAAAGAAGCAAACACTTTTGAAAAGGAGGGACAGGGTCAAAGGAGAAAACAGAATAAATGGGGGGGCAGGATAGGATGGAGAAAAATATAGTTAGTTTTTCACAATTTGACTACTATGGAAATGTTTTGCATAACTACAAATATGTAACCTACACTGAATTGCTTGTCTTCTCAATGTGGGAGAGGGGGGAAAGGAGGGAAGAAGGGAGAAAATCTGGAACTCAAAGTTTTAAAAGCAAATGTTAAAAAAGTTATTTTTACATGCAAGTGGGAAATAAGATATACAGGCAATGGGGTACAGAAAGTAAGGGGGGAGGGGGTAAAGGGGAGAAGATGGGGGGAATAGAAGAGAGGGGAAATTGGGGGAAGGGGTAATCAGTGTGCTTGCCATCTTAGAGTGGGGGTAGGGGAGAGACGGGGAGAAAATCTGGAACTCAAAATCTTGTAGAAATGAATGTTGAAAACTAAAAATAAATAAATAAATTCAGGGGGAAAAAAGTTTGGAAACAATTTTTATAGCAAATGTCTCTGATAAAGGCATTTCTCTAATAAATAGAGAACTGAGTCAAATTTATAAGAATACAAATCATTCCCCAACTGATAAATGATCAAAGGATATGAACAGGCAGTTTTCAGATAAAGAAATCAAAGCTATCTATAGTCATATGAAAAAAATGCTCTAAATCACTATTGATTAGAGAAATGAAAACTTAAACCACTCTGAGGAACCACCTTACACCTATCAGATTGGCTAATATGACAAAAAAGGAAAATGATAGATGTTGAAAAGGATGTGGGAAAATTGGGACACTAATGCACTGTTGGTGGAATAGTGAACTGATCTAACCATACTAGAAAGCAATTTGGAACTTATGTCCAAAGGGTTATAAAACTGGGCACACTCTTTGATCCAGCAATACCACTACTGTATTCCAAAGAGATTTTTTTTAAAAGGGAGGGAAAGGACCTACATGTATGAAAATATTTATAGCAGCTCTTTTTGGGGCAGCAAAAAACTTGGAAACTGAGGGGATACCTGTCAATTGGGGAATGGCTAAAAAAGTTGTGGTATATGAATGTAATAGAATACTATTGTACATAAGAAATGATGAGTGAGCAGATTTCAGAAAAACCTGGAAAGACTTACATGAACTGATGCAAAGTGAAATGAGCATAACTAAGAGAACATTATATATTTTAACAGCAACACTGTGTAATGAACAAGTATGAAGGATTTAGTTCTTCTCAGCAATCCAATGATTCAATACAATTCCAAAGTGCTCATGATGGAAAATGCTATCCACATCTAGAGAAAGAACTTTTGGAGCTGGAATGCAAATTGAAGCATACTAGTTTCACTTTATTTTTTTCATTATTTTTTTCCTTTTGGTCTGTTTCTTCTTTAACAACATGACTAATATGGAAATGTTTTACATGACTGCACATATTAATATATCAAATTGCTTACTGTTTTAGGAAGGGGGGAAGGGAAGGAAGGAGAAGAATTTGGAACTCAAAATTTTTAAAATGAACATTAAAAATTGTCTTTACATGTAATTGGAAAAAATAAAATACTGTTTTTAAAAAAATCTACACATCTAGCCCTAGATGTATAGCCCTATACATCTCTCTCCTCAACTCCTACATTGTCAAGATGCCAACCAATATCTCCACCTGGAGATCCCATTAAAATTTCAAAATCTGTGTCCAAAATATATTTCATAAGCTTTACTCCTAAACCACTCCCCCAAACTTCCTTATTTCTGTTAGAGGCACTACCATCTTCCTAGTCACTCTATATGCCTACATGCCAAGGCACTTTGTCAAGGCTTTCCAAAATCTGGCTCCAGCCTCCTTTTCCACTCCTTTTCCATTCTGCTTCTCTTTACATGTATACTCTTCATTCCAGCCAAACAGCACCATCAGCTGTTTCCTGAACTTGGTATTCCATCTCCTGCCTCTAAGAATTTGTCTAAGACATTCACTGTGCTTGGAACATAGTCCCTCTTCTTCTCTGCCTCTGAACCTTTGTCTCCAATACTCATCACTAGTACTACCCTTTTCCATGAAACCTTCCTTAATCCCACTTGCTAGAGTTTTCTTCCTTTCCAAATTACCATGCATTACACTTACCTATGCAAATACTGTACACCACTTCAGCTGTCTTTGTATTTCCAGTGCCTATTATATAGTCATTTGACAAATTGAACTGAATTGCTGACTAAGCTTAAGAGAAAGAGCAGATATACTTTGAGGACTGAGGATGGAGGCCCAACACTGGCACTCACTGAAAGACAGGATCTGGATCTGTCTGTATCTAAAACCTTGCTTTGCTCTCTTACCATATATTCCAGGAAGAAGTCTCTGTAGCCTCCTTTGAGGATATAGAGCTCAGGGTAGTATAGTGCTGGGTACTTGTTCAGAGCTCTGTCTTCTTCTCTTAGATAGCGGCACCTTCAAAGGGAACCCCAGAGCCAGGAATATCAAAGGGAGTGAAGGGGAGTGATGGGCCAAGCAAGCTCTGAGCCACAGTAGAGAGGGATTCGAATATTTTTGGGACTTCTTTTCTCTACTTCCCCACCCACTATTTGTCAGGGCTATATCCCCAATTTTTTATTTCCTGCTGAAACCCCCTCCTACCACTCAAGCAATAAAATCACTTTCTCTGTTCCTTTTCCTCATGCTACTCACATGACAGTGGAGTGAAAGCAGTGGACTGACTGACTTCTGGGAAACGATGGAGACATTTTTGGGAACCAGACCCTAAACCCATGCTTTGCCTCACCCAGGGCCCCATTCTCACATTCGGGGGCCCCTTTCTGAGGAGAATTCACAATGAAACACAATAACTGTTCTTCTCTGGGCACTGGAAGGGACAAAAGGCTTCTTTAGGAAGAAACTATGTAGTTCTTCTTGACTGTGGAGGTTCAGAGCTCCCTGTCAAAGAGAAGAATCTAAGTAGCAGATTCCACAAGACTCTACAGATAGTACAGACACTTAGAAGCCCCTAAGTCACCATTCTTGGGGTAATTAGGTCTATCTTATGTTACTGGGGCCATTGAGTCAGCAAGTCTAATAACAGGGAGGGAAATCAGGGACAGGAATTGTATTAATCTCCCACATAACAGAGAACAAGACTGGTCTCCAAATGTTAAAGAAGCTGTTTAAAACTATGTCTACTATGATACTAAGACAGAATGAGGGATCAGTTCTGAGTCCCCAGGACCTCGTGATATTTCTAAATATACAGTCTCTGCCCTTCTCATCCTCACTGTTTCCTGCTGTGGAGCGTTCCTGTAGAATACGAGGCAGTCCTTCTTCCACATATACCCACTCAGTGCCCATCTCCTCCTCTGTGAATGTGTACCCAATGTCCTTACCTGGATGTGACCTCCTTGATACTCATATGGATAGCGGCAATCAATAATATAAAACTTCTCAATCTGGTCTTGCAGCTGCCCCCGTAGCAGAGCAGCTACCTGCAAAGGAGCGATAATGACTAAACATGTTGGTCACTGTAGCTACTTTGAAGAAGGTACTCAGGCAGTGGCCTTTTTGGTATGTGGTCCTGCCTTCTTACTGTGTATTCCAGAAGAAGTGCCAGTGGCCTCCCTTGAGGACATGCAGCTCAAGAGAGGACAGTGACTTGTGCAGCTCCAGATGCAACAGTCCTGAGAATGCAAGATCCCAAAGCTGCCTGTCCTGGAAGCCAAGGAAGGGAAGAACAGGCCAGACTAGAGGCAACAATTGTAATTAGTCTCCCTTGGATACCTCAAAAAGTAAAATGGTTGGGAAAAAAATCAGGCAAGTGATTTAGGATGACTGTGACTCAGAACCCATATTTGTCTTTGAAAGGAAAAAGAAAGGTAGGAGATAGCTTCCTTAACCTCCAAAAGAAAGCGTTTGAATTAGAGAATATTAATTAGGAACCCTTCAATCCAGCTTATTTGGCTAAAAAGACTCTGTTAGAAAGGACAAAGAAAGGCAAATGGGAAGTGAAAGAAGAGGATGCATGCCTGTATAAACACCTGCCATCTCCAAACACAAATTTACCATCTCTGGGTTGATGTACTTTAGATCTTGATGCTTCCCTGACACTGTTGGTAGCATGCAGACCTAGGAAAACCAAAAATGGAAGGGAGAACAGTTACCATGCTTCTCAAATGTGGGAAAAAATGACCTTGCAGAATAAAAATGTATTGACCTGATACTTTTCCTTTCACATCTCCCTAGAACCTCAACGGCTTCTCAAAACAATAGCCACTGACCTCTCTGTTCCTCAATTGTTCCACAGTATTTCATAAGAAAAGCCCATCAGCCTGGCCTTTTACTGGCACCTTCAGGCTGCTCACTACCATAGGACCTTCACCTTATCACCAAGGGGCAAGTGAAGGGCTAGGCATGAAGCACAGTCCCTCATACATAAGCCTGAATGCTCTTCCCTCAGGGAGGAGAAGAAAATGTCCCATCCCAAAGTGGCTGAATGAAGACCAGGATGAGGATAGCCATACTTACCTTGGTGAAATCACCTATCAGTTGTCTCTGGTCAAAATTCTCCTCTAAGATCTGAATGGCATTAACATCACAGAGTGAAACTGTCTTCTTTAGATCTGATTCCTGAAGATGGAAAAAAAAGCCCTCTATTTCTAACTTCAGCAGATTTAGAATTCAGGTACAGGACTTCTCAGCAATCACTCTCCACTAAACCATTTCAGAGTGTAATGCTGGTTCCTCCTCACTCCATGTACACAATCTAGTACATTTTTCTTTTGTTTTTGCTTTTTTGGAGGGCAATCGGGGTTAAGTGACTTGCCCAAAGTCACACAGCTAGTAAGTGTGTCAAGTGTCTGAGGCCGGATCTGAACTCAGGTCCTCCTGACTCCAGGGCCAGTGCTCTCTATTCACTGCACCACCTAGCCGCCCCGTCCATCTAGTACATTTTTCTACAGTGGTACCTTACCAACCAAAGATCTCTGATTAGTAGACTTAGAAGATAAGACTAATACGACTATAGTATTTCTAAGAATGTAATGCAAAAAATTATACTTAATACTGACATCTCTCACACTAGGATGTGATGACAGAAATAATGGGACAAAGACAGGGAAGAGCAGCAGATTATTACTGAATAGGAAGGGATGGAGAAAATGGATCAAGGCAATCCTTATCCTGTAAAGGCTGAGAAAACAATTCAATAGAAGTTCTGAGCTAATGTTCTTACTTTCTCAGGTTCTCTGATGCTAGAGCAACATTTTTTTGGCTCACAGTGTTTTTTGTTTTCCACCCGCTGTTTAAGTTTTGACTTGTCCAGTTTCCCTGGGGAATTGGATAGACAGCTTCTATTCATGGACACCTGCTCAGAAATGCCAAGACCCCTGGGAAAGTGCCATTCCTCCTCTCTCTTCTCTCTCTCTGTAATGTGTCTTTCCCCAGCCGGCCCTGGGATGCAACGAGTTTCCATCTCCATCTCAATTCAGAGCCAACTCCTTCAGCACACTGCCTCATACAAACCTACCCTTATAGGGGAAAGAAAGCTCCGGTCCAATTCCTCCATGTAATGCTGGAATACTGACAATTAGAGGAGAAAGAATCCAACAGAGCTCAGGAAGGTGATAAAAAGGAAAAAAGGCCACAAAAAAAGCAGCAAGCAATGGAAATTGGCAGCTACTTTCTGCTTAGTGACTTCTTTTGAGACACTTTCTTGTAGTGATTTTTTCTTCAAGGGAATGCGAAAGAAGATCATTTCCCCTTCCCTTTCCTCTTCTAACTATAAATCCAAACCAACTGTGGCGGGAAGAGGTGAAAAAAAGGAGGGACATATCAGAAGTGAAAAACAAGCACAGAAAGAACTTTGTAGACAAAGCAAAACAGAAAACTTTGGATAACTTGGATATAAAGTTAAAATCATCAAGGGAAAATATACAATGATTACAATGAAAATGGAAAGAACAATAACAAAAGAGAAACCCAACACTATGTAACTGTAATGACCAACCTTGTTCTCAAAAAAGAGAAGAGAAAATATATACCTGGGTACCTTTTTTGGAGGGGTTGGGTGGGGCAATGGTGGGGACCAAGGTTGTGGAATGCTGCATATGATGTAAAATTCTGTTGATGAATTGGGTAATACTGACCTGCTCCTCACCCCACCCCATCTTTTCTTTTTTTCTTTTAGGAAGGGACATATTTGGAAATGAAGATGATAAAAAAACAAAAGATGAAAACAGTTTAAAAACTTGAAAAATCATCAGAGAACAATTCTTTCACACACATGGGTACACTTGACTGAAATACTAGGATATCTACTGTAGAAGGTGATTTCTAAGAAGGATGTAGAACTCTTTATCAGGGAAAGAAATGGTCACATTTCAGCATGTGAACAAGAAGTACTTTAGATATGTCCTGAACTTTCCATAAAAGTTTCTATCATTGCACCGGTCTGAGATGTAAGAAGTACATACATAGACACTTACTTGGTGAGCATAATTTAGGTATCATTCAATAAGCACTTGCTAAAAGCACCTACTGTGTACAAGACACCATGCTATAAGGATACAAAGAGAAAATGGGAGGAGGGAACCACTCCCTACCCTCAAGGAACTTCCATTTTACTGGAGGTACCCAACATTTAAACCAATAAATAAATACAAAATAGTCTGAGGAAGAAATCGACACAACCCCTGGAGACGTCTTCCAGCAGATTTTAAAGGGCTTCCATAACTACATTCTACAGTTTGCTGGCATCTCCCTAAATAACTCCAGCTCTGGATTAGAGAGGTTTAGACTCCTGCTCCTTTCCCACACACTCACCTAGCTAATTGTGATGTCCTGATCTAGGAGAGAACCAGACAAGAGGACAGTTGTACTGGAAGACAGGTAGATAGCCCCTGATTTCTGGGGAGGGGGGAGTAGAGAATCATCCATGGCAGCTCCATTATTGTAAACCAAGAAATCATCTTACCTAGATTTTAGAATCATTTCAGTTACCTAGTAAGAGAATTTAAAGAGTCAGCATATCTGTATCTAACACAAATTTTGTTGTTTCACCAGAAACTTCTCAAAGGTAAGGACAGTATCTTCTGTGTATTTGATTCAGCCGATCGGTACATACTGTGAATGTTTCAAAATATTAACTGTTAGTGTCAGAGAAGTTAATGATTATCATGCTGAGTTTTCATAATTTAAGGACAAGAAGCTAAGAATAAATGAACATCAGCAGACTGGCCACTTTCATAAACACAGGGAAGCCCTATGTTGTAGTAGTTTTCTAATTTGTTTAAAAGGAAAGAAGTTATTTACCAGAACCTGGCAACTTACTGCACCCAAAATGAATGTAAGATAATTTAAGAATGGCATTTTGGCCCTTTCTTGCCAATGAATAACTTGTCATTTCCCAGAAGCTGATGAGGAAAACTCTAAGAAACAGCTGCTTCAGGTTGTACCATACACTAATTTAACATCTCAAAAATAATGGTTTTTATTTTTAGAGGAAAAACTGGATCTTTTCCAAATGTCTGATGGACCTTTTAAATACTCTGAAAACCCAAGAGGTTTTCAGGCCTTGGTAAGCCTGAATCCTACCTGCAGCTTTTAAAAGATCATTTACTCGAATACTTTTATTTATGTTGCAATGAGCCTTCAGTTGTGGGGCCCATATATTTTGCACTAAAGACATTTTCTAATTCTTACAAGATCAGCACAGTCATTAGATTGAGACAGCTGGTCTATTGGCCCTGGATACTACAGCTTCCCTCTTGGTGGTTCAAATTTTCTTTAAGAGTGTTTAGATGTCACTAACTTTACTGCCTGGAAGTGATCCAGTGATGACCAGGTAAGAGAGGTTATTGTCCCTTGGTCCGTTTCACTGGAGATTTGATGTAGCCTCACCTACAATCCTAATGTAGGAACTCCACCTTCCCAACCATCAGCAATAACTCATGTATGTTAATTTCCAAGAAGTTTATAATTTATTAGACATGAGCTTGTTTCCTCTCTCCATCAAAAAGAGAAAATAGAGAAGGAAAGACTTCTCCCCCTTTTTCTCATCTCAAACCACACTTTAGAATCTATAGCTGTTCATCTATCACCTCAACTATCAATCCTTCATCTTTCCCTTTCACAACCAAACTCTTAGCAAAAGCCATATATAAATAAATACAATAACACAAATGAAAAGAACCCCAAGACAAAGTTAAATGCTGTGTAACTGCAATGAACAGCCTTGATCCCAGAAGGAGATGTGGAATACTGCACACCCTATAAGACATAGTCATGGTGCCAGTTTTGAGGAATTCTTTTTTTTTCTTTGTTACAAGGTAAAATAAAAGTGTGGAGGGGTGGTGAGAATGGCATATCTGAAAATCACTATGATATAAAACAAAACATGTCAATATTTAAATAATTACTCATTGACTCCATTTCCTCAACTCCCATCCACTTCTCAATGTCCTGCAATCTGTGTTTCAATCCCACCATTCCACTGAAACTGCTCTCTCCAAGGTTACCAACGATCTCTCTCTTAAAAGATATGTCTTTTGTTTTCTATGTACTCATAGCTTTCCCAAATATTCCTTACCCTCCCAGAAAGTCATCTCATATAACAAACAGTATTAAAAAAAAAATCAGTACAACCAATCAATTCAAGAACAATCTAAAATCATGTGCAACACCTGTGGACTTTCCACCTCTTCAAAAGGATGGGCCTCAGTATCTCTTCGTTTGAGTCTTGCTTGATCTTTATAATTTTGCAATACTCACTTTTTAATTTAAATTTTTTGTTGTTGTTCCCACTTGCACTTGTTGGATAATCACTGCGTACACTGTTTTCTTGGCTCTGCCTACTTCACTCTACATCAGTTCAGAGAGATCTTCCTCTGTTTCTCAACATTCATCACACACATCATTTTTTATAGGACAGTAATATTCCATTACGTTCACGTACCACAATTTGTCTAGTCATTCCCCAGTCAATGGACGTATACTTTATTTCCAATTCTTTGCTATCACAAAAAGTACTGCTATGGATATTTCATCATATATGAGAGCTTTCTTTTCATCAATGGCTTCCTTGAATACAAGCCCAACAATGGGATCCCTGAGTGAAAGCATATCGGCATATCGCTTTCCAAAATGGTCATACCAATACACAGTTCTACCGACAACATATTAGTGTACATCTCATCCCACAACTCTTCCAACACTGACTACTGCCATTTTTTGTCATCTGTGCCAAATTGCAGGATGCTAAGTAAAATCTCAGGGTTGTCTAGATTTGAATTTCTCTTATCATTGGTGATTTGGAGCATTCTTTCATGTGGCTGCTAATACACTGCAATTCCTTTGAGAAATGTATGTTTCTGTTCTTTGACTATTAAGGAATAGCTATTGGTCGCATACATCTGTTAATTGTTCGTGTATGTTAGATGCCAAACTCTTGTCAGAGAAGTTCGATACAACTTTTTTTACACTATTTGACCACTTCCTTTCTCATCCTAGATGAAAGGTTCTGTCTGTACAGAAGCTTTTAAGTTTCATGTAAAAATAAAAGTTATCTATTTTATCTCTTGTGAACTGCCTCTATCTTTTATTTGGTTGAGAATCCATTTCCCTATTTTTATATGTAACTGGAGAAAAATAAAATATTAAGATTTTTTTTAAAAAGGAATCCATTTCCTAGTCATAGCTGTGAAAAGTATATGATCTGTTTCTCTCCTAATTTTTGTATAGTATACACTTTAATATTAAGGTTAAATTATTGTGGAATGCAGTATAATGTGCTAGTCTAAGCCTAATTTCTGCCTGACTACCTTCCAGTTTTTCCAGAAGTTTTTATAAAATTAGGGACTTCTTTCCTAGGTAATTTATGTTTTCCACTTTGTCAAATACTGGTTTATTGAGTTCCATTGCTTCTGACTCTTTCTTGTCTGGTCTGTTCCATTGATCTTTCTCTCTTTTTTAACCAAGACTACATGTTTTTGATGACTACTGCTTTATAATATAGTATGAGGCCTGGAAGTGTTATTCCCCTTTCATCCCTACCTCTTTTCATCATTTCCTTCAATATTCCAGATCTTTTATTTTCCTAAACGAATTTTGTTATTATTTTTATCAAGTTCTATCAAGTATCTCCTTGCTAATTTGATTGGTAGAGAATTAAAAGTAGAAGATAGCTTTGTTCATAACCAATGATCTCTTAATTGCTAAAATCACGGACCTTTTCCTCAGTCCTCATCCTTCATGATCTCTCAGCAGCTTCTGTCACTGCTGACCAATTCTTTGTCCTTTCTCCTCTCTGCACTTCTATGAGACGGCTTTCTTCTTGCTCTCCTCCTACCTGGCTGATCCTTCTCAGTCTCTTCTGATGAATCATTATCTACCTCCTGTCCCCAAACAATAGATGTCCCCTGAGATTCTGTCCCCTTTTCTGTTTTTTCCTCTCTACTCTCCACCTTGGTGGTAGCATCAAGTACACCAGGGGTTCAGTTACCATCACTAGGCAGATGACTCACACATCTATATATTCAGACCTAATCTCTTTCCTAAACTCCAAACCTGCCGTATGTACTGCCTATCATATATCTCCTCCTCGATATCCCACCAAAATCTCAAATTCAACATGTCCAAAAAGGAACTTCATTCTATTCCATCCAAACCCACTCTCCCTCCAAAATTTTGCTTGTTTCTGTTGAGGGTTTTACTCTTCTACTCACCCAGGTGTGCAACCTCAGTGTCCTCCCCGACTTTCCTTCCCTCCCATTCACAAACACCAAATCCAATCAGTTGTGAAATCTTGCCAATTCTACTTTTACAACATCTTGAACTTCTGTTGAATGGTCTTTACTCACATGATAACCACCTTAATTTAGGCCCTCATTACTCCTTGCCTGAACTACTGTAATAACCTCCTAATTGGTCTCCTTTCTTCCTTCTCTCTAGCTGACTCTTTACACAGCTACCAAACTGCTAAAACCACAGCTCTATATAACTTCCCTACTCAAAAATCTATAAGAGCTCTTTTTTTCCCTCTAAGATAGAATACAATCTCCGTAGTTGACATTTAAGGCCTTCACATCTCTAGTCTACCTTTCCAGACATTTTCATATTGCTTCTCTTCATACACTTCATTCTGCAGTCAAATGCTGCTCTGTGAATTTTGCATTCCATCTCCCACCACCAGACCTTTGCACAGGCTGTACTTATGCCTGGAATATGCTCCTTGACTTGTTTCAGAATCCTCATGTTCCTTCAAGACTCAATTCAAGTGCTACTCATTATTTAAAGCTTGTTATGATCCCTCAAGCTGTTATTGCTCTCTCCTTCTCAAATTAACTTGTGTTGACACATTGTATATCCCAGTACAATTTAAGTTTCTTGAGGAAAAGGATCATTTAAAATTTTGTCTATGTACTCTTTGCACTCAACATGTGGTACTTTGTGCTTTGGTAAGCACCTAATAAATGTGTGTTGAATTGAACTAAATCAACCTTCAGTTAATCATATGTTTCTCTCTCTTGAAATCTGCTCCAGGAGGTCTGTGCCATGGATCTAGGCCATCTGGGCCAGTGCAGCTCACTTGGGACTGCTCTCTGCTCCCAGCTTGGTGCAACAGACCCTTTCTGTCGGCCTGCCAGCTTGCCTTCAGTGGGAGATTTCTTTCTCTCTTTGTGGGTTCTATAGCTCTAAAATTTGTATAGAGTCATTTTTTACAGGTATTAGAGGTGGTTGGAATGGGAACTCAAGAAAGTTCCTGCTTTTATTCTGCCATCTTGGCTCCACCCCCTCTCCAAATCCATATGTTTCTCTTTACATTACATTTTAAGGGAAAAGAAACACAAGAAAATAAATTTTGGAACTCACTCCCAAATCTCTTCCAATCAGAGCTAGAAAACGTACCAGAAAAAAAATTCAATGGGGAAATCCAAGAAGAAAAATCCAAGTGAGTCATTTTTTTCCAGTCCAGGTAAGCATAAGGAGATAGATGGAAGTATCTGTGGTCACTGGGGGATGGGTCTAATCCAGAAGACCACTGGCAGAGCACTATATAGCAGAGAGAGGCTGTGCATGAGTGTGTGCAATGGCCTTAGGGCCATAAGGTAAATAAATAAATAAGAGAAATAATTTTTTTTGGCAATGTTGTAAGATTGTGAACTAGGTCATCTGGGCAGTTGTTTTAAGGCTCAAAACTTAAGGTTATTAATTGGTATTGTAGGTAAAAGAAGGGGAAACTGATGAAAGTGTTATCCTGAACAGTTCCCCTTGCATGTATCAGAATGGAGAAAGCAAGGGCATGCCATCAGCCCCTCCCTACCTCAGCTACTTCTTATGTTGCAAAACTGCCAGAGCCTCTAGGAACTATCTCTACTAGGCAAGGTCATTCTGAGAGGGAAAACAATGATAGTAAATGTAATTCCTTGCATTTGTGAAGCCCAGTAAAAATTTTCATTGCTTACTGCAGCTAAAACTGGCTCTAAGCTGTGATTAATGAGACTTGCTGTTTGAGGAAAAAGGTATTTGGGACCAGAACTAAATTTTGTTTGGAGTTTGAATCGGGTATAGTCGCCTGCATAAGTCAGTGCCTGCATTAAATGTCCCACAAGCCACTCAGAGGAGTGTGATCCTATGAAATGCTGGTGGAAGTCTTTATCTCCTAAAGG
>CM053581.1:322492744-322544811 GCA_028627135.1 Pseudochirops cupreus | reverse complement strand
CTAATCTGGCCATGAAGAATATTCCAGATATTTTAAAAGGTGAAATTGAGAGGTGGGAGAGGATTAGAATGAGAGGAGACAGGGAGAGACAGAACAGGGTTAATCATCTCATATAGAAGAGGCAAAGGATAATTGTTACAATGGAGGGGAAGAACAGGAAGGCAAAAGGGAAAGGGTCAACCTTACTTCCATTGAATTTGGCTTAGGGAAGGAATGACACACTCTAAATTGGGTATCTTGCCCTATAGGAGAGTAGGGGGGATCAGGAAGAGAGGGGGGATGATGGAGGGGAGGACAGGTTGGGGAGAGGGTTGTTAGAAGCACACACTTCTGTAAAGGGACAGGGACAAAGCAGAGAATGGAACAAGTCAGGGGAGGGATAGGAGAGAGGGAAATATAGTCAGTCTTTCACAATATGTCCATTGTGGAGATGTTCTGCATAACTACACATATGCGGCCTGTATTGAATTGCTTGTCTTTCCAGTGTCTGTCCTCAGTGGGTGATGAGGGAGGAAGGGATAGAACCTGGAGTTTAAAGTTCTAAAATCAAATGTTTATATATGTGTGTGTATACATATATACATAAATAATAATAATTATTATTATTATTTACATGCAACTGGGAAATGGGTTATGCAGGCACTGGGGTAGGGAGATCCATCTTGCCCTACTGGAGTCAGAGGGGTGATGGGGGAGGATATAGGAAAGAGCAGATTGGGGGAGGGGTATACAGTGGGATCACTGTTTGGGGGTGGTGGGTAGGGGAAGGATGGGGAGAAAATTTGTAACTCAAAATCTCATGGAAATGAATGATGTAAACTAGAAATAAACAAAAGTTAATTTAAAAAAAAAAAAAGAATATTCCAGATCATTCATTAAGAGTTAAGACACTGACCAATATCTTCCTTATCTTTCC
Source organism: Pseudochirops cupreus (assembly GCA_028627135.1). Lineage (NCBI taxonomy): Eukaryota > Metazoa > Chordata > Mammalia > Diprotodontia > Pseudocheiridae > Pseudochirops > Pseudochirops cupreus. The sequence continues at coordinate 322,543,895 of CM053581.1, read as the reverse complement.
ACCTTCTCCAGTTCTTAGTATAACACATGGTGCAGATCAGGTGCTTAAAAAAAGTTTCATGAAGAAATAATAATGATCCACTATACTCTTTGCTTCTATCCATCTCAAGTTCATGACATTCAGCTTCATTATGCTATCCAAATTGCTACTGCCAGTGCCATTGTCTACTTCTTCCCTGGACCTATTTCTACTTTCGTCAGACTTTTAACACCCTGGCTCACCTTTCTCTTTTCTATCTTGAACCCTAGTGACTGCCCAGCTGACCCCTCAGTTTCACAATCTCTTATCTTCTTTTACTCCCTCTAAAAATCAGTGTTGTTCTCATGTCCAACCCTTCAGGAAGCTAGTGCCACCCACTAGCCTGGCACACTAGACCTTGTCATCACACAGCACTACCACACGACTATGATCTCAAATTCAATGTTCCCTGTCTCTGATTACAAATTTGTTACATACTCTCTCTCTTCCTTCTCCCAACACCCCTTAAAGCAGGCTTTTCTACCCACATGGGAGCTTCCAATTATATAACCATTCTCACTTACAGGCTCAGTTAGCTCCCTTACAGGCATACCTTGGAGACATTTTGGGTTCTGTTCTAGACCACTGCAATGAAGTAAAGATTGCAATAAAGTGAGTCACACAAATTTTTTGGTTACCTAGTGCATATAAAAGTTATGTGTATACTATACTGTAGTCTATTAAGTATGCAATATTATATCTAAAAAAAACAATGTACATACCTTAATTAAAAAGTACTTTATTGCTAAAAATGCTAACCATCTTCTGAGCCTTCAGCAAGTCATAATCTTTTTGCTTGATGTTGACGGCTGCTGACTGATCAGAATGGTGGCCTAACTTTTGGTGTATTTTGGCTTTTGACAAGTCTTGCTCACTAAGCTTAATCAATTCTAGTTTTTTTATTTAAACTGAGAGACATGCGACTCTTCCTTTCACTTGAACACTTAGAGGCCACTGTAAGGTTATTAATTGGCCCAATTTGAATACTGTTTTGTCTCAGGGAACAGAGAGGCCATGGGAAAGGGACAGAGATGGGGGAACAGCCTGTTGGTGGAACAGTCAGAACACACACAATATTTATTAAGTTGGCTGGGGTGCATGACACCCCAAAACTATTACAATAGTAGCATTAAAGATCACTGATCACAAACCACTATAACAGATAGAATTATAGTGGAAAAGTTTGAAATATTACAAGAATTACCAAAATGTGACACAGAGATACAATTTGAGCACATACTGTTGGAAAAATGGTGCTGATAGATTTTTTTAAACGCAAGGTTGCCATAAACCTTCAATTTGTAAAAAACACACTATCTATAAGGTACGATAAGGTAAAGCACAATAAAACAAGGTATGCCTGTATATGATTCCCTCCTTAACTCTGATTGCATATACTGCTTAACTATTTCATGTGAATATATCTTATCTCCACAACTGGACAGCAAATTTCTCAAGGGCAGGGTCTATGTCTTACAGTTGTTTTGTATCTTCCCTCACTGATAAGTAGAACAATGCACACAGGAGGCATTCAGTAAGTACCTGCCAAATTAATTCTTTTTTTTTTGCCTTTTTTTTTTGGAGGGCAATTGGGGTTAAATGACTTGTCCAAGGTCACACAGCTAGTAAGTGTGTCAAGTGTCTGAGGTCGGATTTGAACTCAGGTCCTCCTGACTCCAGGGCCGGTGCTCTGTTCACTGCGCTACCCAGCCATCCCCAAATTAATTCTTTAAACCACAGAACCCATTGGCCAAAGATATAAAGTTGGAATAGAAAGTAAAACCACCACCCAACAACTGTACATGGCATGTACTTCAGAGTCTCTAGCCTTTTACAAACCATTGGACATAAGTATTCTTTTCAGAGATAAAAAGAAAATAAATAAAATTGGAGATATGGTATGAACTACTTGGAAATATCCCGCACACGTGTAGGGAGCATCCCCAGAAGGAGGAGAGATTTCTTTGACAAGGTTAACTCTCTCTCGAGGTTAATTTCTTGCTTTCTAGGTTTACATAGATGGAAGCTTGTTTGGGTGTGGATGATATCTCTATGAGGAGGTATGAACATGCTGTGTTCTAACAATCCCTGAGTTAACCACACCTGCCCAATAACTATCTCATTCCTGAAGTTAAAACCTGAGCTGTACCCATGGATATAGCCTTTTTTTACAGTAAGTTTTTACTGAACTCTTCTATTTCTTATACCATCATAGTTATCATTATCTCTATCTCTCTCCAAGAGTCATCCCATATAATAGTATTTTGCAAAGTGTTAAAAAAAATCAGCACAACTGATTAATACATTGAAAAGGTCTGAAAACATGTGAAATGTGTAAAACCAGCAGATTTCCTACCTCTAGACATAAACTCCCCCCCCAACTGGGGTTAAGTGACCTACCCAGAGTCACACAGCTATTAAATATAGAGTGTCTGAGCCAGAATTTGAACCCAAATCCTCCAGACTCCAGGGCTGGTGCTCTATCCACTGTGCCACCTAGCTGCCCCTAAACATTAGCTTTAAAAAGGGGCAAGATGAGCCTGAAGAGACAGAAGGAAGCTAGTCTTGGGGACTCGGATCTTGGAGACATGCCTTCATCTCTATGTGTTCCCTACAAAGTCCTTTGTATACTAAGAAATCATTTGGTCTGTGACATCAGAGACAGCAATGGATGGAAGCAGAAATGAGCTTCCACTGAGCAAAGCCAAGGAAGCTGCAGGAATTGGAGCCAGCAGCAGGGAAGTAGCAATGGCAAAGCCATGGAGCACTTGCTGGAACAGTAAGGGAATGGTCACTATGTGGTGAAGGAAACCAGGATTTTGTTCTTAATTAGTACCGTGAGTGCCATGGACTGTGACAGTGAAGCAAGAGGAATGTGTGGGGGAAGAGTTGACTCTGGCAAGCCTGAGTGTCTTTCCCTTGTGGAGAATGCAGGGGCTCAACTGAGGGGTAGAACTAAAAGTCTGGAAGAGCATTTGGTCCCTGGTCCCTTCCTCCAACGGACCCTTCCTCCCTTAGTAACCTATATAGATCTTCTGATTTAAACAACTACCTTGGGAGGAAAGTTTATCTTCACGGTGGAATGAACTCAGTGAGGACCAGAACAAGGAAAGTTCATACCTCACAAAAAAATCTCAACATCCCTAAACAAAGGTTTCACCTGCCTTAATATGGTTAACTTTGTAAAGTGAACCTTAAGTTCTTAAGGAAACAGAAGAAGGATTTAAGAGGAAATCCTCCTGGGCATAACCCCCCTAATACATTCCACTGATTACTGCAATTCCTAGAGTAATGACAAATCAGAATTGGTAAGACTAAGGATTTTATCTGAATCAGATTTTATAGATGAGTACTGGGACTATCTGGGTCATAGATCTAAGGCTGGAAGGGACCTCAGAGGCCATCAAGTTCAAACCCTTCCTTTTGTAGATGAGAAAGTTGAGGCCCACAGACATTAACTGGCCTGTCCAAGGTCACATAGCTGATACATCAGAAGAGGGATTAGAAGACAGGCCTCTGACTGGAGGATTATCCCCAGGCTGTTCCCCATTAAAGTAAATGATGTCTAAGTAAAATATGCACGGTATTCACTCTATCCACAGTAAGGTATTGTAGAACCATAGAATGAGAGATTCAGAGCTGGACATGGGCCTTAGCAATCATCTAGTTGAATCTCCATCTTTTAAAGAAGAGGAGCTTTGGCCCTAGATTACAGATGCAGTAAGGGACAAGGCCAAGACTTGAACCCCGGTTCTCTAGCCCTCCTTTCCCTGTACTTTTAACAGAGTCTTTACCTTGGCTTCTTGCTCTTCCAGGAAAACCTCCATTAACTCAAGTGAAATCTCCCCTGCACAGCCTTCCTCCCCATCCTGATGCAGTAGAATCCTGGGAATGGGGCTTCCCAGATCATTCATTTCCCCTTCCACAGAGTTTTTGCTATCCTGTCAAGAAAAAATGATATCGTAAGAAACCAACTGGCCCAGCCAGAGACCTAAAATCTGAAGCATAACTCCACTAGCCACTTAAAATATGTGTGGCCACTTTTCCACCCGGATGGAACTCACACAAAGTTTGTATTCTGATCCAAGGAAAATGTGAGAGAATAATAATAAATAATTAACTTAATCTATCCCTCAGGAGAAAATCAGCTTAAAAATAAAATAAAATCACAATCTAGATTATTTCCCCATCTATGAGGCACTTTACCTAACTTTTAAATTAAGGCTGAAAGGTCTAAGATGGTTCTCTGTCGTATTTGGATCCTTACTGATTCTGAGACGTGATTCAAGCTGATGGCAGTTGTTTCAATAAAGATCTGTTTTATCTAACCTGTTTGCTCTATCAGTCTTGCCCAACCCCCCACCCCTGCCCCACCAGTACAGTCTGGAATAACTAAATGTGTAATGGAGCCCAAGTCTTCCAGGAGGTACCATAGGGCCCAGAAGGCTAACATTTACCAGTCGAGAAAGAGGAGACAAGAGAGGTTTTCTTGATCTTTCTTGAAGCCTTAAGGACCTGAGTGTAGGGTATTCCAGAAAGCTGTTCTTCTACACAAATAAGAAGAGCTGGTGTTTAATGGGGGAAGAGTGAAAGAAAGGTGTTAGCAGGCTTGACACCTGCTTCTCATTTGACTTAATGATGAAACAAATTCTTCCTCCCCATCTTCCACAGCATATAAACACTTAAACACATCTTTTTGTTCTTTAGATGAAAATTATGATACTATGGAATGTGAGTGCATTTTGGATGCTAATTTTATCATGACAGAATGACATGCTCACAGGCTAAATAAGGCTATAGAAAGGAAGGGTGCCTGGTAGGAGAAATGAGAGAGTGAAATAAAGTGAAATAAAGAAATAAAAAAGTGCTGAAAAGATGTAGCAAAAAGGAACTCTAAGAAAAGCATGAGAAAGTTGGAGGTCAAAGACACTGCCTTGGAAAATGGGAGGAAAGAGGTACGCTCTGGGGAGCAAACAACTAGCTTAATGTTCATATAACTGTGGAAATAGTAGAATAAAGATTGGTGCTTGGGATCCTGGTAGAGAAGACATAGCTTCATAAGGACAAGTTTGAAGGAAAAAAAGTCAAATATGCTACTAGGTCACACCAAGCAATGTCTGTGACTAAGTTAGACGACTGTTAAGCTGCTTCTCTGTATTGGCTCACCAATTTCTCACCCTCCAGCACAGTGAGCACTCTAAGGAACTGAATGAACTTGAGATCCTGGCTGCCTGCTAGAGAGGACCAGCAAGCAGTACTCATGTGCAGACGGAGAGGCTTCAAGTGAAGACAGGGATAGGGATTAGCCCTGTTATTTCATTAATATAAGGAATTCACAGATGAGAAAACCCCCTCTACCAATACAGGTCCACTTACAGAGGGTTCAGAAGAAGCCCAGCCAACTCTGCATTTCCCACTAGCTGCTCTCCTTGGATTCAGCTCCACCATCATCATGCCCCCACACCAGGTACCTTCTCCTCCTCCTCCCCCACTCCCTTTCAGCTTCCCTTTAAAAGCTGTCTTCCCTAATTCAATAGTAAGCTCCTGAAGGGCCCAGACTATCTTCCTTTTTGTTATTTGTGTCCAGAGCTTAGCAGGGTGCCTGTCACATATTAAGTACTTAAAAAAGGTTTATTGCATTGTATCATATTCAAGAATTGCCTCAAGTACTGGGGAGTTAAGTGATTCGACCAGAATCACACAGCCAATATGTGTCAGAGGCAGGACACAAGGAGAATCCCTTATATTTCCTTAATTAGAAGCAGAAAAGATTAGCAGCAAACAAAGGTGCCTTCTATTTGCTAGTGTCCATCTCCAACTAATACAGGGGACAGGGATGGTAAGCTCCCAGGCACTCCTCCATTCAGTGACTTAGGTAGCACCATGATCATACAGTTATTAATGTTTTATTAATTTCCACCCAAGGTAAAGTGGTTAGTGGACCTCTCCTTCCCCAAAATGCTTGGAAAAAGAGGACCCAGCAAAAACCCCAAACCAGCCAGTTTGTGAGCAAACTGCCCGAGCCTCTACTCTGTTCACACTGAATACTTACATTTTCTTTGTCTGAGGAGGAGCTACCTGTTGCATCTGTCTTTTGGCAGAAGGAACCAAGAGCACTGGGAGTGCTACATAGCAGCTGGGCCTGGAAGTGATCCAAAGGGCAGCTTTCTAAGGATGCTGAGCCATGTGCAGCATTCTAGAGTTACAATCTGGTTAGAGTGCCCAGCCCCCATCTCCTATGAAAAACAAACCCCATAAAAAGCTTATACTCACAGGGAAGCGTTCCCTAATATGCTGAGGATGATCCCTGCAAAGGACAAATTATACATCAGTGAACTCTCCCCCTCTTCCCCCAAAACCAATCTCCTCTTCTTTTATCATTTGGGAAATTCCAAAATGCTTCCTTTTCCTTCTATCCTAGGTACTCTGGACCTAACCTAGCCACTTACTTGGTCATCACCTGACATGGTAGTATTATATGTGATATCTGGGGGTTAAGAATACTCTCAAGTATTCTTTCCTCTCATCATTTCATTTGCAAAACTATATGCATAGATATCTCAATGATGAAATCAGTCTGAATCTTTTTTTTTTTATACCGGACCTGTTATTTCATTGGTGTATGAAATGCTCAGTGAGGAAACTTCTATCAATTTAGGTCACAAATTGCTCACCAATTTACAGTCTTCAAGAGCTGACTGGGACTCAGACAGTTTAAGTGACTTGCTCAAGGTCACATACGCATTCTGTGTCAGGGGCAGAATCTGAATGTAGATTTCCCTGACCAAGGCCAGCTCTCCACCACAGTTTATGCAAACATAATTGGGCTACTTGTAATTTTTCATATATTTTCTTTCTTGTCTCTATACTATTACCATCTACTCCAATCTTATACTTGGCCTTTTGCCTGAATTCTTCACATTTTAAGCCAGACTTGTCTATAGTACATGAGTTGGATATGTAAAATAAATGAGGGGAAAAAAAATCAATATTTTCATATGTGCTAATAAAAACTCAGTGTACTGAAAAATAATATACAATTCACCTAAATAATTAAGTGGCAAGCTCTGAAGGGATCCAAACATATTGGTCCCTTTGCTCACTGCCCACTGGAGAAACAGCCAAGTGAAATGTAAAGGTTCATAGGACCAAGGGAGGTAAGAGATCTTAGAAATGATTTGATCCAACCTCCTAATTTTACATAAGATCCAGACAAGTTAAGTAAATTGCTCTAGGTCACAGATTATAGACAGTAGAGACAGGTTCTCAACCCATATCCTTCTGAATTCAACTCCTCTATTCTTGCCACTGTAATTACTTTGCATTTGTCGAATACAACCCCACTAAATAATAAGGGAAGGTCACTGGAATATGGTGAGTAGCAAGGGGAAGGAAACTGATTTGCTATTAAAATTTACACCGATAATCCATATGTAAATTCAAGTATAAAACTGTCTTTCATATTCAAAGATATTATGACACCAATGGCTATTTATATCTACAAATAAAAAGATCTGCAGTCTTTTACACATTGCATATATGCTATAATATCTTTCATTTTATTGCATTCTTATAACATCAATATTTTAATTACATCCTGTTTCAGGAGTGGGAAAACTTGAAAAGAGAAAAGCATTTAGGCCATAAAGAAGAACGCCTACAACATCAAGTGAAAACTTCTTTATTTTACAAAATGCCTGAAAAAAGTTAAAATCCAAGCTGTCCCCTATATAACTTGGTGTAATTAAAAAATCTTGAGGGCAGAGATATTTAATAAGTTCCAGGACTAGTAACTTACATTTTAGCTAGCCATACTTCTGGAGGTCCTGAGGAATCCAAATTACCTGTAACCAGACAAGAAGCGTCCATGACAGGCTGGCAAAACCTTCTGGCTCAGTGTTTTCGAACAATAGTACTGAGACACACTAGTACACCCCAAAGATGTCAATGCTATGTCACAACAAGCTAGTTTTCCTCATGAGTTCCTCCTTTCTTAGCCCATGTGCTACTCCCATTGTTAATCTATATCACTGATGATAATCATTTAATATCATCTGAACCTCAATAAGGGCCAGAGCCTGAACTAATCAACCAAAAGAAGAGCCTTGACCTAACAGATATCCCTTTGATATCTCTCTTCCTATGTCAACAAGGCCAGATGGGGCTGACTTAAGAGCATTTTTTTCCTCTGTTTATGGCCATTAAGGATGAGACTCTTAACTCAAGACGCTATCTTGAATAATGGGACTTTTTCTTGTCTTAATATTTTATGGACATATGCTATGTTATGACATGCTAATGGTAAAGAAAACACATGTTCTGGGTTTTAATTTCAATTAATACTTTGACAACACACTTATCTTACTGTATATACCAGCTATTCAATTAAGAAAATTCCTTTCTCATAATATGGTTAAACATACATACAGATCATAAATGACTGACATAGAAACCCTGAGTTGGGATTATTCTAAAACACATTTAATGTTGGTCATTCTTTTATCAGATGGTCAGAATTCACATTCTGGCTCCTTGTACATATGTACATGTTTGCTAGCTTTAACTAACTTTAAGGGAATAAACAATGTGAATTTACATATCATCTAGCTTATTTGCCTCTTTTAACCGAATTTTCAGATTAACACTGATAATTCATCCTCTTAAATGGGGACCAAATTAAGAGTCAGTAAAGTACAGGTAGCCTGTAATTGTTCAGAGACAGACCAATTCAAAACAACTAAATGATTACTATTGCTAGGTTCTATGTATACAGGTTTCCCTGCCTTATCAGCATACCCATTATTTTCAAAGACTGAGTTCCCCATTCCCTTTAAACACAGCACTGCTCACATCACAAAATGTGAGCTCCTTGACGATAAGGAGTATCCTTTTTACACCAGTATTTCTAGCACCTAATACGGTGCCTGGCACGTGGTAGACTTTTGATAAAAGTTTAACAAATGACCAATTTTCATCATTTACAAATTTCATCTAACACCCTTCTTCCCCCAACTAGGTATTACATGGTAAACTTGGAAATTTCTAAGTGTGTCATCAAAAGAAAAAGCCTTAGAAACACCTATGGATGTTTTCCATGGGAAGGAAAGGAAGCTATAGAATTCAGGAAATCTAAGAGTAGATCAAATATTGAGATGAACGTTGAAGAAAATCATCTTCAGTCTTGAGGATGGAGACCTTCCACAAACATCGTTTGGGTTTAAAAAAAGGGGGGGGTGTCCCTTTGCTACTGATCTCCTCTGTTCTTTAGAAACTAGACTAGAGCACTATACCAAATCTCACCTGAGTCACTGGCTTCCCACTATCAACCAATTAAAAAAAAAAACTGGATTCTCTCCCTTGAGTTAGTGCTACAAGTATTAATTGTTATAATCCCTTCTCAGACACTGCTTTGAGTATGTCAAAATATTTGAGTGCCTCCCTAATTCCCCTCAGATAAAATTTCTAATTTTTTTTTAAGTTCCTTTACCAACTTTCCCCATCTTAGTTCTTCTCTTGTATCCTTAGATATAATTAAACTATCCTTCCCACAGAAGTCTTTTTGCCTCTTTTCTTACCAGTTTCATTGAAGTCTGGGGATGTGGCAAGTTGGATGGTAGCTGTCTCTTCAATACTAATATCTGACAAGTCAAGGCAAAACTTTGGGGTTGCTCTGTTTTCATTAAAAAAACAACAACAACATCAAAATCCTTGTTAGAATGGAAGTTCTTCAAAGGTAGGGCCTGTGTCACTATCTTCTTTTGTAACACTCCAAAGTATCTCTGTGTACAGTGGATGTAGAGATGCTATATAAGAAGCAGTTTTGGTAAAATCAAAGAAAGAAGAGAATCCATTTACACAAAAATATTTATTGCCAAACACTGGAAACTAAGGCACTGTCCTTCTAGTGGGTAATTGTGAAAAAAATTATTGTATATGACTCTAATGGAATATTACTATTCCATAAGAAATGATGAAACAGACAAGGTCAGAGGGAACTGCGAAGACTTTTACGAACAAATGCAGAGCAAAGCGAGCAGAACTAGAAGAATAATATATATGTTGATAACATTATAGGAGAAAACTTTGAATGACATTAGAACTCTGACCAATGAAGATGAAACATAACACTTACCTCCTGATAGGGAACTTAAAATACAGAGAGAAAGACATACGTTGTTGGACATGGAAAATACAGGAATTTATTTTATTGAATTATGTAAATACATATGGAGGGTTTTGTTTGTTTTTAGCTTGCTCAATGGGGAGGAAGTAGAGAGGAAGATTGACTTTAAAGTTTATTTGAAACATAAAAATAACCAAAAAAATGCTCTGTGTCCAAAATCAGATCATATTGGCTTTCCAAATTTCATAGAACTACCTAAGAATAAAAAAACGGAATTGAATGACAAAACTAAGAAAAACTCTCATCTCTTCATTATTCTAATGGTTAGTATCTCTTACTGGATTACTAAACACTTCCCCCTCAATATCATAATGCACCAGGATTCAATTCACCTCAACAAACATCAAGCCTTTGCTATGTGCAAGGCACTGGATCAGACCTCTAGGATACAAAGAAAAAAAGGGGGGGAAGTTCCTACTCTCAAGGAGATTACATTCTCTCAGGGTGATACAATACATACAAGGATACGTAAATAAAATATATGTAAAAGTAATTCCAAGATGTATAAAACATTAACCACAAAGCTGAGGATTTTACATTTTATCTTAGAGGATGTAGAGCTGGAGATTTTGGAGAAGGGAAGTAACGAGATCAGATCTACATGTTAGAAATACCAATCTGGCAGATATGAGGAGAATGGAATGGAGATGAGCGAATTAGGGTACTATTACACTTGATGTGTCCATCCCAGATAGCTATCATCCTATCTCTCCTCTCCCTTTCATGGCTTTCTTCACCTCACACCTAGACTACTGAAACAGCCAAAAGAAGATTGGTCATCCTAATGTCATCTCCCCATTCATTAAGCTGCAATGGTTCCTTATAACCGCCAGAACCAAATATAAAAATTGTCTGCTTGGCTTATAAGCCTTTTTTAACCTTTCCACTCTTCTTATACCTTACTCCCTATCACATACTCTGCAATCCATGAATACTGGTCTCCTAGCTATTCCTCCCACATGACACTCCATCTCCCTACTCCACTGCATTTTTACTGGCTGTTTCTTAGGCTTGGGACACTCCCTCTTCATCTCTGCCTCTGGTTTCTCTTTGAAATTATTAACAATCTACATTGTATATATCTTGTTTGTACATAGTTATTTGCATTTTTTATTGCCTATTGGACTGTGAACTCCTTGATAATAGGGCCAGTTTTTGCTTTTCCTTGCACCTTCACTGATTAGCACATTGCATGGAACTTAGCACAAGCACAGGAACTTACTAAATGTCTGTTGGTTTGATTTGAAGATTGCAATAGTCCAGGCCAGAGGCAATAAGGTTCTGAATTAGAACTGAGATGGTCTGGATGGAGAACAAGGAGCAAATGAAGGAGTTGCTGCACAGGTAGAATCAACAAAACTTGGCACCTGATTTAATACAGGTGATGAGTGAGAGGAGCGGATTCAGAATGAGTAACTCCAAATATGAGCTATCTGGATAGAATATAAGAAATAGGTAAAGTGCAGTAGTACAAAACAGATTTACCCTGTTAAAGAACTAAGGTTTCCAGAATCAACAAGGAACTTGCTAGACGGAGTCTTGGGAAGTTTTGAGTTAAAGGAAAAGGAAGCATCCTTCTCTAGAAGCAAGTTCAACTTCTCTCTGCAGTTAGACCTGAAGCAGGATCTGAAAGGAGTCCCAGACATGGCCTCAAAAAGAATCTTATCCTGGGAAAAAATTAGTCCCTGAAAATCAAAGAGAAAACATCTCAACTGAATATCCATATCATAAGTCATAACCCTCTTCTCCCATGTATTCTCTTCACCCAAATTACGCATCAAGAAAACAGCAACCACTAAGATCAACAGTAGAACCAAAAGGCAAAGTCCCCAGTTACCAAAAGGAATGGGAAACATGCTACCAGAGTGGAAAGATCACTGGACTTGATGACAGAAGACCTGAGTTTCAGTCAGAGATCCTGCCACTCTCCACTTCTGGGGCCTACAGTCAAGTTCTTTTCCTTCTCTGAACTGAACAAAGTATACCCTGTAGACTCTAAATTGCTACAGGATGAGAGTTGACTAGAACAAAAGCAAATTCTCTGCTGCCAATGGGACAGAACATTCTTCTCTCCAGGGGCCACCCCCAAAGAACCACTCTGGATATTGTATAAGAACTGGGCATAGTATAAAAAACATTTTAATTTGGAATCAAAGGACCTACTATTTACTACCTGTTACTTACTATACTTACGACCTTGGGTACAAGTCACATCCCTTCAGTGAACCTCAGACTCCACCTCTGTAAAAAATGAATGGGTTGGTAAATGGAAGATTGTGTAATTATAATAATCAAGTTTGGCCAAGAGATGAGAAAAAATATACCTCCCTCTGTTCTTAGAAGAGGTTGATGTTCTGGGTCAACCCAGTGACTCAGGCTTAGACTTAGAAGATACTATCTAATCATAAAATTCAATAAAAATGATTAAGAGCAAAAGTTAAAAAGGATATTGTTCCTAAGGTTTAAAAAAGATAGTAATCCACCCCACAACCTTCCACAAAAGGAAAACATATGCCCCCCAACTCCCCATTGGCTGGCCTCAGGTGGACAAGAAGCCAAACTAATGATAATCCCCAGAATGGTTTCCCCAATTAGCTCACCCTACATAAAACAGGTGCTGCTCATAGCACAATGGGGGACTGTGGGTGTAAGAATATTGAATACATATCCATCAGACTTGATTGATAAATTAGTTTTGTTCAGCTGCATTCTATGAGCCCCCTCCCTGCCCTGTCCCACCCCTTAAGTTTTTACCTTCCCTTCCTATAGGTGAAGTAGAAAGTTACTGTTTTTACTATTGAGACAAATGGTTTACACAAAACAAATACGTAATAATTACACCCTGTAATGTCAAAACACAGCTGCATATTTTGAAAGGTTGGAAGAAAAATGGGCAGTATGAAGTAACATCCATTAGGAGGTTGTCCCCACAAATCTATCAAAATTATCTCACAGAAAGCTTGACAGCTGACATTCATTCTTTCATACGCTTTGCTGATATCACTGTTTAGCTCTCTAAGTTGCTCCTGGCCAACAAAGCCACCAACTTAGTTTTCCTCTCTCAGTTCACTTTAGTTACTACTTGGGACATCAGCCACGTATATTGATTTATATGCATTTAATCCTAACAACATCTATGAGATAGGTATGTGATCCTCATTTAATAGACTGAGTTTCCTACTCCGTAAAATGAGAGGACAGGACTGATGGAAGCCTGGCTAAACAAAGTCCATGAAGATACCACTGCACCATAAGAAACAATGAATTAGGAAGAATTCAGAGAAGCATGAGATTTATGTGAACCGATGTAGAATGATATAAGCAGTACTCGGAAAACAATATACCCACGATGACTATAACAATATAAATTTAAAGGATCGAAAACAGAAAATGAGTAATTATAATGACCTACTGAAAAACTGAGAAAATGCAACTGCTCATCCTGGCATAGGTGACGGAACACGGGCTCAAAATGCTGCTCAGAATATTATATCACATGCAGAATTTGTGTATATATTATCAGGAACTTGGATGTGCGGGTTTGTTATGGGGATGGCTCCCGGGAGAGAGAGTGATCTATTCGGAAATGGAGGTGATGACGTATAAACCAACGATTCAAGTCCCAACACGAGAAGACTTAACTAAATATTGACAATAGCAGGTCACACTCAGACGGTGCTTTATGTAATGCCATTCAATCCTGACCATCCTGCGAGAGAGGTAAGCAAATATAGTTCCCATTTTACCGATGAGGGCACCGAGGTCTTCTCCGGGAAAAAAAAAAAGAAGGATCTGCGGATCTTTGCGATTCCTTTCGGTTCTTAAGCTAGGATCGAGCCAGGGCTAACATACCTGCTTCCCCGGGGATTGGAAGGTGTGCAGGGGGGGAAAGTGTGTCGGATGCAAAAAGGACAATTTCGGCGGGAGGTAGCAGACAAGAGTGTGCGTTGGTTCCGTGCCCCGACTCCTCGGGGGCGCTAGGGGAGTACCGAGAGTTCTACGCCAGAACACAAGCAGTCCAACAGCTCGCCACACCTAGAAAGTTCAAACCTTCCGCCCGCTTTAGGTCTGCGCGCGGCGCCTCCCAGCCAATCCCCGAGCGCCTACGGGAAGTCCCGCCCCCAGACCCCGTCCTGACCAATCGCCGTACGTCTTTCAACCAATCCCCTCTCCCCCACTCCCACCGCGTGCGCCTCAGCCAATCTTCTAATCTAGTCCATCGACCCACTCGCTAAAGCGTCACCTGCCGCCAGGCAGGACCCAAACTCAGAGACGGGAAGGAAGGACTCAGGATTGGGCTCATCTTCCGAGCAAGCGCAAGTCGGAGGCGGATTGGCTACGAGGTTGCGGCGAAACTCCGCCTTCCGGGGAAATAGGATACATGATTGGCTCATGTTTTGACCATTCATCCCGTCCGTCCGGACCTCGCCCTTCCCACGCCTTCCACCCCGGGAGATTTAAATCTCCACACCCACTCGCCCCCTCACGCACTGCCCTTTCTCTCTGCCCCCACCGACTTCTTTTGAATGATATCTGGGAGAAGTCAGGTGAGGAGGTGAGGGCTTCTGGGTTGGGTTTTTTCCCCCTGCCTTCCCTTTCGCCTTATCTAGTGCTCGGACTTCTTGCCTTAGTGCTCTGTGAGGTGATGCGATGAAATGGAGAATCCGCCTTTGGAACCTCAGGGATTGAGGAGAAAGAGATGTGTATAGGGGTGTGCTGGTCCCCCATTCCTTCCTTGGAAGGGAGCGGAGGAAGGAAGTGCTCCTCCTGGCTGCTATCCAATTTCAACTATGTAGCCTGACCTCCCGTTTTTGCACCTTTCTATGCACTAATCATGTATGCTATTGTGTATGATTATCTTTGTGTTTGCGTCGCCCTACCAGACTAGTTAAAAAACATCCTGAAAGGAAGGGATTGTGTCTTATCTGAACTCCTCCCCGCCAACCGGACCTGCATACAGTAGGTGATTAATAAAAGTCTAATGTAATGTTGGCTATTTATTGAACCCTTGAGGATTGTGGAGCATGTGCTAGAGATGTGGACACTAAATCTGGCTGTCCAGGATCCAGATGAAGAATGTGAGGATGAAGGGAAAAGCAAAGCAGCCACCTAGTCATTCTGATACCTTCTTTACTTATAGAAGCCATATTCCCCAAAAGAAGATGCTTGAGCCTGGGAATTCTTCCTCTAGAGTGAAGATGGTGAGTGTGGGAGTCAGCACAGAGCCCAGCCACAGAAGGTCCAGGTGAGTTATGGAGTCTGGTAGATGGGGTGAGAAAGCCTTTGGTGTAATGAGATGTTTAAAAATATTTTATGTTTTTCATAGCCTAGGACATTTATTTCTCCACAGGCAGGAGGTAGAGACAGATGAGATTGTTCTTCAAAGGAGGCAAAAGCAGATAGACTATGGAAAACGAACAGCTGGTTACCACTGCTTCTTGCTGCAAGTCCCTAAGTAAGAGCAAAGGGTTTGGGGATGGGTAAGATTTATCCTTTGAAGAACTGGAGACAACATCTTTAACCATGAATAGTTACCAGTTAATAGCAAGTTACCTTTGACAACTCATATTAGAATGCCTTAAGAAAAATTAGGCAGCCTATCATTTAATCTTGCTATTTTCTAAACATCTTTAAGCACTCTACATGGTCTGTAATACTTGTTCTGATCTTGTCAATGGCTACCTGTTCTTCCTGGACATTGTCACCACTTGCCTTTCTGCATCTTTATAAACGGAGTCTTCCATTTAAAAATGTTTATTAGGCTAAAACTTTCCTAGACCTATCTCTTCTCTCAGACTTTGAACATCAGTCAGTACACTATTATTCATCAGTAAGGGAAGACATTTTAGAGGTATTCAACCTTGCAAGCAGTAGAGTATGTTAGAAAAAGTGGTGGATTTTGAGTGAGAGGACCTGAGTTCAAATTCTGGCCTTATTTACTGTAACTTGTGTGATCTTATATACAAGTCATTTAATCAGCAAGTGTTTATTAAATGCCTACTATATGTTAGGCAGAAATGAAATAGTACCTTCCCTCAAGGTCCTTCTGTTCTGAAGACAACAGGTACACAAAAGTATACAAGGTAATTTTTTTTTGGTGAGAGGAGCTGAGGGACACAAAGACTTCATGTAAAAGGTGGCCATTGAGCTTTGCTTTGAAGGAAATTAGGGATTCTAAGAGGTGAGGTGAGAGTGCGTTCTGGGGATGGGATATAGCTACTACAAAGGCCCAGAGCTCAGTCTCAGCTTTATCGGTAAAAGGAGGGATTTGGTTTAAGCAGTCTCTGAGGTGTACCTTTCAGCTTTAAATCTGTGAGCCTATGAACATTGTTCTAAAGTCAGTATCTGACACCTGCAAACATTTAATGAACTATGTTCAACAATTCTTTTTTCAACTAGGCTCGTTCTCAGTCACGAGAATACAGCAGCACTAAGCCTCATCCATCTATTTATAGGTGTCTTTGACCATAGTTTAAGATGTTCATTTTATCTCTAGGGCAATACGGCAGCCAGGACTTCACCCTCAAACACCTGACAAAAGCCGAAGGTACAGCCGACGTTCCTGGGATGCCCAGATCAGGCAATGGCGACGAGCCCTACATGCTTGGGACCCCCCCACTCAGCCTTTGTTGTACAAGGAGAATGATTTGTGTTCTTGTATCTGGCTACAGTGAGTTGTGGGATTTGGGTTCTAAACCTTCTCTTCCCTTGGCAAAAGCTAGGGATAAGGAGAGAGAAAGGACCAGGGACAAAATTTCTTGTCATTGTGATATAATACCTGAACCTTACACTAATCTAAGCCTTTTTCTTGCTCCCAGTTCTGGCAACAGCTAATATAAAAAGTGGGTTTGCATTAGTCCTGGTTTATTCTGCTTCTTTTCTCCCCTAATAAAGTATGCCTTTGCTAGGCAGGAAGTGGAGAGTCTTTCAGGGACCGTAGATTCGGGATCTTCAGATGACTTCTTGGAAAACTGGCTCAGTGTTCTGACCACCCTGTGGAATCTAGATCAAGACCAAATGAGAACCCAGGTAGGTTGATAGGAACAGTATCAAAAGAGTTGTTTTTCAGGGTGTGGGTAATATTTCATAATGAATATAGCTGAATTTAAGCTGAGTTATGCTAGGATAAACTGGGGTGGGGGTTAGGGTGGTAAACTGGGAACTAGAGCCACTAGTTTTCTTTTTATGCAAACAAGCCCATGGTGTATTGGGAGGAAAGCTTAAATATGGAAATTAAACATAAGTGGTGAGAGAGGGCAAGTTTCTCAATCAGAGCCCTAATTTTAGCCTCTGCCCCATAAAATTACATTATCTACAAGCCTACTACCTTAAACTTTAGGAAGAATTGTCTGTTTAATACTTCACAGTCTGATCTGTCCCAGGGTTTTACTTTGCATTGTAAAATGTTTGTGGTTATTCTCCAGGAGTGGGGAAAGGGGAATAATAAAGATCCTAATGAGTACTATTCTTCCCTCCAAGCTAGGTTACCTCTTTGAGGAAAACAGGAAGGATAGCTATTGTCTACCTACCTCTTAAAAATGGTCCCCTTCCTCTCTCTCTCTTTTCAGTTTGACACGTTGGCTCTTTCCACCTCACTTCCACATCCCCAGCTGGAAGTACCCTGGCACTGGCTGTACTGCTTGGGGGATGGAAGCTACCTACCACTTTCATTGTTGGAGAGTGCTGGGTTTGCTGAGAAGACAAGGCCTTTTTAGGAAATTGGTTCCTGCAGGCCAAGGAGGCTGCTCAGCTCTTTGGGGCAAGACCATCATTGACCCTTGTTGAAGAAAATGCTCCCTATTTAGCTTAGTGTCCTACCTTACTTTTTTTTTCTTCTTTCCTGTTCCTTCCCTGTTTTACAAACTTGCCAGCCTGCAATAAAAAAAACCTTTTCAGTTAGCTCAAACTTGGGTTAAAATCACTCCTCTACCCGTTTGCCTGTCTGATGGCATGGCTGTGGATTCATTTATTTACCTTGGCATTCTCAAGTCTCTGTCCCTGTTCTTTTCCTCTATTTTAGCTTCTTTCATCTAGGCCTTTCTTGGGGGCTGAGTTTTAGTCTTAACTTGCCCCTTTATTGCAGAGTCAGAGATCCTGTGGCTTTGATGAAAGAACAGCTCTTTCCTTTCCCTGACCACTCCTGCTTTATGGACAAAGAAGGTCTTTGCGAGGTCTGACCTCTTCTACACAAAGCATGAAAAAAAGGGTTTTATAAAGGAGTCCTGCAGGCACCTCCTCTCGAATATGTTGGGAGGGAGGGGAAGGAAGGAGAGGAAGAGCTGAGCTTATTATGATGTCATAATCACAACCCAATTACCTCATCCTGCTGTGACTGGGGGGGTGAGGGGGGGAGGCTCCCGCGATGGAAGAAGCGAAGGAGTCCAGGCCCACTGAGTGTAATGAACATACAGCGCGACTTCTGGAGAGAGAAGAAAGTATTGGGGATGGGTCTAAGGTCCTGGGATCCAGAGCGGCAATTCACCCTACCCCTGCCTCTCCTGCCCATGGTTCTGGAGTCCTTTCAAGGAGGCCCCAAGTCTGGCCAGCGTTGGGACTACATCTCCCATCTGCCCCTGGGTCGCAGACGAGTCTTCAGAGGCAGGGAAGAGGGGTTTTTTTCAGATCAGTGGCAGTAGAGAGAGAGATAGAAAAACAAACACCGGGGTGCGAGGCTTGTTCTGCTAGAGGTCAGAGTCGGAGAAGAAGGCTCAGGCCGGCCGGAGCACGAACAGTAGACAGGGGGCCCGAGTTTGTTTACTTCTATCTGTTCTCCCCACTGGCCCGAAGTTAGTTCAGCCTAGAGCTGGTCCCTTCCACTTTCCGCAATTCGGCGGGGGAACTTGGTGGGGAGAAAGACCTCCTTAAGGCGAGGTCCATCGGAGGGGAGCAAGTGAGGCACCTTTTCCATCACGGACGCTACTGTTTACCAGTAGTTGCTTGGGAAAGGGGAGAAAACCCTAGGGATTCTGACCCTAGCACGGGGCTTCGTGGCAGGTCCTGGGAGTGGGCAAGCTACCCCCCCCTCTCTGGCAAGGGGACGATTGGTTCGCTCCGGCGTTATTTAAGGGCGCCGTGGGGCGAGTGGCGAGCTCAGAGCTGCTCCGGCTGCGGCCCTAGGAAGGGGACCGAGCTGCGGTAGGTAGCGGGCGGGCGGGCGGGCCCTGGGGGCAGGTGGCGCTGGGCCCCGGGGCGGAGACCTCAGCTGCCCCTCCCTTCCTCCTTCCCTTCCCAACAAGCCGCTCCCCACGGCCTGGCTTTGCAGGCCGCCCCGTTGCGGGGAGCCCGGGACTGGTGGGGGAGGGGGCCGCTAGAGCTCTGTGTCCCCAGACACCTCCCCCCCCAAACTCCTTCACGGGCCCCGGTCCCAGGCCAGAAGGTTTGGCGTTAAGGGGCGGGTAGCGGCTTTTCTGACGTCATCCGCCCCCACCCCCCACAGGGTCATAGGTCACCTCATGCCCCGCCCGTGGGTAAAAGCTATGACAACCCAGGGATGGAGAGGTGGGGGGGGGGGTAGTGTATAGTCTAGTTGTGGGTGAAGGAGAAGGGGTGGGCAACATTCATCACACCCACTCCAGGCTCCACCGGGGCCTTGAAGCAGGAAAAACACCACCACCCCCGCCGTTGTTTTTATTCAGACTCTAACCTCCAAGCTGGGGAGGCGTATGTTATGATTGGGGGAGAAGGCCTGGGGTCTCCAAAAAAGTCTCCCGCCAGCCTGTCCCATTGCCAGCCTGTTCCACTGAACTAAGTAGATCCACCCCCAAGGGAGACTTGTGCTCTAAAGCCCTGACACTTTCTCAGACCCAAGAATCAATAAATGGTCCCTTAGATCTTTTAAGAGTGGGGGAGTATCAGTGCCCCATTTGGGGAGAGGACAGGAAAGTGATGGGGGAGAGGGTTGGGCCTAATGGGGTGCCTAAGAGGCCAAGCCAAATGCCTCCTCCCAGAAGGGTTTTGCTCCTTGCCAGTTGTTAGACTGAGAAGTTTTAACTTGTTTAGTGTGGGTTCAGGGCTTTCTTTATTCTGCAGTCAGAAGATAAAGAGTGGTGAAGGAGCCAAGAGTAAGCCTTCTGATGCTTTAGGTTTGCCTAGACTAGGGAGGCAAACCCTCTTGAAAGCTGAAGTGCTGCCTTTTGTATTTTGGTTCAGTTGTTTCAGGTTTCCTCCCCCTACCCCCCAACTCTGTTTTAAGAAATGTAGGGCCTAACATATTAGTTAATGTGATAGATAGTAGTTGGATTGTTGCAATGACTTGTGTATGACCGTCTAAGCAATTAAAATACAGAAAATATGAAATCATCATCTTCATTTGATTCTAGAGAGAGAGAATTAAGAGTTTACTGTGGTCCAAATCTTAAGAACGTGGAAATGAGTTTGTCTCATACTCTGAAGGCTGTCCCTATTATCTGAATGCAACTTGGTACCCTTTTCCATTGATGGTTCTCCAAAAAAGCAGCTTTAAGAAACCAAGAGCATGAAGTTTGATATAGCTTGAGTTCTAACTTCTGTAACAAGGGCATATATAGGGGGAGCAGCTGGGGAGAAATCTCAGTTTATAGGATTTCTGTAGTGCTTTTTTTTCCTGAAAAACATAGAGAACTTTCCTGGTATCTCAAAAAACTCATCTTTCTGTGAGATGGGTATGGATTAGGGAATATTCTCCCCATTTTACAGAAGGAAAAAGTCACAGGATAACTTGCCCCAAGGTCACATAACGAAGCAGAGCTTGTTATACACAAACAGTGCCCTTCTAGACTTCTGTGAGTACACAGGCACAAGTCAATGAATGAGTGAATGGTGTCCAGCCAGAAAGGTAGAACAGATTGCCTTCTGCATCCTAATGATGTCATCACTCCCAGCATCCCTAGGCTTTGTGGTGCATTGAACAGGAAGAGTGAGAGATGATACCCTGCTGGACTCCTCTGAAATGATTCCCTGGATTTATGTAGTGTGTTGTTTAACAGAGCTCACATTGCTTTTATCCCTTATCTTAGTTACCAGTATGCCATTATTTCTCCCTCATTTTAATTATGAAGAAACTGAGGCCCATAGAGAGACTGGTGTTATTTGCCCGAGGTTCACATAGCAAGTAAGGTGGGAATTCATATTAAAACCTAGGTATCCCTTAACTTCTTTCATTAGAGTAAAATATGTACTCTAGAGGATCATATTGCCCTCTAGGTCATTCCTAAAGTTGGATAAACAGAAACCATTGGAAGACCAGGTTAACATCTCTTCTTCAATCCAGCAGGATTTGGAGCCTACTGTTACATACACGTGTTCCTTTGAACTTTTTATCAGGAAGTTGCTTCACTATCAGAATGTATTGTATGGCCTTTGAGCCAGAGCAACGCTGACATTTGGCAGAATGAGGTCATATAATCTGTAGGATTTAAGTATGACTGGAATTGTTCTGCTTGCCAGGTTTTTGGTTTTCAAAATTTCTAGGAAGCTTTTAGCAAACACTTTCCATTATGTCAAGGAAAATAATAACTTCTTAGTAACTCGAGTGCAGTGCAAAATTCTGTTCTGCAAAAACCACATATTTTATCGCACTTTTCTTGTTAGAAACTACAGGTGAAGTTTCTTGGCCATTGGTTTCATCATCCTTGAAAGAAAACATTCAAACTTCCCATCTGACTGAGCAAACTTGAACTTTGGGCATAGGTTTAACTAGTGTAATCCCTGAGCAGTTGGCCCTACCTTTTGTTACCTTTTGTAGGACTTTGTTAAACTTGTGTATTTCACATCCTTCTTACAAAACTGTAAGTTTATTGAAGGTAGGAAATTGTTTTGTCTAAACTTTGTATTTCCCCAGCAACCTCTAGAGCAGTGGTTTTCAACCCTCCTAATGCCGTGACCCTTTAATATTCGCATGTGAGCATATCTGCATGTGGGCGGACCCACCTGGAGACAGATAGAGGAGCAGTGTCTTGGTTCCTAAAACCATCAGAAATATGTGTTTTCTGATGGTCTTAGGCAACCCCTGTGAAAGGGTCGTTTGACCCACAGGTTGAGAACCACTGCTCTAGAGGCACCCAGTAGGTCTGATATATATTTGTTGATTTGAAGGTTGAAGAAAATATATTAGCAGGAGACCAAGATGGGAATGACTACTTGGGTGCCCAATCCTTTCCCAATATAGACATCGATTGAAATGATTCATGGCTGTGTTTAGACTGCAGCCTAGTCAGGTAATATGAAAGCAGGCTTAGTTAACTTAGATGGGAGTATAATAGGCCAGAAATACATATCCTCTAATATTGGTGGTCGGGAGCTTGGTCCTTGTGTACCTTGCAGATTTCAGCAGGCATGAATCGAGTGGGAAGTCCTGGTGATGCTAGAACGGTGATGGAGTGGCAAAAGGTGACTCCGAAGTGAGGTGGTTAAAGGTCACAAAAGACAAAGGGAGACGTTCCACTTGTCGCTCAAGTTCTGGGTCTTGGGGAGAATCATGATAACTTTGATTACTGAGCAACTACAGAAGCAGAGTTTGGAAGAATTGAAATGCACGTGCTTCAGGATCAGTCTGGTAAAAAAAAGTTTCCCTCCACATGTCCCCTTTCCTAATATCTTGTTCATCACTTTCATGCTGCACGTTTCCAGTCTGTCTATTGAAATAGCCCATAGAAGATTATCTAGATGAAAACTGGCCTAGAAAGGGAGGCATTAAGGAGAGGGAAATGCTATAACCATGTACTTGGGATGAGAATTTTGGTTAGATTGTGGGGAACTCTCGCTTGTTTTGACTGAGTTGAGGAAAGGAGTAAATTACTTTGTGGGGAGAAGATAGTCTGGTTCAATATCCAGACCCTTCTGTATCACTTGAAATTTTTTGAGCTGTATAGGCTAGCTGGGGTCTTATGCAGAGATTCTTCAGTGTGTCTTGACATCTTGTTCTGCTTTCTTTAATAAAGCCTTTGCCTGACCATTCTGATGTCTCTAGCTGTGGGAACCCTTTCCAGCTTGTTTCCGGTAAGATCAAGAGTAATTTTTGATGTGTTCTCACACATGTCATGTTTTTGTATAGTTTTCTACATTTAATAATAACTGACTAGTTCAAGGATGGGGAACCTTCAGCCTCGAGGCCCCACATGTGGCCCTCTAGGTCCTCAAATGTGGACCTTTGTCTGAATCCAAACTTCACGGAACAAATCCCCTTAATAAAACGATTTGTTCTGTAAAACTTGGACTCCGTCAGAAGGCCAAACCCAAGGACTTACAGAGCCTTTTGGCCTCTAGGCCAAAGGTTCCCCACCCCTGGACTAGTGACTGACTTAGAGAGTTGTAGACTCTTTTTAGACATTGGTTGAGTCTGCCCAAACACACTGAAAGGCACCAAGGCGGTTCAAGTTTTAGTTCAAGGATTTCAGCAGGTATTTGTTTTCCATTTGTTTTGCCTACTGGAGTATTTGGAAGGATGTGATGAGCTTTGCCCCATTCTGCAGGGCTGATTTGTCTAGGTTTAGAATTCTCCCACATTTATTATTCTTTTTCCTGGATAAAATGGCCAGGGAAACAAAGAAAATACTACCTGGAAGGCATTCCCAGAGAATTTATACTCCTTGGGATCAGGGACTGGTTCCTTTTTGCTTTTGTATCCCTTGGCAGCAGAGAAACATACAATAGTATATTTTCCCAGTGCTTGTTGGTTTGAATTGAATCCTGTTTCCTGCTAGCAATGATGATGGTAAGATAAGTTTGTCCTATGAGAAAAGCTCATGGGCTGACCATATTAAAAGGGACTGCCTGGGCTTGGCATCTGTGGTGCTGTTGGAGAAGGTTTTATCCAACTTTTTCTCAACTCTGCAGACTGTCCTTGGGAAGAACAATAGAGAAACATATAAAGTATGCTATGTATACCTGAAATCACTTCTGGAAGAAGAGGCAGAGTTAGGGGAGAGATCAGAAATGTTCATATAGACTCAGTTCATTTCTTAGGGTTTTGATTTGGCAATCATGTGGGATTTCCCTGGTTTGGCAGAACAGGAGGAGTGATTTAAAATCTGGTTTTCTTAATGTGTTCCAGAAGGTGCTTCCTGGAGGGGTCTGCCCCCCTGTTCCTGTGCTGGGCTCAAGGACAGCCTTAGTCTCAGCTATCACCACTCTAATCTGAGTTTGCACTTCAAATCTCCAAGCCGAGGAGGCTCCCCACAGGAGAAACCCCTCTGCCAGGGCCTTTCCCCAGAGTCTCCAGGCTCAGAGAAAGTTCCTGTCCCTCCTGCCCCTCCATCCAAGAGGCATTGTCGCTCTCTCTCAGTACCTGTGGACCTGTCTCGATGGCAGCCGGTGTGGCGGCCTGTTCCTTCCAAGTTGTGGACTCCTATCAAGCGTCAAGGCAGTAATGGAGGAGTGGGTGGGCCACTGGTACCGCATCAGAGCTCCCCAAAGCGGGTCTCCAGCCTCAGGTTCCTCCAAGCCCCGAGTGCCTCTCTTCAGTGTGTCAAGGCCAACAGATCCTGCAGCCCACCTTTCTTCAGTTTGGCCCTGACCCATCATGATTCCCCAAGACCTTGTGCTGCATCCCCTCCCAGTGGATCATGGGAGAGTGATCATGAGCCCCTATCCCCTTTACCTCCACAGCGCCGCTTCTCCTTGTCCCCCATCCTTATCCCACAGGCAGGCCGGTTCCTGCCCTCTGCCCGGAGTTCCCCCTCCTCCTCCCCAGAGCTGACCTGGCGACCCCATGGTCTTCCCCGAAGCCGATCGCAGCCTTGTGACCTGGATGCACGAAAGGGTGGGGTCAAACGGCGCCATGATGATGACCCCAGGCGTCTTCGACCCTCTCTGGACTTCGATAAGATGAATCAGGTGGGGCTGACGGGGATAAAGGGAGCTTGGGGGAATCTACTCTGCTCCCATCCTTGAGTCAGCCCCCTCCCCCCCACAAGCAGCAAAAGAGAGCTCTGAGGCAGCTCCCTAAGATCCTTCTCTAAATTCTCTCTGTCTCAGGGGTTTGGCAAAACCCAGGGCAAATTAAACCATTGAAATAAGTACCTGAAGTGGATCATTCTGGTATACCTTCTTTGCCTCTTTCCGCCAACCCTTCCCCACTCCCCTTTCCCAACTTGCACCAAGAATGTTGGTGGTAAGAGAACCAAAATCCATAATTTTTCCCCATATTACCAAGGTTTTAGCACTTCCACCTTGCAGCTTTTCTCTCAAGTGAAAAAAAAAAGGTAGGAAAGCTCTCCCTAGTGCTTTCCATAGCAGCAGCTTGAAACAAGACTGAGCATTAGGACACCTGAAATAGTCTATGAGTGAGCACTTTGGGATAGATAAGCTTGGAACATACACTGTTTATGCACTTTTAAAGATCTCTGAAACTTAGAGCCTTTGATCTATTCCAGTTTTGTGGGAGGGGGTGGCTCAGACAGGAGCAGGAAAATAAAAGACCCCCTGAGTAGCTGGGCTATTTGCCCATTAGAGCAGAAGACTGATGACTTGGACTTATGCTCTGGGATTGCCTAGGTTGGGAGGTAGGGACAGGGCAATGTTGCCTTTGTATGCTTAACTTTTGTTGTTTGTTTGACAGAAACCGTATTCAGGAGGTCTCTGTCTCATAGATACAGCCCAGGAAGGCAACAGCATCTCCCCACCGTGGTTCATGGCTTGTAGCCCTGCGCCCCTCTCTGCCTCCTGCAGCCCCCTTGGCGGCTACTCCCACGTTCTGAGTGAAAGCGAAGAGGAAGAAGAGGGGACCAGGAGGTGGGACCGATCCCTTTTTACCAAGCGGACACTCTGCCAGCAGGACTTTGGGGACCTGGACTTGAATCTGATTGAGGAAAACTAGAGCTGAGAAGCTGCTTCTTGGGGGGAAAGCAAACTTCATGTCTACTAACAAGTGATGAGGCCTCCAGGCCAGAGACTAAACCTGGGAACTGGGGTGAGTTGAGGGCTCCAGTTCTGGGCAGCTGGAAAACAGCACGCACCATGAAGCTCCACAGTGCAGACCCAACAGCTCAATCAGAGGAGCTGAGTTTGGTTGTGGGTGAGCAAGGAGTGAGATGGTACAGAATTCAACTTCTGTTGAAAGTCTTTAGCTAAAATCTGAGAAGAGCTACTGTGTGTGATATCAAGACAGCAGTGAGATGAAGTCTAGAGGAAGGCTTTGTGGTCCCATGTTTCTGTGTGGGGATGTTCACAAACTTCTTTGACTTGAGGGATCTGTCAGGTCTTAGAATTTGGCCAAGATGTCAGATGATCTGTGTGTGGGATATATGGGGTTGGGGGTGTGAGGGTGTTTGTGTGAGCAGTCCCGGGAAAAATGTGGCTGGCCCACCTTGGAGTATCAAGTGGTATCAGGTGGTATATAAGATCCCAAATTTTGATGAAAGATTAAGGGAAAAACTCTAAATGGGAGAAATGAGGACCCTAATCAGGGCACACTCCCTCCAATTCTATTCTTTCCTAACTGGTCATGTACTGGTATATGGTCAACTTTTTTCCTCTGGTTCACTATGTTTCGGTTTTGGGTGGAAGCTTGTTCTTTTGAGAGGGGCTGCCCTAAAGTGGGGGACTTATAGAGATGTCCCCTATAGGACATCTGGATTGTCCTAAAATGTGCTATTAGCCTCCCAACTCTGGGATAGTACCAGCTGTTGGGGGTAAGTATATATACCCCAGTTTGGTCAAAACAAATCTTTTGATCCCAGTCAGAATGGTCTTAGTATTCTGCTCCCCAGCCCTTCATTGTATACACAACTGGTAAATGTGGGGGAGGGGATGTTGAAGAGAGACAGTGGCTATGATAACCCTGCATGTTCATTTCTCCCTTTATCTCTACTTGGAGAAAGGTGTCTGTCATAGATACCTTTCCCTCTGACCTTCCCCCATCCTCCACCCTACCCCTTTCGTTAGTCTGGGAGAGGGAAGCTTGGGAAGGCACCCCTTCCTGTTCCAGATCAGATTCACCGGCCTACATCTTCACCAAGAACTGATGAACACAGCAGCAGGAGGAGTGACAGCAGGTCCCAACTGGCTTGGGTGAGCTCACCACATCACAAACATTTGAAAGCAGATGGGGAAGACAAGGTGGGGGTATGTGGGGGAGTCACTCTTAAACCCAAGCCTATCCTGTCCCAGTTGCTAAGCTTGACCCCAAGCGGGAGTTGGTATACTAAACTCCAGCGAGGAAATGTTTTTGTATCTAAATAGCCCTGGGAAATAGTAGGGAGGTTGGGATTCACTGAAGGAATTAACTGGCTGTAGATTTTGAAGCAAAACCTGTGAGGTTTTTGGGGGGATTTTTTTGTTTGTTTGTTTTGTATTATTTTCTATCCAGTGACCTGAGCCAGAGTATCAGGCCCTGTTGGTAGTGGTGAGGCTTTTAAGGGCTATGCTGGTGACAGTGGGTATCACCTTTGTCTGCTGCTGTACCTGCTACCACAGTTGCTAAGTAGGTAGTTTGTCCAGTATTTGACTGGATCTAATATAGGGCTCTGCCTTTCCTGTTATAGGTATGGGGGGGGAATGTCTGTTTCCTCTTTTAGTTGCTAGGATGCCCTATGGGTCTTTCTAGGTCCTCATCTCTGGAGGCTTCATATGGGTTTGAACCTGCCATTTCTTTTTGCTTCTCACATTCCCATAATAGTAACACCAGTGAAAGATGCTGACTCTTGGGATCTGAGGGATCCTCTAGTAGGTGCTAAAAGGGCCTTGCTGAACTGGGCATGACTACTAAGGTTCTTTTCCTTCTATCTCTTCACCATCCATATCTGATTTCATCTATACCTGACCGTTTCTCCTTCCTTGAATCTGTCCTGACTGTAGATGGGGGTGTAAGCCTGATAAAGACTGGGAAATACAGTGCTGGAAATTGTCAGTCCTTTGTTTCTCTCCCTCCTGCTTTTGTTTCTTCTTGCTTTTCTCCTTCAGGTCAAATTTTCTTCTAGCCCAGGCTTCTTATATTTTCAGCATCATATTCCTTCCTATCTCACTACCTAGGGAGTGCTTTTCTTCTATTGATGACTGCTTAATCATTTGATGTCTCCTTATGAAGGGAGTTATCAGCTAGTGAAGTAGGAGGGTTGAATTCAGTAATTTGCACCCTTGGCCTGGCTCTCTTATTGCCTTAGGGGGTATATTCAATTGGGGGGAAAAGCCCATAGGTACAATACCATTTAAAATTGAAAAGCTTGAAAGCGTTTTTATGAAATCTACTGGAACCACTACCTTGCCCCAGGACAAGTCTTTTAAAGAGCAGGTGGATTTTGCATTACTGAATATATTCCTGAAAAATTTTGTGTAACCTGGATCCAAATATTTTAAATATACTAAAGGAAGTTCAACATTTTAAAGCATCCTGAACCTAATTTTTGTCAAAAAAAAAACCCCAAAACAAAAACTTCCCCTCCAATTGATCTCATTTTATAAATCTAGACTTTTTACATCAATTGGGTTTCCCTAATAAAGGGGTACCCTTGTACCAGATTTATAGTGGGCATTGCTGGGTGAAAGGCTCCATCTGTGATATGTTGGGTTGTTTGGCTGACCCATGGGTGAGTATTTCTATGTGTGATTGAAACTGCTGTAAGACTGGTGCTTTCATCCTCCTCAATCCTCCTGTCCCCTGGTAACTGCCCAGCAGCAGCCCCTGCTGCCATGTACACTTCCACCTGCTGCCAAAGTCCCTGTGCTATGGGATTAAAACCCACACAACAAAAGAAAATTTTGGTAACTTTGTTTTATATTAAAAGAAAAGTCTGTGTGTATTAAACATGAGGTCCTGCCTCTGTGGCTGTGTTTGAAAAAATAAAGTTTTATTAGAATAAGTTTTTCCCAAGCAACCCTCGTGGGCTTCAGTGTCTTTGTCCCTTCCCAATTTCTCCCTCTTCTTCCTCAGCATTAGAGAAAGGACATTTTGTATTTTCTGTATAACAATACTGCTCATTTTCTGTCCTCAGAACCTTCTGTAACTTCAACTAGTATCAGCAGTGGCCAAAGACTGCCAGAGACAAGTTGTTTGTACCTTTCTGCCCCAGGCTTTGCTTTTTCAAGAGACTTTGTCTTTTGTTGATCTTGGTATCTTACCTTTGATCTTGGTTTTCTTACCTTTTTGCCACATCTTCCCTGTTGCCATGCCTGACTCCTAGTTGGTGGAGATGTTTCCTTACGCCATAAGGATTGTTTGGGGGGTGTGGGGGGGTTCCTCTATTCAAGAACAAGCATTACAATTAATGCTCATTTCTTTCCTTTTTGAGAGTGGTACTTGGTAACAGTGAAATCTCAGGGCATTGGAGAAATAGTCAAAATTAAAACACCAAAAGTCCAGATAGTTTTTTACCATCCTGACATTGATTTTGAAAATGACTCAACCATTTGTCCCATATGAAATGAAGACAGTTCTTCTCTCTACCATAGTAAGGGTGTTTGACCCCGTAATTCTTCAATTTGTAATGTTAATTGGTTGAAAAAAACTTAGTGATCCTCTGGTGTGGAGCCCCACTGGGCCTCAGCCTTTAGTTCCTGACTTTTCAAGTCCCAAGAGTCAAATTTTGCTTAGCTCTGAATTGGTGGTACTTCTGTCAAAAATAGAGGTGGTTAATTATTAAGTATCTCTAAGGACAGATAGTATTCCTTGGACTACTTCAAACAATATCCTTTGAAACTGGTGAAATCTCATCAGAGAAATAAATGGAGTTGCAAGGAGTAACCAACAGTGAAAGCAGAAAATGGGCTGTCTGGCCTGCTGTGGCAGGACAACAGCTAAGAAATAAAAGCTGGGCTGCTCAGTAGCCTCTGCTTGGATATTTTTTTTAAACATCTCTAGCCCACCTGTTTCTTGAGAGTAGAGTGTTCATGAAAAGGGGTAGATGGCAACAGAAGGATGTGAGGACAAAAAATGATCAGTGTACTGAATTTTCTTCAACAAAGGATCATTTCAGATTGAAGGATTGGGTTTCCTGACCAGAGAAGTAAGAAGTATGTTGTATTTTTAGGCATTTGTTCCAAACATGCTTAACTAATTCTACTACTACTGTTCATCCTCCTGTTTTGGTGAAAATTTGAGGACATAATTGTTTTCCATGTTTCTCCTTTCACTACTGAATTAGAGGATATTTTCTTATTTATTTAGCATTATTTCTGGTTATAGTGTCTAAAGGTCAGATCCCCTTTTCTCTACCAATCTCCTCCCCTCCCCAGTGCCCTCCAGTAATTATAGCATTATGTGAAAAATGGCTCCAAAACTATTAATATTGGCTAAAAGGCCAATGGGCCCTAAGTGTGATTGTAGACCAGTCAGCTAAAGAGAAACACCCCCAAGCCTCTAGGCCAAGAATTAGGGGGATTCTCAGCCCTGGTGTTGTCAGAAAGACATGTTAACCTAGAAAAAAAAACATACTCAAGGGTTTGGGTTCAGTCAAAAGAAGGAGAGTTGTAGAAGAAAGAGGCCAAGAGTCAGAAAAGAAGCCAGTTGATTCTGTGCATGTTCCAGAGTAATATTCTAAAAACTTAGTAGCCATAAAGAAGAAAGTAGTTTCTAGCAAGAGAACTGGGATGCATAGGTGCAAATAAGATTTAAGGAGACCAAGCCAGAACACAGCAGTATAAGAGATTACCACCCTTTCCTAAGAAAGCTGATGAGGAGATTTGACTGTTTAATACTTTTATCTATTCTCAGGTAGTTTTTCTTTTGAATACAACTCCCCTGTTCTAAATAATTGCATATCTTTTTTATAAATCTTCATAGAGACATTTTTTTACTTGGGACTTAGGAAATAGAAAACACATTGTTCCATTACTAGAGTTGCATAATACAAGTTGCATACCTGCAATGGGCATTCAGATTCTCTGCTCAGGTAGCAGATTAGTTTGACAGCATTTCCTATTCCCCACACAATTTTCAAATAACTCATAGGGTGGCATCAACCTGGTGTGTTTTATTACTAAGCTGGTCTTGCATGACAAAGGAGCCATGAGTCTCGAACACCATCAGGGTCTTCCATATCGTCACCACGTTGGTTTGAAGAGGGTTTTAGAAGAAACCCATGAGTATGCAACAAAAGAGATGCTTAACTGGATCACTAGCTTATTCCCAGGCATACTCTATTAAAGAATGACGTTTGTAAACAAGAAAAGGAGAAAGTGCTAGGGAATATGCCAAAATGGGCAACAAGATGCTGAAGAATGCTAGATTGGCCATGGGCCCGTGAAAAGGGAAACAATCACGTTCCAAGGTTCAGTGACCAATGGGAAAAAAGAATTTAGGCCATATGGGCTTCTGACCAATGGGAAAGGATGAATGCGATACCATGTGCTTTGAGAGCCAATGAGAAGAGAGAGATTGCACCTATGAACCAATGGGAAGAAAGAAACCACCTCATGGGCCAATGGGCAGAAAGGGATTGAATCTTGGGTCTGCGGGGTGAGAAGCCAAGACGTTTGGGGGTTTGACCCTATTTATACTGGACAGGACCACTGTACAAACAACTTCCCCATGTTAAAAATCTTTAGTCTGCAAAGAAGATGACCTACAGGGGCTCAAGGAGTAGGGAACCCCCTGATTGGGGATCCATGAATCCTGCCACGAGTGCCTTCGTAGAGGGCGCTGTTTATCAGAGGCTAGAATAGGGGGCAGGAGAAAAAGGACACCCCACCCACCCGGCGTGCAGTTCTCCTCCCGACCGCAGGGGGCGCTGCAGCGGGGAGATGGGGTGGGGCGCTGCGAGGAGCCCGGGCCTGCGGCCCCGCTCCGGACCGCGGGGGGCGCTGTGAGGAGCCCGGGGCTGCGGCTCCGCTCCCGGCCGCGGGGGGCGCTGCGCGGCGGCGGTGGTTGGTGGTGGCTTGGGGGTGGGGGGGAGGGGGGTAGGGGGTGCGGAGGCCTCGCGGGCGGATCGGGCGCTCGGCGGCGGCAGCTTCTGGGCTTGGGGAGGTGGTGGGAGCGGCGGGTCCGGCCTGCCCTGGTCATGGCGGACGCGGCGGCCTCCCCAGTGGGGAAGCGGCTGCTGCTTCTGTTTGCGGATGCGGCGGCGGCCTCGGCCCAGGCACCGGCGGCGGCGGCGGCAGCGGCAGCAGCGGCAGCAGCAGCAGCAGCAGAGAGCGGGGATCCGGGGCCTGCGCTGCGCACTCGGGCCTGGAGGGCCGGGACAGTGCGGGCCATGAGCGGGGCGGTGCCCCAGGATCTGGCGGTGAGTGGCGAGCACGTTGGGCACGCAAGGCCGGGGCTGCGGGGCCTGCGGTTGCCCAGGGGGCAAGGGGGCGGCTCCTGCCGTCTTCTCGCCAGTAAGGATCTCCGTGAAGGGGCGGGTGGGGGCCCAGGGCCTCGGGCCCGCAGGAAGGGGCGAGCCCCCTGGAGTGCCCCCCATTTCCTCTCGGGAGACGTGCCGGGGACTGGGAGCTGCTGCTTTCCAGCCATCAGGCCCCGCCTCCTGGGCGACCCCTTTCCCGACGCCCCCCTCTCCCCAAACACGCCTTCCCAACAGTTCCCCGGAATCCTTCCCCCCAACCCCGGGGCCCAGCCGGGCCTCCGGCCCCCGGCCAACAGTGGGCGCCCCCGGAGCTGCAGCCCCTTCCCTGCCTCCCTCCCTGTCGGCAACTCCCCCCGGGAGGGCTCGGAGCTGGGGCTCCTCTCTCCAGCTCCCCCTTGCAGGAGTCCGGCACCCCATCCGCCACCCTCGGCCAGCCTCGGAGCCCGGGCAGCCTGCGGGGGAGGGCGGGACGGAGGGCAGGGGCCGCGGGGCGCAGGGCTGGGATAGTCCCGGCGGTCGGCCCGCCCTCGGAGGAGGCCCGCAGCCCCTGGCCGGCCTCTCCGGGTTTCCCGCACCCGCAGTATTCCCAGAGGGTGACAGCCGTCTTGGCCCGGCCGCCGCCCGGGGCTCCCGCTCTTTCTCCGGGGCCCGTTGGTTCGCCGGGTCCTTCAGTTTCCTGCTCCCGGACCCAGCTCCCGCCCGCCCCGGGAGAGGTTCTGGGTTTTGTGTTTTGGTTTTGGTTTAAACTTTGCGTTTGGCCTCTGCCGTTTGGGGGAGAAATTGGGGGGGGGCGGGTGTCGTGGCCCAAGTTAGGAGCGTCCAGGGTTAGGGTCTATCGGGGCGGCCAGCTCTTGTCCTGGAGCCTCTGCAGGCCTCCAGTTCCTCCTCCCCGGGCTGGCCGTAGCTTCTCTTTTGTGGGGTTAGCTTGTGAAATGGGGGGGGGGAGGCGGGGGAGGGATATGTGACAGTTAAACGTCATGCTTTGAAAGTTTGGTTTTCTGAAGTAGTTTGCACCTGCCTATATTTATCAGCAGTTAACCTAAAATCAGTCGTCCATGATTTTTGAAGTTTGGGAGTGGGTATAATTTATAAGTATTCATCTATCTGATATTTTTTATTTCTGAGTTCTGTTTTGAGGGGGGAAATGTGTAGAATATCCGTGGTTCTGCGGTGTTACTTGGTTTGTAGCTCCTTGGTCATCCTGGCCGTCTTTTAAAAACTCAACCTTGGTGCTTTGTGGATTGTTGAAGGGGACAGTGGAAGGATTTATTTTTTAAGATAGAGGGAATGTGGAATGGAGGAAGAGGCCAAGGAGAAGGGAATTTGGAGGGGGAGAGATCTCCTGTGATCTTGTTTCATACTTTGACTTAGGGAAATAAGAGTCAAAGTGGAGTAGTGTTCCCCTCACTTTGCACTTGAAAGTGAGGTTGCAGTCAAGGTTTAAGGCCCCTTTAAGATCTTTGGAAACGGACTGTTCCACATTTCTTCAGTTTAATTCTTACTTGCCAGTATAGTTATCAGTGTAAGAAATTAATTAGGGTTAACTATGTTTTTTACCTCTCATTTTGAAGTGATGGTCTTTAAACAGTCACTTTCATGTCTTCTGAGGGAGTTGGGTATTCGAAGCAAGTAAGCTTAACACCTATCAGGTGGAGGACTATAGACCTGGTTCCACAGAGTAGGTAAAGTTGCAGTAATTGTAGAAATGTGAGTGAACAGTTTGAAACTTCATTGTGAAGTAGCAGGGGGGCTCTGCATGAAGTCAAAACAAGTTTTGTTTTTTTAAAAGCTCTCATAAAAATGAACTTACGGAAATTTTGACTGGCTTGCAAAATATTTCTTGCTCTTCCACACTTAAGCATTGTTGTAATAAGTTGATTAAGTGTATATCTGTAATTTGAAGATGTATAAAAGTCAAACTGTATGCCATATTTTCCATTTTGATTAAATTTCTTGTTTATCCACTATCTTATTTCTTTTAGCCCTTAGGCTTGTGGGCCTTTCTAATTTGCATGGCCGTTGTACAACACACTGTAGTAAACATATCACACTGTAGTAAACATATCCATCCACCAATCACAAGTGCTCTTCCTGTACTCATGGGTGGAGTTTGTAGATAGCAGGCCAGTGATTGGGCACACGTTCTTTCTGTTATTTTTGAGATGTTTTCAGGCATTCATAGTTTTGAGTAATGCATAGCAGGGCTCCCCTATTTAGTATGAGTAATTGAGGGTTGACTGAACAAGCTTCTGGAGTGATTCAAAACATTCCTCTTAACTTTAGGCACAAATGATAGTGTAAATTTCTAAATACACTTTGATGCTGAAATTGCTCAGAAGTTAATGCTCCTCCATCAAATCCATAGTGGCAAAACAACATGGAAGTTTACAAAGAAAATAAGGATATAAAAACCTGTGTCTTTTAGCTTAGAAATTTAAATCTAAGTTTATCTGGAGCCATATTGAGTTTTTAGGCACTCAGTTACCTTGTACTTGGGAATTTTTTTTTATGCCGATTTCTATCAGATCAGATGCTGCTCTTGAACAGCTAACTAGAGTTTCCAAAATAGCATCATCTCAACTTTCCTTTCCCTTCTACTTATTTCAAGTTTGTTCAGTATCTTCCTATCTTCATATTTTCTCGCATAGTAGGTACTCAATAAATGGTTGTTAAATGAGTGAATGAATCATAACTTCCTCATTTTCCTTAGAATATTCTCTATTAACCAATCTTCCCTGGTATCTCTCTAAATGGTTCCAAGTGAGAGATGCTCACTCTTCACAGACCTTTCCTAGGCTAGGCCTAATTATTTTCTGCTTCACTAAGTGTCTCTTTCCTATCATGGATTTCCTTCCCTGAGAACAGGATTTTACCAATCTTGTTGTTTTCCTCAGTAGCCATCTAACTTCCACCTCAGCATGACTACTAGAAGGTCAGTTTCACTTGTCAGTGGCACCCTAAACAACAGCTGGGGTGGGTTTCTTCAGGCTTTTCTTGCCAGAAGGGCTGGGGGCCATAGCACCTGCTCCTGCTTCTCAGTTTTCACTTGCCTTTGACAGGTTGGTGTTTTTTAGGACTCCAAAATGCCTTTGCTTCTTGAGATGACAATTATTGTCTATCTGTTCCAGGAAGGTTTTCATGTGGTAAACACCTTTTAGGAACGTGGAGGGGAAGTCACTCTGTCTACAGTATTGCAGACTGTGAGAAGCTTACTTTCATCTCTTCACATAGGAGCAGTCATGATCTTAATCACAAAATCTAAACTTATAAGAGACTGGTTTATATTTTATTAACCATTTTATTAATTTATAGTGGAAGCTATGCTTAGCCTGAGAACTGGGTTGGATGGTCTACACAGACTGCCTACTCCCTGCCCACTACCTGGAGATTAAGCCAATTCCAGAGATCAGATTAAAAATTAAAAGGTTTAATATGTAGCCAAAATAAAAAACAACAACTCAGTAAATATTTATTAAATGACAGCTATGTGCCAGGAACTGTGCTAGGAGGAGTAGGAAAGGAAGGAAAAGGAAAGTGATAGAATCCAGTCCAGGCAGACAAGTGGGAAATGGAGAGATGGCTGGACTGGGAGAGTTTTTTAAGTAAAAACTGCCCCGCCATCAGAAGGGCAGAGGGAACCAGAAGAGAGGTGGAAATTCCGGCTGTTGCTGCCTAGTAGGATGATTAGTTTCCTGGGGGCATGATAAGAGTCCTGGCCAGACCTGTACTGCTGAATAGGAAATGAAGTGGAAAAAGGATGTCTCCAAAAAGATACTGTTGTCCAGCTAATACATAGCCTATTGTGTTATCTTGTACTACTTAAACTGTATTTCTGCCTAAAAGATAGCTGTTACATTGATTTGGCCCTTATTGA
Source organism: Pseudochirops cupreus (assembly GCA_028627135.1). Lineage (NCBI taxonomy): Eukaryota > Metazoa > Chordata > Mammalia > Diprotodontia > Pseudocheiridae > Pseudochirops > Pseudochirops cupreus. The sequence goes on along the minus strand of CM053581.1, from coordinate 322,507,630 downwards.
GACCTAGACTTTCCTTTCTTTCAGGGTATACAAATGCAAAGCAACCCAGTCCCTGCCCTCAGGGACCTTACATTCTTGTGTGGGAAGACTATACTTAAAGGAGAGTTGAAAAAATTTGTGGGGAGAGTGGGGGACGGTTTAGCTATTCTTTGGAGCTATAGCCAGGAAGTAAGGTTGGAAGCTTCTTACCTGGGGTAGATAGGCAAAGGTCACTTGTCTGGGAGTCCTGAGGTGGGGGTGGGGGTGATGGCCTGGGTGGAGACTTTGTGGTTTGAAGCTGTTGGCAGGAAGTAAACCAGGAATAGTATCTTACGTACAGAGCATGCACAATATGAAAGACACTGACCCATTCTTTGTTAACTGTCATTTTTTCCTTCAGTCTCTTCCATCCATTATCAGCACATTCTGTTATTTGACATCACTTTTGCTTCTTATCTTTTAGTATATTAAAGTTTCCAAAATCAAAGCCCAATTTATATAAGATAGTACCCTAATTGTATCTGCAACATTTTTTTAAAGTGTAGGTTGCCATTGTAAAAAATTTCCAGAGGAGATTTTAACCCATCTATTTATGTGAACTTTTGTTATCCCAAGCCATAGAGCATATCCGTTCTGGACTTTACGCCTCCATTTGCAGTAACGTCATTCACCTTCTATACCTCTTAATTATTGTTACCACTAAGCCATATCCCTTCTCACTTGCATTTATAGATAGTATTTTTGTCAAGTTCTACAACTTTATTTTCTAGCTAAAGAAAAAAGTTCTCTTCCCTGGGCTTTTTTTCTGTTGTTGTTTTTTGTTCTCCTCTTCCCCCCCAGGCAACCGCTATAAGTATCTGAGGCCTGCCCATAGTGTCTGAGGTCCAATTTGAGCTCAGGTTCTCCTGCTTCCTGGGCCAGTACTCTGTCCACTGCCACCAAGCTACCCCAGGCTCTTTCTTTGTATGGCCAATAAATGCAAACTTAATTTTTTTTATTGTGTGGAGGAAGGAAGGATGTCAAAGGGACATCATACTAACATCAAAATAGACCTTACTGTTTCCCCTACTCCTCAAAATTTCCTGTCCTCCAAATTTCCCTATTTAATGTTGAGGGCACCATCATTTCTTCTGGTCACCCATTTTCATAGCAGTGTCAGTATCCTTTACTCTTAACTCTCCATTATCCCAATTTCTAATTATTTGTCACCTCACATCCTACTTCCTCCACAGTATACCTTTCTCATTCTCAACTCAGACCATCCTACTTCTGGCTCTTATCATCTTATCATCTCTCCCTGGACTATTGTATTCTTTGTAGAATTTCCAATAATATTCCTCAAAGCACAGGTCTAATCATGTTACTGCTGTCTTTCTCAAAAATCTTCAGTGGCTCTCTGTTGCCTCTAGGATACAATATGGGTCATTTCTGTCGTGTCCCACTCATCATGACCCCATTTGGGGTTTTCTTGGCAGAGATACTGGAGTGCTTTGCTGTTTCCTTCTCCAGCTCATTTTACAGATGAAGAACAGAGGCAAAGAGTGAAGTTATTTGCCCAGGGTCACACAGCTATAAGTATCTGAGGCCTGCCCAACCGCTCCTTACCTTGGCACTTAAAGCCCACGGTAAACCTGGCTCCAGTCTGCCATCCGGACTTTCAGGTTTACTTCTCTCCATTCTAACCAAATTGCCTTACTCTGTGTTTCCTGAACTAGCATTCAGTCTCTTGCCATTCTGTAATTTCGTACTTTTTCTGTATTATCATTACCCCGTGTTTGAAATATGCTGTTTCTTAGAGAATCTCTAGCTTCATTTAAGGCTAACAGATGGAAACTCTGCTTCCACTTCCTCAAATTTGTTGGTATTTATTTATCTGTGTATAGGTTCCCCCTCCTATTGCAAACTCCTTGGAGGCAGGGGCTGTATTGATTTTTTTAAAATTTGTATCCCTAGCTCCTTGCCTGACTCCTAGTTGGTTGTAGGTAGTTAAATGCTGATTGATTGATTGAAATTCTAATGCCCTTGTCCTGGTTTTCTTTAAAAAATAAGACTTTGGGTTGACCTTCTACAATATTCTATAGGAAAATGTGTTCTAGATTCCAAGCAAGACCAACTTAAAATTTTTGGAGGACAACCCATTCATAAATTGGTTCAGCCTGTAGGGGGTAAATCCAATTTGGATTTCCAGTGGCATTCCCACACTGCAGCTTACATTTCAGTGATGTACTTCACAGAGTTTACAATCAAAGTGTTTCTTCTGGATTTATATAGTGATGGTGGAATAGTGCTGGTAATTTATTTGTCTTGAGATTACCAAAGTCATAATATATTGGGCCCTTTTAAACTGTTTTTCTGGATCAGAGTTGCTAGAAAATTATGTATATCAATGAGCAGTGACTGCTTATTTGTTTAAAATAAATTACTTCTTATGTTCCCCATTTCTGTTTTGAAATTTTATAACCTTGTTTCAAGACGATGAAGTGGCTGTTGCCAACACATAAGAATCTACTTCTTGGACTATCCTGGGATCTGATCTTCATTAGCCTTTGGAAAGCTGAGATCATCTATACTTTCTGCATCCTAATTGGTACATTTAAAGTCTTGAATGGAAAGTCCTCCTGGGTGTTTGTTACTGGCAGGGACCAGCATCAACTCCCTTTGGGAGTTTCCTCCATCATCTTCTTTTGGGATATTGTTTTTAAATTAATTAGACTAGGAAGTAAAATTGCCCTAATAGACAATTTTTCTACAGTTTTTAAGATTTACCTTTAAAATACCTCCTCATGATACTGTCAGATACTCAAATGGATTTATGATTATAAGGATGTGGGTATTACCTCTCGGTATGAGTTTTGTAACCCACTCACACCTAAACATTTTGTGTGACTCTTTTCCAAGTCTGTCCATAAGCTAGCCATGGAGATAATTCTAAAGTACTTGTATGTATTCTCTTGACATAGTAGGAATGCCAGCATAGCACATGTATCCATCAGTATCAATTATACTTACCTCACTTGTCACATGACCAGCCCATCCTGGGATTCTGCTCATACTTTTTTTTTTACAATGTCCTTTAAACCTGTGCTTTTTTGGAATTCCTGACTAACAGAACAAACTACAAAAGTTTATTTTGATTTCCTGTGTTAAGTTCATACTTATTTTGGTGAGTAAAGAAAAGGGAAAGGTTTGACAATTCTAGTGACTAATCTCAAGTGAGTTAATGGGTTTGCTGTTTGAAGTAGGGCAGGGAGCCTCTTCAGGTGGGGGGGGGGGGGAGAACAGGAGAGAGATGGAAGAAGGGAGAAGGAAAAAGGGTCTATCTTATTATGTCTTCTAGGGAAGCTGATGGAGAAAATACAGACCAGAATAACCTATGGGAAGTCTTTGGAGTAGTTTGGAAAAGGATTAAGTGTAAATTGAAGGTATTTTATTTTATATACATGCAGGTGTTTTTAGAATATATCTGTGAGGTACCTAAACTATTTAATTTTAAAAGTCACTCTGTTCAGGAATGTTTGAGCTAAGTTTTTATAGGAGGAACCGTGAGAAGCGTGAAAAGGAGGAATAGTGTCTACGAAAGTAAGGGTTCAACCAGAGCTCCTTTCCAGCCCCAGGTATTATGACATTATAAGACAATTGGTTCTTCCCCAACATTGTCTCATTTTGCTACAGTTTTGTAGGATGGATGTTTTGGAAGACTCCCATTTTGTTGTAAGCTGTAGAGAAGATTGGGAAGGAAAGTTCTATTATCAGTGATGTCTCATATGAGAACATACCTTGGGAAAGCTAAAACCTAACATTTCTCTGACTTTATCACTTTGGAAAGTCTGTATTTTTTTTCCCCTCCTCTCTGGAGAATTTATGAAAATGCAATGAATGTTTCAGAACTTTTTCCTTATTTGATTTTAAAACTCCTAAGTCATATCAGTCTGGAAGGAATTTTTTAAAGAAAAGCAAAAAGTTGCACTACTATATCTCTTAGGATAACTCATCCTCTGGTTCCCAAGTCCCAGCTCACTGTTTCTTTTTCCCATCTTTGAGAAACAGTGCTATTTTTCAGATATGTTGGATCTTTTTTTTTTCCAATCACATTCCATTTATAACTTGTCATTTTGCTTTCAGTGTTCTCTGGGTTGATCCATGCACCATTACCTATTTTGTCTTAATCTTTACTACTGGCCAATCTGTAATCTGACTACCACCAGTTATCTTGTGTGTAAAACTTTTCTGACTGTAACTCATTTCTAAGACCTTTATTTCCAGATAAGTATTAAGCTCAATGTTAGATGCATATCCTTCAACAGGCAGTTATCAACTCATCAAAAACGGTCCACATTTTTATTCTAATCATTAATTTTTAAGAAAATAGATGCTTTTTGTTTTTTATATCACATTCATTTTTTAAAATCTCTTTTAATTCTACACCTTAGAAACTAAATAAAATGAGTGTTTCCATATGCATAGAACAGAAAAAGAAGATTGATCATATGTGAAGCTGCGAGTCTAGCATATATACAGCTTGCTTTTTTTTCTTAAAATATGTAATAAACTCAGAATATAATTTCCAAAACCATCTTGCTTGTGATGTTTCCTAGTTTCTTCATGCTTCAGTGATTCTGACTTCTTTTTTCCCTCATTTTTTTGGTTCTCCTTTCCCTCCCCCCCCTTTTTTGGGGGAAGGAAACCTTATAACAAATATGCTTAGTCAGGCAAAACAAATTCCCACATTGGCTATAGCTGAAAATATATGTCTTGTTTTGTCCTTTATCATTTCTCTGGAATCATAGTTGGGACATTGCCTTAATCAGAGTTCTTAGATCTTTTTCTTTATAATTTACAGTTGTTGCTGTTGTATAATTCTCTTGGTTCTATTTATTCTTCATTAGTTCATAGAGATCTTCCTAGTTTTCTCTGAAATTGTTCCTTTCATCATTTCTTACAACATAGGAATATTCTATTATATCATGTGCCATAATTTGTTCAGCCATTCCCCACTTGATGGGCACTCCTTTAATTTCTAGTTCTTTGTCTCTACCAAAAGCTACTGTAAGTATTTTTGTAAATATCAGGTTTTTTCCTCTTTGATCTCCATGCAGTATATAGTTCTAGTAAAGGTTTCTCTGAGTTTAGAGGACAAACAGTTGATGATTTGGGGGTTTGAAAGACAAATGGTAATAGTTGCAGAATGACTGGGCTGGTTCACAGGTCTGCAAACGGGGCATTACTCTGCCTGTTTTACCCCTGTTCCTTCAGCAATTGTCATTTTAATTTTATCTCTGCCAGTGTGATGGATATGAAGTAGCAACTGGAGTTGCTTTAATTTGCATTTCTCTAATTATTACTAATGGGGACTGTTTTCATTTGGTTACTTATAGCTTGAATTTCTTTCTTTGAAAACTCTGTATCCTTTGCCTGTTTATTTATTGGACATAGTTCTTATTTGAACATGTTTTAATCAGTTTGTTATATATCTTGGATGTGAGACCATTATCTGATCACTTAATCAGTGCTTAGTCTCAAAGAAGTAGTTGTCCTTGGCTTGCCAAAGGCTCATTCAGCCATAAATCCTTATATAAGTCAAAAGTCAGGGATGTTAGGAAATAATTGATTTTGTATCAGTTGGGTGACTCACTGTATCCCAGCTCTTAGAATTAAAAAGCCGTTCAGAGAGTTCCTAAACATTTATGTTTTACATTATTGTTTTCAGTTTCCAAGATTAACTGTGATATAATGTTATATTCCAACGTGTGCAAAAGGTTTCGATTTATTCGTTATTATTTTTCCTTAGATTTTAGCATGAGTTTTAGTTGAGTATGTTAGTGTTAAAAAGGCAGCATGGTATAGTGCAGGGGTGGGAGACCTGCAGTCTCAAGGCCACATGTGGCCCTCTAGGGCCTCAAGTGCAGACTTGAATCCCAACTTCACAGAACAGATCTCCTTAATAAAAGGATTTGTTCTGTAAAACTTGGACTCAGTCAAAAGGATGCACCCAAGGACCTAAAAGGCCACAGGTTCCCCACCACTCCTGGTGGAATAGAGAGCTGCCCTCAAAGCCAGGAACCCCAAGATTCAGATCTCACCTGTGACACCTACTGGCAGTGTGACCTGGGGTGGGTCACTTAATCTCCTCAAACACTGAGATTTTGGATTATGAATTTCAGAGAATCAATTAGTTAACCAACAAGCATTTATTAAGTGCTTACTATGAGCCTGTGTGATCGTGAGATAATATTTGTAATATGCTTATTACAGCACCTGCTACAAAGTACTTTATAAGTGATTGTTCTTTGCCCTTCTTGAGTGCTGGGTACAAAAAGAAAAAACAAAAATTGTTCTGTGCCCCAAGCAAACTTACATTCTAATGGGGGTGGGGAAGCAACATAAGTACATAAATCAGAAAATACAAGATAAATACAGGAAGATAGCTGGTAACCTTAGAGGACGTATTACCAGTAACTGGGGGGATCAGGAAATGCCTCCTGAAGTCAGTGGAACTTGAGCTGAGTGTTTGTTAAAGGAAGTTGGGAATTCTAAAAGTTAGGTTGGGAGGGAGAGCTTTCCAGGTAGTAGAAAGGCACTAGGGAAAGATGGAGCCTCTTATGTGAGGAATAGCTAGTAGTCCAGGATGGCTGGATCCAGAGAGTACAGAGAGGAAAGTAGGATGGAAAGGTAGCAAGAGGCCAAGAGTAAGATCCAACTGTGAAACAAAGGACTTTATATTTGATCCTAGAGGTAATAGGAAGCCGTTTGAATTTATTGATTGCGGGTATGTGGAGGGCGTAATATGATCAGACTTGTGCTTTAGGAAAATCACCTTGACCAGCTGTGTGAAGGGTAGAGTGAAGTAGGGAGAGACATGAGGCACTCAGACCATTTAGGAGATTTTTGGAATGGTCCAAGCAAAAGGAGATGAGATTCTGAACTAGCGGGGCTGGGTGGATGGTTGTATAACTGTAAAGAAATTATTGTATTCTGAAGATGTTTTAGAGAAAGCTTACAAGACTTGGCAGCTGATAGGATCAAGGAGTCAAGAATGACAGTCACACTGAAGTTGCAAAAGTGAATGAAATGGTGCTGATGCCTCTGACAGTACATGAAGGAAGTGCAGAAGAAGGGAGAGGTTTTTGCCGGGCAAACAAGTTTGGGATGCTTATAGCTGTCTTGTACTTCAGAAAGTTCTTTGACAGCAAGGTCCAATAAGGATGGATAGTTGTTTGGGGTTTTTTATTTATTATATTTATTTATATATTAATATATCAAAAGGCCTGCTTTGATGACAGGCTAGTCCTACCAGAAAATAAGCAGCCTTCCCCTTCCTCTTTCTCTCCCTCTACCTTTTTTCTCCTGCCCCCGGCCTAGTAACATGGTTAAGTTGACCATGTTATACTTTTTAACTTATACTTTTTAACCCACACAAGTATGCTTCATTCGGTATGTAAAACCACAGCCACCAAAAGAGACCTGGTGGTTTCTCCTGCCTTTTATACTAGCTAGGGGTCAAAAAACTCAGCCACCACCACCACAAGCTGAAGTAAAAGTTGGCCGGCAATCAAAATGGACTTTTTTGTCCCAATTCCCTTCTGCCATGAACCATCCTTTTCTCCTGTCTCTGTAGTTAACAGAACTCTATTTCTGACCATACCTTCCATTTGCTTTGCCTCTCTGGTAGCTGCTATAATGGCCACAACACTGTAATCTGTTAAGTTATTAGATACACACCCTGGCCCCCATGTACATATACCCATATAGTTTTTTAAATTAAAATATAAAAAATATTACTCTGTTTCTGGTGAAGGGAGGATAATTGGCAGGAAGTTTCCCTTTCTCTTTTCTAAAGTTGAGCAGTCCACATTTATTCACATGGCCTACAAACTATCTTTTGACTGTTTCCTTCTCTAGGCCATTGAAAATAGAAAGAGGCATATACAATTAGAAGACAGCGGCTTTGTTTTCCTGTGTACCTAAGCTGTGACCACCATCCCTTACTAAATCTTACATTATAGCCTCATGAATTTAACATTTGCCCCCTCCTCCCAAAACCCCCCCAGTAAATCCCTCCCTCTACCTACCCAGCCTCCAATTTCAAATACTCACTCTTTTTTTTCCTCCCAGCAACCACAATTCTCTGCTAATGTACAAACCTGATTAGGTGGAAGCAGTGGTTGTGTTTCCTCAACCCCTTTCCCCATTTCCCATAGCATACTATTTCAAAGGCATCAGTGATGGAGAAAAAAGACTAAAAACATCCCCTAATCCTACTCCCTTGGAGAGAGAGAGAGAGAGAGAGAGAGAGAGAGAGAGAGAGAGAGAGAGCGCACACACACACACACACACACACAAAAAGATATTTTATGCCCTGAGTTACATCTAGTAGGGAAATTTGGAGTGGGGAGAGGTGAGGTGGAAGAAGGGGCATGAGGTTATGGGATGGGGACTACAGAAGGTATCTTGAGAAGTCTCGAGAGACTTCAGAGAGAAGAAGGTGTGGAGTAAATAGAGAATGGGATCAGGAGTCCAAAAGGACTGCCGTGCCAGATAGAAAAAGTTCTAAAAGGTGGAGGGGATGAGAGGTTGTAAGAAAGAAAGAAGGATGGCTTAGGAAAGTTAAAGCATAGGGATAGATGGAAGGTAAGAGGAATATTTGGTCATATAGAAGAATGTCAAGATTTTTGGTCAAGGAAGTAGAACAATTGTAGATAATGGCGAGATCCTGGCTGTGATCCCTGTGTGAGGAAGGTGTCCCAAAGGAGTGAGTCACGCATTTTAAAGAGATTGAAGAAGGGAGAGGTTAGGAAGTTGGAGGGAACATTGACATGGAAGTTGAAGCATCTTCAGCTGAAGTTGAAGAGGAGAGGAAGACTGAGCCAGCCGGGTACCCAACTGTGAGAAAGGAAAGAGAATTAACTGGGTAGAAAATTTAATTGGCCAAACTTCAGAGGAAAATAGGTGAATTATAAGGTGGCAAAAAGGGAGTCTCGGAGTGACAGCAGGAAGCAGTCTTTCAACCCCTCCTCCAGGACTATTATATAGGAGGGTTTGAATGAAGATACAAGTGCTGGAGAGGATGGCCTGGGGATGCACTGTCATCAAGGGGAGTGAAGGAAAGCTTGTTCATTCTGGAGTGGGGATTCCAGAGGGTGTAGGAAAGGGCAGGGTTGAGGTTGGACATAGTGGAATGGGGTCCAGAAGGATGGAGAGAGCAGGAGGTTTTGGTTAGGAATAGTTTGCTTTTAGGTACCCTGTGACTGAATAATAGAGGGGCTAGGCAGAGGGAGAGTCTCAGCTATAGGAGGAGCAGTGGGCAGGTACCTTGAGAACAACGACCATCTATATCATTTTCCTTTTGTTCCCTTTCAGTGACTGAGTAAATATTTATTGAATGAATCCAACTGATATTCTTCCCATTCTCTAATTTGTATTGATTATTTGGTCCCAGAATAATGACAGGAATTGGAAGGAGGAATCTGGGCCCATAGTATGCAACATGCTTTATAGTATATTGGAAACTAGACCTTTGCATGTATCACCTTATGGTTTAGACAGCTTTTTAATGACATCTATCAACAAATATTTTATTGAGAATTTGCTGTGTGTTTAGCTACTAAATAGATTGTTTTTTACATTAATTCTACATCTGTATAGATCCGTCTTAAATACTTTGTGACTTGTGTGATTGGGAGCCAAAATCAAAAAGCAGATGGTATTGGGAGCTTGTTGATAGAAGTAGCTTTAGTATGAACTGTTTTCATGTAATAATTTCCAGTTAACTACATTTTAAGAAAGTGAAGAATCTCTTCAGGGAAGAAAGGAAAGCTTTATTGTGACTAAAGCATTCCTTGGCCTACAGATTATTTTATTAATTCGCATGTCCCTCTTGCAAACCATTTTTAGCATAGGTACACAGAGAGTGTCGATACACCCTGTAATCTTGCCATAGAATCCAAAAAGGGATTTAGAAGCTAGAACCATATCTTTATTTTTATGTTATCACTCCCCTGAGATCATATAATACATTAAAATTGTTCATTTGCTTTGAGACCTAATGAGAAGGAAGAAATTCTTGTGTAGACCCTGCTGAGAATTATTATCTCTGTGGTCATCAGTGTTTATGCTTCTGTTTCTTAAGTGATAAAATGGACCTGAAAACCAGCCTTCTGTCTCATTAAACTATGCTCAGTAACTCTTTAAAATTATTTCTAAAGTAAATTGTAAAAGAACTTAGGGGTTTTTTTTAACCATTTGCAGAGCACAAGGGGTTTGTATGAGTATGTTATAAAATGAAGAAATTCCAAAATAGAGCTTCTAAATCCTTTCTTGGATTCTTTGGCAGATATTTGTGGAATTTGATGGCTGCAACTGGAAGCAACACTCCTGGGTGAAAGTCCATGCCGAAGAAGTTATTGTGCTGCTACTAGAAGGGTCATTAGTCTGGGCTCCTCGAAAGGATCCGTTTCTCCTCCAGGGGACCAGGGTCTCAATTGCACAGTGGCCAGCCCTGGTGAGTATAGTGTGCAGCAATTAATTTAACCTTCTGCCTTTTGAGTTTGATTTGAAAGTTCTATTTGTAGTAGGTGTATCTGATGGGATAACCAAATCTAGTATGTGTGAGATTTTTATTAACAACTAACTATACCTTTTGAGAATTAATCTGCATAATTTAGAAACATGGACCTTTCTGTGAAATAATTTTCTGCAGGACCAGACAAATGCAAATAGGAAATGTTTTCTCAGATGTGCTCCGAAAGTTTTTATATCTTAAAATATTTAGTTACTTTTTATCTCTGGGGAATTTTGTCATCTTCAATACACCCTCTTAGAAAATTTTTGAAATGGGTATATTGTCCTCGAAGACTTTTTAAATGATCAAAAATTTGCCCTGTTAAGGTGTCAGAGAGCTAGCCTCAGAGCTAGTAGGATGTGGGTTCAAATGCTGCCTCTGGCACTGCTAGGCTCTGTGACCCTGGACAGGGCCTGATTTAACTCCTCAGTGCCTCAGACAATTCTCTACTCCAGGCGAGTTTGGGAAACTGAGAAGGTGCAGACAGCCTTGGTAGCCGTTTCCTCTCCTGGGAGTTGCCCTTATCAGCTAAATTACCGGTCTAGTCCTTTTCCCTATCTCTAAGGTAGGATATAATAAACAGAATATAATTCTAAAGGTAAGTACTTTTTTCTTACTTACTCTCTTGTTGAAAACATTAGGTGAACAGTGGCAACAACTAAAAGAGAATTAAATCATTTTATGGTTTAAATTTAAATTCATAAAAAAAAACTGGACCTTAAACTTTTAGAGACCCATTGTCAGTGTAAGATATATTTTCACTTGCTAGAACAATTTTTCTTTTTGTTTGTCTTGGGAGTGATATTAAACATATTCTTCCTTTTATAAAATGTTATTTTAAAGTATATTTAACAAGGCAGAAATAAAATTGACCTGTTGGTTTTTAAGACCTTTCTGCATTTCTTTTCTGTGTATTATATGAATTTTGTTTTTGTTATAATCGTCATCTTTATTGCCATAGTTGTTGTGGATATTATGTATGTTGGTGTAGGTTTTCTCAGTTCTGTTTTCTTTGCTCTGCATTACCTCTGTTTTCCCATATTTCTCTGTATTCTTCCTACTCAACTTTTCTTATGACTCAGTAGTATTCCATTATATTCCTGTACCATAATTTGTTTAGCTACCTCTTTCGTTACAGCTTTGAATATTTATAGTCAGTTTATATTTGAAAAGTTATGGTGTACCTATGCACATACATTTTTAAGGACCTTGTACATTTTAGACAATGTTTGTCAAATTAAAGAATGATTAATTTTTGGAACCCCTCAGATTAGAAGAATACACTCCAGAGATCTTAAATTTGAATCTGTTTTCCCTGGGTCTTTACCTAGGCTCAATTCTAACAAGACCTGGCATGATGAAGGTTAAGTTCCTTAGAGATCATAGAGAATTTCAGAATTTTTGCCTTAAATTAACTTTTCTGCACAGGATTGCCTTGGTTATGATGCCGATCAAAAAAAAAAGGACAAAGAAAGGGATTATTTGAGGGATTTGGTGCTGAGTTAGGAATCATTTTGCAGGGTTTTGTGCTTTAAATTGTCAGTCAACTTCATTTGCTATAAAGTGGTGACAAAGAAGTTTATGAACAAATGGAAGCTTTAGGGTCTGTCCAGGTAAGAATTTGGCTATGATATGCTTCCAAATATTTAATCTACTTCTTCTCCACTTCACAGACCTTCACTCCACTAGTGGATAAATTGGGTTTGGGGTCTGTGGTTCCAGTGGAATTTCTTCTGGATCGAGATCTCCGATTCTTGTCAGATGCTACTGGATTACTCCTATTCCAGGTACTTGAACTCTGCTCTAGATACTAGTAACTATTCCTGTTATCATTTCCTTGACTAATATATACGTATTCAATAGATTAGTTAACAGTTCCACAAGCATTTGCTAAGTATCTGTTATAAGCATTGAGAAGGTATTGTGGAGAAGACTGAAGAAAAAAATACAATCCTTGCCCTGATAGAACTTACATTAAGAATGTATGGGAATTTTTCTAGTTGCCTTTGGCTTTAAACTTTGCACCATCTTGAACTATTCTTCTGTATCGTAGAGTACCTTGACCAGCTGCCGTGCTCCTCTGTAAAGTAAGCTTTGATGATCATACCTTTCCCCTTTGTGTATTCTCTTGTTTGGAAAGCTTAAAACTTCCGAAAGTGAACAGAAGGCATTGTGGCTAGAGAACTTGATCAACAAGAGATAGTATTAGAAATCTGTCTAATGGAAAAGAGGGTAAGAAAAAAAAAGATGGTGGAAAGAATAAGAGGTAGTAAGTGACTAATAATTAACTTAATTGTGCTTGAGAATCTAAACAGCAATTGAAAGAGTCTGTTTGCGTTTTGGGCTTAGGGAAGAATTGACAAATTGCCTATCCAAAGCTGTTGAGCAAAGTAATAGTGTGCCCCCTAAGTCTGCTGTAACTAAGTGAAGTCTCGTTTAGGAGCCCCCAGTGCAGCAATGTGGAACAGACCTGGCAACCTGGCAACCTGGCACTTTGCTACAATATTTCCCCAAGAAACTAACCAATAAGAAGGGGAGCAAGTTCAAGGACAAGGGAAATTGTTGCCGTTGCATGCAGAGGGTACATTGTGTTCATGTTTTTAGTAGGTAGAAAGGAAGGTGGGCAGCTTCCCCTGATAGAAGAGAAAGTGACAGGTTGGGAGGAATGCTTCCCTATGCTCCAGCCTGACAGGGAGACCAGTGTATTTCTGAGAACAATGAATGAAGTACACTGAAGAAGGAAAATTGTAAAGAAGCAGAGGCGTTTCATTATCAGGAGGCTACTGCTATTTGCCCTTCATTCTCCAAGAGGACCATGACATCAAGAAGCTTATGACTTGCAAATGAATTTAAGTGAGAGAGGGCTACACAAAGTCACCAGCCTCAGTCTCTCCTCCAGAACCATCTGGGTCTAGTGGCAAGATGGAGATCAGGACCACTGGAGATGGCCCCCATCTCAAGAGGCTGGGAGAGTAACAGGAATGTGTTTTGAAAGAAGGATGGGCAAACATACCACTGAACTTTTAAAATAAAACCTGGCAGGGCAAGCAGGCAGGGAGCTTGATCATCTCACAAGGAAAAAAAGTAGGTTTGGAGTTAGAAGATCTGCTCTGCTAGTTACCACCTTTCTGACTTTTTAAGTACCTACTGTGTGCTAGATGCTGTGCTAAGCACTGAGGACATAAAAAAAAATGGCAAAAGACAGTCCCTGCCCTCAAGGATCTTGTGATCGAATGTTGTATAGAAGATAGGATTTAATTGGAACTTAGAGGAGGCCAGGGAAGACAGTAGGCAGAGAAGAGGAGGGGAAGAACCTCCCAGGCAGGGAGGACAGCCAGGAAGCCAGTGTCAGTGGATTGAAGAGTATGTGACAGGGACTAATGTGTAAGAAAAAGACTAGAGAAATAGAAGGGAAACTAAGTTTTGCAGGCCTTTGCACACTAAATGAGATTTTATATTTGATTCTGGAGGCAATAGGTAGCCATTGAGTAGAGGGGTGACATGATCAAACCTGAATTTTAGGAAATTCACTTTAGTGGCTGAATGTAGGATGAAATAGAGTAGGGAGAGACTTGAGGCAGGCAGACCTGCCAGCAAGTTGTTGCAATAATCAAGGCATATGGTGGAGAGAGCCTGCACTAGGGTGGTGGCAGTGTCAGAGGAAAGGAAGAGGCATATTTGAGAGATGTTGCAAAGGTAGGTAATCAGCAAACCTTGGCAGCAGATTAGAAGGGGATAGGAGATAGTGGGGAGCTGAGAATAACTGCTAGGCTATGAGCTTGAGGAACTGGGAGGATGATATTGCACTCTATAGTAAGAGGGAAGGTAGGAAATGGGGGACAATTGTTTTGGACATAGTGAATTTAAGATATTGAGTCTTAAGTTTCTTTATCTGTAAAATGAGGGGAATTGGACTAGATCAGAGCTTCTTAAACTTTTTCCACTCAAGACCCTTCAGCACTTCTTTTTGGGATCTTTTTTCAAGAGGTGATTGGTGAATTCTTTCAAGTTCTATTTTGCCCTCTGGTTCTAAAATATCAGGGCAGTTTTCCTTGAGAATTTCTTGAAGGATGATTTCTGTGTTGTTTTTTTTTTATCATGGCTTTCAGGTAGTCCAATAATTTTTAAATTGTCTCTCCTGGATCTATTTTCCAGGTCAATGGTTTTTCCCTTGAGATATTTCACATTGCCTTCTATTTTTTCATTTGTTTGGATCTGTTTAATAGTATCTTGATTTCTCATAAAGTCATTAGCTTCCATTTACTCCAATCTAATTCTGAAGGAATTATTCTCTTCAGTGAGCTTTTGAAATTCTTTTCCATCTGGCAAATTCGGATTTTTAAGGCATT
>CM053581.1:322428571-322492644 GCA_028627135.1 Pseudochirops cupreus | reverse complement strand
TTTCTCTTGGAAGCTTTTGGTACAGGATTTCTGACTTCGTTGTCCTCCTCCAGTTCCATTCTTTGATCCTTTCTGTCCCCAAAAAAGGAATCTAAAGTTGGATGGCTGTGCTTGCTTTGCTTCCTCTGTTTGTTCATCTTGCCAGCCAATGGTAAGACTTTTGAGCTCTTTGCCACAGTAGAACTCTGCTTCTAGAGGGTAGAGCTGTGTCCCAAATCGCTGGGTTTTTCACAGCTGCCGGAGCTATCAGGCGGGCAGTCTCTATAGCCCCCACCAGCTTTGGCTCACTGGTCACACACCTCAGGACCACCACCCAAGACCGAGATCCAGATCCAGGCAGGTCAGGGCAAGAGCACTTAGCTTCTGAATTAGCTTGGCCCACCTACAGTCTGCAGGCCAGGAGCTCTGAAGCAGCCACATGGAGGTGGCTGCAGGGCTGCCACTTCCACCACTTCTTGCTCTGGGAGCAGAGGCCAGACTGCACTCTGTCTCCCCCCAGGTTTAGCAGGGTTCCACTGACCTTTTACTTTGTCTTTGTCATTTATGGATTGATAATTCTGGAAACCACCACAGCTGCTGGTGATCCATTCTCCCAAATGCTCCAGCCAAGGCTGGTTGGGGCCGCCCTGGGGCTAAAACCATGGGCTCATGTGGGGCTGGGCTCTGCTTCCAACATGCTGCGATGAACCTTTCCTATCCACCTGCCAAGCTGCTTTCAGCGGGAGATTTGTTTCTCTCTGTCACTTTGTGGGTTCTAGAGCTCTAAAATTTGTTTAGAGTCATATTTTATAGGTATTTGAGGTGGTTATGGGGGGAGCCACGGAGTTTTCCTGCTTCTATGCCGTCATCGTGATTCCACTCTCCTTCAGCACTTCTGACTCACAGTCTAAGAAGCACTGGACAAGATGACTTCTAAAGTTCCTTCCAATTCTAAATTTATCATCCCCTAGTTTTAATGCTTTCTTCTCCAAATTACTTTTTATCTATTTATCTGCATACGTGTTATTTACCCCTTAATAATAAAAGCTCTGTGAGGGCAGGGACAACTTAATTTTTGTCTTTGTATCCCCAGCACCTCCAAAGTCCTACTCAGATGCCTTACCACGGTTTCAAAGTGACTCTGAATTTTCAAAATCTTTACCAACAGAGTGTAAGCACTGGCAAGTTCTAACATGCTTAAAAGGCTTCAAGTCTGGCCATTGAAACAGTTTTGAGAACTAAACTAGCTAAGTATGAAGCAGCACATCACCAATAGACTAGCCAGTGAGTGATAGATAGATTTTTTTTTACCATGACAGCCCATGAAATGAAGAAAAATACAAAATGACCCTTCCACTTCTGAAGCAATTGTTGCATAACACCATTTTGAGACCAAAACAAAACTTTAATTTTACTACTGCTATTCTAAGTGTGAGATACTTGTCTAATAACTATCACGTGATCCTGTGCATGAGGTACTAGATCATATCAGTCTTGACAGTGTCAACACAAATGAAACCAGAAGAAAGACAACTGCAGCCAAAAGGAAGGCTGGCTCACAGGTGCTTCTTCTACTCTTCTTTGAAGAAGCAAAGATAGTAATTGGTGGGGGGTAGGTTTTATTGTACACCTAAAGGTAACAGGAAGCAGTTTTTTCATGAGATATTTTGGTCATCATATATTAGAGTATCGATGATAAATATTTGTGTAAATATCTCCATTAAAAAATTGGAACTCATTCACTGACATCAGTTGCTGAGGGTGAAGAGATAGCTAAATACTAGGAAGAACTTGGTAAAAGTAAGACGTGTCAAATTAAATCAGTCTGTGCTTCCAATATCAGAATGAAAAGGTAGGAAATATGTGGGAAAGCATGATGGTTCAAGAAGAAGGAATGAAAAAAGCCAAAGATTTGAATATCACACAAAAACTTAACAGCTTCATATCATGAACATTTTTATTGGAAGAAAAAAATGATAAATTCTAAACATGTTGAGTACCAAAAGAAAAAGAAACATTATATTTTAATAAACAAGAAAACGCATGTTACCAATGTGGGAGTTATCCCTGAATTAATTCTCTGGAGACTTTTGACTCAGACTATCACTAAGATAAGAGTTTAAAAGAGAGAGAGAGAAACAAGATTGAGAGGAGAAACTGTGCAGTAGAAATAACTTAATACTAATCTCTATAAACAAATAATTGATCATTAAAATTTGAAATGAACAGCATATATTATGTCAATATTATGTATTATAATAGTTTTGTGCAGAAGTTTTAACAAACACAAGTTAATTGCCACAGAAAAGCGCAGAAAGCACTTTAGTCACATCTGGCTTTCCTTCCAGATAGATAGAGATGGCTGCCAAAGGTAATACCAGGTTAGAATATAAACTCATTTGTAAAATTTTATGAAGAAGACTGATGGATAATTATGAGCATATCATCTAATAATGTTCAAAGGAATGCAGTGGAAGACAAAACTAGCCTGAAGAAGGCTTGGCAAGACATCCAATAATCAGAATCATGCTAGAGGCATTTAAGGGTAAAAATGGGAGGATGACAAAGCAAGTGGAAAAGATTTGTAAAAATCATAACAAACACTACCACATTTGAACCCTAACATTATAGTTCCACGTATGCTAATAGGGGAGGTATAAATGGCACCTGGAGAACAGTCAGGCAAAGCAACCTTATTGGATTAAGTATAAATAGAAAATCTCTGTGCTGGAGGTGACATGATTGTGAGGGTATTGGTAGATTAGTGGACTAGTATCTGAAGGGGAAGAAGATGTTAAAGGCATGGGAAAAACTTCAAGACCTGCATTGGTGCTCTCGTCCTGTGGGCCTTCTCTCTTAGCTCTGCAGAGTCTTTATGAGAGCCACACAGGCTCTCACAAGCGATGCTCAGTAATGGACCACATCTTTACTGTTTCATGAGTGACGGAAAGTCAGAGAACATGAGATCTCCCTTTGCTTATTTGTTGATTATTAAAAAGCATTTGATTGAGTATCCTAAAAATAGGCTCTTTTTCAGCAGTGTGTCTCCAGTTCATGTGTCAAAATCATTCAAGATTCCTTTGAAAGAAATAACAGCAGAAATGATAGCCTGTGCAGTGACTCTCTTGTCATAAACATCAGAGAAGGCATGAAAGAGGGAAATGTGTGTGGTGGAGGAGATTCCACACAGAGTCCAAACTGAAGGATTCTTGTAGATGGTGAAGTCATCCAGATTATCCTGCTTGCAGATGACATCGTACTTACTGCATCAAGCCCCAAAACATTTCGGAATGTCCTAGAAAATATCAGTAATCCAGAGTTTGACCTGACCACACAGGGGAAACCAAGTGGATTTAAAATGTCTGTCACACATTTAGCAACGTGTGTTTGCATAGACAAATTGAGTCCAGAGTTGAACAAGAGGAGGAAAGTGGTCTGGATTACCTTCTGAAAATTGCAAAGCTTTTTAATGACCCTAAGCTTCCACAACAGCAGAGGTCTTTCCTTTTAATACCAATATTGAAGATAAAGAGTTTGGGCAATAGAGAGGTACATGGTGGGTGTTCAAAGGTTGTGGCATAACCAATGAGGAACTTCCAAAGAACAAGAGTGAAAGGTGTCATCAGGGAATTTTATGGTAGGAAGAAAGTCTGGTCTCATGTTGAAGGAAAAGGATGATAGGTAGATAGCCAAGGTGCTCTACTGGTACCCTGGAGATCTCAGGAAAAAGCAAGGAGAACCTCCAAGATTCCTTGTGGCTTACACATGGAAAGCTATGGAGAAGAATTGTATAGGATGGTCAGATATGTATAGATTGTGATTTCTGTCATTAGAAGAAATATGCAAATCACTCAGATCACAGGTCTGCCAGCGCCTGGCTGGTACATAATTGATACTAAAATGAATATTGATTTGTATCCTGTGATCTTACAAGCCTCTTGTTTTCCATGAAATGATGGAGATCTACAGATGCCAACAGGAGAGAGAAGATTTGGGAATGATCAGAGAAAAATAAGACAAATAAAAGTGATTGTGGGTCCCCTGCTTAGGGATATGGAGGGAGCCATTGTGAACCCTGCTGTCTTCTGAGGGGCATATATTGGAGACCTGACAGAGAGCTTCAAAGAGACTTGTCAGACCTGGAGCCTCCTGCCCACTACTGGTGAATTTTGTAGACACAAATGAGAGCAACATAATGAAGTGTGAGAGAACTGGAGTTGGAGGAGGAGGAGCTGTCCATTTGTCTTCAGAACCCCTCTCCTACATAGTGCCTCTGTTGACCTTGTGGGGATCCACTTCTGATGAGAGATGAGAGGTTTGGACTTTATGATCTAGAATGCCTCTTCTTGTTCTTAAATCCTCTGATACCACCTGAAGAAATCTTAAAAAATAATGCTAGGGATTATGAAGTCTTACACAGGAAATTCAAAACCTTAGGGGACACAATTAATGTTTCATCACTGCTACCAGTTGAAGACAGGGGCTTCAGAAGAAAAAGACAGATTTGGGAAATGAATAGCTAAGTATCATAAAATGTAATTTGGATTTTGAAGCACAGCTTAAAATAGAGGAGTAATGGGCTTTTGGCTAGGGATGCAGGATGCTTAACCAAGACCAGAAAAAATATATTTGTCTGGAAACTTTCAGACCTTATGAAGAGGGCTTTAAACTGAGAACAGAGGAAGAAGAAAAAGGAAACTGTTTACATATCTTGAAGAGTAGCAGTTACATCTTAGGAAAGAGGACTATTGGCATATATTCCTTATTAGTAAAATCAGAAATTAATGAGTCTTATTGGCATTAGAGGCAGGAAAATGTTCTAATATTCAAAAAGGGAAAAGGTGGAGTCCTTGATTTCAATTCCTGGCAAAGTTTTAAGACGCTGTCTTTTTTCTAAAAAGTATAGTTTGTGAGCATTTGGAATCAGACCATGATTAATAAAAGTCAATATTGTTTTGTTAAGAATAGGTAATGTGAGTAATCTCATTTCCTCTTTAAATCAGGACCATTAGTGTGTAGTAATGTGGCAGACAATAGATTTCAACAAGGTGTTTGACACAGTCTCATATCCTTGTAGACAATTCTAGTGGTTCATTGCCTTTATGATCAAATGTAAACTCCTCTTTGTCTTTGTATCTCCAGTTCTTAGTATATAATTGGCACTTTATAATGGTTGGTTGACTAGGTTGGTATAGTTAGGTACATTCTAAATAGGTTAAATGAGTAGACCTTCCAAGTAATAAGGAGTCAGGAGGGTCAACTTGGCAGAGAAATTTCTGGTGGAGTGTTTGACTGTGTGCTTATCAACGTCTTTATCAGTGACTTAGATAAAGGTACATTTGAGATCCTTATCAGATACGAAATTTCTCCAAGCTAGGCTGATTAGCTTATGGAAAAAGTAACCTGATTCAAAAAAAGGCTAGGATGATGGGCCAAATGTTAGAAGATGAAATTTAGGTGATAAATGAGTTTGAAGAATTAGTTGAAAAAGTATAAAATGAAGGAGATGTGGCTATGTGACAGTTCTTCTGAAAAAGATTCTGGAATTAAATATACTGCAAAGCTGATAACAACCAAAAAAGGTTAACAGCATCCCTGGCTACATTGAGAGAGTCTATGGTACGAGTAAAGTCATGGGCCTGCTCTGCTCTGCCGTGTTCAGTTTGGGAGATCACGTTTTATTCAGGGTATTTTCAAGCTAAAAAGATAATGTGAGGAAGGGAATCCCTAAAATATACAAATCATTTGAATGAGCTGGACTTTTTTTAACTTGGAAAAAAGAAGACATAATGGGCAGACACACCAGCCATCAAGTATTTAAAGAGCTGTCATAAGGAGAAAGATATTGGACTTGCTTCCACATGGTCCCAGAGGGCAAAACTCCCTCTGGACACTGCAGAATTAGACTTGATATTAACAGAGACAACTCTTGTCCAGAAGTGAAATGGGATACCTGAGAAAATAGTGGCTTCCCCCTCCCTGGAAGTCTTCATTTAGAAGCTAGATGATTTTTTTCATTTTCGATAATGCAGAAGAGATTTCAATATTCATGTACACATTGGACCAGATGACCTTGGAGGTCCTTTCCAGCTGTTGAAATTCTGTAATTTGAAATTCTGTGACTTTGAGTCACAACTACTCTGGTGATGTCAGTGGTGAGGCCCTAAAGTGGCTGCTATGCCTGGGGATAACTAACTGGTTTATGCCATACCTCCTTCTTACTAGAGTTTCAGGGGACTCAGGCCTGCTGCAGTGGCAGGATTATCCAGAAGTGAGGAGAAGGTTCAGATAGGAGTTTGATTGGAGAAAAGGACTAAAAAGAATAAATGATTAGGGTTATAATCTGGCTAATTACTGTTAAGTATTTAGTTTAGCTTTTTTAGATAAAGCTCTCAGAAAGTTAGAGATGGGGTCTTCTCTATAGAAATTCTCTACTTACTCTAAAACTTTTTTTTTGCCTTTTTGGAGGGGCAGTTGGGGTTCAGTGACTTGCCCAAGGTCACACAGCTAAGTAAGTGTTAAAGTGTTTGAGGTCAGATTTGAACTCAGGTCCTCCTGACTCTAGGGCTGGTGTTATATTCACTGTGCCATCTAGCTACCCCTACTCCAGAACTTTAAGAGGTATGGTGGAACTCGATCTAGTGTGAAAAGGACCTGGGTTTAAATTCCAACAGTGTTGTTTACTGCCAGCTAGACAAATCACTTAACTTCCCTGGGCTGCAAAATGAGGATATTGGACTAGATCAGGGTTCTTAGCTGAGGCCCACTTACCCACTGTGGACAGATTTCAGAAGGTCCATGAACTTGGAAGGGGAAAAAAATTACATATTTATTTCAATATAATTGGTTTCCTCTGTGGTCCTAATCCTATGTATTTTTAAAAATATTCTCCTGAGAAGGGGACTGTGGGTTTCACCAGACTGCCAAAGGGCTCCAGGACACAAAGAAAGTTAAGAAGGTGAGGGCCAGGTGGTCCTGAGGGCCCTCTCAGCACTAGCACTATGAGTCTGAATCTAGAAATGTGGCTGCTCAGGAGGCTAATTCTTTTCTGTTCTCACTAACCAGATGCTGTTGCTTTTAACTCTAATATTTGGTGTCTTTTTCATTTATTTTTGGCAGATGGGAACAGAGAGCCAGAACCAGATTCTTCTAGAACATGCTGCATTGAGAGATACAGTTAATGCTTTGATCAGTGACCAAAAGCTCCAGGAGATATTCAGTCGAGGTAAGAACAAGTAGTTTCCTGTGCCTGAGCTACTTGGAGCAAGCCTGTGGCCAGTGTTGAGGATGGTGAAATTGTGCACCATGTTCTTTTCCTGACTCAAATAACTAGAGTAGTACAGTTTAGTAGTCACTGATCAACAGTAAAGATGTGTGACTGTGGAGTTACATAAAATTTCTCTTACATATGTTATCTCACAAGAAATTAAAAAGCCCAGTTCTGTAGACTGCAGTATATTCAGGTTTCCCTTAGTGATCCAGGTCGGGGCTGACTGTTGCTTTGCTTATTTTTCCTCTTCTGCCATTTTTTTTTCCCCACTGAGCCTTGTAAACATTTAGATTCAGTGGCATAGAACACCCAAATAGGGTTGTGACTCTGTCCCCAGAGGAAGTCTAAGCAGGTTCAAGCAGGAAAATTGACCTGCTGGTGGGATGAAGGGAGGGGGAGAAACAGGGGAAAGAAAAGAGTTAAGGGGACAGGCTGTGTGACATGTGACTGAGTATAAAGGGACTAGAGGATGAGTATGGTTTTTGACTTAGTTAATGCTCAGATGTGCCAAAGTCAGGGTGGGAGGGGAGGAGGATGGACGTGAACTAGCCAGCTGGGTTCAGCAGTATAGTTTTTGTGTATCAGAGACAATTGTAGCACGGGAGGGACATTGCCTATCAAGAGGACCAACTGCATAAGGAGAGCTGCTGTTACATGTTAACAAAATAGCACATGAAAGTGCTACACTCTCCTAGGGAAGAAGGATGTTAAAATGGGATTAAACAATATTAGTGTAGAAGCTGTAGGTCTTTTACACCTACATTGAACTTTCCACCTACTGTTCTTGAAAGAGAAGGTGATACATCATTCCTAAGCACAATGGTTTATTCACTTTATTAACTTTACCTTTTTTTAAACCTTATGTATAGGTCAGGCATCTCACCAAGTATCAGGGTAACTTAATTTTTTAAATAATTTTCCTTGTCCAATACCAGGGAAGGTAAACCCAAGGGTTTAGAAGGGTCTGAAGTCTTTCCAAGTAAATGACAGAATTATGGGAGATTTGGGGAAGGAGCAATGTAAAGAAACTGGACAAAACCATCAACTTTTTCTTTTGAAATAGTCTTTTACCTTTGGTACTTCCCTGTCTTTTAGATGACTGAATAGGGTGGATCTATCTTTCCTAATTTATTCACTTCCACATGGAAACTAACAATACAAATATTAGTGCTATACACTATCCTCCTCCTTTGATTGCCCTGGTGAAATGGAACTAATGTTGAGCCTTTTATATGCTAACTGATTTCACCTCTAGGTCCCTATAGTGTCCAAGGCCAGAGGGTCAAAGTATACCAGCCAGAAGGTGAAGAAGGTTGGGTTTGTGGTGTTGTAAGCCGTCAAGACTCCATCACTCGCCTTATGGAGGTGTCATTATCGGAGGTAAGAACCTTGGGGCCTTTAGTTTGCCTTTTCTTATGTAAGATACTATCAAGTCTCAAATTCACAGCTGTCGTTTAAGAATAGTAAGAGACTGCATTTTTTTAGAAAAAAAATTCTCAAAAGAGTTTGTTTTGCTTTTGAAATGGGAATAGAAAGGAGAGAAAATAAAATGCTTGTTAACTTAAAAAAGGGGGAAGGGTGGAGAGTAGTAAGATTTGTGATAGATTTCTGAGGTTCTTGAAATGTATTCTGCCTATAGAACTCAGGAAATAGTTTCTGTCAAAATAGATGGACTGAGAAACTTAGTTGAGACTCAGTTATAAAATGGTTTATGATCAAAAAGTGAATGAAGATATTTCTTAGAAAACAAATGCATGTGCAGTAACGTCTCTGAATTGGTTTCATACCTTTATTTTTGCAGATACATTTAATGCAAGTAGCAGGGGTTGTCTGTGATTGGTTTCAGAAGCGTTTCCACTCTTTTGGTCTCAATAATATATAAAATGAAGGAAGAGTTTAATAGTATAAAAGTAGAAAATGTCATTTCTAAGAAAGAAACAAGGATATAGAATTAATTGGTATGTGTCATGTTAAGTTTAAATATCTTTCTTTCATTCTTGTGTTCTTTGCTATCCTGCTCCAACCTCTCATCAACTCTGAAAATTATCAGAGTGGGGAGATCAAATCAGTGGATCCCAGACTGATACATGTGATGTTGATGGACAACTCTGCTTCACAGAATGAGGTACAGTAATGCACTAAGTCTCTGGGAGTAAGGCAGGTAAGGTCTTGGCTTTATAATTTAAAACATACTTATTCTGCATACCAAAGGAAATGTTGGGTATTAATTATGTGTACCTCCTCCCCATACACACACACACACACACACACACTCTCTCTCTGTCTCTCTCTCTCTCTCTCTGTCTCTCTCTCTCTCTCTTCCTATAGCACCCTTAACAGTAGTTCCACTTTCTGGGTCTTTTAAGGTAAAGGGGAATAAGAGAGAGTGCCGTTATTTTATGTATTCCATAGTGAGCATTTCTAATGACAGTCCACCAGTCACTCTCAGATTCAAAACCAAAAGGCCAAATTCTTGCCTTCTAAGATATTATATCTAGAGTCATATGTTTGAAAGATTTGCTGGCCCAAATTATTGTGTTAAACTTTAGTAGGCAGTGTAACATAGAATCATAAATAAATTAAGAGAAATTGCATCTTATTCATTGTTTCATTGATGGGATCCAAAGGATGTGTGAAATCCTAGGATAAC
This sequence comes from Pseudochirops cupreus, assembly GCA_028627135.1. Classification (NCBI taxonomy): domain Eukaryota; kingdom Metazoa; phylum Chordata; class Mammalia; order Diprotodontia; family Pseudocheiridae; genus Pseudochirops; species Pseudochirops cupreus. The sequence continues at coordinate 322,482,745 of CM053581.1, read as the reverse complement.
ATTTCGTTAGTGCCTCCTACAGTGTACAGCACTCACTGAGTTACTCAGAATTGTTGCCGGTAATACAGTTTGTGTATCAGGGCTTGTATCAGTTAAACTGAATGTGAAACTCCTTCAAGTTAAAGCCACTTGTCAGTAGCCTTTCAGCATCACTTCTAGAGCTCTTTATTGATGTTGCTCCAGTTCTTTCTGCTATGAAAGAGTTCTTCACGAGGCTCTCTAGGCATCATCTTTGTCTTGATTGACTGCTATCAGGGCTGGGTCAAAAGAACAAGGAGCATTCACAACTGGAATATTTGTTATCCTTTAGTATGAAACCTCATAATAATATTTTTCAGTGCACTGGTATGATGAAAATAATAGAGATGATAAAGTGCAGAATGTATGGAACTGGCCGTAAGGCCCAAAACAGTGAAGGAAAACAGAGATTACCAGTGTTTTATCAGTTAAATAGCATAGGAATAAAAATAAGGATACAGATCCAAGACCAGTATTTAAATAAATTGAAGTAAAATGAGATGCCTTAAGACTCAGAAAAGACATGGGGTTAATTATTGCCATTGTTAACTAATATGGCCAACATTCACAATTAAGGAAATGCTTATAGCTAGCAGGTTGCAATATTTCATCTAGCAGCACACCTCACTGTGCTCTGCAGATAGTCCTGAGAAAAATGACTGGTTCAGATTGGGATACCCAGGCCAAGAAAATTGCAAGTTGTAGACAGTCAACAAAGCCTGTCCAAGACTGTCTAGTGGCTGACATGAATCTCAGAAAACCAGCTGGATCTCTGGACACCCGTTAAAGAAAATATCCTTCAGAGTTGTTGCTGGTCCCTTCTAGCCCACTGCTGCAGTGAACATCCAGCCTCACCAGTGATACCTAACTTTAATTTCATGGGCTCTGACATTGTTACTACTAAAGTGTAATAATAGATCTGCCTGTGAAAACTATAATCGTTTACACTTCTTTCCTTCCTTCAAGCCTATTCTCTTATAAAATAGCAAATTGGGAGTTTGTTAGTAAAGCTCCCTAGCTCATATTTAGCCAACTAGTCTAAATAATAAGAAATACATACACTTGATCTGCAAAATAGTCCTTTTTTTTTGGTGAGGGATGAATGATATAGTTAACTTTTATGATACGTGGGTTTTCTTATTTTATTGTTGTTTGTACTTATTACACATATTGGTGACTTGTTGCTAAAACAAATGGTAGTATTTCTCTAACTGAGATATTTGTTTATATGTCAGAGACAGATACATAATGAAATTTTTTTTCTTTAAAGGGCCCATAAATCCCTTATCCTGGGAAGATTGGGTACTGTTATTTTATGCAGGAACATTCTAGTATGTGAGAGCCTGTATATTTTGAAACCTTGGGAGTCTCCCACATGGCCTGGGCCATATAGATATTCTTTTGGAATGGCAATAATAAGCCAGTGGTAGGTCTGTTATACAGAGGATAGTTAAAGTCCCTCTGAGATGACAGGGGCCTTTATAAAGGGGAAGGATATGCTAGAAGTAGAATAGAAGATCATAATAGGTTATAATAGTTGACTAAAAAGGAACATGTGTTAACAGTTGAAATCAGAACATCTTTGCTTCCTTGTTTATTGCTTTGATGATTTCTTTCTGGAAGCATAAAAGCAGAATGGTTTATGATATTAACAAGGTAAAAGTTCCTTTTTAATAAAAGTTTTCTGGATTTTGCATTTATAGGGAGGCACATTAAAAGCGGTAAAGCCCTCCAAAGGAAAGAAGAAAAGAGAGAGCATAGAGGGGAAAGATGGACGAAGGAGGAAAAGTGCTTCGGACTCTGGGTGTGACCCTGCAACAAAGAAATTAAAAGGAGAGAGGAGCGAAGTAGACAGTAATGGGAGCGATGGGAGTGAGGCAAGTCGAGGACCCTGGAAAGGGAGTGCCAGTGGAGAGCCAGGGCTGGATCAAAGGGCCAAGCAGCTGCCTCCGTTTGTTCCCCAGATCAATCGAAACATTCGATTTGCCACATACACCAAAGAGAATGGCAGAACTCTGGTGGTTCAGGATGAGCCTCTAGGTGGGGACATGCCTGTACCTTTCACTCCATATTCTTCAGCCCTGGGTCAGTCACCTTTGGTCACAGAGGTGGGTGGAGCAGGAAACAAGGAGGCTGGAAAATCACTGGATCAAGGTGCTCAGAGTCTGGCAGTTTCAGCAGCCATGGTCACAACCACCAGCTCAACACCAACCACCGTGAGGATCTCTGACACTGGCCTTTCAGCAATGTCCCTGCAGGAGAAACAGAAAGTCAGCTGGTCTCAGACTCAGGGAGAGGTGAGTGACTGAAAACGTGAGGCAAGCGTTTTACAAACACTATTCCTTTTCTTGATACTATCTGTGGTTCACACATTAGAAGCCTTCTCAATTGCCATAGGAAAATATCATTTCTAAGGTACTTTTAAATTATGCTCTGTAGACAGGGTGTTTAGTGCTTCATGAGATGTCATTTCCCGCTTTTGGCAGGAGCATCTGTTTTAATAACTTTATCAATTCTTGATAGGTGTCTCAACAATTGAGCTGATCAAAAACTGATTATGCAGTCCAGTTTAACGAGATGCTAAGGTGTTTCCAGTGGAGAATCTGTGCTTCATTTGGTTCATGTAGCAGTTACATCCTTCACTAGGCCTGTAAAAGGCAAGGTTAATGAATTACAGTGTTTGTAAAAGTGAATACTATAATTAAAGCTTTGTGTAGGCTACCATTGTCATCCTCTATTTTCAGTTCATAATTTTCTAATAAATTTTTCCTAAAGGCTAAGATTTTTCCATGATTGGGTTCAGCAAAAATTCTTTCTCTAAGTTTTTTACATTTCAGGTGATTTCTTTAGAAAAATTAACAGGATTAGTTATGATAATTACCTCACATATTCTCAATCTACTTTTGATATGTTGCTAAAATGTAAATTCAGTTTCATCTAGATTGAAATAAGCAGATTTCTCAAATACACTACAACATTGGTGCATTTTTATGTTTACTACTGTAAGGTATGCTATTGTCATTTTTTTTAAACTGGCTACTAGCTCACAACTTAAAAGAAAAAAATGCAAAAATTGAAGGTTTCCACTGTGTGCTAAGCACTGTACCTAAAAGGTAGAGTTGTGACCCATACTTTCAAGGATCTAGCATCCTTAAAGATATAAAGATTATAAGATACAAGTAAAAACATAATAGGCATCTTAGCTAATAATTGTCAGGTTTGTGATAAAAAAGAGAAACTTTTAAAAATAATAAATACATTTCACCTGCCTGTTCATCAGGATGAAGGCTTACTTCTTCCATGGTAATCTCTTGGATTAGGGAAAAGTAAGATTGGATGTGTCTAGTAGAAGAGGAAAAGGGGACTTCAAATGAAGATTTTACACAGATCATTGTTCTTTCTGAAGGGGAGACATAACAAGTGTAGTAATACCTCTCTCTTCTCAGCCGTGAGCCAGCTGAGGTTCTCTAGGGAACCCCAAGTGAAGATTTTATGTTGTCACTCCCATCATTTTCCAATCATTTTGTTGTTTTGACTCATTTAAAATAGACTCTACCTAAGGTGATGGGGCTCTAAGTAGGCCTTGAAGGAAAAAATGGGCTAAGCTTTACATATTTAGGGAAAAGAACCACAAAATGCTGCATATCTACAAAATTCTTTAGAAGCTGAATAGGTAAAAATGTATATTAGAAAACATTTTCTAGTCAGGCTGTTGAAATTTCTGGGCCTGTTTCTATTTTGCTGATATTTCAGCCTGGGTCTCCTCTGGGAATATAATTTAAATACAGGAAATGATGCCTCCTTTATAATGCTAGATTCCAAAATGGGGACATCTGGCCACTGGGAAACTTCATGCCCTAAATACCACGTCCAAATGTAATTTTTCATCTCTTATCCTGTGAGCAGATTTGGAGTTGAATTACTTGAAGGAAAGTAGAAAATTATAAATTATATTCCTTTTTTTTCCATTTTGATTAAAAGGCATAACTTTAATCAATTTATGCTTCTTGTACTTTTTTCTTTTAGTAATTAATGTGGGTATCAAAGAGTATGACCAAACCTTACCAGTAAACTAATAAAGAGTTTTCAGTACACAAGATAGAGTTAATTTCTCCTCTGTCACACTGTTAGTATAGGGCAGTGGTTCTCAACCTTCCTAATGCCACAACCCTTTAATACTCATATGTGGGCGTATCTGCATGTGGGCGGACCCACCTGTAGAGGGATAGAGGAGCAGTGTTTCCGTTCCTAAGGCGATCCCTGTGACCCCTGTGAAAGGGTCATTCAACCCCCAAAGGGGTCGCGACCCACAGGTTGAGAATCACTGGTCTAGGGAATTCAAGTCAGCAATTACAGGCAAACAGGAAGAGAGAAAAGAAAAAAAAAGTTAAATGACACCATTGGGGAGTGATTATTCTGTTTTAACTTTAAAATAGCAAGCACGGTCCCCATAGAATGTACGCATTACCCACACACTATATACAAATATCTGATGAGTCCTCTGATTTATAACATAAATGGTCCTCAAAAAAATCCTAATGTCCTTGTCCTGGATTGTTCCCTGTTCTGAGACATTAAACAGGAGAAACCGTGATTGACCTCAAAGAATAACGCTAATATTAATTACTAATTAATTAATCAACAAGTGATGATTAAGCCTTATATTAAAAGAAAAGAGGGGTGGCATGGGGTAGAAAGTCTTGGATTTGGGGTCACAAGAACTTGCGTAGAGTCCTACATCCTTTGTGATCAAGGGCAAGTCACTTAATATCTCTAGGCTCAGTTTCCACATCTGTAAAATGAGGGGGTTGGAATAGATGACCTGTGGCCCCTTCCAGTTTTAAATCATATCATATGACCAACTGTCAAATTGGTCAAAAGACATAATATTTTTAAAAGCACTTAGCTCAGTCCCTGGCACATGGTGTGCACCATATTCCTTTTTTTGTCAGGAATGGTGTAAAGGAGATTTCTCTTCAGGTTTGGGTTAGAATAAATGGACTTTTAGAGTCCTTTCAGCTCTGAGACTCTGTTTTCCTGTATTTTAAAAAAGAATCCTTTCTCTGTGTCATCTGATTTCCTGAATTGTCCTTTTGTTTGTTTTTAGCTAGTTTCACCTGTAAGGCATAGTTTCAGATACATATTGTGATTTATATTTTCTCATCTCTTACATATCGTGATTAAAATCTTTCATACCACAGGGTTGTTTTTTTCATATGCAAAATACCAGTGGTCAGGTTTTTTTTTAAATTAAGTATGCGTTAGTCATACATCTATAAGCGATTTTTTTTCCAAAATAAATCAGAGACAGCTCAAGCAGTTTCTAATGTAATTTAAAGTGTTTCTGGACTCAAGGTCCAAATATGTACCATAGGGGTGGGCTTAGAATTAAAGAGCATTCACTGAATTCTAAAAAGACTATCTCTGAGAATTTCCAATCAATAAAATATAATACTTTTCCATAGCACAGAGGTTTTTTTAATATGCAGAACTAAGCTCACCTCCCAACAAGACGGTTTAGCAGTTTACAGTAAACTTTCTCCTCTTAAAATAATTGCATTGGATTAATATTGCATGGACTGCTAGATATGCTTCAGATTAATAGCTGATAATCATATGGGAGTAGTAAGGAAGAAGCCTCTTTCCAAAGGGACTCCATAGCAGAATTACTCACTTTTGAATGCTGTACAGGGGATCACAAAAGTCTTAGTTCAGTCTTAAGCTTTACGTTTTTCACTCTGTGGTGGCCAGCTGGATCAGCTATGGAGGGAAGGCTATAGAATGAATTGTGTTCTTCTGGTTAACTGCTTTAAATAAACCATTCATATGCTTTTTTTAAAAGAAAATTTCATTTTGTTATCTATATTTCCCAGTTGCCATATCTCCCTCCCCCAAAAGAGGGGAAAGAGTAGTTTGGGAAAACTGATCAGCACATCAAAAATCTGGTGTTATATGCAGTGTTCTATGCCCATGGACCCTAACCTCTGCAAAGGAGCTGGGAGGGATGGGGTAGAGAGGAGATGCCCTCTCACATTTCTTATACTTCATCTTTAGGGACAAGCTTAAGTCATTATAATTTCATGCCTTTGATTTTAGATTGTCTTATTCTTTCCATTTGGTGTGTGTATAGTGTTTTCCTATCACTGCTTTGCTTTGTATTAGGTCATCTCAGTCCTCCTATACTTCTCTGTATTCAACATTGTCAGTCAATAACCAGGTACTAGCTAAGTACTATGGACATAAAAGAAAGGCAGAAACAGCCCCTACCCTCAAGGAGTTTACATTTTGATGGAGGAGAAAAGATGTATGTAAATAAGTATATACATGATACATTTTTAAAGCATGGCAGCATTCCATTATATTTATGTACCACAACTTGTTTAGCCATGCCCTGGTTGTTGGGCCTCTACTTTGTTTCCAGTTTTTTATGGTAAGAAATGTTGCTGTAAATATTTTTGATGTATATGGCTTCTTTCTGTCATTGAACTCCTGCAGATGTATGCCTAGTAGTGTAACCTTTGGATAAAACGTTATATACATTTTAGTCACTTTCTTTGAATACTTCCAAATTGTTTTCCAGAATGGTTGGACCACTTCACAGCTATACCAACAAAGCATTAGTATGCCTGTTTTTCTGTATCTCCTCTAGCATTGATTATTCCCATCTTGTCTCATCTTTGGCGATTGGCTAACCTCCATACACCTTTAATTGGTGTCTCATGTGACCAAGACACTGTGGCTGTACTTCTGTGGGGTTGTGGTAGTGGAGAGTAATAGAGTATTTGAGTCATGGGATTCACTGATGAAAAATATGAATGTACTATCTCCCAGGCCTGAGAAAGAAACTGTAAGATTTGGGTGAGTTATAATAAACAACTCTTTTAAAAGTCACTAAATAATGGTTCCCTCCTGTTTCAGAGTTCCAGAAACTCCCTCTTGGCTTCTTCTGGATTTGGAGCATCTCTCTCAAGTTCATCCCAGTCTTTGGCTTTTGGAAGTGTTAGAACCCAGTCTAATGGGGTCTTGGCTACAGAGAGCAAGCCTTTGGGGTTTTCTTTTGCCTCCAATTCTGCTGCAGAAACCCAGAAAGATTCTGATCTCTCAAAGAACTTGTTTTTTCAGTGCATGTCACAGACTTTGCCCTCAAGTAACTACTTTACAGCTATTTCAGAGAGTCTGTCGGATGAGTCCTCTGGTCGGGACTCATTCAAACAGAGCTTAGAGAGCCTGAGCTCTGGGCTTTGTAAAGGCAAACCCACTCTGGCAGCAGATACGAAGACTGGCAGTGCCCTGGACCGGAAGATGCCTGCAGAGTCCATGCCTACCCTCACTCCAGCCTTCCCAAGGAGCCTCTTGAATACCCGAGCCCCAGAGAATCATGAAAATCTATTTTTGCAGCCCCCTAAGTTGTCCCGTGAAGAGCCATCCAATCCTTTCCTGGCATTTGCAGAGAAAGCTGATCTCAGTCCTTTCAGCAGTTTTACATCTCAGACAGTAGGTGGCTCCACTTCTGCTACCACTGGAGCACTCAAGGCAGCTTCTGGCTGGCCAGAGTCTCATGCCTCTGCAGATTCAGCATCCTTAGCAAAGAAGAAGTCTCTCTTCATCACAACTGATTCTTCCAAGCTAGCCTCCAGTGCACCCAGCTCAGCTGTGCCTCCTAGTGTCCCAAGCCTCTCTGCAATGGGAAATGGCCGCTCTAATTCACCCACCAGCAGTCTTTCACAACCTATTGAGATGCCCACCCTCTCCTCCAGCCCAACGGAGGAAAAGCCATCAGTTGGGCCTGGGCAACAGGACAATCCCCTTCTGAAAACCTTTACTAGTGTCTTTGGCAGGCACCCAACTGGCTTTCTCTCCTCAACAGAGTTTTTACAGGAGAACAAAGCTCCTTTTGAAGCTGTAAAAAGGTTCTCACTGGATGAGCGGAGCATGACATCTAAACAGGACTCGGATTCCAGCACCAATAGTGACCTGTCAGACCTGAGTGACTCTGAGGAGCAGCTGCAAGCCAAGGCTGGGTTGAAGGGAATCCCAGAGCACCTAATGGGAAAGCTGGGCCCCAATGGAGAGAGAAATGCTGAACTATTACTGGGAAAAGGAAGAGGGAAGCAGGCCCCTAAAGGCCGACCGAGAACAGCCCCTCTGAAAGGTGATGGTGCTGAGCCAAGCTGAGCTACCAGGGTGTACACAGGATTGATTTTCTGTGCCCTGGCACATTCCTTTGGTTATAAGGATCCTTGATTCAGAGCTTTATGCCGTGGTAGCACAGAGAATCTGAAGGGGATGGTCTGTAATCTAGGTCATTCCTTCATCTCTGGGCAACATTTCACCCAAGTCATAACAGTTAAATGATTTGTCTCTCCTATTCTTAACATCCAGAAAAGTAAATCCTACAGTCTTTCCTGGCAGTAGTCCCTGTAAATGCCGTTCAACTGATTTTTTTTTTAATCTGAAGTGTTTCTTTATCTTCCATCACTCTTGCTTCAGTTTGAGCCCATCTTCCCTTCTTTTAGCAAAGGTGGAGACTAGTCCATTACCATTCTCCATGTAGAGAGATATTGGCTGTACATGCACTTTTTGTGTTATGCTGGGGCCTTTAATTACAGTGGTTTGGAGCTAATCACAGTGGTGTGCACAACAAGGTTATCGACTCAGTGTCCAAGTACTTTCACATCATTGCGATTTGGGTAGAAAGCAAAGTCCAATAGTGGGTAGAGAGCCAGCTTTCAAGTCAGTCCTTTGTAAATAGATATGAAGACAATTAAACCATCCCTCATCTTTGCTTCCTTGGTCAAAATATTAGGACCCTTGGTGTGGAAAGAAAACATTCTTGTGATACGTAGTTCTGTTCAAGAATGGTATAAAGTTTTTTTGTTTGTTTGTTTGCTTTTTGGAGGGCAATTGGGGTTAAGCAACTTGCCCAAGGTCACATGGCTAGTGTTAAGTGTCTGAGGCTGGATTTGAACTCAGGTCCTCCTGACTCCAGGGCCGGTGTTCTATTCACTGTGCCACCTACCTGCCCTAGTTTTGTTTTTTTTTTAATGATACAAAGTAAAGAGTTATGGTTCACCTGAGAAGAATACATGTCATTAATGGGGGAGGGAGCTATTCTTTTGAAGCTCGATGGGGTTTAAAACTTTGATAGCATGGATTGATGGGGGTCAGTTAGGGCAACCAGTCTACTGGAGTTCCTGGTCTCTTGCATTCGTTCCACATCTTTGGGGTGGAACAGCCGATATGGTACAGGACCAGCCAGGATGACTCCTTTCCCAATCTCTCTTCTGTCCTCAGTTTCTAGCTATTGTGTCCTTTCTCTCTCCTCTGCCTCTGAGTGAGCAAATTGGAGAGGAAATAGGTAAGTTATACTTTTTTAGTAAGACTAAGTAAGTAGCAAAAAGTCAGCAGCAAGCCAGGTGATGGACTCTGGAGCCAGTAGGTGTCTTGGCAAAGAGAAAATTGAGTAACGTCCTTTGAGAATAGTTGCCAATCAAATCCTGGCTTTTGTGTCAGGCTGTTTTGACCTTTTTTGTGTGTATTTATTTTCCCTCTCTCTCTTTCCCACCACAGTTGGCCAGTCTGTGCTGAAAGACATGAGCAAGGTGAGAAAGCTCAAACAGTCAGGAGAGCCTTTCCTCCAAGATGGGTCCTGCATTAATGTAGCCCCTCACCTGCATAAGTGTCGCGAGTGCCGCCTGGAGCGATACCGAAAGTTTAAGGAGCAAGAACAAGATGATTCCACTGTGGCCTGCCGATTCTTTCACTTTCGGAGGTGTGATAGTCAGCAGTTTTGTCTGCATGCCTCCCCCCCAGCCCACCCCCATGCCCTTCTCCCTCCCTCTCTCCCTGTCTCTCTCTCTCTCTGTCTTTCTCCACCTCCTCCCACCCCAACAAGACTCTGCCTATTCTTCTCAGGTCCTGAGATTTCTGAACACAAATAACCTGTCCTGCTTCTACCACACATGTACTTTAAAGTTTACAGAGCAGTCTTTCATTTGATCTTGTAAATGGTGCTGTGAGATAAGAGATTGCAAGCAGTACTGTTTTACAGATAAGGAAATTAAGGCTTAAAAAGAGAGTATTTGGCCAAGCACATACCTTTAGTATGTGCCAGTAAGAACCAAAACCTGATGCCAAGTTTGTTCCCCATTCTTTCCATCACATCATATTGCCCAAAGAAGAAATTAGCTGCCCCTGGTATTTAGTATAGCAACTGAATCTTGGGTCTCAGTTTAAAAATCTCTGAAATGTTATTATTTAAATCTGTAAACTGGAAGTTCCAGTAAAATGGATCAGCCAAGTTTCTGTGATAGAACGATGGATTGGAGGATAGAAGAATCCTTGTCTCGACTTGGGTGTGTCCCTTCAGAGTTATGCCTTTTTTGGGTTGTGGGCCCCTTTGACAGTCTGGAGCTTGTGGCCTCCTCTACAGAAATGTTAGGGAGTTTTTATTCATAATTAGAAGAAATGCTAAATTTCAACTAGTTAGAGGTTAGTAAAAATTTGATTTATTTTTCCCATCCAAGTTTACAGGGGTTTGTGGACAACAAGTTAAGAACCCCTGCTTTAAGATGGTAAACTCCAAAGCAAGTGCCAGGCTGTGCTGGTACAGGGAGGTACTTCACCTAACACTTTGTTGTGCCAGTGAAATTGTGGGTCCAACCCCATCCCATTAGGTTTGGGTGCCTTTGGTTCTTTCTCTGTGGTAGTGACAGTTCTAAGAGTTCAAAAAATAGTTTCTCTTAAACTCTGGAGTGTTCTAAGTTTTTAACACAGGCCCATTGAGATGGGATAGTGAATATCTTTGGCATTTCCATTCTGGGATGGTACTGCCTCATGCAGGCATTACTCAGTTGTTGCATTGTTACAAGGTTACCTTTGGAGGATTAAAGCTCTAAGGTTTATGAGCTTTAACCATCATCCTTCCATCTTGGTTTAGTTTCCCTATTTGAATTAAGTTATGAGTCTGCCCCATATACCTGGTCTGCTGCTGTGTGTTCTTCCTTTGTTCAATCTCCAGAGTAACTTGACTTGTGGTTGAGAAAGGAAAGCTGTAGGTACATTCAAGCACGTGTAAATATGTCACTGAACCACAGAGAATTGACACTAGGCCTTGGAAAGATCCCATGCCTTTATCGAATAATAGCCATTTTTCTTAGATAATGTAAGCACCACCACCACTAAGGAAGCTGAAGTAGAGAAGCTGCTTTTTTCCTCCATTTCCCCATTATACTATTTCCTTCATTGCAGAGAAAACAGGAGTTGAACATTTCCCTCTGAGAGGGAGCATTTGTTTTAAATAAAGGAGCTTGTCGGAGTTTTTGCAGTCATTTATAAAAAGCTTAAGACCCCTAAAAATTGTTCCCAGCCTTTCTCATTTTAGAGGCAATGCATGCCAGAGCAGGGAGCATCAGCAACCTGAAGGATAGAACTAATGCTTTAGATTAGATTTTCAGATTCAGTGAGAATTTTCACTTGCCCTCAGCCTTATTTCTTGAAGCCTGAACTGATTTCAGATCCTAGAATTGCATGCATGAGCTGATTTTTGTGGCTGCCATGCTTTTGACCAGCTTTTGTTCCTTCTTCACAGGCTTATCTTCACTCGGAAAGGCATCCTCCGTGTAGAAGGGTTTTTAAGTCCACAGCAAAGTGACCCAGAAGCCATGAACCTGTGGATTCCCTCTTCCTCTCTTGCAGAAGGAATAGATCTGGAGACCTCAAAATATATACTGGCCAATGTTGGGGACCAGTTTTGCCAGCTTGTTATGTCAGAAAAGGAGGCCATGATGATGGTAGAGCCACACCGTAAGTCTTGCCTTTCTGTAGTTCATACTGCCCAGTTGAAGAAACTCTTGTTTCTTTTACTTAAATGGAGTTGTGTTTCATTTCCTTCCCTACTTTGGACTGAAATAATCACTTTTAGAATGTAGGGAATTTTCCCCCCCTATTGAGAAAATTTCTACTTACAGCAGTCTTTCTAACTGAGGAATCTAAACTAAATTCAGAAATTTTGTTTTAGGACCTCTGGAGACTAATAGGCCCAGTGCATTCTTTTCCTCCCATTTGGATGCTAATGAATCAATTTTATTCTCCACATTTCATTTTATTTGAACAAGAAGATTGTGCTCTGTTATTTTTACTTATTTAAAGTACTCTTTGGTACCAAGGCATGTCGATTGATTTGTGATCCTTTCAGTCTTGAGTGGAAATTGGAAATTCGTTACGTGGTCACTTACACAAAATGCCACATCTTATTTTCAGAACAAGGTAAAGTTTGCTTCGGAACACCATTGTGACCCCTCCTTGTTTCATCGAAGGAAGGCTTCTTGATTTTCCATCCTCAAAAGTTGTAGGGACATTTCTCAAAAGCTGAAGTGCCTTTATATCCCTTTATTCCATTATCTTGGCGTGATCATGAGCATTTGAAATATATTCTGTTGCAGATTTTTTTTTTACAGTCTGTTTAGAAGCATTTTTTAAAACTTAGTCTGCCTTTTGTGTCTCCTGGGATACTAATTTTATGGACTGGTAGAGTTTTTACCCTACACTAGATAGACATGTCTGAAGAGTTGCTGCTTTTTATTGGGTTAGCAACTATAAATTACCTTCCTCTTGATCTTCTCCAGAAAAAGTAGCATGGAAACGAGCAGTACGTGGTGTCAGAGAAATGTGCGATGTATGTGAAACGACCCTCTTCAACATCCATTGGGTTTGTCGCAAATGTGGATTTGGAGTCTGTCTGGACTGTTACCGACTTAGGAAGAGTCGTCCACGCAGTGGTAAGTGATTTTTTTCCCCTGTCTTGTTCAAAAGAGAGCGCAGGGAAATTCTACTGGAATCTATTCAAGGGATGAAATGAGTTGAGGTTCCAGGGCTAAGGTTTTGGGAGATAATAAGACTGTCTTGCACCTCAGTCATTGGCTAAACTCACCAGCGTATTCATCTCACAGGATCATAGAATCAAATTTCAAAGGAACCTTAAGAATCATCCCTGCTAACCCTTTCGTTTTATAGATGAGGAAACCATAGCAGAGAGTGAGGGGGACACATGTCTGAGGTCTTAGTGGTCATATGTGGATGACCTGAGAGTAGAACTTGTATCCACTCACTCCACAGCCAGCATTCTTTCCAAAATAATTTTTTTTGCCAATTTTTACCTCTTGGGAAAACCTTTACCAAATTGAGAAAATGTGTCCTTCTGTGCTTTTCATTGTTGGTTGCTGCAGCACATGCCAAGAATGTCTTCACACCTGCCTCCCTCGTTTCTTCAGTATTGCCTGGTTGCACAGACATTTGGATACATTCTTTTTAGAGAAACTCTGAAAATCTGAAGGGGTTACTAATGACTTAGGAAGAGGAGTTAGGGATATCATAGGTCCATGGTAGGAAACACACCCAGAAAAGAAATAAATAAAGATTCTTCCCATTTCAGAGGCAGAGGAGATTGGTGATGAAGAGGTTTTCTCTTGGTTGAAGTGTGCAAAGGGCCAGTCGCATGAACCAGAGAATCTCATGCCCACACAAATCATCCCTGGCACAGGTAAGTCCTAGACTGCTTTCTACTTGGTGAGAGGGATGGCTCGGGTCTTTTGGGTAAATACTTCATATTAGTAAAATTTGCAGTAACAGGTCTTAAAAAATTAGGGTTTATGGGGCAGCTAGGTGGCTCAGTGAATAGAGCACCGTCCCTAGAGTCAGGAGGACCTGAGTTCAAATCCAGCCTCAGACCCTTAACGCTTACTAGCCCTATGACCTTGGGCAAGTCATTTAACCCCAATTGCCCTGCCCTTTTCCCTCCAAAAAGGAAAAAAAAAACTAGGGTTAAAAAAAAAAACAAGTCATAGAACCTTAATAATGACACTGGCCTTAAGCCTTCCATACTCGTTATTTATTTTTTGTACTTAATAGTATTTTTTTCCAATTACACATAAAGGTAGTTTTCAACATTCATTTTTGTAAGATTTTGAGTTCCAAATTTTTCTCCTTTTCTCTCTTCCCTTCCCCCTCCCCAAGACAACAAGCAGTCTGATATAGGTTATACATTGTACTGATTTTTTGAAACTTGAAAATCCATTCTTGTTTGTTTAGGAAAATGTAACTGAAAACTTAATACTTTCATTTTGTTAAATGAAGGGGCCAGCTAGATAGTATTAGTAGATACTTGTGGTTGGTTCATGATATAAGTTTAATTTTGGGTTTCCTCTATCAGATCTATATGTCTAAACTTATATTTTGAAATATATGCTATAAATAAAAGTAAATCCAGAAAACTATCACCTGCTTTTCCTTTTACTTAAGAATTGTTTGCCATTTAGGTGACAATCTCAGTGTATTCATAAATACTTATACAGAAAGAATGCTTGTCAAATTTAGGGATGGTAATTCTCTCTCTTCCTGAGTTGGTAATTAATTTTCTGAAGTTTTCAGGTTGACATCTATCCTTTGTCTAAAGATCTCTAGCACGTGGATTCCATAAAGTTCCCCTCCCTGGCCTATCTTTCACATGTTTTCCAGGCAAATCATATTTCACTTTCTTTTCAGCTCTTTACAATATTGGAGATATGGTACATGCAGCCCGGGGCAAGTGGGGAATTAAAGCCAACTGCCCTTGCATTAGTCGTCAGAATAAATCTGTATTGAGACCTGCTGTCACTAATGGGATTTCACAGGTAAGCAAATCAGGAAGCTGCTTATAGATTAACTATAAACTATGTCAGCTGAAGTAGTTGCTTAGAGCTTGGTCAGGTATCAAAGACATCAAGGTCACCCACTGCATCCGGGACCAGTCATCTTGATTTTTGTCCTGCCACTAGATTTTGATGACTATGGAAGAGAGAGTGAGGCTGATGACTTTGTGCAACTCTACCTCACTTAAATACAATTTATGAGCAAGTCAGATTATCACCCATGATGTCACTGGTCCTCTTTAAAAAAAATAAAGGACAAAGAAAAGTTACATGTATTCTAAAGCAACTATGGAAGTTAAGCTCCTTATGTCTGAGATAACCTAACTTGATCCTTCTTGTCCGCAGACCTCCCTTTGAGGTTATAAGAGACTCCTCTAGAAACAGACCCAAAAGTTGTTCCAGCTCATCTCCTAGGAACCAGTGAACACTTTAGAAATTTCCCAGTGACTTCCTGGTTTCCTGTCCTTCATTAGTCTGTGCTCAGTTTTGACACAGGTGGAGTATTAAAATACCTTTGACTTAAGAGTCAAGATTGCTCTGTCTGAATCCAAGTCTTTGTATGTTCACAGTGTGGAAAACACTTATGTAAACTCCATTGATCTGTTCAGTCACACTGCACAAGCACAATCACTGTCTGTGGCATCATTATCTTCAAGCCTGATTCATTTGTTTGAAGTTGTCCTTCTGCGGACTTAAAAAAAAGACCCCAAAGTTGATTAATTTTATCCCAAAATCCTTTCAGGATGAAGAATACAGCCAGTAATGAAAGCATAGGAATTGAAAATGCAGGGGGAAGAGTAGGTAGGTAGAAAGAAAGGCACGAAGGTGTCCACGGAAAGGTTTATATTTTTACCAGGGTTGAAGTGTTAGGCCAGACAATATGAAAAATGCAGTGCATTTAAAAATTAGTCTTAAAACAGTTACAGTACACTGTATCCTTCTGTGTTACTATGTGCGATTCACCTATTTTTCTTTGCCAAGTACTTTATTTTAAGTACAATTAATGACTATGTATGTTTCAGCTTCCCAGTATAAATCCCAGTGCTTCCTCTTCTGGAAGTGAAACTCCCTTCTCCAGTGGAGGAGGTACAACAGGGGTAACGACACCAGAGTCTGACCTCATACCTAAACCTGACACTGTGGACAGCAGGGGTGAGGAGGCACTGAAAACAGAGACATCAGGTAGCAGTAGTGAGACAAAGACCAGCAGGCCACTCTGCCCCGAAGCAACACCGCCATCCTCTGCTCTGCACTGGCTGGCAGACTTAGCAACACAGAAAGCAAAGGAAGAAACAAAAGGTAGGTGGATCAGATTCAGTCAGCAGGTAAGAAGCAGAGGTCATGGAGGTGGTCACTGTGACTTGGCACGTTTACACCCAAGCTCTGGATGAGTGCTGGAGTTGAATTGCATGCTCCTGGTCATATAGAACAATGCGGTCTTTTCTGACTTCTCTCCAGGAAGATGTCATGGCATAGGGGATCATCTGGAGGAGGGTGGAGACCTAGGGAAAAATGCAAAATGAGAGATAGTAACTAAGAGTTAACCCAGCAGTGAACGCAGAGATTTGGATGAAAAGAGATCGAGAAAAAAAGGAAATGGCAAAAACAGGAAGTGAGATGGAAGAGGGCAGAATGACAAAGCACATTGCCCATGTTCACTGTTGGTTGTCCCTTCTATGTACAGTATAATCTTTCCCTCCCTGACAAAGGTTGTAGACTGAAAAGCCCTTATTCTTTTCTACTTTTCCCATTGTTTTTATGGTCATCACTCTGTGTTACAGCATTTCAGAAATTCGCTTTCTCTGTTTCCTTCATTATATTGTCTTTACTTACCTCCTCCTTATGATTCTTTTCTTATAGAAGCTGGATCCCTGAGATCAGTACTTAATAAGGAATCTCATTCTCCCTTTGGGCTGGATTCATTCAATTCTACAGCAAAGGTTTCTCCATTAACTCCAAAGCTCTTTAATAGCCTCCTACTGGGTCCTGCTGCCTCAAACAACAAGACAGAAGGCTCCAGCCTTCGAGACCTCCTACATTCTGGACCCGGCAAGCTTCCCCAGGCCTCCTTGGACACCAGCATACCTTTCCCTCCAGTCTTCTCAGCGTCTTCAACAGTGGGTATCCTCTCCATAATTTTAGCCGTTGAATCTGTTTTTTATTTTTGTTTGTTTTCATATTTAACATTGCAACATTCACCACTTCTTGAACAGAAAAGAAGGCAGCAAGCTCTAATATCAGGCATCTGGAATCAACTTGGCTATTGCATTTAACTTAATTCTGTTGTCTTTTAGTACTGTTTTCATTGACGTTATATTCTTCGGACATATTGTTTTTTTGGATCTGCTTTAATTCTCATGCAGTTCATACAAGTCCTGCCATATTTCTTTGAATCCTTCATATCTTTCATTTCCTACAGTTCAGTCATATTCCCTTGCATTCAGATACCACAGTAACCCTTGGATCCCATGAAAGGGTCTTTGATGAAAGGTTTAATGGCTTCATTTTTGTGTAGGGTCTCCAGCTTGAAAGCCATACTGAAATGTTCCTTCTGTGCTATTAAAGCTTTGTGAAAATGCCAGATTCTGTTGAATAATCTCTGAAATGCAGTGAGGCATCATCTCATTGGTTTTGCTAGGGAGGAATAGAGCAGAAATTGGACCATTCCCCTCTCAGTAGTAAAATTACATAGCCCTGGCAAAAAGGGTGAAAGCAGGGGTAGATGCGTCTCATTTGGGTTATCTGATAGTCTTTTGACTGGTTTCTAAAGGAGAATTAGGCTCAAGATATGTGTTTTCATGACTTTTTTAATGTCTACAATGCACACACAGGTTTATTACCATTATATCAAAATAATTTATTAAGTCTTTTATAGACTTACTGTGCCCCTAGGTGAAAGGTGAGATGAGTAGGAAAATTACAGTGCTTCTTAATACTCCCCCCATTTGATAGGATATGTTCTAAGAACCCACATAGAATAAGGCTAGCTAGGTCAGTGACTGTTCTTCTGTGTTAGTATGAGTTGTTTGACCATCTTTTTTGCTGATGATCGTGAAACTAAATATAGCTGTTGGGCTTCTGTCTCTCAGGGGGTAAAGAACAAGGCCAGTCTTCCCAACTTCCTCGACCACATCATTGCCTCAGTGGTGGAAAATAAAAAAACTTCTGATGCTGCAAAACGGGCCAGTAACCTCACCGACACCCAGAAGGAGGTGAAGGAGATGGTGATGGGACTGAATGTGCTGGACCCACACACCTCACACTCATGGCTCTGTGATGGGAGGCTCCTGTGTCTCCATGACCCCAGCAACAAAAACAACTGGAAGATCTTTCGGGAGTGTTGGAAGCAAGGCCAGGTCAGTGTGAGCCTTGGACCCACAGAAAACATGTGGCCAGTTGATTGTGGTTTCGGCCTGGCTGCTATTCCAAGGAGTATCCGGTCTGTTGACCATATCTCAGAGAAATACTTAGTGGGATTGAGAAAAGGTGACGGAGGGAGAACTAGTGACAGAACAACCAGATTCTTGTAGGGAGTATTACTTTTAGAGAACCTTTGTTTACAAGCTCTCTGACACTCTGCGTTCCGGAAAAGACCGTGGAAATTCTTATGAAATTAGTGATCTGACTTGAATGTTGTCTTTGGAAAATAAAGCAATATTAGGTGGAGAGAGAGAGAGAGACAGAGAGTGGGGGGGAGAAGGGAGGGTGGAATATAACACTTTACCAGGGAAATATTTCTTGGCTATTCCAAGTGTGTGTTAATGCAGTCATTTATTTATACATATTTCAGATGCCTAAGGAAGGGAACGGGTGAGGGATTTCTGAAGTTATCCTTTACAAATATGAAATGTTGCCAGAAGTTGATTTTGTCAGTGTTTGGCCTCCCACCTTTCTTTTGTATAGCAGTAGGTATCCAGAGCAACAGCAGTGATGTATTTGATTGGACCTGGAAGATGGAGGAAAAGGTGATAATGATAGAGTGGAGGCAGTGCCCGTAAGCCTCAGCTGATGTTAAAATCAGAGATCACATAATAGAGATGTCAAGCTAAAGAACTCGAAGAGGAGGAGGAGGAGGAAGGAACATTACTAAGGGATCCTTATTCCTGTTCCTTCTCAGCCCCAGGGGCTCTTAGTGTTTTTCATGACGCTGCTGATCAAGGTATTTCTTTCCATAGCCTGTCCTTGTTTCTGGGGTGCATAAGAAGCTCAAATCTGAACTTTGGAAGCCAGAAGCATTTAGCCAAGAATTCGGAGACCAGGATGTGGACCTAGTGAATTGTAGGAACTGTGCTATCATTTCTGATGTGAAAGTGCGTGACTTCTGGGACGGTTTCGAAATCATATGCAGTAAGTGGCTTTGAGGTCATATCCACTAAGTGCAACCTGGGAAGAAAGCCAGCTCTCTGTCTTCCCAGTATTGCTCTTCAGCACAGCATGCCCCTGTAGAAACAGCCACAGAGGTCACTGTAACATGGTGGGAAAATCTTGTCCTTAAACTGGCCACAACAGAAGCCCATCTAATGGAATAAATTCCTAGCCCTCAGTTTGTGGTACAGCAAGGTTTGTTGTCCCTGGCAAACAACGGAGCCCCTTTTAGCCAGGAGTATATTGATCTCTGAAGCTGTGGGCAGGGGAAAAGTGGTACATCTAGTCCACTTTGGGGACAGAACTGAAAATTGAAAAAGCTAGTCTTCTGTGAGGTTGAGCATCAGGAGATTTTGCATCATTCATTTCATTGAGCCAGGACTAGTAAATGACTACTTTATCTCTCACAGAACGGCTAAGGTCAGAAGATGGGCAGCCAATGGTACTGAAGCTCAAAGATTGGCCTCCAGGGGAGGATTTCCGAGACATGATGCCTACAAGGTTAGCAAACTAAATCAGTCTACAGCATCTTCAGGGGTCTGTCACAAGAGAAGCAGAGTTATAAAGGATGAACTTTTGAACATCACCAGAACACCGGCTACTAGGATCTGAATTGTTTCAACCACAGCAACTCAAAACTTATCTCCTAAGACGAGCAGGGAAAGCTTATCATCAGTTTTGCCTGAGCAAATGTCCCCATTCATGAAATCATAGCTCCCTGAAGTCAGGGAGACTTTAACTTACTAGGCTTTTCTTCTGTAGCATAGTATGTCCTCTTCTCTCTTGCCCTTCTTTAGGTTTGAGGATCTGATGGAGAACCTCCCTCTGCCAGAGTATACCAAGCGAGATGGAAGGCTGAATTTGGCTTCTAGACTACCCAGCTATTTTGTACGACCTGATTTAGGTCCCAAGATGTACAATGCCTATGGTATGAGGGGATGGACCCAGGGATGCCCTCTCTGACGCCTCTAGTTTTAACAGCTAAAGAATGATTTGTGGGCAGTAAGGAACCAGGAACCATTTCTGGCTAGGAGCCAGTATAGCAAGTGATCCTGTATTTATGGCACTAATGTGAATATTATGGACAGTTTTATTTTTTTCATACTGATTTAGGTACTTCTATTTGTTCCCCGGGTGAAAACTACCCTTTTATCTGTAAAATTTAAATAGTCGTACAGCACCTATTTGGTTTTTAAATTGGAAAGCACCATACAAATGTGAATTGTTATTGTTAAAGAAATATGACTCAATTTTATGAAGAAGTTTGGGTGTCAAGATACCCAGCATGTGATGGACGTTATAGGGGGAGGGAGGGGCGTCTTTCATAGATGTCACTGAGCCCAACTGTAAGCTTTAGATGGGAAAAGTGAGGTAGTATTTTTTTCCTGGTATAAGATTTGTTTTGTTTTGGTGGAAGCTGGTTGTTTAGGCAAAGATTTGATTTGAAGCATTTACTGTGTTAGTGCTATCTGTCCACTGTGTTGACTTGGTTAGGAGTAATTGCTGAAATGAACTGGAAGAGTTTTCAAGACAATAATTTCTTTGGAAACAATCTTAAAACAGAACTCCATTACCCATATAAAGCCATTCTAACCCATGTTCTTGGCCAAGAGTTTGTCTGGATTATTTAGAACATTGGCTTTCCAAACTAATTTTTCTGTTACCTTTAGGTCTGATCACTGCAGAAGATAGAAGAGTTGGCACCACAAACTTGCACTTGGACGTGTCTGATGCCGTTAATGTGATGGTGTATGTTGGGATCCCCATTGGGGAGGGAGCTCATGACGAAGGTAACATCCCCAAGACGTGCACTGACACATTGTCTCATATTGCTTCAAGTTGGTAGCAAGCAAGCGCTGGGTGGTGGCCCAGGAGATAGAGCGCTAGGACTGGAGTCCAGGAGGTCTGAGTTCCAGGCCAGCTTCAGACACCCGGGCGAGTCACTAACCTGCTCCCTGCCCCAGCTTCCTCACCTGTAAAATGGGGATAATAATAGCACTTAATTCCCAGGATTGTTGGAAGGACCAAATGAGATAATAATTATAAAGTGCCTTGCACAGTTCCTGGCACATAGTAAACCCTATATATGTTAATTGTTATTATCATTATCATAATTAGCTGTTATTATCACATATTTGGTATCCTTTTCCTTAAATCCTTTAGAAATGTATAGGCCTCTTATCGAATGCCCCACCATGTCAGGTTATGGACTTCAGACTAGATATAAGAAATGACTACAGTTTGGCAGACACCAAAACACTTTGCCAATTGTGGGGGGACCTCAGGAGTGTTGAGGTTGCCTTCCTCAAGAAAAGAGAAAGGGTCTACCAATGGAAAGTTGTTCTTCCTGAAAGCTTGGTGATGCACTATGTATCATTTTGATCTTCTGATTTATCTTCTAAAGTTCTCCAGAAAGAAACTGAACGTGCAATTTTGCAATTAATGGGCTTCGCTTTTTTTTTTCAGTCTGTGGCAAACAACTGACTGGGACCAGCTGGTAGAGATCTGTTTACAATTTCTATTTGCCCTTTCAGAGGTGCTAAAGACTATTGATGAGGGTGATGCTGATGAGGTGACAAAACAGCGGATTCATGAAGGGAATGAGAAGCCTGGCGCATTATGGCATATCTATGCAGCTAAGGATGCTGAGAAGATCCGGGAACTTCTCCGGAAGGTGGGGAGGTGTCTGCCAAACCCTTTTCACATTCACAGAAATAATTCTGGATGCCACAGAAAAGACTGAACTGAGCCTTTGTGACATGACCTGCATTAGCCTTGCCCCTCACCTAGGATTTCTTAGAATCTTAATCTTTTTTGTGAACCTAATTATCTTGACATTTTTAATTGTTGGTTCTGCCACTTGACTGCTGAAACATGTACTTTAAAATGCTTATGTTCTAGGCATGCTTCTTTGTGCCTTGTATTAAATGTCCATTTGACCTAAATTCCTGCCCATAAGATGTGGCAGAGTACTTTTTTAGCTCAGGATTGTCTCAAACCCTGCTTCAGGATGTCAGGTAGCTCTGTAGGATGTGATTTCTGCCACTTTATGGCTCATCCACATGTTTCTTTGGTGCCTGGCATTAGGTTGGAGAGGAGCAAGGTCAAGAAAATCCTCCAGATCATGACCCAATCCATGACCAAAGCTGGTACCTGGACCAGACCCTTCGTAAACGTCTCTATGAAGAGTATGGCGTGCAAGGCTGGGCAATTGTGCAGTTCCTGGGAGATGCTGTCTTCATACCTGCAGGGGCCCCTCACCAAGTAGGTATAATGTTTTCTAGGCAAGAAAACATGAAATTTGAGGTAGTGGAAACCAAACTTTGACCATTGGAAATCTAAGAGGTTGAACTGCATAGTATCTCTAACTCAGCTGGCACTCAGTAGCAGCCATATTTTCTCTGGAACCCAGTTTCACATGCTGCTGCTTGTGCTCTTCTAGTATATAGGAGTCGCCCCTATATTTCTCGCATGGTAAGGCAAGAGGTAAAGTGGCTAATATTAGAGCATTCAGTTTTTTGCTATGTCTTCCAATGCCTGTTACTTTCCCCATGTTTTTTTCAGGTTCATAATCTGTACAGTTGCATAAAAGTGGCAGAAGATTTTGTGTCTCCTGAACACGTAAAGCACTGTTTCCGGCTGACGCAGGAGTTCAGACACCTGTCCAACACCCACACAAATCATGAGGACAAACTGCAGGTGATTATGAGCCCCCACAGACACACCTCTCACACTCTGGGAGAAACTGTAGAGGAGGGTTCCAGGGGAGACTCTGGCCTTTCCAGAAGTGTCCTGGATCTGTCTGAACCACATTGCCCCAAGATTGTGTCTCTAAAGACTACACTTATTTTTCAGCCTAACATCTTTTTGGGCGTCGTTAGCTTTTATTCTTCTTTAGGAGACATAATTTATGCTCGTAACTGTCTGAAATCTAGCTGCACCAGTTACCAAATAGAGTATTTACCAATAAATATCTGCCAAATGGAGTAGAAGGGATCTTGTTTTGTGGGAAATGGTCCTCCTTGAAAACAGATTGTTTTTGTAGGTAAAAAATCCTCCAAGCCCTGACTATGAAAATGATGTGGTTAATGATCTCAGTGTCACCAGTCATGAAGTATGGCCATCCAAGAGATCCATCAGAACATGGACTCTTAGGCACAGAGAGTTCCTGATTCTCCCTTTAGAGCTCCAGTTCCTTGCCCAGCTTTGGGTTAGATACTGATTTGGTTTGCTCTGCCATATTTCTCTTATAGAGGCAGCTAGGCAGCACAGTGGGAGCACTGGGTCTGGGGTCAGGAGGACCTGAGTTCAAATCCAGACTGACAGTAGCTGTGTGACCCTGGGCAAGTCACTTAACCCTGTTTGCCTCAGTTTCCTCGTTTGTAAAATGAGCTAGAGAAAGAAATGGCAAAACACCCTAGTATCTTTGCCAAGAAAACTCCAAATGTTGTCATGAAGAGTCAGACATGACTGGGAAACTACTGAACTGAATTTCTTTTATCTTTCATGCCCTCCTTAAACTCTGAAATTTAAAGATCAGGACCACGGCACCTACAAGTGCATCTAGCTTTTTAACATACAAATAATGAAGAATAAGGAAGTCAAATAGCTCTGGACTAGAAGCACTTTCCTTGCCTGTGGCTCGGTCACCACCTAAGTGTACTGTTATCAGGTGGAGGTATCTTGTTTGTTTGGAAATTAAGTCACCTTCAGTTCCATGTTTTAAAACAGTTCATTTTGATGCTGGGATCTCAGTTCTTGAATGTAGCTCTAGATATTCTGGATAATATTTAAGTTGGGAGGCCTCAGGAAGGCTGGACTTTGGAAAGTATCTCTGTGGTATGTGGAACAAGATGATACTACAGTTAGAGCACAGCACTCATTTGTCTTCACAGGGATAGGCAGGGACTGACTCTGTCCTTTTGATCTCCTAGGTGAAGAATATCATTTACCATGCAGTGAAGGATGCTGTTGGCACACTGAAGGCTCATGAATCCAAACTGGCGAGGTCTTAGTTGTGGCTAGTTTCCAAACCCTTGTGAAGCAGGCCTTTCACTCACAGTACTTACAGGGAACGGGCGAGGGTCTCTGCTGGAGCAGGGACCCCCTCACTGGGAGCCAGTGCGGTCAGTATTACAAACTCTCCAGCCACTGTTTTCTACGCTGCCTCAAACACTGATGGTTGAAACAGGAAAGTCGCACTGTTACACACACAATTCCAGACTTCAAGCCGAGGGTGCCACATCCCCCATCCTGCGGCCTTTTGGGAATCCAGATCACCTAAACACCACTGGGTTTTCCTGCATATTCTTGTGATTAGAGAGTCAAAACCAAGAATGTGGGCACTTTTTTTCTCCTTTTTTTTTCCTTTTCTTTCCTCATGCCTAGTTAGTTGGGAATATGTTTGGAGGTGGGGGGATCTGATAGCAGGTACAGTAGGTGGCATTTGCCGAAGCGTGACCCATAGAAGCCTGACAGCATATCTCTGCATATGACCTTTTGTGTGACCCAACCTGAGGAAGAGGGGGGAAACTGTCCCCCTACTCCCTCCCTTGTACACCGTAGACTTGCAGAACCCAGGGAGAACCCACTGCTTTTCCCAGGAGGCTCCAGGAATAGGAGAATTGTGTATTTAGTGAAAAACTAGGTTTGTAGTGAAACAGTTACTATTTCATGAAAGTAGATATTTTTAGAATTTTTGAAATACCACAACTGTTTTCCTGGATTATGAGGAAAGGCACATTACATTTAGTCTTCCTTTCAATAAAATCTTTGAAGAGAAATGGTTTTTAGGAATTCAATGTCCATAATAGCACAAAATTAGCCAAAGCAGAGCTCAAAAGAATTGGCTTTTTAGGGTTTCTTTCCTTTCTCCCCCTCCCATCCCAGCAGTCTCTACAGAGAGGGAACAGTAAAACCGAGAATGAACTTTTGTCATGTCTGTGAGCTGTGGTGTGTATGTCCCTACACTGGTGACTCCAGGAATCATTCCACCTGTTACCAGCGGTCCCTTGGGACTCAGAATACTTTCCAAACATGAAAGAAAATTTAATTTCCAACATCAGGTTTTTTGTCCAGAAATATTTTCAGCAAAACTTTACAGCTCAATGGAGTTTTATTCAGATTTCAATGTCAGCATTTGAAAATGATGGATTTCATCGTCCCATAATAAGTACGTTGGGAAGTGTATCTACCTTCTTTTCAGCTGTACTGTAGTGCCCCCTGCAGGCTTGTTTATATGTTCACAGTTACTTCATTTTTTAAAAAATAAAAATCATTTACTGTAGAATACTTTTAATTTCATTTTCTGTATTTTCATTTGTGAAGGGCTGATTGGGGTTTCCATGTTCTTATTAAAATATAACAAATCTCTGTGGAGTGGACTAACTTCTTATCTCCTAAACCCAGGCCAGACTTTGGCTGCCATTACAGATAAGTCCCCTTTGGTTCTCTGTGTCAAGTACAGACCAGAAAACTCACTGTGGCTTTGACATTTTTAGCTAGTGCCTTTGCCAGAGTGGGGCCAGATCCTCTTTTTCTAGTTTCTTTGTCATTTTATTGAAATGTAGTGAGAATTTCTAAAGGTAGAAAATGAGGGAAGGGTTTTTGTGCAGTTTATCTTTGCATGAATATGAACTCTTCCCCTCTCAGCTAGGGCAGAGGTCCCAGACCCTAGTCTGAGTTTTTAAACAACAATTTTCTTCTTTGCTCCTAACAAATGCTGCCCTGTGAACTCCCTGATTACTCTATAATAGGCTATAGAGCTCTTAAGTCTCCACATGTTCTCTAAGAAAGGAGAGTCAAGTCATACTTTTCCTAGTTAATCTTAAAGGTAGTTTTCCTACATGTTTGAAAATGGTTCATTTGGCAAAATGGAAAAAAAAAACTTAAAAACTGAAGTCCTTGACAAAATTTTCTTTGTGACTGTGAAGAAGGCCACCAAGCCAGTCTTGGGGAAGAAGGGACCAGAATCAGCCTTGACATTTTGTAACTAGATAGTAGAGTGGTTTACATGTTTTGGTGAGAAAGGGCTAGGTAGAAAAAAGTTTTTAGAAGAGGGAGCTTTACTGCAGGGAGAGAAGGGTCCTCAAGAACTATTTCTCTGGAAGCCTCTGAGATACTGATTCTGGAGCATCTTAGACTCAAAATGAATTGCCTCAATGAAACTTAGATTTTGAAGTTGATGGAAATTGAACAGTACTTAAACTAGACACTTTGAAATACACAGATGGTAAGCTTGGGTGATATGAAGGGCACCAAAAAGTGTATGTACTCTTGAGATGTACCACCCTTCTATAAAGACAATAGGACTGTGAAGAAGAAGGGAAAAAAGCTCTGAAAATGTTACACCAACGGGATCAGAAAAGAAAACAGTGGTACCAACATTGTGTGGATGTGAAATAGAATGGAAATTGGAATTTTGCTGCCTCAGCTAAAGTTAGCATGAGAGATAGCCTACATTTTGGCTATAAATGTCTCAGTAATTAGGGCAGCTGCTGGAGCAGGTCCTGCCCTGTGGGAGCAGTGCCTGAGCTTCCTGCCCAGTTCCTCCACTGGCCTTCCCACTGCCTCTGACCTCTTGCTTCCCGGTTGATTTTCCTTGTCGCCCAACGTCTACCTCCAAACCATGACCTGTTTCCTCTGTCCCAGAATATGTTTTTTCAGTCCACTGGTGCCCAATTCCTGGCATTGTCAACATTATATCTCCACACTCCACCCCCACCACAAAAACAACAGCAGGGATACTGAGGGTAGCTTTTTCTGCAAAGATTTTTCTTCCCTGAGAACATGGCACCTGGATTCTCAATTCCCTTATGCATGAAGGAGGTCACAAACTCGATAGACCCTTAAATTCTTTTCTTAGGAGGTCATTCAGTTGTAGATTTAAGAAATTGAGTGACTTGCCCAAAGTCACACAGGCAATAAATACCGGAGTAACGTTTGAACTCGGACCCCTGAACTCCAGCTCCAAAGGCCTTTTCACTGACAAGGCTCGGTGTTACACAGAATTTCAGGCATTTGGTGGGAGAATGGTCCTCGACACAATGCCTGACACATACTAGGTGTTGACTTTCCCGGGGAGGTGGGATGACGTGCGCAGGGACCCCCTAAGGTTTCCGGGTGATTGCGGCCCCACTACGGGGGAGGGGCCAGGGATTTAGGCTAGAGCTGTCCAGACTGAGAGGAGCGGGCGAGGATGGAGAAAAGATGATTCAGAAGGCCCAGGAGGGGAAAGGAAGGGAGCCTGGGGCGAGTAGGCCAGAAAATAAAAGAGGGGTTCCAGGCAGGGTCGAGGTGGGGGGTTGGAATCCGGTAAAGGGATGATCCCAATGCAAGAAGGCATCGGAGAGGGCGGCTCGGCCCGCACTGGGCTGGACCGGGCGGAGCAGGTGCAGGGGAGGGGGAGGGGGAGGGGCGGGCGCGGGGCTGCCGATAGCAGCGGCCTCCCCTTTAAGAGCCGCCGCCGCCCGCAGGCCCCGCGGTTGCTGCAGGAACCTCCCCTTTAACGGCCGCTGCTGCCCCACTCGCCCTCTCGGGCTCCACCATCCTCCGGCCCGGGGCCCCCGGCCCGCGCACCCAGGCGTTCTTGGGGCGCACACCTGGCCCGGCCCCGCCATGGTGTCCTGGATCATCTCCCGCCTGGTGGTGTGAGTAGGGGCGGGGCGGGGGCGGAGAAGGGATGCGGGGTCGCGGGTGGGGGGGTGAGAACACGGGGTAATTGGGGCAGGTGCGAAAGGACATCCAGGGATGGGGGCATTTCGAGGGTCATGGAGCGGGGTGGGGGGAGGGCGGACATTCCCCAAGGTCTGAGAGGAGCCGAGAAGGGGTCACTTACGGAGATGACCAAGCCTCTTCTTTTCCCGGGGTCCTCATCCCCCCCATCCCCGAGGACTGGGGGTCCCCCCTTGGCTAAGGAGGCCTGGCAGGGCTGGAGCGTTGGCCCTCTCCCACGCAGGCCCCCTCCCCCACAGCTCATCCCCACCCAGGATGGAGCATCCCAGGGGGCTGCTCTTGAGTGGTCCCCCCTCCCAGAGCCATCTCCTGGCCCATCCGAGACAGAGGGGCTCCTGTGGACCCCCTCCTCCCTCCCGAGCATCCCCTCCGCGAGCCAGGCTGCCAGCCTTTCTCTCTCCTTGCCTCTCCCGGCTGTGGATTTTGTCGAGTGCCATTAGATGGGTGGAAATCGCCCCTGAGCACCACCCCCAGGCCCTGGGAGTTGGAAGCAGCAAGAACAGCTGTGGGTTCCCTGGGGTGTGAGGAGGCACAGAGGGCAAGGGGGAGCTGCCCGGTGAGGTTTGGCAGCGTGGGCTGGGAAACACAATCAGGTGAGGGAGGGGAGCTGGGCTGGGGTGGGAGATACCCGCAGAAATCAGGCTGGAGAGGCAGCTGGGGCAAAATTTCACAGAACGGTAGGACCAAAGCGACCTTAGAGATTATAGATCTCCAGGAGACATCAGTCCAAGCCCTTCATCTTACAGATGAAGAAACTGAGGCCTGGGGAGATCAAATGATTCTCCCACAATCAGGCAGCTGCCCAGATTCCAAATCTTGACATTGTACCGTTCTACCACTGCCCTCTATAGAACTAAATGGTGCCTGAGCGCCTAGCTTTTTCATGCATTTGGTGGGGGGAGGGGTGGGTCTGGAACGTAAATTTAGTGAGAATGGTGGGCAGAACATTATTTCTGGTTAGATTCCACAAACATGTACTTATTTTGATGGATCTGGGTCCTCTCAAGGTTCCTAGGATAGCTAGTTGGTTCCTCAGTGCGACTAGGCCTGACCAAGTTCTCCTAAGACTTCACCCCAATCCTCTGGGGGGGGTTCTGTCCTGAATTCCATGTTATTGAGCAGTTTGGGGAGCAGGACTCTGGACACAAGGTAGAGGAAAAGGTAAACTTTCTCAGTTTACTTAGCCGAGCCATCCTTCTCCCCGAACCGCCAACCCCCAGGGAAGATGGGTTACCTTAGATCTGGGGAAAAGGAAGGCTCATGCCTTCTGAAAGCCAGGGTATGATGGGGGTCTGGAATTTGGGGTAGGGGAGAGGTTTGCTTCTTTGATATACCAAAGCAGAGAAGAGATGCATAATTCCCAGACTACCTTGATTCTAACCCCCACCACCATCCCCCATGCCATTCCTCCTCAGCTCTAGGCAGAAACTCTGCCCTCCCTCCCCTTTCCCTAGGGAATTTCTGTCATTGACCAGGTCCAAGGAATGTCCCCTGGCAAGAAATCCTGATTCCCTCAGCTGTCCATTAGTCAGGAATTGGAAGGAGCTGGGAGAATGAAAGCCCTTAGTTCAGCCAGGACCTATCCTCTCAGCTACCCAGTTGTTCCCAGGGCTAGCAAGAAGTAGAAAAGAGAAATTGTGTTTCTCTATTCCCAGCACTGTGTCCCCAACTCACAGCCTAGAGGAAAAGGGAGCAGCAGAACCCTACAGTGCTCTACAACAGTTACTGGCATCCACCTCCCCCTTGGCTGGGGGCTTCTCTCTCCCCCCCCAACACTGTGTTATTGCTTAACTGTCGATCCCCTATTTTGGAGTTTTCTTGGCAAAGATACTGAAGTTGTTTGCCATTCCTTCTGTAGCTCATTTTACAGATGAGGAAACTGAGGCCAGCAGGGTGAAGTGACTTGCCCAGGATCACACAACTAGAAAATGTCTGAGGCCAGATTGGAACTTAGGGAGATGTCTTCCTGACTCCAGGCCCAGTGCTCTCTCTCCTGCACCACCCAGCTGCTCCCCTCCCCCATTAATGTGTGTGTGTGTGTGTGTGTGTGTATGTGTGTGTGTGAATGTATTTACACATATAGACATATATGCGTGCGCACACACACACATATGCATGTGTGTGTATAACATCTCTGCACAAACTTTTTCTCCCAATACAATATAAACTCCTTGAGAACGTGGATTTTTTTTTCTTTTTTTATCTTTGTTTCTGCATAGTGCCAAGCGCACACTAGGCTAGGGGGCGAGAGCTAGGGATTGGCTGTATGATTTCAAGGGCATAAGCAGCTCCTGCTTAAGGAACCTCCCTTTACCTGGTGTAGAATGGCGCCATCCCTGCAATTTAGAGTTGCCTGAAGCATAATGACCTGTTATGTGTCAGAGGTGGTATTTGAACCCAGGTCTTCGTGGCACACAGTAGGCACTTAATAAATGTTTGATGAATAAATGAGCACTTAGATAAGCGTCCAGGGTAGTCTTGAATGCCTTCTCTCGCTAGCTCAGCTTTGTTGCTTGGGGAAGATGGGTTACCTTGGATCTGGGAAGAACAGTTGAGGGGCTTCCCCTGCAGACCCTCGGAACAAGATCACAGTTGAGCTGTGTGACTGAGACACCCTGCTTCATCACCCTCTGTTACCTCCTCCCTGTGGTTCCCAGTGTCTCAGGGTCTTCACACACATCCCTAGTATACTCTGCCTTTCCTCACTCCCTCTCACCCCTCTGACCATTCTCTTCTCTCCCAGCTGCCTTGGTCCCAGGTCCTCATGAGGATAGAATAGCAGCGCCTTCCTGGCTCTTTGGTCCCATGCATATCACCAGGGATATGCCATTGTGGTCACCATTCATTAAGCTCCTATTTTGTTCCAGATACTGGGAACCACAGACAAAAATGAAAGAGATTTCCTTCAATGAATTTCATGATGCTGAAGGGAAATAACGTGCAGAAATAGGTAGGAGACAGGGACTAGACCTGAGATTTCAGTGGTATACAGGAACTCTCAGGGTAGGAAATTCTCTCCACCACTGCAGGTTGGCACCTTTGCTACAACTTATATTCTTAAAGAATGGCCTAGGAATTAAAAGGTTAAGTTATTTGCCCAGAGTCACCCAGCCATTATTACGTTAACGTTGAACCTAGGCTCTCCTTGGCTTCAAGGCCATTTCTCTATCCGCTGTGTCACATTGCCTCTCAGTACATAGAGAATTGAATATAACACACACACAAATTAAAGGCAAAGCAGTAGGGAGGGGAAGGACTAACAACTGGGGGGAGGCAGGAACTGCAGTAATTGGTGTACACTCATGAAACAGGCAGGCCCCAATACTAGATCATTCTCCTCCTCATGAGGCCTCCTACCTTCCAGTTATAGCCCGTGATCCCAGAGTCCCTGGGATCCTCTGAGGCCCTTTGACTGCAGGAAGGCATTGATTTCCAGTTCTCTTGAAGAGCTAAGTCAGCTGACTTCTTAAGACTTCTGCCCTTCCCAGAAGGTTCTCTGGGAAGGGCAGGGGTATGCTGATAAATGTTTTAACACCTAGTTCAAAATAAGACAAAACCAAAAACCCTTAAAAATGTTCGTAAGACAACATTTCAAGTTTAATCTTCATTATTAATGTTTTCTTCATCCTTTTATTAAGTCTAAACAATCAATGAGGCAATAAATCAAGCCCTGATTTGTGGTGTTTGCTAATTTCTGGGGTATAAATACTCCCTGGAAATTCAACTATCAGCTCTGTGGATCAGTTCAAGCTGGCTTCAAGCACATCCCCAGGGGATTGGAGGTGGATGCGCTGGACTTATGGAACAGAAAAGGGCCCTTTGTGCCCTTTGGCCACAGTGAGCTGTTTGGGCTGGGAGCTGGGCTGAGGGGCAGTCATCTACTGAATGGGGTCTGTCTAGCAGGCAGGCCTAAACAGATTCCCTGGCTCCTAGAGAGGGAGCTGTGGACAACAAAGGTGGGCACTGGCTCTGGCCCTGTTCTGAAGGCCCTCAAGCTGACTCTAGGCTACCTCCTAGCATCCTAGCTCCTTCCACCTACCCAGGCCCAAACAAATGTTGGTGCCTTTCCCCTGAAGCAGGGCCTCTTAACCTTGCTTATGTCCTGTCCTGCTTTGGCAGTTCGGTGAGGCCCATGGAACCCTTCTCAGAATACTATTTTTAAATGCAGAGAATAGAATTGCGAAGAAAATAGAAAATAATAGAATTGCAAAGGAAACTGATTATGTTGAAATAGAGTTATCAAAATTAAAAAAAAACACACACCACAATCTCCTGGATCCTAGATTAAGAATCCCACCCTGCCCTAGAAGATCCCTCAAATAAAATCTCTGAAGATCTTTCTGCTTCTGTAGACTGGTAAGCCAGAAGCAGTGGGGAAGGGCGGATTGTAGTGATGAGGAAGGGCTTCATGGTGACTGTCTCTGCCTCTCCCCTAGGCTGATCTTTGGCACACTGTACCCGGCCTACTCATCCTATAAGGCTGTCAAGACAAAAAATGTGAAGGAATATGTGAGTGTGTTGGGTTCCCTGCCTCCTGAGGTGGGGGGATGGGTGTGAGGTGACCCCCCTCCCCAGGGTTAGATGGGGAGCTGGGGAAGAGGCATGTGTGGCCTACATGACTCCTTACACGTATACACACACATGCACGCGTATACACACACACACACACACACACACACACACACACACACACACACACCCTCTCCTGCTGTGCCCACAGGTGAAGTGGATGATGTATTGGATCGTTTTTGCCTTCTTCACCACTGCTGAGACCCTCACCGACATTGTGCTGTCCTGGTAAGCACTGTCCCCAGCCCACGTGTTCCCAAACCCCCTTCCTCCTATTCTTCAGGGTGCCTGACGTCAAGAGTCCCACCCACCTCCCCAGACTCTCTTGAGTTGGACAGATAATGGAGACTCCAGAGTCTAGTCAGAACATTTTTCCGAAGCTCTTGTACCCTGCGGCCAGTACAGGCGCTCATCTCCTTCCTCTTCTTATTATAGCAATAATAATGCCTCTCCTGTTTGCATTAGCATTTTATGTTTCTCAAAACCCTTTTAGATCCTTCATTAGATCATTATAACTGTCCTGAGAGATTAGGCAGGGCAAGATTTATTACCCCCATTAGACAGGTAAAGATACTGAAATTCAGAAAGGATAAATGACTCAGAGGCTGCGTGTTACAATGCAAAAGAAGGGAAGAAGTGAGTGTGTGCCGGGTGCTGTGCTAAGTGCTTAACAAATATCTCATTTAATCTTCATAACAGAGACAGGTGCTATTGATATTCTCATTTTACAGATGAGGAAACTGAGGCAGAGGCTACATGACTTGCCCAAGGGTCACACAGTAGGTGCCTAAGGATGGGTTTGAACTCAGATCCTCTTGATACCAGGCCACAGGACTCCATCCCCTGAGCCACTTAGCTGTCTCTTATTCACTGGGCTATCTAGCAGCCTTTAGAAAAGAGCATTGAACCTGGAGTCAAATGACCTGGAGTCAAAGCCTTCCTCTGACAATTTACTACTTGTGCATCCTGCTTTGGCAAATCACTTAACACCCCTGGGCCTCAGTTTTCCCATCTGTAAAACAAGGAAATTGGACTGAATGGTCTCTGGGGTCCTCTCTAGGTCTAGACATGTGGTATAAAGCACAGAATCTCAGATTTGGAAAGGACCTCAGAACTCATCGATTCCAAGCCATAACTGCCCCAGAATCTCCTCTACCATCTCCTTTATGATAGCTGTGTGGCCACCGTGAGAAACCTCAAATGATGGGAAAGTTCACTATCCACCCCAAGCATTAAATAACCCCCTACTATATTTTAGGCACCATGCTGGCCACTAGGGTACAAAGCTACTGAGAGAGGCAAATACTGTCCCTGCTCCCAAGGAGGTCGCAGTCTGGTGGGAGAGACAAACAACTATTTGGATGAGATAGATTGGATAAATTGAAGGTGGTCACGGGGGGAAGCATTAGATTAAGGAGGACTGGGAAAGGCCTCTTACAGGAAGTAGGACTTTAGAAAGTGAGACTTGAAGAAACCCAGGGGAAGCCAGGAGTTGAAATGATGAGGGAGAGGATTTCAGGTATGGGGGCAGTCAGTAAAAATTCAAAGAA
Source organism: Pseudochirops cupreus (assembly GCA_028627135.1). Lineage (NCBI taxonomy): Eukaryota > Metazoa > Chordata > Mammalia > Diprotodontia > Pseudocheiridae > Pseudochirops > Pseudochirops cupreus. The sequence continues at coordinate 322,448,823 of CM053581.1, read as the reverse complement.
TTAGCAGATGAAGTATCTGCAAGAACAGTCACTGGATTGCAGAGTACATGGAGGAGAGTATGTTTTTAAGAAAACTGCAAAAGTAGGAAGGGACAAGGATATGAAGACCTTTAAAAGCCAGAGGATTTTATATTGATCCTGGAAAATAATGTAGAACCAGCAGAGTTTGTTGAATTGGGAAGTGAGGGTGTAGTGGCATAGTCCAAGTTTTACAGAACAAATCCTTTTAAAGGGGATTTGTTCTGTGAAGTTTAGTCAGAGGGCCGCACTTGAGGACCTAAAGTGGCCACATGTGGCCTCCAGGCTACAGGTTCCCCACCCCTGGTTTAGGAGGAAAGATAATGAGATCGGTCTTGAACCAGCTAAATTTAAGAGGTCTGAAAGGCAGCTGGAGATGTGAGAGTGGAGGCCAGCAGAGGGCTTAGGGCAGGATAGGTAGATTTGAGAATCCTTAATGTAGAGATGATAATTAAATCCATGGGTTCTGATGAGATCACCAAGTGAAGAAGCACAGAGAAAAAAGAGAAGAGGGCCCAGGACAGAAGTCTTTGGGCTACCTACAACGGAGGGTGAGGATGTTCAGTCATTTCAGTCGTGTCTGACTCTTAATGACCGCATTTGGGGTTTTCTTGGCAAAGATACTAGAGTGGTTTGTAATTTCCTTCTACAGCTTATTTTACATATGAGGAAACTGAGGCAAACATGTGACTTTCCCGGGGTCATACAGCTAATAAGTGTCTGAGGCAAGATTTGAACTCAGGTCCTCCTGATTCCAGAGCCAGCACCACCCGTGCTAATGGGTCTTAACAAGCAAATGTTGGCAGGCAAGTGTATCACACACTGTTGGGAAGTCCAGCATGCGTCAACAGGAATATGTGCATATAGTGACTTGTTTACAATACAATACTATACGTATAAATGACACAATACCAGATCATCAAACTTTCAATGCAGGAAAAACCCACAAATTTACAATTATTAAATTAAATGTGTCATTTTAAAAAGTTATATTTTTTGAAATAATGCAAATTTTAAAAAACATTAAAGGGTTAAAGAAAGTAGATTTTCAGAGGGGCACTGAGTAGTTTTTTTTAAAAGGGGGCAGTAGGCTAAATAATTTTGGGAACCTCCAAAGTAGAGGGATTAGCCTTGGTAAGGAGTAAGACCCCTTCATAATGTGAGGCAGGAATGAAGGACAAGATAAGGGGTGGTAGAAGGCATCATGAGATGAGGAAGAGGAGAGAGAGAGGGCACGTTTCAAATAGCCTCAATTTTTTCTGTAAAATATAAGGTAAATTTCTCACTTGGGAGGGTGGGGAAGGGAGAGCCATAGGAGGTTTGAGGAGGAATAAAAAGTTTGGAAGTGCCACTGTGGAGAGTGGAATAGTGAGTTGATGAGGAAGATGCTGTAAGATTGCCTGGTGGTAGTAAAGGCCAATTGAGGTTATGTAACATAAATTTGTAACAAACCTCATCAGAACAGTTACATGATTTTCTCCACCTCAGTTCAGCAGCACATGTATAGAAGCAAAGGTGGCGGATGGTGAGAGTGATCCAAGGCTGAGGCTTGTCAGGGCAGTTTTTCAAAATGATAAGGATGCTTGGAAATCAAAGGAAGAGGACAATGTAGAGCTGAATTTGTTCACTAAGGGACCAAAGAGTGGCTAGTCCTGGGGAGATGACTTAGGAGAGAATTGAGGAAGGGGTGAAGGGATTGGAGGTTAGAGTGTGAATGGAGAATAAGGTTTTGTAAGGGAGGGCAGAGGGAAAGGTAGAAAGCCAATAGGTTATGGATGTTGGTAAGATTAAGGGTATGACCATCTTTGTTTATGGCTGAGGTGGGGTGGAGGCACTGAGGAGTAGGGTGTTTGGGGGAGAATCAGTATGTATGTTGGAGTCATGAGGGCAGGAATTGGTGAGAAGAGAAAGACTGTGAACCATGTACAGAATTCATTGAGAAAGTAAGGGGAGTAACCTAGAGACAGTAGTTACTAGGATTTTGGTTGGGTGATAGAGATAGTTCATGATAGCATGAACTTCAAAGGAAGAGAAGTTACTGAATGATAGGGGTAGGGAGAAAACCTGAAAGTGGCAATGGGGAGCAAGGAGTAGTCAACCTTCCCTGCCATGGACAGTGAGCTGAGGAGAATGAATGAAATATCAGCTAGTACTGGGAAGGCTGGGTCATGAGGAGGAAGCCAGATTCCAGGAACAGCTAAAAGATGGAAGGATTGGGAAAGGCAAAGATTTAGGATGAAGGGAAGTTTGTTGCCAATGGAATAGGCATTCCAAAGAGCGTAGTGGAAGGGGAGGGTAGTATTTGGTTGGAACTTTTCGGTAGAAGGGTTGAGGGGGATGGGAATGAGGAATTGACTGGTGGAGAATGGGGTTTGAATGATGACCTACAAGGGTTCAGAATCACTGAAGAAATCTGAGTTGAATGATGAGGTTAGAAGCCAGAATGAAGAGTTAAGAAAAGAATGAGAGGAAAGGAAATGGAGGCATAAATTGCAGACCACTTTCTCAAGAAGTTTAGCCATGAAAGACAGGAGAGTTTTAAGATGGCAGCTAGTGAGAAAGATGAGATCAAGTGAAGGTTAGTGAGAAAGAGGGGCTAGCACAGACAGCAGTCTGCTGGAGAAGACATGAAGGGACGGATGTGAGGTGGAGATGAAGGAGGAGATAATGGCAGAAGGCCACTGTGTTAGATGAGGAAATGGGAAGAAGAGGGGACTCTTGTCCAGTGGCCTTTATATTTTTTCAAAAATATCATGTTCTCAGGAGAAGAGGGTAGGGGAAGGGAGCCATGGAAGGTTTGAGAAGTGGGGCCAGTTGAGTTTATATAACAGATTTGTAGTGGATCCTGTCAGCAAGCTTTCGAGATTTCCTCTAGCTTAATTCAGCAGCACATGAAGGCAGCGGATGGTGGGGGTAATTCAAGGCGAAGGCTTGGTAGGGCAAAATCCTCAACAGGATAAAGTGGAAAGGGCCTAGAGAAATGAGGACAGAATGAAGTTGAACTGGTTTACCAAGGAATCAAGACAGGGAAGGTAGGAAAGTATAGGGGTGATCTCCTAGGAAAGGCCTGAGAGGTGGAAGGATAAAAATTAGCATTTATAAAAGGTTTTAAGATTTACAAAACACTTTACATATACAATTTTGAGTCATACAAAACCCTGAGGGAAGTGTTAATTTTCATCCCCATTTTACAAATGAAGAAACTAGGACTGAGAAAGGTTGCCTAGGCTCTCACACTTAGTAAGCATCTTGAACTCAAGTCTTCCTGAGTCCAACCTTCCATTCACCATGCCTCCTCGATCCTAGGTCAAACCCCAACCTTCCTGTTTGCAACTCTCCCCACTGCTCCCTGTTCTGCCTTCTGAGGCCCAACAAAACTAGTCCAATGTCTTCTTCTTCATGAGAATTCTTGAGATGCTTGAAGAGCACTTGCCCAGGGTCACCTAGCTATTAGTGATGGAACTAAGGCAGGAGCTCAGACCACCCGACCCCTTATCCAAGTCTCCCTCCCCAGCATCTTAATGCACTCTTTGGCCCTTTCCCAGGTTCCCTTTCTACTTTGAGCTGAAAATTGCCTTTGTGATCTGGTTGCTGTCTCCCTATACCAAGGGCTCCAGTGTGCTGTATCGAAAATTTGTACATCCCACACTCTCCAACAAGGAAAAGGTTTGGCCCCTGCTGAGCCTCCCTTCCCCTTTCAACCTTATGGAACTTTTCTCCCAAATCATTATCCAAGATGGGGGTGGGGGAAGGGGCTCAGTATCAGTCTGAAGCTTTTTGTCTCTGGGTGCCTTTGCTCTGGACCAGCAGCCTCAGGGGACTGAGGCACCCAGGTGGGCAGGCAGGCAGTGCCCAGGCTCTCCTCCAGGGCTCCCAGACACTACCACCTGGGTGGGGCTTGGAGGAAAGGCTCCATAACTTGGGATGGGACCTTTCATCAGAGGGGGCTCCACTCCTCACTCCATCCTCTTCCCCTGCCACAGGAAATTGATGAATACATCACACAAGCTCGGGACAAGAGCTATGAGACCATGATGAGGGTGGGCAAAAGGGGCTTGAACCTCGCAGCCAATGCTGCAGTCACTGCAGCTACCAAGGTAACAGAGGGACCAGGGTTAGGATGTGGGCTCATGGGGATTCCACCACTCTCCCTCTCCAGATGTGACGTCAGAAGGACATTTCCCCACATCGCCCCCTTCCTCCACAATGTCTCCTCTCCCTCTTGGCTCTGAGGAAAGTTTGTGCCCCTTCTCTGGGAGCCTGTCTTTTCTGTTGTCCACACTGGTTAGGGGGAGGCTTTCCCTCTTTGAGCATATGTGTATCACCTGTCCAGGGTCAGGGAGTGTTGTCAGAAAAGCTGAGAAGCTTCAGCATGCAAGACCTGACCCTGATCCGAGATGATGAAGCCTTGCCCCTGCATGGTCCTGATGGCCGCCTCCGACCCTCAGCCAGTGGCCTCCTGGACCCAATTGAAGATTTAGGTACCTGGCAGGGCCAGAAGGAGATGGGGGGGTGGAATTAAGGGGAGCAGCACCCAGGACGTAGAGGGACCCCCAAGACAGAGGAAAGGAAGAGAGGGCTGGGGCTAGAAGGGCTGGAGTAGATGAGTATCATGGTGGTAGGGGCACCCATAACAGTGCCTTTGTCTTTCTTAGCTCCCCAGGGTCTGTCTCTACATCTTCCCCCTTCCTTCTAGTCTTACTCTGGCTCTCCCCAGTAGATGACGCTGGCCTGAACCTTCGGTCCTCAAGTGGGAGCCAATCAGACACGCGAACAGAGGCCTCTGAGGACGACATGGGGGACAAGACGGCTAAGCGAGTCAAATCAATCAAGAAAGTGCCAAAAGCTGAGGTGAGGCCCAAAGGCCTTTGCCCCCCAGCTCCTTCTCCTATAACTCCACCCCACTGGGCTTTCTGACCTCAATTGAGATCCCTGCATGGAACAAGGGGAAAGGGAAAAGGTGATGAAGGATCTTAAAGGGGATTCTCCTAAGCACTAAACCCCATCCCCTTCCCTACAGCCAATCCCCAAGACACTGAAGACCCGCCCTAAAAAGAAGCCCACAAGTGGGGGAGAGTCAGCCTGATGTGAGCCTTCCCCCCCACCTCTGCGCAGAGACCCTGATGGGGGAGCCGTGTACAGAACTGCTGCTGCTTCCTAGATTGAGGGGTCCCCAGGGTGAGGGCCACTCTCAGGGATCCCTATCCTCAGGCATACCCTCCGTGGGAGCAGCCCCTGCCCCCACCCCTTTCTCTCACTGATTGAGTCTGAGGACCAAGATGGGAGATGCTGCCTCTGGGCTCTCCCAGTGAGGCGTCTGGCCAGGGTTGGGTGGGCAGGTATGAGGGATCACAGGTCTGGGAGCTGTTTAGAGTAAGCTGACTGGAGCCAGGCATTTTCTTGCTGTGGACCACTGGTTTGGGAACACAAGGGCCAAGGTTGGGGATGGGGGGTGGAAGAGGTTATGTTCATGGAAGAACTGCCCCCTTGGAATAGCAGTATTTGGGGCCTTTTTGGTTGGATGCTTGGTGTGTGCATGTGTGTGTGTGTGTGTGTGTGTGTGTGTGTGTGTGTGTGCATGTGCGCACACGCATTCCAGTAAAAGAAGGGTTCTGAGGACAAAGCCACATCCGGGGACTCATTAGAGCATCTCTTCTTTGTCTTTGTCCTTCAGCCAATTCCTTCTTGAGTGACTTCCCCCACTCTAGCCCACTTAGTGCCTTGCTGGATGCCATGGCATACAATGGAGGAAGGGGCTAAGGGCCAGAGGGTTCTTCCAGCCTTACCTCATAATTCTGCCCCTTCTCTACTCATCCCTTTTTTTAAATTAGAACTTGGCTGCCCTATATCCTCTGGTTGATATAAACTGGCTGAAAAATGGGCTAAGCCCTCCACCCACTAGATGTAAGCCCCCATGGAAAGTGGAGGGAGTGAGAACAATGGGACCATATGCCTCTAGATTGAAAGGGGTCAATAAAAGGAGCAATTTCCCATTGAAAGCCCCAAGTAACTGCAGCCAGGATCTGGGATGGGGTGGGGGGAGGGGGAGATCAGGGCCTACCTGAATCAACATTTTCCTTTGCTCTCCTCCCATAGGCCATTTCCTTGAATAATCCCACTTTTCCTCTCCCTTCCCCTCTCAACTTTTCCGCTCCCCCAGTTTCTATTCTTCTAGTTCCAAGGATGAGGGTAGGGGTGGGGAGAAGGGTCCCTTGGGATGTTCGAAGAAGCAACATAGCAGAGACTAACTTGGGCGTGGAGTGGGTAAGGGTGGGAGGGGAGGGGAGCGAGTGTGTGCTCGTTTGTGTGTGTGTGTGTATGTGAGCGAGTGTGATGTTTCAGGTGGGGAGCTTTCCTTGGAAAGCCAGACATGAGGCAGGACAAAGTGTGGGTTCTTGCCAGGACACACACATGTCCCAGCTATGCAGTCTCATCTCCAGGCTAGGAAGAAGAGGAAGGCACTTGTTTACAAGCATTCATGTGTTGCTTCTTGGTTCTGTGTCTTTACCTCTGGGTCTCTTGGTCTTGACCAGTGTCTTTGTATCTCTGTGCTTGTGTCCCCATGTTCCTTACTCCCTTCCATCCCTCCTTGGGGGGGGGGGGGGGGGGCGCAACCATACAGTTCATGTGCCTGAGGCTCTAAGAATTTTTTTCTAGTTGCCATTAGGCCTGCTCTGTTTCCACACTCCATCCTGCAGCTACCCCAGGCTCCAGCTCCTGTTTGCCTTAGGAGAATTGTGAGGTCGGGATGGGATGGTGGGAGGCACTCCCCAAGCTCTGGTCCTGACTTCCCTCCCATCTCCCTGCAAGTACATTCCTGTCTGGGCCTTACCAGGAAGGAGAGAGCAGAGAGAAGGGATTCCCAGGGGGCCCTCCTCCACAGAAGTAGCTGCTGGTGGGAACAGGACTTGGATTGGGGTGCCCTTCCCTTTGCTCCTTCTCTGCCCTAGCCTTACCTTTAGCTACTGTCTTTCCTACTTCCCCAGCAGTGATTATGGTGAACTGACCCCAGACCAGGAGGATTTTAAAAATTCTGTCCTAGGTCTTCCAAAAGTGGAGTAGGTTGTGGAGCATGTGTACGTGTGTATGTCTGTATGTCTGTGCATGTGTGTGCGTGTGTGTGTGTGTGCCGTGCATTGGGGGAAGTGAGGAAAGGGAAAGCTTGGACCCTTGGCCAAGGGATGATCCAATAAACTAAAATTCAGCACCCTTTTGCTTCTTTGTTCCCCGGTCCAAATGGAAGGCGGGGGGCAGGCCTGGGAAGAAAAGCAAAGATTTTCACTGCCTCCTCAGGCATGTAGCCCAGAGGAAAGAAGAGGGGAACCAGCTCTATTCCCCAACCAAACACTGTAAGTTTGGAAAGTCAGCAGAAGAATTAGGGTGAGGTAGGACTGGAGTCAGCTCTTCCCCAAGAAGATACAGACGTTCATCTATGAGACCATGTTGGATTAGTGGAACTGAGCCCCCTGGTCCATGTCACTGACCAAGCAGAACCCAAGGAGAAGGGCAGCGGGGAGTATGTGTCCTTGAAGGGGGTAGGGGCACGTTAAGAGGTGATCCGTTCCTTCTCCCCACCTCCTGAGGCCGAGAGATGCAACAGGAGGGTTTCGAGTTAGACATGGGGAGAGCTATTCGAGAACGAAGAGAAGTGAGACCCTGAAACGTTGTCTAGGCTGGGGGTCACAGCGGTCTCCCCCTGGACTGGACAGTTGGGCATAGATAAGAGGACCTCTCAACTCTCCCTGAGCCCCACTGGGGACAGGACCAAACTGGCGCCAGAGCAGTTCTTTGGCTTAGGCCTCCCTGTGCCTGTGCCCCTGCCCCTCCCCCGGTGGGGAGACAATGTGGAGGGAGGGCAGGAGGGCGAGCCTGGCAGGGGCAATGCTGAGGCAGCACAGCTTTTAAAGGGCTGCAGCTGGAATTCTGAGAACAAAGATCAGAACCCCTGGGAGGCCTCACTGGGGGAGGGGATTCAAAATCAGGCCGCAGGCCATCGATGTCCAGGGTGAGTCCATTCTGGAACGTGGACAGAGGAAAGAGAGAGAGGGAAACTAAGGGGAGATAAGCCCAGGGACCCCTAAAGAGCTAGAGACAGATGGAGAATGAGGTCCAGAGAGAAGAGACAGAAGCAAAGAGGGAGAAAATGGTGAGAAAGGAAAAGTCGAGGGACTCAGGTTATTGAGAAGGTGTAGACTCCCGTTCCCCTGGCCCCAGCTGATAGGGAAGGAGCTGGGGAGCTGTAGGTGATGCCAGAGAGGTAGTGGGAGAAATCTGAAGAGAACAGCCTCTGGCCTAGAGCAGGGTGTCAAAGACATCCAGAGAGAAGCAGATGGGGAGACATGAAGAAGTCCAGGGGAGGGAAAATGCTTGAGAAGGAACAGGGCGCTAGTAGAATCAGAATTGAGCCCACCTGGCTTTAGGGGAAAGCAGTGAGCAAGATGGAGGCCATGGGGGGTCCAGGGGGGGAAAAAAGGTCAGAAGAGAAAAGGGAGATGACTGGGCCACGGGCCTAGAGAGAAGGGGCAGCGACAGCCTGGGCTGGGGCCAGGGACAAGGCAGGGCAGGAACAGGCCCAGACAAAGTCTAGTTCAACTGTGCTGTAGAGAAATCTCAGAAGAGAGAGGAGGAAGGAACCTGAGCAGCAGGAAGGGTACCAAGCAAGGGGGAGGGAGTCAGATCCTGAGGGCAGGTGCCCAGATGGAAGGGGGAATTGTCCTGGGAACTGGATTTTAGCATACATCTGAAGGAACACAGAAGCTCATTGAAGTGGGAGGAGAGGGAGAGAGTTAACCTAGGAATAGGGGAGCATTCAAAACAGGTCTTGGGACTTTGGTCTAAAGGAGATGAAGAATGAGGGTGGTCAGTGTATGAGAAAAGAGATTAGAGTGGGGTAGTGACTGAGAAGGGGCCGTTGGGTGGTGCAGTGGTAGAGCACCAAGCCTGGAGTCAGAAAGACTCATCTTCCTAAATTCAAATCTGGCCTCAGTCACTTCCTAGCTGTGTTACCCTGGGCAAGTCACTTAACCACTGTTTGCCTGTTTCCTCATCTGTAAAATGAACTGGAGAAGGAAATGGCAAACCTCTCCAGTATCTTTGTCAAGAAAACCCCAGTCATGAAGAGCCAGACACGACTGAAACAATTGAACAACAGCGACAGAGAAACATGGGAAATGAGAAAACAACCAGGGCCACCTTCCCAAATAGCTCAGCACGCTCTGCCCATGTGAGGCACAGGGCCCTCTTCACTGTCATCATACAGATTTATAGTAAGAGGCATAACCACAGCAGGCCCAGGCAGAGGGCACTGGAGGACAGGAGAAACAGAACTCAAAAAATCCTCCACCAGGCCCCCCGAATCACCCCTTGCCCAACCTGCACTCCCTGACGTCACAGGCATGTTAATAGCAGAGAAGCAGCAGAGACTGTCTCAGTCCCCTCAGTGATTTAGAATGGGCAGAGGGCGGTCTCTCACATAAGTTATGCCCAAAGGAATTGAGGAAACCCTGTGGGGTGAGTTGATAGAGGAGACAGGAGAAACTTGCTGGGAGGACTCCCTTTGGAATCTCCATATTAAACCAGGCTCATGAAGGTCGTTCCCTTCACCCTCTGCTCCCCTCTCATTTCAGACAGCATTCCCTTTCTGAAGGTCCCCAAAGAGGGAGAGGCCTCGACCTTTGTTATGGTTACCAAAATAAGATTCCCAGGGGCAGCCAGGTGTTGCAGTGAATATAGCACTGGCCCTGGAGTCAGGAGGACCTGAGTTCAAATTCAACCTCAGATACTTGACACAAAACTAGCTGTGTGACCTTGGGCAAGTCATTTAATCCCAATTGCCATGCTTTCCCCCCTTCAAAAAAATAAAATAACAAAGCGTCTAACCTAACTCTCTCTTCAGGGTCTGCACCAGGCCACACATGTCCCTGTGATAGTTGATGAGAAATGAAGTCATCTTTACTTTCCAGGTGTTTGTGTACCAGGGTTTTCCTCGCCAGAATGAGCAAATCTAGGCTACCAGGCACATCTGTCCGTTTCCATGGAAACACCCAGGGCTTCTAGAACTACAGCCTTGTTTCTATGCTATTAGTGCAGTGAGGGAAAAGATAAATGGAGGTTGTTTGGAAGACATTAGGAAGAAGCCTCTGGCTCTGGCCCAAATCTTCCCTCTCTCCTCCCTTGCTCCTCCACCCAGGACTGCATGACAGCCCAGCCGATCTCCTCCATCCTGTTTCACTCCTCTGGGCAGATAGCAGCAAGGAAGTGAGAGATGAGCAGAGGTGAGTGGAATGAGCTAGCTGTGGAAGGGCAGCCAGTAGGAATCCAGTCCCCTCCCCAGCTCAGGAATACCCTGAGCTCATCCTCAGGGGTCCAAGGAAGATGAGGTGGGAGCTGTGGTCCATCTGCACTACTTCCCCCAGCTTGAGACCCCGTCCTGCACCATGATACTTCCAGGCCAGTATCAGTGCCCACCAATACCCAGCTCTGGGCTGCCTTTTTCCTTGCCTGTAAAAGTCCAACCCTTGAGCAAACATTGTTCCATTGGGATTTCCAGCGTGTGATGTGAGAAGAAAGCCGGCAAGATCTCAGAACCTAGGTTTGATTCTAACGTTGCTGCCCAGAACTATGGTCCTTGCATTGCATACAGTCAGTCGAAAGGTGTTGGGAAACAAGCAATGAGGAGGTGGAGGAAAGAGACTGTATCTAGGCTAAGAGAAGGAGCTCAATTGCCCTGCTCCCAGGCAGAAAGATCCCCTTCCCCATTGGTCAGTTGTACCCCTCCTCTTCTTAAAGGCACAGAGAAACATGATGTCACATCTGACTTCCCTAACCAGGTCTCTAACCTCGATTCATCTCTTGCTGTTTGAAGTTCAAGTCCCTCCCCTTGGGTTTGTCCTCTGTGGAAACAAAACAGACATGTCTGACCTCTGTGACACTTCAGAGAAGGGGACGACAGCTCCTCCCCCACCCTCCCCACGCCCACTCCAGCCTTTCCTCGTCTGGGATAGGTCAACCGTGGCCAGGTACTATTGCCTGCTGGGTGACCACCCCCGGCCCTTCCTCTCCCCCCTCTCCAGGTTTGCATTCCCATTCTCCCCTGGAATCAAAGCCTGCCTGTAACTAATGGGAAAGTCCACGAGGTGGCACTGCTTCCCCCTCTATGCTTTCCCCAATGCAGCCCAAACCACAGGTATCCAGATTCCTGATCCCAAGCTGAAAGAATAGTCTTGTCTTTCAGTGCAAACCTTTGGAAGGGTTCCTCGTCCTATGCCCCAACTTACCCAGGACTCATAAAAAGACAAGGCAGTAAAGATGGCTTTTCTGAAGAGCAGCCTTCCCTGTCAGGCAGCTAGGGACTACAGGGGTGGGGAACCTGCAGTCTCAAGGTCCTCGAGTGCAGCCCTTTGAAGGAACTAAGGATTGCACTTCAGGGCCTAGGACCACACGTGGCCTCGAGGCTGCAGTTTCCCCACCAGTGGACTAAGAGATTCTCTCTTAGAATAGCTCTCACCTTGTCCCCAGCTCCCCAACCCCAACCCAGCAGAGCTCTTTCAATACCTATTTTCCCTGCTTGATCACTCCCCCTGTCAACGGTTTTTGAGAGGAGGATGTTGACCAGACCTGTAGCTTCTTTCTAAGGAGCTCTGAGTGAGGGATTCCCCTCTACACATGTAGATTGTCACCCAGTAACTTCACAGCTAGTATGTGCCAAAGGCAGAATCTGAACTCAGGTCTTTCTGACTCAGGTCCCTCTCCACTATAACTTGTAAAGGGGAAGCAAGGTTGCTGGTTGCTGTGTCTCCCCTTGCACTATGACCCATACTGGCTATGAGACCCTAGGAACGTCACAAACCCTCAATCCCCCTCTAAGACTACAATTTGCAAAGATGGGGATCTGCACTAGTAGGGCAAGTTCCTCACCAGGTGCCCTGTACACTGATAAAATCATAGGACCATAGGTCCAATTAAAAAAAAATACATATACACACACACACATATGTATGTATCTGCTCAAAAAACAGGGGTATGACCAAGATGCTCTTAGAAATTCTCTGTCAGAGCAAGGAATAGTTTACCTATCAGATCTATGGAGAAATGAAGAATTTATGGCCAAACAAGGGCTAGAGAACATGATGAAATATAAAATGGATGATTTTGATTACATTAAATTAAAAGGGTTTTCATAAACAAAACCAATGCAACCAATATTGGAAGGAAAGTAGAAAGCTGGGAAACAAGTTTTCCAGCCAATGTTTTCGATAAAAGCCTCATTTCTGAAATACATAGAGAACTGAGTCAAATTTATAAGAATTCAAATCATTCCCCAACTGATAAATGGTCAAAGGATATGAACAGGCAATGTTGAGAGGAAGAAATTAAAGCTATTTATAGTCATGAACAATGACCTAAATCACTATTGACTAGAAAAATGCACATCAAAACAACTCTGAAGTATCACATCACACCTATCAGATTGGCTAACATCACAAAACAGGAAAATGATAAATGTTGGAGAAGATGTAGGAGGAGCATTGGAACACTAATGCTTTGTTAGTGGAGTTGTGAACTGATCCGACCATTCTGGAAAGCAATTTGGAACTATGTCCAAAGAGCTCTAAAACTGCACATATTCTTTGACCCAGCAGCGCCACTTCTAGGTCTGTATCACAAAGAGATCATAAAAATGGCGAAAGGACCCACATGTACAAAAATATTTATAGCAATTCTTTTTGTGGTGGCCAAAAAAATGGACATTGAAAGGATGCCCATTAATTAGAGAATGGCTGAACAAATTGTGGTATATGAATGTAATGAGATACTATTGTTCCATAAGAAATGATGAGCAAGCAGACTTCAGAAAAACCTGGAAAGACTTACATGAACTGATGGTGAGTGAAGTGAGCAGAACCAGGAGAACCTTGTACACAGTAACAGCAACATTGTGCCATGATCAACTGTGATAGACTTAGCTCTGCTCAGCAATAGAGTGGTCTAAGACAATTCCAAAAGATTCGTGATGGAAAATGCTAACCACATCCAGAGAAAGAACTATGGAGTCTGAATGCAAATTGAAGTATATACTATTTTCACTTTTTTTCTTTCTTGTGTTCTTCTCCCGTTTTGTTCTGATTCTTCTTTTACAACATGACAAATGTAGAAATATGTTTAACATGATTGTACGTGTATAACCTATATCAGATTGCTTGCTGTCTTGGGGAGGGGGGAAAGGAGGGAAAGAGAGAGGAAAATTTAGAACTCAAAATGAATGTCGGGGGCAGCTAAGTGGCATAGTAAATAGAGCACTGACCCTGGAATCAGGAGGATCTGAGTTCAAACACTTACTAGCCTTGTGACCTTGGGCAAGTCACTTAACCCCAATTGCTCTGCCTTCTGCCCTCCAAAAAAAAAAAAAAGAATGTTGAAAGATATCTTTACATGTAATTGGAAAAAAAAATTAAAAGGCTGGAAGACATAGGGCCCCTAAACCTTATATAAGCATCCCTTTGGGTCACATATTGACAGTTTTAAAATACATTATTAGCTCTATTTCATAGTATTTTTAGTTATTATGTTAAATATTTCCCAATTACCTTTTAATCTGATTTGGGCTGCATTTGGGAGTGTTGTAGGCCATATGTTCGACACATCTGATTTAGATACTAAGGGCTTCTGACACAGCCCCATGATCACATAGCTAGTACATATCAAAGGCAGAACTGGTATCCAGGTCATTTTGGCTGGCTCTCTTATTCATTACACCACGAAAACCTTAAAGTAGTATGTAAACATTAGCCTTATTGTTACCATTAAAAAAAAAAAGAAAGAAATGGGGGCATTTAGGTGGTACAGTGAATAGAGCACCAGCCCTAGAGTCAGGAGGACCTGAGTTCAAATGTAGCCTCAGACACTTGACACATTTGCTATACACTTACTAGCTGTGTGACCTTGGACAAGTCACTTAACCCTAATTGCCTTGCCTTCCCCCTCCAGAAAAGAAAAGAAAAGAAAAGAAATTCTCTGTTACCCCCAAGGTGATAGATTCTCAAATTATGGAGGTGGCTAGCCACTGTCAACAGGGTGAAAGCTGTCTTTGGTGGAGAGTGAAACAGACACCCCAGTACACAAGTGCCACCCTCCAATCCCATGTCAGGCCTTCAGAAATGGTGGTAAAATTACACTATGCACCAAGTTTCAGAACCTGTACATAAAGTGCCAGGTGAGCACTGAAGTTTGCTTAATTAAGCCTTAGTGGCACCCCTCCTCAGGACTCATTCCAGAGGAGATAAGCATGATTGAGGCAGGTTAAGCCCAGGAAACCTCCAGACTCAGAGCTGCAGGTCCTCCAATCCAAGTACTAGGGCTGTAGACTCAAAATCATTCCCAAATTCTATATCTTCTTAGCATATTATTCCTAGATTGTCAAAATGCACGTAACCCAAGGGGCTTTGTACCTTTTCTCCCTGCCTGTCTCCTTTCTAGAGATTCTATAGCCCCTGCTCTTCTTCCTCCCGTGTCTCCCATCATAGTCCTCTTTCTTACCAGAGCTTTACCTAAGAACCAATCCTTGGTCAAATTTGGCTTGTGAAGACTGCTCCCTATTCTCATCTATTTGCTGACATTGACACAGCACTTCACAAGTACAAAGTGCTTTACATCTCATTTGATGTCCTCCCAGCAACCTGTGAGGTAAGTGCTACAGGTATTATTATCCCCATTTTGCAGATGAAGAAATTGGGGCTTATACCAGCAAGTATGAGTGGTGGGATTCAGACTTAGACCTAACCCGATTCAGAGAACAACTGTACTCTGCATTGCCTCGTTCCTCATTTTTAGATCCCAGCCAGGGCCCTTTGGAAGCACTGGAAATGATTCAAGGAAGCTGTCAATTCACCCCACTCCTGCCCTACCAGTACGGTAGTGGGGGTTCCTTCTTAAACTGTTCCCAACCTTGGCTGTCCCACTTGTTACACAACATGGGGGGGGGGCAGTCAACAAAATGATGCTATGCATCTGAGTCACACCTGAATATGCATGGCTGTTTTCTCACTGGCCTCCTTTAGACACCACTGTCATTCAGGGCCCCGGAGAGGTGTTGAGAAAAGAAGTGCCATCCAATGGGTGATGCGTCACTCCCCACCCAGCCATGTCCTAATCCTCTACCTTTCCCCCATTGATTCTCCTTTGACTTTTCTCTCTTCAGTTACGTGAGCTAAGATTATGCCACAACCTTCTTTTCTCCCCCAAGAATTAGGGGTCATCTGGTCTAATTCTGTAACTCTAAGTGTCCTCGACAGATGGGGGGTGGGGGTGGGGAGGAGGGAAGAGCTATATGCAAAAAGACTGTCCATATCTCTCCTTGGAATCCTGTCACACAAGCAAGACATTCTTCTTAATAGCTAACCCTTGTCCCTGTTGCTACAATCTGAGCCCATTTTCTCCAGTCCATCCCCTTATAGCCCCAGCTTTCCAAATAGGGTAGGAATGGACTTAAAGCTACCTAGAGAGCTAGATTCCCTTCCTCCCCAAATGCTGAAGATGGATGGCCTCACTGAGGCTGCTTCCTCCTTTGAGCTCTGCCTGATCTGTAGTGGAGAGAGGGCCAGCCTTGGAGTCAAAAAGACTAGGGTAGGAGCATCTAGGTGGCACACTGGATAGAGTACCCTGGAGTCAGAAGGATCTGAGTTCAGATTCGGCCTCAGACACTAAACACTTACTAGCCATGTGACCTTGGGCAAGTCACTGAACCCTAATTGCCTTGCCTTCCCCCCTCCAAAAAAAAAAAAAGAATGAGGGTTCAGGTCTTACCTCTGACACAAACTATGGACACAGACCTAGTATCTCAGGCAACTCTCTAAAACTTAATAAGTTACAAATAGTCTCATTGCATCAGTCAGTAGAGGGGGGTTTCCACTTGACGAGCTCCCCACACTGATGAAACCACAAGGTGTCTATGTGTATGGATATATAACATGTCATATATGTGGTGTGGGCACATAGACACACGTATATACTTATGTATGTATGCACATGATACATGCATGGTGGGCGTGGCTATGTACTTCACATGCATATATACACGTGTATAAGCTTCAGGAATCTACAGGTACATCTGTTTACATATGGGCATGTACAAAGTTACATGTATTTATTGGCATAATATCTTCTCAGCTGAGTCTGACATGATTTACACATTCTTAATAAATAAACTTTAATCTCCCATTCAAAAAAGCAATACTTATGTATCTTGTAACTAGAGAAACCGATGTCTGGGAAAGGTGAATATCGATTCTTTATTTTATTTTATGTCATACATAAATATACACACATATACATACATATGTATATACGAATGCATACATTCAAAAAAAACTACCAAGGTTGTCAAACTTTGATAATATATGTAAAACACTGAAAGTTTAGAAACTTTCAAGTACCATGATTTGGGGTTTTTGTTGTTGTTGGGTTTTTTTGCTTTTTGGAGGGGGGCAGGGCAGGGCAATTGGGGTTAAGTGACTCACCCAAGGTCACACAGCTAGTAAGTGTTATGTGTAGGAGGCGGGATTTGAACTCAGGTCCTCCTGACTCCAGGGCTGGTGCTCTACTCACTGAGCCACCTAGCCACCCCTAAAGTACGATGTTAATGCAAATTAGTATTACTCAAATCTATTTCTTTCACTAAGGAATTCTTGGTCCCCAGCTCCTTAGAGGAAAGGAGGAGAAACTGTGGTCCAGGTCCATAGCCATAGAACCAGCCTGGCCTCTTTACTCTACCTCATCTTGTCAGTTCCTCCCCACGATCTCTCTATTGAGCACCACCACCCTAATTCAACCCTCCCCTTTCCCCTGAATTACTACAGAGTCTCCTAGTTGGACTTCCTGCCTCCAGGCTCTCTCTGGTCCTGTCTATCTTCCACTCACTGCCAAATGCATAGATTCCTAAAGCTCAGGCTGGCCTGTGTCTCTCCTCTGCTGAAGAAACAGTAATGGCTTGCTATTGCCTCTAGGATAAAATATATCCTCCTCTGCCAGTCATTACTCTTCCCATTCTGACTCCAGATTGATTTACTGTTCTGGCCAGACTGGCCAACCTTCTGTTCCCTGTAGACGACATTCTTTCCCTCCTGTCCCTCTCCCTAGGCCTGGAACACTCTTCCTCCTTACTTCCACCTCTGGGCATCCCTGGCTCCCATCAAGGCTCAGCCCAAGGATTACCTCTTAGTAGAGATCCTTCTGTATTTCTCCAGTTAGATTGAGTACTTTTCCTCCTCGGATATTACATTGTATTTACCTGGCAAATATAGCATAGTATACATAGTGGCTAGAAAGCAGGCCTCAGATTCAGGAATTCTCACCTTTTAACACAATCTGGTGGTAACTTCTGGGCAAGTTAAGTAGCCTGTCAGCACCACAGGCATCATCTCTAACACTATAAATTGCAAGATAGTTGCCCATCTGGGTGGAAAGAAGGAGCTTCCTCTCCAAGGATTCCCTGGGTCTATGAAATCACAGGTCCTGACTAAAACTAAAATGTTTTACTTACTCGGGATCATAGATCATGAGTTGGAAGGGACATCAGCAGCAATCCTCAGAGTTCAATCCTCACAGAACTTGGCATTAGGAAAACCAGTTTCTAAAAATGTGCTACCCTGAGCAAGTCACTTTTTCCCGCGTTGTTGCAAACTAAGTGATATGTAAGTGCCTGTTATTATTATTCTTTGCTATTATTATTAACAGTTCAAGGGACTTGCCCAAGGTCATACTAGCAGTCATTGGCATATGTGGGATTTGAGCCCAAAGCCTCTAATTCCGGTCAGCTCTCTTCCTTCTTATCTGTACACATATTGTTTCTTCACAGTAGAATGTAAGCTCTGTGAGGGCAGGGACTGGTTCATTTGCATCTATATCCCCAGAGCCTAGCTCAGTACCAGGCATTACATGCCTAATAAGCATTTGCTGAATTGAGGACAGAGAGCATTTATAGTCATTTACTCCGGCACCAGCATACATACACACACACACACACATACACACACACACACACACACACACACACACACACACACCATTATTCCTTCTCTTACTTTTTTTAAGTGAATGACAGGCCCAGCTTTGTAGACCTAGAATTGCAAGAAAACCTAGAAATTGTCTACTCCAGCACCCTCACTTTAAAGATGACACTGAAGATCAGTCAGGTTAAATGATTTGCCCAAGGTCACACAGGTACTAAGTGGGAGCCCCGGGATTCACACTCAGGTTCTTCGACTCCAAAGTTCAGTGTGCTTTGTGCTTATCAAACTGCCTTTTAAACTGCCCTTCATTGAGGAAGGAGGGGGGAGGGAGAAAGCCAACCCTAAGATTAAGGAGCTACTTTCCAATGTGAGTGCAGAGAGCCCTTGTGAATGGGGAAAATGCCCCTGTTGTTTTCCCCCTGCCTCGGGCTAGAAAGAGAGAATGGTGAGTGGATTCTCTCTTCCCATCCCCAGCATACAAAGTAATGGAAGGCTGTCTTCCAGTCACTTCCAATTCTCACTTTAATACAAAAGCTAAATTGGGAAGAAAAGCTTCTTCACACTCCCAATTTAGCCTGGGAGAGAAATCAAGAAAGTCCTGATTGTTACCAGGGGAAGACAGAGGGTTGGGGCTGGAGCCAGAGCAGGAGGGCTGACGTAGAGAAGGATCTACCTGGAATAAAAGGCGGGTTGGGTGGCTGAGTGGGGGGAACCCTCCATGGCTGCAAAATGAAGCCCACCCTCAAGGAGCTGTGCTATCAGGGCTGGCTAAGAGGGGGGGCCCAGAAGCCTCTTATCCCTGGTCATTTCATTCATTCCTTCCTCAGCTCACTGGGCGGCGTAGCCTCATCTTCAGATGTAAGTAGTACCGCCGAGATTGGGGTCCCCAACCACTGTTAACAGAGGCGAGGCCAGGCCCTCCCTCAGGCTCAGCATCCTGCCAACTCTGCTCACAGCTCAGGGCACCGGCTTGTATCATCTTGCTTCTACTGATTGCAGCTGATCGCCTTGCTTTTTCTCAATTTTGTAACTCTTTACTTGAGGCTGTTCCTCTTCACTGGAGTTGACTTCCTCCCTTATTAACTTTATATCTATCTATTTGATTATCTGGGCTAAAGTTCTTCCTGCTTCCTGGTGTATATGTATCACCCAGTACATCTCCTCTCCTAACCTATCGTCTGTCCTCAGCATAATCTCCAGTCACTACTCACCCTCCCTGCCTCCCCTTGCTCTGGCCTCACTTTCTTGCCTTCAAAATCTTGTCCCTTCATCCGTTCAATTTTATACTGTCCTTGATCCCTCATCCAACCCTCCCACCCCTACCTATTGCCCCTCCTCACTTTCCAAACTCCAATTTCGGATTACTCCCACCACCCATCTTTTCAGCTCCTATTCTCCTGCTGAGCACTGCTATAGGTAGTTTCAAAGCTATGCTAGCTGGTCCAATGTAAATTTATCTTACCTAATATCAGCTGAGGGCAGTTTAGTGGCGCCACAGTGCACAGAGCACCAGCCTGGAGTCAGAAAGATTCATTTTCCTGAGTTCAAATTTGGCCTCAGACACTTAGTAGCTGTGTGACCCTGGGCAAGTCCCTTAACTCCTTAACTCTTTTTGCCTCAGTTTCCTCTATAAAATGAGCTGGAGAAGAAAATGACAAACCACTTCAGCATCTCTGCTATCTCTCAAAGGGGGTCACAGAGAGTCGGACACCACTGAAAAATGACTGAACAACACCATCAACTGAGGATTTACTGCTGCATGCCAGTTGTTGTGCTCTTCCCTGTTGGATTCTCTACTGATCTCACCAAATCAGCTGTTCCAAACTTCCTTTTGTCTCCCCCCTCCCACTTAGCAGAGGAATTTTATAATTCATTCAAAAAAAAAAGAAAAAAATGAAGGTGTTCAGTCATGAATCCTTTCCTTTCCTCAGCTTTATATCACAAATCCTCTCAATATCAACCCCTATTTTCTTTTCCTTTTGCACTTATCTTGGAGGAATTAGCGGTCTTTCACCTTAGTAAAGCCAAACCCTCTGATTATGTTCTTTATCCCTTCCTCTCAATTATCACCCCCCACACTAATTTTCTACCTCTCCTTATCAATAGACTCCTACCATGCTGTTTGTAAAGATGGGGGTCTTATAAAACCTTTTCTTGACTCCCCCCTCTCTCAAACTATCATCTCTCTCCCTCTCCTTCTCCCCTCCCCTCCCCTCCCCTCCTCCTTTC
>CM053581.1:322408449-322428071 GCA_028627135.1 Pseudochirops cupreus | reverse complement strand
GTGATCCACTCTCCCAAATGCTCCAGCCAAGGCTGGTCAGGGCCTCCGTGGGGCTAAAACCATGGGCTCAGGGGGGGATGGAGGGCTGGGTTCTTCTCCCAGCATGCTCTGATGAACCCTTTCTGTCAGCCTGCCAGGCTGCCTTCAGTGGGAGATTTGTTTCTCTCTGTCACCTTGTGGCTTCTGTAGGTCTAAAATTTGTTTAGAGTCATATTTTATAGGTATTTGAGGTGGTTATGAGGAGAGCCCACAGTGTATTCTTGCTTCTATGCTGTCATCTTGGCTCCTGAGAAGAATTTGGAAATTTTTTTAAAAATAGTGAGTTTTTAAAATAAATAATTAATCCTATATATTTTGTTGCATGCATTTTTAAAATGTTAGTTAGAAAAGGGATCCAAAAGTTTTGCTAGACTGCCTAAAAGGTCCATGACAAAACAAGATGAAGAATTCCTGTTCTAGAATAAGATGATGTAAAGTGGGGTTGACTCTCTTTGAATCTAGGAGCCTGAAGTTCCAGAAGCAACTGTGGAGCTGGAAGAGACAGAAATCTTATGAAGCGTTCTCTTCTGTCCCACTGTCCCCAACTCTGCCAACCCCTCATGTTGGAGGAGGGCATTGAACTCCACCAATGAGGAGAGAGCCCCATAGCATTGAGCTTTGGGACCCAGGTTACACATAGAATCATGAATCTAATGTAGGAAAGGACCTTAGAAGGTCATTAGTCTAATCCCTCATTTCACAGATGAGGAAATTGAGGTCCAGGGATTTGAAGTGACTTGCCCAAAGCCACACATATTATCTGTGATAAAGTCAGGATTCTAGCCCAGGTCTTCCAACTCCAAATCCACGTGGGTCTAGTCAGTGCCCAGTTTTGTGGCTCTAAGACCTTCTAGTCAGAATCTGAGGATTATGTGGGATCCTCCCTCCCAGTGGAGACCTAGATCCCCAGAATCCTTCCCTAGTGATACTGTTGTCTCAATGCCCACTCCTGGCACAATTGGCTGGGCCTGGTCTAGCTCTCAGCTCATCCCTGAGGTTTGGCTGCATTTTTCTTTGTCTGTCCTGCCTTGAGACCTAGCCCCGACCTCCTTAACCCAAGGACAGACAGCCATTAGCTGCTTCCCTCTAGAATTTCTTGATTTTACTTATTTTGACTGATCAGACTTTCTGCATGTCAGCTGGTCTTTGAGGCTTGTCCTGTCCATGCTGCTGTTGTATGATTTCAGGGGGCACCTCTGTGAAAGCAAGGTTAATTCTGTGTAACTTAGTTGATATGTCACTTACTTGGTTTAGAGCCACACAGAATAAATATATGATTGAGTCTACAACTGCTTATGTTTTCCCAGCCTTAGAAAGAAATTTGGTTAGCCTTTTGAGGCTTGAGTTTTCTTGGCACCTTAGAAGGGTCCAGGAACCTATTCTTTCTTGCTGTTGGATAATAATAACTGGTGTCTAACTTTAAGTTTTACAAAACACTTTACAAATATGACCTCATTTATTCTCACAACAATCCAGGAATTGATGTTGGTATTATTCCCATTTCACAGGTGAGGAAACTGAGGCAGACAGAGGTCAAGTGACTTGTCCAAAATCATAGAGCTAGTAAGTATCTGAGATAAGAGTTAAACTCAGGTCTTCCTGGCTCCAGGTCCATCATTCTATCTATTTTTCTACCCTAGTTACCTCTAGGGTTCCCTTCATATGTAAGCCCCCCAATAGCTACCCTAGTTAAGGTGCTATGTGGGTCGGCATCCTCTCAAAAGCGTAGCTCACAAGCTCCCATTGGTATATTTACTTTTGCTAGACCAACTAATGGGCATAATAGTTTAAAGCAAAAGACATTTAATCAAACAGTGTAGCAAACTAAGTGACAAAAAAAAAAGAAAAAAAAGAAAAAATATCCCTCTTATACACAAGGGAGCATTCTCCCATAGAATGTTGGTGTTGTTCAGTCGTTTTCAGTCATGTCTGACTCTGACTCTTCCTGACCCCATTTGGAATTTTTTCAGCAGAAATACTGTATGGTTCACCATTTCCTTCCCCAGCTCATTTTACAGATGAGGAAATTGAGGAAAACAGGGTTAAATGACTTGCCCAGGGTCATATAGGTAGTATCTGAAGTTGGTTTTGAACTCAGGTCTTCCTGACTCCTGGCCCAGCACTCTAGCTATGGGGGCACATAACTGCCCCCTCCCATAGACTGAATCACTAATGGGGAAGGAGACATATGTTGTGGGTCCATCCAAGGGCCAGCCTCAGGTGTGTACAGAGATGTGGATGAGAGGACAGTTCAGGAAAGAACCATGAACTCCATTGAATGATTGCAAAAGTTTATTGTTATGCTATTCAGCAGGCAAGAGGGCTTAGGAAGCCTGCAAAAGTGCAGGAATTAGAAATACAGATTATATAGCCGTAATAACATAAGTCAGGTATCAATTATGCTAACTAGGTGAATAAGGGTGGTTTCAGGGAAGAATTAAGGAGTGGTCAGTGCTTAAAGGGACATGCACTTTTCATATTTACTGCGCAGGTGTATTGCCCATAATTCACTGGGAAAAAGCCTGAGGGGGGGCTACCAGGAGGTGTGGTTTTTGCATTAAAACATCACCCAAGTCAACTAGCGGTCAATTCTGACTGAGAGGTATCCAGTCTGTTACCCATCAATGTCCTGTTTGACAAGATGAATGTTGAAAGCTAGACTAACTGGGGATCCAGGATGTGCCTAACTGGGGAGGAGTTAACTTACTGATAGTGCATTGAAAGATTCATAGGTGCGACTAACCACTAGAACAAGGGAGCTTTACATTTCTCTAATTGCTTATAGATGGTTGGGTGAAGGATTCATAGGTATGGCTTGTTATTGTAACAAGCTGGGGTTGGTTTATGGCAGCTCAGCAGAGTGCTGCTCAGGGAAGAGGCAGAGTTAATGGTTTTATGGCTGGGGGAGGTGTAACTTTACAACTGAAGTTGCAACTGGATGTTACAAACCTAGGCACCCCAACACCCCATCAACAGGGCCAATAATCTAATGAGAGACTCGTCCTCTTTAAGTCTCTGAAGTTTGGGGGGCAAAAAGCTTGGCTGCAGTCAGGGCCTCAGACCCAAATCTTTTGAGTGTCACTCCAGGGGGTCTTTAGGGAGCCATCCTTCTGTGAATCCACTAAGCACATCAACAAAAGGCCCTGATTAGAGCACACTGTCTAAGCCTTGACTTCAGCTGCGTCAGACATATTCTGGGAACATGCATGAATTCAGAATAACTCACGTCTCAGACACTGAAGATCTATGAGTGCCATTGGGGCCATGGCTAGTTCTGCTCATCTAGTGTCCTCTGCTGCTCTAATTATTGATGTTTACTAGGGTTCCTAATCAATAAACATTTATTAAGCACCTCTTCTGTGCCAGGCACTGTCTTAAGCACTCGTTCCTGAATATTGATACTCTGCTTTCAACTGAGTCTCTTCCTTGATACTCTCTGGTACTATCCCCACAGTTTTCTGTTGCAATGTGGTTTCTTCTCCCCAGAGGAAGCCATTTAACTTATAGCCCAGAGACAAATCTTAACTCTTTTTGTAATGGGCCTACCCAGCTAGATGCCCCTAATCCTAGTTAGTGAAATCCTGGAGTGTTTTTAGGTTTATCAGTCTTAACTTCTTACCTGTGTTATGATCAGAAATTTCCTTTTAAGGAAGCAAGTGGGAGAGAGAGAGAGAGAGAGAGAGAGAGAGAGAGAGAGCCAGTTTTTTTATTTGGAATTTTAGCTGCAGAGAGGAACAGGTCTAGGGAGCCCTGCTGAGCATCCTGCCCAGCTGAGATACAGTGCCCAGGGAGAGTAGTCTGAGGAGGTAAATTGATAGGCAGGAACTGCAATGCTAGAGGTATGAATTGCCTGGACCATATGTGTTCTCTGTGAATGTGTCTCTGTACTAGGCACCATGTGGGGGGAGACAATTCCATGTGTGAGCCTACTCTTTCCACTGATGTTGTGTGTCATTGTGGGACAGTGCACCCCAGATGTCCTTAGAGGAATGCTTTGTTGCTATTGTCCTTATTTATGATGCCATCTTAGTAAATGTCTTTGCTTTGAACTAAAAAAAAAAACTTTGTAAATCCTATTTATCCACTGGCCCTGGAAAATCACTAAGTGACTCCAGTTCAGTTTTGCTAAACTGAAAAAGAACTAGGTGAAACTGTAGTAAGATTTTTCTCAATTCCCCCACCATGTCTCTTGTGTACTTTGCAAATCACAGGAGATGGGCTGGGTAGAGAAAGCTCAAAGGGTTTCCTTTTACCCTATTATCTTCCAGAAAAAAAATCACTATCTTTCTCTACTAATACTAATATTCAATATCTGCTTTATAGGAAAAATAAACAATAAAAACAATGTTTACACTATGTAAGGAAAACCATTGCTCACTTCTTAGATTAAGATATCCACCACACATACATATATGTGTGTGTGTGTGTGTATGTATATATATATATATAATATATATATGCATATATATATGCCTGCTAAAACAGTAGGAGAGACTCATCATGTTTCTTTTATAATACAGTTAGATCCCTTTAAATTTGCAACATTTTTTTGCTTTGCTATCTCATTCATAGCATGCTTGAGGCATGACATAAAGATCATCTCTAAAGTACAATAACCCTGCTAGTTTCCATTCTTTTCAACATAAAAAAGAGGAGTTGCTTTAGAATATAACTTCTGTATTCATTCACCAAATATTTATTTATCCCTCCTTTGTTTCTATAGATACCTGAATTCTGTATGAGTAATGCGCATCATCTTCAGATCATAACAAGCACATTTAAATGATCTGTACAAGTGCCCTACTAGTCAGAACAGTCCACAATACTTATTGAGAACCTTCTCTGTGCAGAGCCTTGAACTAAGCACTGTGGGATTTTTTGGTAGGAGGAGATTTAGTTAGTATATAGTTGACAGAGGATCTTCCTTATATTTCCCTATTTTAATAAGTGCTATGATCTCATCAGTGTGGATACTGTAACCCAACCACACCTTCTCATGCTACACAGTTCTTGGCCAAGTCTTTTCATAAATCCTCCATAGAGGACCTAGCCAAATATCTGGAGACCTTCCTATGGGTGTTTTAATATGTCGTGGATACCGGTGCAACACTCAGGTTATCTTCTATCTAGCCGGTATCCCGTTTTTATACATGACCAGTCTACCTCCTAGTTCTCCCCTACAGAACATGGGCAGGTATTCTGTGACTGATTCCTATTTATTTACTGAGTGTTGAAGAAAAAGCCTTTTAATTAGCTGATGAGTTGGAACTGAGTGCGCACAAAAAGGGCACTAACAGGCCAGATTGTCTCTCTTTTGCCCTGGCAGTTTGAGTTAAGAAGAATATGCTGTAAACCTCTGGTTCTGGAGGAGCTCTTCCTCAACCTGGTTACCATATGGCTTGGAAGTCACATGATGCTTATATTCCATCTGTCCCTGTTGTGTCTACTCTTTCCTACTCTTAGGTAAAAGAATCTTGGCAATGGAGAGACCTTGTGAGATTCAAAAGATCAGAGAAGCCACCAGAAGCCAGTGATGGGAGGCCATGACAAAGACTGCTCTATCTGCCTGAGCCCAAATGGGTGAGGCACCATCACAGCCCCAGGAACAACCTGTGGGATCTAGACCAGTAGCTGATACAGTAGCTGATACATCATATCCCACAAGCAAAGAAATAACTCTATCGATTTGGGATGCAACATTCAGAAGTGAACTTGATGGGTTAATTACTGGGTAGCAACTGCTTTGAGTTGGAGCTCACTCTCCTTGGGGACTGAGGTGATAGAAGGGAGAGTATACACTTTTCCCTACAATTTAGGAATATGT
This sequence comes from Pseudochirops cupreus, assembly GCA_028627135.1. NCBI lineage: Eukaryota > Metazoa > Chordata > Mammalia > Diprotodontia > Pseudocheiridae > Pseudochirops > Pseudochirops cupreus. The sequence continues at coordinate 322,422,208 of CM053581.1, read as the reverse complement.
GTTTGTACTTCTATTCTCGTCATATCTTTTCAGTAAATATCTCTCTGTGGAAGCTATTTGAAATTAATTAGTTAGATGATTTTTGAAGAGATATTAACTTAATTTTGACATATAACAGAATAGGGGCTCAAATCAATAGCATTAGAAAAGTCACAGTTCTCTTCAGGAGTTATTCCTTAAACCTTGTATCAGAAATGTAGCTGCTATCTGGAAATTGGACTTGCCAATATGAGGAGGAGTTGGGATCAGGACCCTAAGAGTATATGTCTCTGCTACAAGTATTTACTTGTTTGTGGCTCCAAGTAGAATGTCTGTTTCTTGAGGACAGAGACATTTCATTTTTTTCTTTATATCCACAGTCTCACGTTGTTGTTCAATGGTTCAGTCATGTCCAACTCTTCATAACCTTATAGACCACAGCATGCCAATGCTGTTCATGGGGTTTTCTTGGCAAAGATAACCAGAGTGGTTTGTCATTTCTTTCTCCAGTGTATTAAGGCAGACAGAGGTTAAGTGACTTACCCAGGGTCACACAACTAGTAAGCATCTAAGACTGGGTTTGGACTCAGGTCTTCCTGACTCAAGGCCCAGCATTCTATCCACTGAGCCACCTAGCTGCCTCCATAGTCTCACATAGTAGATGCTTAATTCATGTTTGTAGAATTGAATTGAAGAGGGAAGGTCATATTCCTACTTGTAGACATGCAATCATCACAATATAATCTGTAAAGAGGAAGATTTAGAGGACCTCCAATCATTCTTCTATTTTCAAATATATCCCAAGATCTCCTCAATGTGACCCCTCCCCCAGCTATGCTCAGACTCATGGTATTGTTGGAAAATAGTTATCTATTAAAAATCATAACTCTAAGCCTGCACCAACATGCCACTTTATAGAAGACTGAGGCAGATAGCAAGTGAATTTGATGCAAAAGTTGTTTAATTAAGCTAAATAGCAAGATAAGTAATGATGGGAAATTCTCCATATGCAAAGGAGTAAGCACAATCTCTCTTGCTGCCAGTGGGAAAGGGAACTCTCCCTGGACAGCTTAAATTCTTAAAGCTTTGTCTGAGATGAAAAAAAAAAGTCTCATGGCCATATTGGCTCTGCTTTCTAGTAAACTCATGTAAGCAGCTCATGACTTCTACTCTACCTCCACATCTGCTGCTTGTGGCTTTCCCTCAGAGTTGCTGCTGTTATCTGGCACTTGGTTACTTCTCCATTGGGCTACTCTTCTGAGCTGCTGCTGCTGCTGCTCTCTGCTACTAGATTTCCTGTTAAGCTGCTCATCTGCTGTATAGCTTTTGCTCATATGCTGGGTTTTTTCTCAAAAGAGACGTTATCCCTCTTTTGAGAGAATGCCCACGACAAGGCTATTTTAGCTCTTTTGTTAGTCAGGTCTTTAACTTCAGTCAGCAAGAAGAAAAGCCCTTAAGACAAAGTTTTTCTTTTTAACCACCTCACTCTCCTTCATCCAGAGCTCCTCCAAGTCCACTTGCTATGTAGATTGGAGTGAGTAAATTCCTTTCAAAGTTCACCTTGTGTCTGTCTTGCAGCTAGCTCCAGGTTCATTCAAAATTTCCTCGAGCTTCACTCAGCAACAATGAAAGAGCCCATAGGACTGGTGACTTTTGCCCTATAAGCATACATTTAGAAGTAAAAGGAACCCCAGAGACCATCTAGTCCAACTCCCTCATTTTGGATAGGATAGGAACTGGACCTGTGATTGTATTTGTATTGGACAGCGATTCTCAACCTGTGGGTTATGTTCAATTTGTAACAATGAAAACATATCCTGCATATCAGATATTTACATTACGATTCATAACAGTAGCAAAATTACAGTTATGAAGTAGCAATGAAAATAATTTTATGGTTTGGGGGTCACCACGACATGAAGAACTGTATTAAAGGGTCGAGGCATTAGGAAAGTTGAGAACCACTGGTGTAGGGAATTACTAGGTTAGGAAACTCCCCCTACCAATGCAGGCCAACACCTTCTCTGTAACAGTACAAGTGTTGCCTACAGCAATGAGAAGTTATCACACACAGTCAATATGTGTCAGAGATAGGACTTGAACATAAGTCTTTATGGGTCCAAGGCCAGCATTCTACACTACACTATATTGCCAAGGTAGCCAAGGTGGGTCAAGATACTTGGCCAAGATCACACACTTAATGTTTATTCAGAGACGTGACTTGAATTTGGAGCCGGAGAGTCATACTGAGTATAGTGGCAAGAGACTGTTATTCCCTGATCACAAAGGACATCCTTGATGAACACGGTGAACACACATCTCCCTGTTTTAAACCATGCTTGATAGCTATTCCACATTTAGTGGCATCCTTTTGTAAAACAAATTGTTTACAATAATGACATAATTGTACAATGTATTCCCCTTGTAGGAGGAAAGGCAAAGGAACAAGTATTTATTAAGAATGTAAGGAGCAACTAGGTGGTACAGTGGAAAGAACACTAGCTCTGGAGTCAGGAGGACTATGCTGCCTATAGTTAATGTACTCATCATGTCAGATTAATGTCATATATGTAAAATTGGATTCCCCACTGAAGACTTGTCTAAAGGTATGCAGAATTAAGAAAGCAAAGTTCAAGAAATAATGTATCTGATGACACCACCAAAGGCACCTAAATTCAGTTCAAATGCAACAGATAATGTTGCTATCATACTATCACAGGTCTTTTCTGTTAACAATGGGTCACTTACAAAAGTGGGAAAATCAGGTGTTATCAGCAGCAATCTTGCTGTCAGGAAGTTTTGCTTAACTGTTTTTTGGGAATGTGCTTTCTGGGAAGGTTTGTTTGGGCATTCATTGGAAAGTATCTCTTGTCAAAACAAAATTTGTCAGTGAAAATGGTTTACCTTAAGGAATAGGGAATGGAACTGTGATTCTACTGGAATGCTCTAGAGAGGATATACCTTCTACTGGTATAGGTTGGCACTTTCTCTGCAATTTATAGCCTAGACCTAGAACATGGAGAAGTTGTGTAACTTGCCCAGAGTAACACAGGCAATAAGTGTCAGAAACAGAATTTGAACTCAGGCCTTCTTGGCTTTGAGGCAATTCTATCTACTTTGCCATGTTTCCTGTCTTTAAGGGGCAGGATGGTGGAAAGGGGGGAAGGAAATAGATAAGGGCAACCATTACTTAGTGGTCTGGTCCCAGGAGGAAGAAAGTTGGAGAAGAAAATTACCAGGTAGTCTTTTGGTCTGGGATTGGCCCTTCTTACCTCCAATGCTCCCAATTTATGCTGCTGTCAGAGCAGGACTTCAGGTTTAGAAGATTGCACAGGGCTAGGAAAGGAGATTAGCATTATCTTTTTTTTTTTTTAACCAAATGCCTGAGGGTCTTAAACATTCCTGCATCCCCTTTGGGAGCTAGAAGCTGTCTTAGGAGGAGTCCAGCTCTTTGTTGCCACCTACTGTGACTGTCTATCTTTCTTCCCAGCATAACCCCCATCCTCATCAGTCAATTTCTCAGCAGCCTTGATTTTCCATTCCAGGGAAAGTGAAGTGGAACTTTTCCTTTGTATCTACTCTGACTCAGGTTTTCAAGCATTTCCCACCCCCACAGCATCTGCAGCGGGGGTGGGAGCAGCATGGAGTCATGCTTCTCTAATAGTGTTGCAGGCCCCTTGGGAGTCAGCCTGGCTAAGAGGGCCTCATTGCCTAGGGTCATTTTCTAAGTGGCTGCCAGTTTCTCTGACTGTGTGACAGAGGCTGGTTTGATGGCCTGTCCCTTTCTCCAAAGATCATCACCTCCTTGGGCATCAGGTCCCAAGGGAACCTCCTCAGGACTCTTTCTAGGTCATACAAGTTGGAGGGATTTTTTTCCTTCTCTCAGATGTCTAGAGGCAGAGGGGAAGAACCTGACAACCTTTTGGGGTTCTCTCCTGCTTAAGGATACCATGATCAGATCAGAATTAGCCCCTTAAGAGGTGATGAAGCAGGACCCTTAGCCACAATGGTGTGATTTCCCACCAAAATGAAATACAATATCCAGGGCCTAACCAAAGTCAAGCAATGGAAGCCCATGGCCAGCAGTAAGCTGTGCCTGGTCATGTGCTCAAGGGAGTTGGAGTATGGAAATGTGGGGGGGGGGGGTGGATTGTTGGGTGTAGTTGGTACAAGCAGGCATATGCTCTTAGTTTATTAATGTAAGGGCCACAGGAGGAGTCAGTTAGAGGACTGGGGTTGTGGGGAACCCATTATCAAGCTGTTACTGGGATATACAGTGCAGCTACAGATGAGTATTTTGCGCTCCCAACACTGCCTTTATTTCAACACCACCTCCTCCACCTACCAGGCTGCTCTGAACGGTTCCATTTTTCCTGGGTCTGCTCCCTTTTTTCTTTGCTTCCCAGCTAGCTGTGCCCACATTGACGGTCCCAGGAAACTGATCTTTATGGTAGCTACAGTGCCCCAAACAGAGAAAATACTTAGGGTCTTCTGAGGGTTGACCTCTCTCCTAAGACCCTCAAATGTCTCGTTTGGCTAGTGAACCAATGAAAAACAAAGTCTGGGTTTGCTTCTCTTTATCATAGCTCTGTCCTTTACTACTCAGTTCCTGCTTAGTCTAAGAACCTCCCCAGTGGGTCCAGGAGGCTTGGTCCAGGAGATTTGGTCTGGGAATTCCTCAAAAACCATGGTTTTCCTAAAGGGGGTCACATTGTTTCACAGGCTTCCTTCCTAGGAAATAAGTTTACTTATGGTCCTCACTGGTATTTCTGTCTGACCTCTCAGTTCTGGTCCTCTTTGTATGTGCCCATTCTCCCTCTGTAAAAGTCAAGCCTAAAGGCACAGTTCAAGTGTTTGAGCTGGTCACAAATCAACCAATCACTCTTAAAGAGATGTCAATGGGGCACCTCAGGAATTTATAAGGATCAAAGAGTGAATTTGCCAAGGGAATTTCATATCTTGTTAAGGAAATGTCATCAATACCAAAATTTTATGAGGGGACAAAAAGAATCCTGGACAATATTAGGGGCACCCATGGTATGGAAGATGAGAGGATTAGATGAGTCAACAATTCACCAAAAAGGCTAAAAAAAACCCTGAATATAATTTTAGGCTACGTTATGAGGGACAAAGTACAAGAGCATGAAAGTTCTGTTCTAAGTACTAGATTTTAGCTTCTTGACATATTTCATTGTGATGCAACAGACACAACACCCAAACTTCCTTTCTCCCTCTTAAAGATACATTTGCCCCCCATACAGCTAATACCAAACAGTTCAGCAAAACTAACAGCATGATTTCAATTGAAAGTACACGTTATTCTACATTTTGGTCAATGATTGCTTATTAACACAAAGTAAAGCTGTTTCCTTTAACTTTGACAGCAGAGTACCAACATTGCCTGTTGGGATGGAACGGGGTAAGAGCCGCAGGATCAGGAGCACCAAGTTCCAAATCCTGGCCCTATCACTGGCTCTTTGTGTGACATTAGATAAGACAGATGAAGAAACTGAGGCAGCTTACCTCTCTGGGCCTCAGTTTCCTGGTCTGTATTATGATAGGATGTTCTAGGTGACCTCTAGGTTCCCTTCCAGCTCTAAAACAATTTGACTCCAGTTTTGTTGCCTCTCGATGTTGACATCATTTACATTATTCTATTCCGTCACTTAGCCCAGAGCCTGGCACTTAGGTTACTGAGTAGGAGCATAATGAATACTGATTGATTGATCGATGTATATTTGCTGTGTATATTATTCTTGGGGCTCTGCTTTCTTCACTTGACTGTAGTCTTCTCATGTTTCTCTGAATACTTCCTATCGGCTTCCCTTTGGTGGGCACCACATTTTAGGAAGAACATTGATAGACTGGAAAGCATCCAGAGGAGGATATCCAGAATAGTAAGGAACTAGAAACTATGTCACAAGAATAGATTGAAGGAGCTGGATGTTTAGATACTGTACTGTTTAGATTTCTAAGGTCCCTTTCAATTTTTAAATTTTTTGATTATTTAATTTACTTGATCAGGAACCTGACCTTTCTTTTGACCTGCCCTCCTCTGGAGATATTGTACCTAGAAGTTTCCTTTACGATGTCTACTCTATCATTTCTTTCTATAATTATAAAGAAGGTCAATATTAATAATGTTCAGCTTGGGAATTGTGGCTTCTGGCTAGGAATTCCCATCAGAAGAAGGAGAAAGATGTAGAGGAGGAGAAGTAAAAGAAGAAGAGGAGAAGGAGGAGAAGGAGAAGAAACAAGAGGAGGAGGAAGAGAAGAAGAAGAAGGAGGAAGAGGAGGAGGAGGAGAAAAAGGAGGAGGAGGAAGAGGAGTAGGATTTTTTAAAAAGAAGAAGAAAAATGTCTCTTTTTCTCTCCCTTACATGAGGAGCTGAAAGACCTTGGGGGCACAGGAAATAAGGACTAGCTCTAATATAATATTGTATGGATGGAATTTGCAACAGAGAGCCTTTTCCCCTCTGTTTGCCCTCTACCCAGGAAACTCTGCAAAAGAAACTATGTGGCTGGCTGAGGAGAAGCCAGAGAAGAAATTAGACTTATAGAAACCCAGGATTTAGACAGAGCTGGAAGGGGACCTCAGCTCTCTAGCCCAACTTGAAAGAAATATGTTTCCACCTTATATGAAGTTACACTGCAAATCCCAAAGCTGCTAATTAGTACTGGAGCTCCTTTCAGTCAGATAAAATCCCACCCCTCCTTTACTTCAAAAAGCTAGTCTCCTGGAGCCTTGTGCTCCTGAATTAGAAGTGAGAGTGCATTATTGACACGTATACTATGGTTAAAGGAGGAGATCTAAGGGCCCAGCCCCTAAGAAATGTTATATAATGATTTAGCACCTATCATAGCGGTTTCTGTGCTGGACTAGGAATCAGAAAGACCTAGGTTCAAATCCTGCTTCTGGATTTATTAGCTATGTAACTGGTTAACTAGGCAAGTAACTCAGTAAATTACTTCTTCTTGTTGCTGTTCAGTCTTTTTCAGTCGTGTCCAACTCTTCATGACCCCATTTGGGGTTTTCTTGGCAAAGATACTCGAGTGATTTGCCAGGAAGATGAGTTTTCCTGACCCCAGGCTTGTGCTCTAACCATTATATCATCTGGCTGTCCTGGAACACATTGTAGGACGCATGTAATGAATATTTGTGCTTTGATTGATTTCACTGGAGAAGACATATGTAGTCTCAAGAGCACAGAGTGCCTTCACATTTCTCAAATACCCCAGACCTGATTATTAAACTTTTATTAACTACCTACTATGTGTCCAGGCTCTGTACTAGGTGCTGGGGAAACAAAGGAGAGAAAAAATCTTTTCCCTCAAGGAGTATACATTGTACTGTGGCAATCGACACAGATAGGTAAATACAAAATAACTTTGAGTTTTGGGAGAATTAGGAAAGGACTCTTGTAAAAGGTAGTACTTGAACTGAGTCTTGAAGGACTAGGGAATGCAGAAGTGGAAATGAGGAGAAAGGCCTCTGCAAAGCCTCAGACAGAGGTGGGAGACATGGTGTTCAGAGATCAAGTAGGTCAGTTTGGCTAGAACAAAGCATATGTGAGGAGGGGTTCTATAAATTCAGTCTGGAAAGATCGGTTGAAATCAGATTGTTTCAAATTCCAACCAGAGGAGTTTGTATTTGTTTAAAAAGAAAACAACCAGAAAACCCACCCTGAAATTTGTAAAGAATTATCAAACTGAATAGAACAAATCTACTTTGAAGGGAGTGAAACCAGATAACCCTTCTGTCCTTGACAGACTTCATAAAATAAATTACACACATCTAAGGGAGACCAGAGGCATATTACATAAAAAACAGGCATTAGTGACTCCATTATACTTTTATTCACTGTTTTGCGAAGTTTCTACTCCATGTGAGTCACCTGATTTCCAGGGACACAGCCAAGTACCAAGTGGTCATCTTCAGTAGGGAAAGAAGAAGTATCCCTTTTGGAATGGAAAAACATCCTTGAAGGCTGCAACTTATAACAGGAGGGTTACCATGCCAACCATTCTGGCTCCTTGTCCAACAGGGACAAAAGAGAAGCAAGGCCATGAGGGAAATGTATGCATTGTGTGGCTACAAATTGACTGGTAGTTAATTAGGAGTCGATATTGGTTGTTAGAAGCTGCCAAGTGAAGATATCCCCAAATGTAAATGGACTTAAGTGTTGGTAGATTGAAGGAGGACCTCTTAATGGAGAAGGTTTTCTCGGCAAGGCTCAAAGGAGGATGATAGAATCTTTCCTCCTGATCGATGCCCATGTATACATTTGGACATGTTTCAGTATGGTGCTGCCTAAAGGAAAGCATGATGGCAATGTCCTAGATCCAAAGCTCCCGGGAGCTCTTCCTGCCCTTCAACAGAAACTCAAAGAGGACACAACTCAATACAACTCAGGTAAGTTAAGCAAACCAAGTGCCATCTACAATTCAACAAAAACGAAATTAATTTAGTGGAGGAAGGGAACTTAGAAATCATTTAGTCCAAACCCATTCATTTCACAGATGAGAAAAATGAGGACCTGACTTACCCAAAGTCTCCGCAGGTTAGCATGGATATGAACTGAGTCTTCTTTAGTCTAGCAGTCTTTTCTCTATGCCACACTGACTCTTCAGGTGAGCAGGATGTCAATATTCTGAGCATCATGAAGTAAACAGGAAATGATGAGGGAGATGCTCTCACACATACCTTCTTACTGGGGGGTGCCAATCATTGACTCAGTGCCTCAGAGACTCCTAAAGTGAAACCAGGTTCCCCCCTCCAAGCAAATGCAGGGTGTGTGTGTGTGTGTGTGTGTGTGTGTGTGTGTGTGTGTGTGTGTGTGTGTGTGTGTCTTTGTGCAGGGGGGATGATTGTGGCTCAGAGGATAGTCCCACTTTAGATGTAGTGAAAGGGAGATTTGTTCCCTCAGAGAGCTCTGACCCTCACCCCTTTGAAATTGGGCTTAGGGACAGAGGAGGGAGGACTTGGGAAGGAAGACAAGTGTAAAAGGCCCAAAGAGGGTTTGATATGGAATGGTTGGGCCCTTCATCTCCAAAGAATTACAGGGAAGTTGGTCACCTTAAGGAGGTAGTTTAATCCAGTAAGAATGTATATCCTGATGCCAGTGACTTATATTAAAGCCTCATTTTTGTCCTAGCTAAATATGTCTCAGGGCAGTTAGGTGGAAAAGTAGAGTACTAGGCCTGGAGTCAGGAAGACCTGAGTTTAAATCCAGCCTCAGACACTTACTAGCTGTGTGACCCTGGGCAAGTCACTTCACCCCGTTTGCCTCAATTTCCTCATCCATAAAATGAACCAGAGAAGGAAATGGCCAACCACTCCAGTACCTTTGCCAAGAAAACCCCAAATGGGGTCATGAAGAGTTGGACATGAATGAAAAAGACTGAACAACAACCAAAGATATGTCTCTGGGTAGAACATCCTCCCTCTAAACATCCCTTGTCTTACCTCCCTAAGCAGGTTAACACTCTTCTAGTAGGCCATGATCCTGGACATTGTGCTCAAGCATTCTGCCTCAGTCCCACCACCACACAGACACTACTTACTTAAAAGAAGAAAAAAAGAGGAAAACAGGTTTATGTCTCCTGGACATAGAGTTCATGCTCTGTTGCCCTCAGGGAAAGTCCACCTCCATATTTCCCTGCTTGTGGCAGGGAGACTCTTGGGTCTTGGGTCATAAAAAAAGGAAGTAGTTGCCTCAATGGACTTAAAACTAATCTGGGTGAGTGGAAGAAATGATGCTTTGATAGCCCCAGAGGAAGTAGCAAAATGTACTGGATAAGGAATAGGGTAGATTTGCTAGCAATCTTAGGTTTTTGACCCAGTTTGTTACTCATTGTGTGACCTTGGGTGAATCATTTGCTCTCCTTGGGCCTCAGTTTCTTAATCGGTAAAATGAGAAGGTTCCTTTCCATCTGAAAATTCTGTGACTTTGAGTCTGTTGTTCTTTGGATGGTTTTCCATCAAATTCTTTTTGTTCTTGTGGGAAGAAAAATGCAACTAAGTGGTATAGTGGATAAAGCACTGGGTTGAGAGTCAGGAAAACCTGAGTCCAAAACCAGACTGTATGATCCTGGGCAAGTCGTTTAACCCTTGTTTGCCTCAGCTTCCTCAACTGTAAAATGACCTCTCACAGCACTTTTCTGTGAGGATATTTGTAAGGTGTTTAGCACAATGCCCGGCATGTAGTAGGTGTTATATAAAAACTAGCTATTATTTTGAAGAAGAAGACATGAACCCACCTCAAGCAGTGGTTTGAGAAGTGAGCCTTATTGTCCTACTCTGCAACATAACCAGCAAGTGATCATCCAGCTTCCGCCTGTATCCCAGTAGTGACAGGGAGCTCTCTGTCCTGAGGCAGCCCCTTGCACATTTGGACAGCTCTTTTTAGGAAGTTTTCTCTTTATATGTCAAGTAGAAACCTGCCTCTGTAACTTCCACCCATTGCCCCTAGTTAGTTCTGTCTTCTGCAGCCAAGCAAAACAAGCCTAATTCCTTTTCCACATGGCAGCTCTTCAAAAACTTGAAGACAGCTATAGCTCCTCTTCCTGGAGCCCTGATTGGAGTCATCTCTGGGATGCTGACCTCCTGGACGGTGCTTATGTGTGAATTTGAAGGGTAGGAGGGGAAGGGGAAGCCAGGCTGTAACAATGCCAGGGCTCAGAGCCAGCTCCCGGACCTAGCTTACAGCGATTGTAATCCATAAGCCATTTCAGCACCCTGTAGATTGGGGACATAGTATCTCATCAGAGACCTCCACCTTCGCCCACCGAGATCTCACCTTTTGGATGGATGCCTTACCCTGGAAAGGAACTTCGATAATGAACTTTGTTGTGCTAGGGCTCCTGGTAAGTGGCTAAGGGTGAGGACGCAGGGCAATGTGCGTGCGTGCGTGTGTGTGTGTGTGTGTGTGTGTGTGTGTGTGTGTGTGTGTGTTTGTGTGTGAATGGGAAGGGAGGGGTGAATGACCAACGGGACACACACAGGCGAAAGGGCATATTGAAGAGAGGAAATTGGGGAGGAGGGAGTGGTCAACCCGTTATTGGAGTAACGGTAAAGGTGATGGAGAGGAGAGTGGATATCACTGGTCCAGGGACAAGGCCCGATGTAGCACAATACCAGGAGATGAAACCGAGGGCCATGGAGAGCAGAATCCATGTAAGGCCCTTAAGGGCAGAGAATTTTGTGCTTGTATTCGTAACAACTAGCTGTGCCTGGGAGTAGTAGCGCTTACTAAATGCTTAATGATTGATGTATAAGAGGGGGAGGGGTGAAGATTATAATGATCGAAGTGCTGCAGGATGGAGAAATTTGGGAAGAAGACAGAGCTGCAGAAACTGAAGGACAGGGAATTTGTAAGGAACAGAGAAAGGATGCTAGATTTGCGGGTGGGATTGGGGCAGATTGGCAGAGGGAGGGAATTTCCAAACTCAGGGATTTCTCAGGGAATCCCTGCCACTGCAGCTGGGGAAAAGGTGAGGAGTGGGGCTGCGCAGAGAGATGGGAGGGGCTGGCCGGCTGGCTAGAGGCTGAGACCCGATCCGGCCCAGCCTGGCGGAAGCGGCTTCCTTACCGGGCACAATCCCCTCCTCCCCGGACAGCCTCCTTTTCTCCAGCCAAGCCGGCCTCCCAGTCCGCCCATCTCCATTTATGGCGCTTCCTCCTGCTGCCCTAAAAGGCGCTTCCTCCCTCCCCGCAGCCCATACAAGGAGTTTCCTTTCCGGTGCGGCTGGCTGGCGGCCCGGGGACCTGGCAGACTGGGAGCAGAGCCCTCCCGGGGCCTTCCCTGCGGCTCTCTGCCTGGCCGCCAAGCGGGGGCCCCCTACGCGAGGCTTTGGGGAGCTCCAGAGTCCGGGGCTGGACACTGGGAGCTAGGAGAAGGGAGGCGTAGGGGAGGGAGTGGAGAGAGACCTGGGCAGACTCCGGGAGGGAAACCGGCTGTCTGTGCTTCCCCAAAACGCGAGTTCTCTCCCCTTCTCCTTGTCCTGGGGCCGGAATGCCACTGAACTAAATGGCAGTGGTAATCATGGGCAAGGTCCAACTGCAAAAGCAAAGCCATCCCAGCACCTCCCCCCTAAGAAGTCAAGACTTTCCTCCTCCTCCTATGTCCCTTAGTCTCCTATTTGTGCGCCCCCCCCCCACTTCCCCTCCAAAAATGTTTCCTTTCAGGTGAGGGCATTAAAGGATTCGATTTAGGTTTAAGGGAGAGTCGGTGCAGGTGTCCCACTGCTTAGGGTGGCTCAAAACACAAACACCCATCCACACACACACAAACCAAGGGTACAGCAATGAGGGTATCCTGCTTGGCTTCATTCTCTAGGCCTCGCTCAACTGGGAGATATCACCCTCTTATCAGTTCATTCCTAGGGAACAAACCCCATGGCTTAGAGCCAGGAACTCCAGGCCCAGCTCACAGCTTCTCATCTCTTGCAGCTCTGATAAAAAGTGGAAGTGAAACCCAGCTCACATCATTGTCTTTCTTAGACTATTTGAATCTGGGAGTAAGAGCTCTTGATGGGAGGAAATAGGGCCTGGAGTAGAATTCCCAGACATAGTCTAGATCAGGGGTCCCGAACTTGTGGCCTTCCAAGTCCTTGGGTGAGACCTTTTGACTGAGTCCAAGTTTTGCAGAACAAATCCTTTTAATAAGGGGATTTGTTCTGTGAAGTTTGGATTCAAAGGGCCACACTTGAGGACCTAGAGGGCCACATGTGGCCTAGAGGCCACAGGTTCCCCACCCTTGTTCTAGTTTTTAAAGTTACCAGACAAAATAGAGGTAGGGGTACAGTCTGGCAGAGTAAGAACCAGAATAGGGGTTGTTGGAGAAAGTTTTCCCAGGCTCCAGATACGCTAATAAATGGTTTCCCAACCTCAGGCTTCCTTGGCCTAACCTCTCTTGTTTATCCACCTTGGTAGTGTCTAGTAAAGTCAACACATGTCCCTACAATGTACCTCCTCCCATAGCTTCAGGCTAGGGTGAGGGTGGGGGGAGGGAAGAGAGAGAGAGGGAAGATCCTACCTCCATATTTCCAGCAGGAGCAGGCTCCCTGAAATACAATAAACATGTGTCATCACCCTAACCTTAGTTAGCCTCCTCTGAAATGGGCAAAGGTCAGAAGAGTTGTCTCTGTCCTTTATGCCTTCCTGGGCATCTGACAACCCTGGCAAAACTGGGGGCCCTAAATAGGGATTAGCCAGTAGATAAAACATTAATCTCTGTCCGTTTAGGTTCCTCCACAAACGTCCTAGAATGATGAAGGAAGAGGAGATTGACTTTCTAAGTTAGGCTCATTGCTGGGGGCTGCCGTGGGTGTGGTAAGAAGATGAAGGGCTGGTTCTGTATGATGGGGAGATAAGCCTATTTTCTTGACAGGACTCACCAGAAGGAGGCCAAAGAAAAAGGAAACAAGTGTTTAAAGTAGGGTGGTGAGAGAAATTGGGGTTGGGGGAAAGCGGTAAGGGACTGTCATCTTCTTGAAAAACTTATATAGGAATATATATAGGAATCCATTCATACCCCAGGGGCTTTCTAGAATGAAAAGGTGACACAGTGGTGTAGAAAGCCAAAAACATTCGTCATCAACACCGTAACAACACCAACAAAAAGTATTAATAGCCTTATTGGGCAAGGACAAACTCCCAGAGCCTTAAATACACACGATTGAGATTGAAGATCAGCAAGGAGAGTCCCTGCTGAGCTCCAAGCAAGTAAGAACAAGGAGACGTGGGCAATTTTTGTTTCATGACTGTTCTTGCGGGGGGC
>CM053581.1:322385907-322407949 GCA_028627135.1 Pseudochirops cupreus | reverse complement strand
TTTCACATGTTCAGCCTGTATTTGATTGCTTGTCCTTCCAGTGGGGGTGGATGGCGAGGGAGGAGGAGAAAGAATCTGGAATCTGGAGTTCCATAATCAAATGTTATGAATGTGTATCTATATATGTATATATATATATATACATGTATGTATGTATATGTATATATATATGCAATTATTATTATTATTATTATTATTGACTACATCCAACTGGAACTTGAGATACACAGGCACTGTGGTTGGGAGATCCATCCTGCCCTACTAAAAAGTGACATAGGAGAGAATAGACTGGGGGAGGGGGGACACACTGGGATGGCTGTTTTGGGGCAGTGGGTGGGGGAAAGAGGGGGAGAAAATATCTAAATCAAAATCTTGTGGAAATGAATGATGCAAACTAAAATAAAATTTTAAAAAAGAGTTAATAATAAAATAAAAAAATGAAATAAAATAATAAAAAAAGAATTACAGATTTTAGAAAGATCCATTTAGAAAGGACCTTAGAAGTCATCTCTGTTTCACAGATGAGGAAACTGAAACCAAAAGAGGTTTAGTGACTTTCCTCAAGTCATGCAAGTGTAAGTGGCAGAACTAGGATCTGAATTCAGGTTCTGTGACCCTAAATCCAAGGCTCTTTCTACAAAACTGATCAAGTTGCTCTTATCCCTCCTCACCCTATTTCAATAAATCTTCAATATTATAGTTTCCATTGTTGTTGTTCAGTCATTTTCAGTCATGTCTAACTCTTCATGATCCCATTTGGAGCAAAGATACTGGAGTGGTTTGCCATTTCCTTCCCCAGCTCATTTTACCAGGGAGAAAACTGAGGCAAACAGGGTTAAGTGACTTGCCCAGGGTCACACAGTTAGTTAAGTGTCTAAGGCCAGATTTGAACTCAAGGAAGATGAGTGTTCCTAACTCCAGACCTGGAACTCAATAATAATGCCACCTAGCTGCCCACTTATAGTTTCCAACATTCATGTATTATATGCCAATTAAATAGGTTTGTTATTATTATTTTGCTTTTTGAAGGGGGGAAGGCACAGCAAATGGGATTAAGTGACTTGCCCAAGGTCACACTAGCACTCAACTTTTGTGACCCCATTTTTGGTTTTCCTGGCAGAGATACTAGTTTGCCATTTCCTTCTCCAGTTCATTTTATAGATGAGGAAATGGAAGCAGAGTCAAGTGACTTGCCCAGGGTCACACAGCCAGTATGTGTCTGAGGCCAGTTTTGAACACTAGTCAGTGTTAAGTGTCTGAGGCTGGATTCGAACTCAGGTCCTCCTGACTCCAGGGCTGGTGCTCTTCACTTTGCCACCTGACCACCCCTAGATAGGTTTATTAGTCAGTGCCTTAAACCTCAATGCAAATTCTCATCCCAGTCCTTCTACACACACGCTTACTTAAATCCAACTTTTTTCATTTCAAGGCTCAAGTGGAATCACAGAATGTTAAGAGTTGGAAGAAACTTTAAAGAATAATCAAGTCTCATCATCTCAGAGGCCCTACTCCCTCCAGAAAGCCTCCCCTGGCCAACCAGGGGACTTCCTAATTACTGCCTATAGTCCTTATACAGCACTTACCTTTTGTATTGCAGGCAGCTAGATGGCACAGGGGAGAGAGGGCCAGGCCTAGAGTCAGGAAGACTCATCTTCCTGAGTTCAAAACTGGCCTCAGACACTTACTGGCTGTGTAACCCTGGCCAAGTCACTTGACCCTGTTTGCTTCCATTTCCTCATCTACAAAATGAACAGGAGAAGGAAATGGCAAACCAGTATCTCTGCCAGGAAAACCAAAAATGGGGTCACAAAAGTTGAGTACAACTGAACAATGATTTGTATTGCTGTTTGCTGTCCATACGTTTTGAAGTATCTTAAAGCTCTCTTGCAAGGGCTTCCCAAATGAGATCCATAATCAGTCAAAAGAGTTTGGCTTAACTATCCACACAGGGAAAAACAAGTGGATGAGGAATGTCTATTGTCCAAATAACTGTTTTGTTGGATGGACAACTCCATGGAGTCCATTCATTAGTATATATGGCCTGGCACTGAAAATGAACCATGAACCGCCTCATCCTGGAACTGAACCAGAAGAAGAGGTTGAGCGGCCTGTGGGAAACTGCACAGTTCTTCTGTTGGCCCCAAGCCTTTGTTTTCCCTCAAAGGTTGAACACCGATGTTCTTCTGGTGTTATCCACCAGTCTCTCAGTGGCAAGGGAGTAGGCTACAACAACATTACATTTGAGGAATTACACAAGAGGAGAAGTGGAAGGGTGTCATCAGAGAAACTTATGACTGGAAAAAAAGATGAACTGGTCATGTAGCAAGAGGGAAAGTTGGACAACACGTAGGCTTCACTGGTATTTAAGCCATGTGGAGACCAAGAAAGCTCCCTCCACGGTGGGTGGAAGTCTTGTGGTGAATCTAGGAAGTAAATGGACTAGACCAGGGGTGGAGAACCTGCCCCTATGAGGCCATATGTGGAGTGCCCTTCCAGGTTCCCCACCCCTGGTCTAGCCTCTAGACACACTGGTCCCTCAGGCATGAATGAGTTGCTATATGCATTATTGAAGTGTGTATCCACATTGATGAGATACAGCCCACTGGAGTCCTGGAGCACATTTTTTAAAGTATTCTCTGAACTCCACAAGGGAGTGGTTCCTTATTCATCTGTACCCTCAGAGTATGTCAGTAAATGCTTATTGTTGATGACGATGATGGGTCTGAATTCTCAGACCAAGCAATCTCTGGGGCTTTCACAAGAACCCTGGAGAAGCATTAGGGTGATATTTGCATAGTAGCCTACATGGGTGAATATATTCTCCCCAAAGAGTTTTCCAAAACAAAGTTTCCAGGCTTCTATTCCCTAGACTTTTTTGATTGTTTTAACTCTGCCCTTGATTCTCACCCACTCAACCCATAAAGGAATGGACTTCAGGGACAATGTAGGGATTTCATGTAGATATTACAGAGAACTTTATGCCAGCCAAGTTATTATACCCCTTGCCTCCTTAGGGAGAGGTTTTCAGGAAGAAAAAAAAAAAGAGAATCAACTACCTATAATATTTTAAAAGCAGTCCTACCAGGGGCCTTAGAGGCTGGACGGCATGGCCTTGGGAAAGTCCTATCAGTTTCACAATAATCAAATATCCCAATTCATTGACCCTTCTTTTAGGGCCAACTAGTTGTAAGTAGGTGTCCTAGGAGGGGCAAATAGGGCAGATGTAGTTGGGGTGGAGTAGGCACGTTACTGTGGGGGGTGGGGGGGAGGAAGTTTAGGCCAGGGTCTTTCTAAAATCTGAATAAAAAACTTGCAAAGCTTAAGATTGCGCTGAGACTTTTGAGACACCTTGTATAAAATGGGGTTTCATTCCCAGGCTGATTAAAACGAAGAGAAAAAAAACACTGGGAAGAAAGTGGAGAAAAACTTTTCTTCTTTCTTGAAATTTAAAGAAACCCGTCCATCGGCTACTTCAAGTGTGACTGACAGCTAGGTGGTTGAAGACCCTGACTCCTATCCTTTCTCTTATCTCAGTAACACCTAGGACTGCTCCATGCTTCGGCTTTTTTTTTCCATCTCCCCAAAACACTTTCGTTAGATTTACAGCAATAGCTTTGTTGGGCTGGGGATGCAATGCTGGGGAATCCTGGAGATCAGCCTCCGCCCCAGGATGAACAGGCTCCACTCCTCCAAGGAAACTCTTTCTCTTCCTTGGTACGAGAAAGGAAAGACGCAGCTGAACGGACCAGTAGGGTGGAGTTGGTAGTGGTGGTGGAGAGTGTTTGTTGTTTCGGAGAAGGGAGGGGGCAGGGAAGTTTCTTTCTAGTTATCTTGGTCCTGAGGAGCTTAGCAGAAATTCCCTCCTCTTATTTCTTTGCCATTATAAAAGGGAGGGCGCGGGGAGTGGGGGTGGCTGGCTCAGGCTTCCAGCCCCGGCAGCAGTGGGGAGATCCCGATGTCTGGGCTGCCTCGGCAGCGGCGGCGGATCCCCGGGGACTGCGGGGGGAGCCCGAGCTGGCGGCGCCTGCTCACTTCGCGTTCACTGCGTCGGAGTCTCCCCCAGCCTGGCCGAGTGCCGAGCAGCTAAGGGAGGAGGGGACAGAAAGCGGCGGTGAAAGGCCTCTCTCGGCTCCCCCCGCCCGCCTCTCCTCCTCCTCTCTCTGCTTCTCTTCTGGCCCCAGGAGGCTGGAGTGACCACTTCAACTCCCTAACCTCTGGACCCTCTTGCCAGAGATGGAAAGGGAGCTGCATTGAGCCGAAATGCCCCTCCGTCCTCCCCGCTCCATCCCCGACCCCCCCAAACTAGGGCCACTAGACCAAGTCTCTGGGCTTCCCACATCACCGGGTGATTCCGCCCCAGCTCTCTGCAGCACTTGTTTTCCCAAACACCTAGACGCACCCCCACCATCTTCATTCTCTTCCTCCCCATTCCCTGGCCCGCCGCACAGGTCAGTTTCAGGCTTGGACTGGGCCGGGGGGGGGCGGGGGGGGGAAAAGAGAGAACCTTCTTCCACTGGGGTCCTCTCCTCCATCTCCCCAAGGCTGTGCCCCAGAACTCCACGGGAACCTGGTAGTGGAGGTGTTGCTGAGAGGAGGGGGGAGTTGGAGACCCCTGGCCCCTGAAAAACGGGATTCCCTCCAGCTCCACACTATTCTTCAAACGGAAACACGTCTCCCTGGCTTCGAGAGGTTGGGAAAGGGAGCTTCTCAGCCTTTTCTGCAGGAGGAGCTGGCGAAGTGCCAACAGCTGGCGAAGGTGGGAGGGTCTCAGGTCCCCCAGGCTCTTACACCTCTGTGTCCCAGGTACGCCCCCTTCTAAAGGCTCCTAAAAGGTGGCCCAAGAAGGATTTTTGCGCGTCCCCCACCCCCACCCCGCCGGACCCGGTCCAAAACTCAAAAAGCTACCCTGGGGGTAGTGCACTACTACCTCACGCCCCCGCCAACAGGTGCATAAAATGAGCTGCCCCCACCCCTCCTATCCCACGGGGACTGGGTTTAAGGAGACTTCAAATAAAGTGGGGCATGCAGAAGAGGAATGGAGAAGCCCTAGCCTCAGTTTCCCTTCTTTTTTGCTCCAGGGGCAGCTCTTCTCCCACGGCCTGAAACTTCGGGTGTCCTTGCCCCGCCCCTCCCGGCCACGGCCTCTGCCCCCTTGGCCCAGTCTACTCCTCCCCTCCCCGCTCCGCTCCCACGGTCCCAGGAGGTGGGCGGGTAAACCCGGGGATGACGGCTGAGCTCCCGAGCCCAGGCTCGCCCTCGCCCCCGCCCCAGGGACTAGGGTTTCCCAGCCTCCTCGGCCTAGGACAACAGTCCCCGTGGAGAGATCGCCGGAGCTGCCCGGCCCCAGCGCTCTGGGATCCCTATACCCCGGCCGCCGCCGCCCTCCCCCTTTTCCCTTGCTCGGACTCCCCTCTCTCCGTACAGGCGGGGCGGGAGGAGAGGAGATGAGGGAGGGAGTGAAGTGCAGGGGCCCGGAAACACCATATATGGAGCAGGAAGGATCCCCCGCCGGAACCGACCTTATTTGGGCAGTGCCTTATTTGGTGTGGCCCAATATGGCCCGGCTGCCCGGGGCTTCCGGCAGAGGAGGGGTGGGAGGGGGGAAGTGGGAGGAGGGAACCGAGGCTTGGGGGTTGGGGAAAACACTGCTCCGGCCGGGGCCCCAGCGGGCCTGATTGAGCACCGGAGCCTCGAAGCTGGCCCCGGGAATCCCTGGCTCTGGCTGTGGCCCCGGGATCCCCGGAGTCCAAGGGGCGAGGGAGAGCGGGGGGAGGGGAGGAGAGAGGGGAGGCCTCGCGTCACGTCGGGTCCTCCTGTCCCGCCCTGCCATATAAGGGCTTCCTGCTTCCCATATATAGCCATGTACGTCAGGAAGGGGGAGGAGCCTGACAATTCCAAACCCTTCAAATAGAGGCGGATCCGGGGGAGTTGCGAGAGATTCCAGGCAGCAGAAGTAGGGGAGCCGCCGCAGCCGTCGCCACCGCAGCAGCAGCAGCAACAAGCCGCCGCAGCCGCCGGGACCAGCCCCAGCCTCCGCAAACAGCAGCAGCGCCGCCTCCGCACTCGGAAGCCTGCGGGGGCAGAGCCTGGAGGAAGCCCCCTCCAAAAAAAAATATTTTTTGCCTCCTTACCATGCTTCACTGAACCCCGCATGTGAACTGCCCAGTCTCCCGCACAAGTGCCCCTCCGGCCCTAACCCCGCGTCCGCCCCGTCCAGAATGGCTGCGGCCAAGGCAGAGATGCAGCTGATGTCCCCGCTGCAGATCTCAGATCCCTTCGGCTCATTCCCTCACTCCCCCACCATGGACAACTATCCTAAGCTGGAGGAGATGATGCTGCTGAGTTCGGGGGGGCCCCAGTTTCTTGGCGCCGCCGGCGGACCTCCTGAAGGCAGTGGTGGTGGGGGAGGTGGTGGAGGAGGCAGCAGCAGCAGCAGCACGGGTGGTTTCAATCCCCAAGGGGAAGCCGGCGAGCAGCACTTCGAGCACCTGGCTGCAGGTAAGCAGTAGCCCAGAGCAATGGACTTCCTTCCCCTTGCCTCTTCCTCTCGGCCCCGGGTTCTTTGCTACTATTTTGGGAGAAGGCACTTTCCCAGCCTTCCAAAATCAAACGAGCAAAACAAAAACAAAAAAAGGTCCTCGTTCCATCTTCTCAGTCCCCAGGGGTTTGTGCCCGGGAGAGAGTTTGTCTGAGGAAGACGCTATACCCCCTATACTGCCTCTATGAGGCTAAGTACTGCCCTGGAACCGGGCATGCCCGGTAGAAGATCCCTGGGCTGTTGTTTAGGCTGGAGATGTGCCGGGGCTGCGTGTGTGGGTGGGGGTGGAGGAGGGCTTGTTTTTAGGAGGAAAAATGAGCTCTCTAGACAGGAGCCCAACCCCCTGTCCCCATAGAAAGGGGCTGGGAATACCCTGAGGAGGGGGGATAAGGGGAGGTGGGGTCCTGGTGTTGCTGGGGAGGCGACAGGATTAGCCGGGAATCCCTTGCCTACTGTGATGAGGAGTCCTGGTAACTGCAGTAGAGGGGGGATTCTCCATATTTGCGTCAGCTGTTGTTGAAATGGGCTCTGCTGCTGGAGCTCTTCCAGGAACATTGCAATCTGCTGCTATCAATTATTAACCAGCCCAGTAGTCAATGGTAGCAGCAACAGCTAGTAGCAGCTCTTTACCTCTCCAAATAAGATCTTGCTCCAGTAACACGGATTGTTCTTTTTCTTCTTCACTAGACACTTTTCCTGACATCCCACTGAATACGGAGAAGGTGCTATCCGAGACAAGCTACCCTAATCAGCCCACTCGGTTGCCCCCAATTACCTACACTGGCCGATTCTCCTTGGAGCCAGCCCCCAACAGTGGCAACACTCTGTGGCCAGAGCCACTTTTCAGTCTCGTCAGTGGACTTGTGAGCATGAGTAACCCACCGGCCACCTCTTCAGCAGCCCCATCTCCAACAGCATCCTCTTCCTCTTCCTCACAAAGTCCCCCACTGAGCTGTGCAGTGCAATCTAGTGAGAGCAGCCCCATCTACTCAGCAGCTCCCACATTCCCCACTCCCAACCCTGAGATCTTTCCTGAGCCACAAAGCCAGGCCTTCCCTAACTCAGGCTCTGCCATCCAGTATCCGCCACCTGCTTATCCCACCTCCAAGGGCAGTTTCCAGGTGCCCATAATCCCAGACTATCTGTTCCCTCAGCAGCAGGGTGAGTTGGGCTTGGTCCCACCAGACCAGAAACCCTTTCCAAGCTTGGAGAGCCGAGCCCAGCCTTCCCTCACCCCGTTGTCCACCATCAAGGCTTTTGCCACACAGACTGGTTCACAAGATCTGAAGACCCTCAACACCACCTATCAGTCTCAGCTTGTCAAGCCAAGTCGCATGCGCAAGTACCCTAACAGGCCCAGCAAGACACCCCCCCATGAGCGTCCCTACGCCTGCCCTGTGGAGTCCTGTGACAGGCGCTTTTCGCGTTCTGATGAGCTGACTCGCCATATCCGAATCCACACAGGCCAGAAGCCCTTCCAGTGCCGCATCTGCATGCGAAATTTCAGCCGAAGTGACCACCTCACCACTCACATCCGTACTCACACGGGAGAGAAGCCCTTTGCCTGCGACATCTGTGGGAGAAAGTTTGCTCGGAGTGATGAGCGCAAGAGGCACACAAAGATTCACCTTCGGCAGAAAGAAAAGAAAGCAGACAAGGGTGTCTCGGCCTCTGTGGCCTCCTCCTCCCTCTCTTCATACCCATCCCCTGTCACTACGTCGTACCCATCCCCTGCTACCACTTCCTACCCATCTCCAGTACCCACCTCCTATTCTTCTCCTGTGTCATCATCTTACCCCTCTCCAGCACACAGTGGTTTTCCCTCACCCTCTGTGGCTACCACGTACTCCTCTGTCACCTCTGCCTTTCCACCCCAAGGCATCACCAGCTTCCCCTCCTCAGCCGTCACCAACTCCTTCAGCGCATCAACAGCGCTCTCGGACATGACGGCCACATTTTCTCCCAGGACAATTGAAATATGCTAAAAAAAAATAAAAAAAACCAAACCAACCCCCCCCCCCCCACATGACTCAACTGGGACAGGAGGGGAAGATGGCCAGGTGGGGAAGGGAAGGACTCTTTATACCTTAAAGAGTTCTGACCCTGCTCCCCAGTCCCCAAAATATGAGTGGGGATATTCACCAATAACCCTTTCTACCCTGTTTCCCCCCTTTTCATCATCCCCTGTTACCCTTTTACTTCAGCTGCCTGAAACAACCATGTCCAAGTTCTTCACTTTCTATTCAAAGGACTTGACTTGCATGGATTTTGGATATTATCATTTCAGTTTCATTTCCATCATTGCCCTCCTCCCCATCTCTCCCTTTGATGCTAGAAAATTGAGTTGGTAAGATGGGGAAAACTGAGCAATTGAAGCTCAGCCCCTTTCCTTTTTGCCCCTGTACAGTGTCCGTGCCATGGATTTTGTTTTTCTTGGGGTACTCGATGTGAAGACAATTTGCATATTCATATTGTAATTATTTGGAATTAGGGCCTCATTTTGTTTAAGGGGGAAAAAAAGGCAAAGAAAAAAGTTGAGCAATGGTGATTCTTTTTTGTGAGATGCTGTGATGATGAGTTTGAAGCTTCTTTTTGAAACAGCAATTTTAGGTATAATCAGCATGTGTCAGAGTGATGTTCCGTTTACTTTGTAAATATCAGACCAACTTGTACTCTCACATGTGGCAAAAAAAAGTTGTGTTTTTTCCTTTGGAGGTTCCCCCCTTATTTTGTTTTCAAAGTTCCATGTCTTGGTGCCTTTTTGTGTGAATGCCTCGCTGACGCCTTGATGTACATTGTGTAGGAATGAGGTTTAATAACCCACCTCTAGCCTTAATGGGGTGGGGGAGGCAGGGAAAGATGAATCCAGGGAGGCTTTGGGAGCAAGAATGGGGAAAGAGGGCTGAGCTCCGCTTTCATTTCTCCGGAATGTAAGCAGCAAAAAAACAAAAACTAAACTAAATCTGAACTCTCAAAAGTCTATTTTTGTAACTGAAAATGTAAATTTATAAATATATTCAGGAGTTGGAATGTTGTAGTTTACCTACTGAGTAGGCAGCGGATTTTTTGTATGTTATGAACATGCAGTTCATTATTTTGTGGTTTTATTTTTACTTTGTGTTTGCTTAAACAAAGTGACTGTTTGGCTTATAAAACACATTGAATGCGCTTTACTGCCAATGGGATATGTGGTGTAATATCCTTCAGAAAATTAAAAAGAAAATAAAGAACTGTGAGTTGGATGTATTTTTCCCCAAGAGAAGGAGAAGAATCTAAACTGGGGCTAGTTGAGATCCCTCCCCAGGGAGGACCTTTTCTGACTGAGGTAGCCTGGGATTTGGGGAGAGAAGAGAGGATTACAGTTTATATGGTTTATTCTGGTTTAGTACACTGACAAGGGAAGTCTTGGGGCTTGGGGCTTCTTGCTAACTTTTAGTTGGGTCCCAACTTGCTGCCAATCTCTGGGGAAAGCCCCTAGCACTCTTCCTCAAAACTCCTTGCTGAAAGTGGAGGGGGAGGGGGGGGAGATACGATCAGACTGGGAGAGTGTGTGAGGATGTTGTCCTTGACTCCATGGGGAGATAGGTTTGTTGGGGTCTATAGGGTCTGTGCTGTTTTCCCTGCTCACATGAGTTGTGGAAATTGGGGCTCAAGGGAATTTACTACTGTCATGTCAGGACAGTAGAAGATTGGGGGGGGGGTTGTTGAGGACAACTTTGGGACACAGTGAAACCAAGTGGGATCAAGGCCAGGCCTGATCTGGGTCTACTCATCTGCTTCCCCTGCTTCCTAGCTGGTCTGTCTGGGGTGGGAAAAATAGAAAGAGAAACCAATTCTTAAGCCAAGAAGCCTTCCAGGAAGAAAAGCTTGTCTATTTGCCAGCTGGAGCCAATACGCACCCCTGGCAGTAGCCAAGGGATCAAGGCGCTGAGGCAAGCATGTCAAGGTTGGTGTCAAGGGTCTCTCTGGCTAGTGCCAGGACAGTCAGTCTCTGCAATAGAAAAGTATCTGCCACTCAATTCCCACTCCTACCTTCCACCATCCCCCTAGAACATACCTTACCCGAGCAGCAATTTTTTAAGGGAGTAAAGGAGAGATAGTCGAGAATCTCGTGGGGATTTACCATTAGTCATTATGTAGACAGCTAGTCCTGATGGGGAAAGGTCCTCATTTCCTCTTTCTTATATATCTTCTCTTCCTCCTTCCTTTCTCTTACCCACCAGGCCCCATGACAAAAGTTCTTTGACAGCAACGTGGATCAATGGGGCTCTTAAAGAAATAGCACCTAACTAGGACTTTCTGCTAGCATGGACTTTACGCCAGTATGGTACCACTCTGGGGTACCACGTTTGGCTTCTATTTTTGCCTTAGCATTTTTCTTTTTCTTTATTTAGTGTTGCACTCTTGTCTTTTGCTTGAGCCCGTTAAAAGATGTTATAGGGCTTCTGTTTCCTGAAATTCCGAACTTCCTCTGCTTGAGGTAATTGTGCCTGTGTGTTTGGAGGTGGTTGACTGAGGAGGAAGTTTGGAGAGAGAGCCTTGGGAGAAAGACTATATAATGTAATGTCAAATGATCAAAGGGGCAATTGACAAGCCCCTTAGGCTTGGAGGGCCTAAGTGTTTCATGATCTGTATTTTTTTTTCTGACAAAAACTATTCTGAATGTAGGTCCATTGGAAAAGGGTCTCTTAATAAGTATTTTGTCCCAGACTTCCACCTGTAATCCACAGCAGTGGGCCATGCTAGGGTACCACCCACCTTCAACGTTCTCTATAAGATCACCTGGACCAACTTTTAATATCCTTTCCTAGTAGGGAATACAAGCTTGCCCCACTGTAAAAGCAAATGTTTAAGAATGCCCCCCCACCCCCAGAGTAAGAGCTGATCACTGATTTGAGGTAGAAAAGGGACCTCAGAAGTCACAGGTATTTTAGAATTAGAAGGGAACACAAGTAGTAGCTTCCTAGTCCCAACACATACCTGAAAGAAATCGCCACTATAATAATAGACCTGACAAGTAAAGCAGTTCAATTTGACCTCTACTTCAAGACCTTCAATGAGGGAACACTGTTGGAAGAGCTTCCACTTTGGAAGAGCTCTAATTAACATTAAATTTGCATCTTTAGAATATCTACTCTGGGGCCAAGCAGAACAGGTCTAACATAGTAACTGCCCATCAAACAAAATTATCTATTACGTTCCCTTATTAAGTTGCCCCAGTTCCTTCAGGCTATCAGACTTGGCATGAATGGACTTCAAGGATGAAAGTTCCAGAACCAAAAGCATTCCAGATGTGGCCTCCCCAGGGAGTATCAGCTCTTTTATTCCTCAGAGCTAAAAGTGTCTTAATTACAATAGGTCAAGGTTAAACCATCTGCCACATGTGGCACGCTCCCAGATCTTTTTCAGAAAAGCTGTATCATCTTATACTTATCAATTTTTTGAACCTCATACACTTAATTCAAAACTTTTATAATCAATCCCTATTAAATTTCATTATTAATCCAATCCAATGTTATCTAGCCTTGTAGATCTTTTTTTGAAAACTTGATTATTAAATCCAGTATTGTTAGCTATCCTCAGCTTATGTCCACTTGAAGAGGATGCATCTAAATACCTTGACATCCATCACTAATTAAAAAACATCCAGAGCACCAAGTAAAAACAAATCTCTAGATAGCTCTATTGGACACCACTTCCTTCTAAGTTGACATTGAACCATAGAGTTGAATTCAACCAAATCAAACAGTGTCAATTTAATTGTATTATCACATTTCTCCATTTTTTCTATAAAAATAGCCTGAGACCTTTTATCAAATAGAATGCCAAAAATCTAGGTAAAGTATAGCATCATTCCCTTGTGCCACCACACAAAAATAGAAATAAGCATAGTCTGATATAACCTTGTTCTGGCTGAAAACAATTCCAGCTTTTTGTGATACTTCCTCCTTTTCTAGATGTTCAGTGAACCATCTCTTTAATGAGCGTTGCATTCTAAGATTTTCCCAGGAAAAATGGGGAGAAGGAAGAGAGAAGGAGAAGGGAATTAGAAGGGAGAGAGTAAAGGAGGTATGTTCTAAGCAAAACAAACTCTTAAGCTTTTTGAGGTGGCCAAGATCTGGGGGAATGGCTGTATATGGATGTCATGGAATACTGTTGTGCTGAAGAAATGATGAAGGGGATCATTTCAGAGAAACCTTGCAAGTCAGGGGGGACTTGTAGAGTTAGGTCTATGCAAGGCGACAGGTATGATGGATGCTGATAGTGTTTGCTTGTAAAACACAATCATCACATCATCACCTCTCCTGCCTGAGGAATCACGTGTTTACAGCCGGGTTACCTGTGTTCTTCCCTATTTCCTATATTTGCCCATCAAAGGGCCTCCATTGCTCATTGATATAAAAATAGCTCCCAAATAGTTGATCTGCTCATGTTAGTTAAGAAGTTGATTGCTACTTGGTGACATTTTCTTTGGTTTCCAAGGACAAATTCCTTCTCTTTCTGACGTTTAAAGCTCTTCACAGCTTGTACCTTTCCAGGCTTCTTGTGCATTACTCTTCTTCATACCCTCTCTGATCCAGCTGAATGTCCTTGCTGTTCCCATTCCATTTCTCATCTCCACCCCTTTTTTATAGAACCATGTCATGAATGAACCCCCCTCTATTTCCTTGCTTCTGCCTCCTGGAATCCCTAGCTTCTTCCAAAACTCAATTCAGGTGCCACTACCTACATGAGCTTTACCAGATCTCCTCAGCTGCTGCTAGTGCTCTCCCTTCCACAAAATTACCTTGTGGTAATGTTGAATATAGATTTTGTATATGAAAGGCAGCATGGTGTAATGGAGAAAGTGCAGTGCAGTAAGCCTTGGAACCAGGAACGACCTGGGTTTGAATACCTGGGTTTGCCATTCAGTTGTGAGACTCTTCATGACTCATGATATGGCATTCCAGGCCCTTCTATGCTCCATTATCTCTCCAAATCTGTCCAAGTTCATTGTTTCCATACCACTATCAACTGACTGTCTCATCCTCTGCCATCTCCTTTTCCTTTTGCCTTCAATCTTTCTCAACATCAAGGTATTTTCCAATGAGTCTTGTCTTCTTTGTAGCCAAAGTATTTAAGCTTCAGCTTCAGTATTTGACCTTCCAGTGAGGAATCTAAGTGATTTGCCCAGGGTCACACAGTTTAGTACATTTTTGAAGGGGAATTTGAACCCAAGTCCTCTTCACTTCCTTATTTCACAGGCCATTAACAAAACACTCACCTGAACAAGAATCCCTTTTACAGCACACCCATCAAGGGGCATATCCAGTTTTTACCTGAAGTGGCAGGGACTTCCTTCACTCCTCTGGGGGAAATGTCCTTCTCTTGGATAGTTTTAACTGCTAGGTTTCCCTCCTGAGTTTTGCCTCAAGGTCTGCCCCTCTGCAACATCCTAGTTTTGTTTTTTAAGCCCTTTGGTTAGTGTGAACTTTGCCACACACTAGGTAGCTAAGAGCTAAATGTTATTGGCATAAGTGGAGTTAAAGGCAAAGCACAGAATTGGGCTCCAAGAACTTGGAGGTGCCACAGATTCAATAATCCTTAAACATAGACTTGGACTAAGAAGAGTATGACAAGCTACCTCCTCCCTCTCTCCCTCTCTCTCATTGATTCAATAAATGGTATCAGGTACCTACTGTGTGTTGCATGTCATTAGGGCCATGTTTGAAGCGCTGTGGGAACTCTTACTCCCAACGCAGGAGAATCAATGAATGAATGAACTTATGATCAAAAAGATTTGCAGAGGTTTACAAAGTACTGATTTGGCTGGATAGTTACTTTGGGGTTGATAGGACGTACTTCTAACACTTCCTTCTAACCCTTCCTTCAATTCAGTTGAATTTCATCCAACAAACATATTAAGTACCTACTATGTACCTTCAGGCACTGTCCTCGGTTCTGGGGGAGGAAATTTTTCAAAAATTCCTCCCTTCAAGAACTACATTCTACTGGGAAGAGACAACATTCATGCAGATAAGTTAATACATACTGTTTACATATAACCTGTAATTCAGGGCTTACCCAAGGATTCTCACTTGGACTCTGACTCTCCTGGGGTATCATTTTCTCTCTTTGGCTCCTTGCCACCTGGAGTACTTCAGGAAAATCTCTAAATATACTCATGGTATGTAACAAGTTTCCCTAAATGTGGCTAATATGGCTCCCAACTCAACTCTCAGATAGGTGCCTGCTCAAGGTATTAAATACATATGAGGCACAGGGACAGCTTTTCATTTTACTGCCCTGGAAAATGCAGAAGATGAAAAGGATTCAGAGTTTATGAGCAGATCACATTCTACACATAGAGAGTTATAACAAGCCATTATATTCTTTCCCCATCCCCCCCCCAGCTCAGAAGAAAACCACTTTGGGAGCTGCTTCCCACTGAACTAAGACCCTGTCTGAGCAACTCACAGCACTGGCAGGGGGACAGAGTCCATCTCTGACTCCTCAGTAAGTGAGCATCTCCTGTTAAGTAGTTCCAGAGACCATATTGGTAATATTTCCACATTGGGATCACTCCTATAAAACCATATAAAAGTAATTGCATTTCTCCATCTGCTTATGGACTTTGGCAGGAACTCTGTCAATGCCCTGGGTCCTGCCATTAATTGGGCACAGAAAATCCATTCTAAGGAACTTCATCACACTAGTACACTGATCTGTGCTCAGAAAGAAAATCAGAAAAACAGATAGCATATAGTACTTTGTGATCCTTGAACTCCACTCTCAGAGGGCAAGCTTCTCACTCATGGATTTCTCTTGCACTAGTCACCATTAACTGAGTAGTATGGTAGGGGGTGTAGGATTTCTGCCCCTACCTTTCTGGATGCTGGAGGAAGGCACTTGGAGGTGTAGCAGCAAGCACCCCAGCATACCCAGGATGGCTGCTAGCACAGGTTCTTAGATCTGCTTTTCTAAAGGAAAGCAACTCAAAATGGGTTAACAATCCTACTTTAATCAAATATATCATTTACCTAGTTCAGGGGGAAAATTCAGCACCCTGAACTTCAGAGAATACAAACAAAAGTTACAAGCAAACAAAAAAAATACAGACAGAGAAACAGATCAATAGACAGGGCTCCCAGCTGTCTGACCATTATTTCCATACCTAGTTAGTTACCAGAGAGGGAAGCACCAATAATGTGGGTTTTCAAAGCTTCGGGGCTCAACAGCTACCCAGAGTCTCTTCTGGCCAAATCACACAACTCTTCCCAAAGTGAGCCCCAAACGAAAACCTCACATCAGAGTATATATTGCCTTCTCCTGGGTCAGAGAATGTCACAACCCTCTTGACCCACTACCCAATCACAAATTAACAAGGTGTGGGCATTCCTGAAAAGCAAGCCTCCCACCACAGGCTCCAAGTGACCACATTCAGCCTTTTAGGGGGCAGAGCATATTTTCAATTCAGGGAAGGTTCTCAGACACACTTAAGCTTGTCAAGGGGCCAAGGGGCAGGGAAGATCTTCAGATTCCCATTACAGGGGGAAAGTCAAAGAAGGAACCCTGAATAAGTATGAAAGTCACCTACCCCACTCAATTTTTATAGACCACAAGGGAAAGGAAGGTGGTTTCTCTGACAGTTAATAAGCATTCATTAAGTTCCTACTTGTGTCCAACACCACTATACAAAGACAAAAATGAAGCAGTCTCTTGCCCCTATGAAGCTTACATTCTGTCAGCAGAAACAAC
Organism: Pseudochirops cupreus; assembly: GCA_028627135.1. Taxonomy (NCBI): domain Eukaryota; kingdom Metazoa; phylum Chordata; class Mammalia; order Diprotodontia; family Pseudocheiridae; genus Pseudochirops; species Pseudochirops cupreus. The sequence continues at coordinate 322,391,673 of CM053581.1, read as the reverse complement.
ACATGCACCTACAAGCATAGTAATTGTAAGGGCTTGAAGCAGGAGTGGTTGGTGGGATATCCCGAAAAGGTTTCATTTAACTTGAAGATGAGTATGAAAGCAAGAATTTGATGATGACCTAGAGTCCCTAGACATCTTGGAGACAAGTCCCAGACACTTAGGAACCGATCGAAAGTTTTCCATGATCTTTTAACAAGGACCTGGTCTATCTGTATGTTTTACCTTCAGTGGAGAGGAGCCCCTCAGATGCCTCCAAAGAGGCCAGGAAGTCTTGCAAATCTCATCAAGGTGATTGGCAAATTTGTTAAGCTAAGCTGAATTATACAAAATAAGAGGGGGGGGGAACTTTGGAGTAGTAGGATACCAAAGATAAGAAAGCATTAAAGTCTGAGCAAAGCCAGCCTGCGCAGAAGGGAGCCCTCTGGATAGAAACAAAGGCATCTAGTTAGTTAGTAGGAGAAATCCATGGTATGAGGTGCTTACCCAGGTGATCTGAGAAGATTAAGTTCAAGGATCTCCAGTTACTAGCTGCCTTCTGGCTTTCTGATTCTTTTTATTATTTTTTTTTTGAGCACAGCTCAGTGAGTAGAGTTCCAGACAAAATAAGTGCAAGAGAAAGAGAGTGTTAATATTGGAGGGTTCAAGACTCTTGTTAAGTTGAGCAGTGTCAGAAAGAAGTTAGGGATTTAAGAGGGAGAGGGGAATAGGAAGAACTTTTCCCAAATGGGGAACTACTTGTACAAAGTCAGAGAGGTAGGAGATAAAATGTCATTTACAGAGGATCACTTAGTAGGCCAGTAGGATTGGAATGGAGAATGGAAGTAAACCAATTTTGAACCAAAGATTAAATCTATTGTTCCCTGACACTAGTAGTCTCCTCCAGAATGCCAAGGTTCCCTTTTCCCATCCTTGAGGAATGAATGAGTAAAGTGTATTCATGCAAGCATGAATGAAAATCAATCAATAAAAAAAGACAAGAACTTATTTATCCATTTTCATATTCTCCACAGCACCAAAGGCAATGGTCTTGCCCATAATAGGTGCTCATGAGATTGGCTTGTTGAATTGAATCTGTTGAATTAGCAGGTCACACCCACATATACAAAAATATTTATAGCAGCTCTTTTTGTGGTGGCAAAGAATTGGAAACTGAGGGGATGCCCATCAACTGGGGAATGGCTGAACAAGTTGTAGTATATGAATGTAACGGAATAATTATGCTGTAAGAAAATGAGCAGGCATATTTCAGAAAAACCTGGAAAGGCTTTGAACTGATACTGAGTGAAGTGAACCAGAAGAACACTGTACACAGTAACAGAAACGTTGTTCAGTGACCAGCTTTGATAGACAGCTTTTCTCAGCAATGCAATATATAAAACAATTCCCAAAGACTTATGATGGAAAATGCTATCCACATCCAGAGAAAGAATTTAGGAGTCCAAATGCAGATTGAAGCATAACTATTTCTCTCTCTTTTTTGTTTTTTTCTTTCTTGTTCCTTCTTTCTTTGTTCTGATTGTTCTTTCACAACATGACTACTGTGGATAAATATGTTTAATATGATTGTACATGTATAGCCAAATCAGATTGCATGCTGTCTTGGGGAGGGGGGAAGAAAAATTAGAACTCAAAATCTTATAAAAGTGAATGTTGAAAACTAAAAATAAATATTTTTAAAAGGTGAATGTTGAAAGCTATCTTTACATGTAATTGGAAAAAATAAAATACTATTACGTGGAGAAAAAAAGAATTAGCTGATGGAAGAGAATGAATTGGTTAGGAAGCCCATTTGAATTCTTTCTCTTCAGATTGCTTCTGTTCCCCAGCATTCCAGATTGCCCACGTTAATCTACAGAGCTCCCTCTCACACAGGCTGGCTTTGCTCAGGCTTTATATGCTCTCATCTTTTGTCTCTTTCTCCAGGTTCCCTCCTGACTCTATGGCCTTACTCCTGTGCCCTACCTGCAGGTACTCTCTGATTACTTGTGCCCCTCTCAGAGGAGAGAGATAGCTGCCCTAGCACTCAGCAGGATTCAACCTAGCTATAATAAAAATGGGCTTTTTTTTTATCTTTCTCCACATAAATAGAGCTATTAATACCCTTCATCATTTTCATTGCTCTGTCCTAAACTTCTTCTATTTGTTTGTATCTCCTTTGGCAAGAAGCTGCCTGGAACATAACTGGACATATTATCACTAAAGTTCAGGAGAGGATATGTTGGAAGAACTTTCGATTTAGGTGAGGACCTGGTTACAGGTTGGAAAGTGGAGGAGCCCACAGATCCAATGGGCTTTCTCACTTGGGAAAAGAAGAGAGGGGGAGCTAAGGAAAGAAAACTTAAGTTATGTAATGACTTAAGATCATTAGGTCATCACCAGTTCTGCTTGCTTATCTTTGAACTTTCTCACCCAGTTAGATTTGCTAAGAAATTGCTTCACTCATGACTTTGCTCGCCCCATTCCCTGCCTTTCGGATCTCAGATCTGCTCTCTTTTCCAGTCTGGCCTTAGATACTTCTAGCTGCTTGACCCTTGGGCAAGTCACTTAAGTGCTGTCCGCTTCAGTTTCCCCAACTATGAAATGAGGATAATAATAGACCCTAGCCTATAGAGTTGTTGTGAAAATCAAATGAGATATTTGTAGAGCACTTAGCACAGTGCCTAGGGCACACATTAGGCACTTACTAAATGCCTTTACCTTTTCCTTCCCTTCTCCTCATTTGAGAAGATAGAGGGAATGGAGCTGGTCGATGACTACTTCTACTCCCTGTATACCTTTTTTGCTGCTAAGGAAATGTGTCCACATACGTGGCTACTGGCTTGGGATGGCAGAGATTCACTTTTTAAAATCTCTTTGCCTTCCCCTTCTTGGCATCTATTCTTCATGGGGGGCATTTATATTTCCCAATATTAACTGCTGGGACTCCCACAGATTTTCATCTCTTTAATGTCACTTCTGAAGGTTAATTACTAACTATCTGCCCTCTATTTAGCTAGCTGCTCTTATTTGAACATGGCCTAGCCTATTCACATCTAAGAAAAAGTAGCTTTGTGTGAAGGTTGTCTTCTTCAAATGAGGCTGAAACCTAACTAAGGCTGGGTAGAAGCAGGGGGACAGACAGGGTTGACCCCATTGGCATTGGCAGGAAAAGAATCCCCCTTTCCACTTTTCCATCTCATTTCAAGGGAGGAAAGTTGGAAAGTTTGCTGAGAAACATGGTAGTGAATAAACAGGTCAAATTTTCAATTTCCTTGGAACCAATCTTTAGTTTCTTCCTATCCAGCTTTCAATGGGGAAGCTAGATGGAGCGGTGGATAGAGTGTCAGGCCTGGAGTCAGGAAGATCATATTCCTGAGTTCAAATCTGATCTCAGATACTTACTAGCTATGTGATCCTGGACAAGTCACTTTACTTTGTTGTAACAGTAATGAAATTTGAAGATCCCTTTGTATTGCTAAGCTAAGAGGTACTTAGCATCTAGTTTCAAATTAAGCCTCTATTAAAGAAACAGAAGGTATGAACCTCCATTGCTGATGTAATAGGAAGGGGCTGAACAGGAAACCCCTGTTGCTGACATGACAGGAGGGGGCTGAATAGAGAGGAGCAATACTGTATATAAGGAAAAACACTGGCTGGGAGAGTCAGAATTCCCTGGGAACCTGTGGTCATGGAGCTTCTTTGGAGGGCCAGGCAGAGCTGTTGAGGATTTCTGAGGACCACCTAGAGCTGCAGAAGACTGAAGAAGCTGACTGTGATGTTGATACTTTGTTTGTTTGTGACTTTGTTAAGCCTTGACTTCTCAAGAATAGAGACTGTGAAGGGTTTAAGGTGGATTGGACACTGTGAGCTTCAGGGTGGAACAGGAACTACACAGAGAGCTGGACAGGGAGCTGGGAGCTGTCTACTTTTGAACCCAGGTGACAGTTTGGTGAATCCAAGTAGGAACTGGGACCATGGAAGGGGATCCAGGGAATCTGAGAGCCTATCCCAAGTCAAGCTAAAAGAAGACTTTACTTTGATACTATGTACTGACTTAGAAGACTGTGATTAATTGTGACCAAGGGGTGGATAGCCTGTGTATTTTCTGATGATTGAATAGTGAATGATGACTGAATACTGACTGATTTGTAACTTAGTGTGCCCCATGAGTGGAAAACTTTGACTATTGTATTTTGTGACCCTTAAGGAGGCAAGGCTTCTTAAGGATGATTGAATGATTGAGTTGATTGAATGATTGAGTTATTAAATGATGATTGACTAAATGATTGTACTTTGTTCAAAACTATATGACTGCTGTGGTGAAAACTATGTGGCCATTTTAGAGATAAGTTGTTGTGAATGCTGTATTTTGATTTTCTGTGGTAAGTTGTAGTATTGTGAATGCTGTACCTTGATTTTCTGTGAATGTTTTGCTCTGATTTTTTATTGAATAAATAGAATGTTCACTATACTATGCAATCAGAACCTTGAAAGCTGTTCACAGCAGCATTCTTCTGGAAAGCTGCTCGTGTGTGGCCTTACACTTTGCCTCAGTTTCCTCATCTGTAAAATGAGCTAGAGAAGGAAATAGCAAACTGCTTCAGTATCTTTGCCAAGAAAATCCCAAATGGGGTCACAGAGAGTCAGATATGACTGAAAATGACTGAACAACAACAACAAATCCAGCTGTCAGCCTCCTCAGAACCAAATCAATTATTAATTTTGCTTAGAACTAGCTTCACCTCTTCAGAGCCATTTTTATGCTTGAAATCCATGGCTAGTCTCCTCAGACTCAGCCTGTTTTGACTTTAACTTTGCCTACTTGGGTCCATCTTTTCTCCTCAAAACCAACTTTATCTAATAAGAAACATGTTTTGTTCTTCTCCATGTCAACTTTGTTTCCTCAGAACCACCACTTATATCTCCTCACAACCAAACTTGTAGTTACCTCAGAACTAGCTTCTAGAACCTCAGTTCATTCAATAAATTATTAATTGAGCCTTTACTATGTACTGGTCTCTGTAGCAGGTGCCACAAAGATGAAATGACCTGCTTCTGGCCTCAAGCCACCTTGTATTTTCATCACAATCAACTTTCTGCTTTCTATCAACCCACTCCCAATCTTTTCAGGTCAAAATGTCAGCCTCTTTGGAAACAGCTTTCAGGCTCTTCAGAACTTACTTTCAGGCAGGAACATGAATACACTTCTAGTTGAGCTGTAAATTGGCCCAATGATTTTGAAAAGCAATTTGGAATTTTGCTTTAAAAAATAGTACCTAAAATATCTATATAACCTATGGCTCAGAGATGCCATTTCAAGCCTTATGCTTCCAGGTAGTCAAAGACAAAAAAAAGCGTCCCATTTATACCAAAATATTTTTAGTAGCACTTTTTTTTGGTATCAGAAAAGAACTGGAAATAAAGTAGACACCCATCTATTAGGGAATAACTAAACAGTTTATGGCACATCAAAACATGAAATATTAGTGCACTATAAAGAAGCCATGGGGGGGCGGAGCCAAGATGGGCGGAGCCAAGATGGCGGCATAGCAGCAGCAACATATCACAGCTCTCACATAGCCACCCCAAAATACCCATAAAATAGGACTCTAAACCAATCCTAGAACTCCAAAATGCACACAAATATACTTTCCACTAAAGTCAGCTTGGCTACGAGGAACCATATCAGCACTGCGAACCAAAACCAGCCTGGCCTGAAGCCAAGGCTGTGCCCTGGGGGTGGCTGGGTGGAAGGAGCAGAGGAGCCTCTCTGCTGAGTGGATTAGC
>CM053581.1:322326936-322385407 GCA_028627135.1 Pseudochirops cupreus | reverse complement strand
TTCTCTACCTTGTCCCTGTCCCTTTACAGAAGTGTGTACTTCTAACAAACCTTCCCTCCATCCTCTCCCCTCTCATCCCCTACCCCCCTACTCTCCTGTAGGCCAAGATACCCAATTTAGAGTGTATGTCATTCCTTCCCTAAGCCAAATTCAATGGGAGTAAGGTTGACCCTTTCCCTTTTGCCTTTCTGTTCTTCCCCTCCATTGTAAGTTATCCCTTGCCTCTTCTATATGAGAGGATTAACCCCATTCTGTCTCTCCCTGTCTCCTCTCATTCTATTCCTCTCCCACCTCAGTTTCACCTTTGAAATATTAACCCATCCTATTCAACTGATCCTGTGCCCTCTGTCTATGTACACATATATACACATACTCACATATGTATTCCTATGCATATATATCCTCCTATATAGACATATGTGAATGTATACATATATATATATATATATATATATACATACACACACATATTTATATTCCCTTCAACTATCCTCATATTAAGAAAAATTATCATTTTTCCATGTTGGCATGTAAGTAGTTCAACTTTGGTAAGTTCTTGTGATTTCTTTTCCTTGTTTACCTTCTCATGCTTCTTTTATCTGAATGTCAAACTTTTTATTCAGCTCTGGTTTTTTCATCAAGAATGCTTGAAAGTCCTCCACCTCACTGAATGACCATATTTTCCCCTGGAACGCTACACTCAATTTTGCTGGGTAGGTGATTCTTGGTTTTAATCCTAGCTTCCTTGATCTCTAGAATATCATATTCCAGGCCCATCTATCCCTTAATGCAGAAGCTGCTAGATCCTGGGTAATCCTGGTTGTGTTTCCACCTAGCTGCTCTTTTTATTAAGCATCTATCTGTAAAGTACTGTGCTAAGAAACAGGTTCGGGAAGGAGGCAAGGAGGTGGTAGTATCCTTAAAATATATACATATCTCATATATACACACACATATATTTAAATTCCTCCATAATATAAGCTTTTATCTGTACAAACTATTCTTGGGTATTTGCTGATAACCTGGGCTTCCTCACTGACTTATGAGACCTGTCATTCTCCCTAAGAGAACTGTCTTCCAGGCTAATTAAAGCTTTTATCTGTGCAAACTATTCTTGGGTATTTGCCGATAACCTGGGCTTCCTCACTGACCTGTGGGACCTTTGTCATTCTCCTAAGAGAACTGTTTTCCAGGCTGATAGCCAAGTTTCTTGTAGTTTGAGGAAGATCTCTTCCTCACACCATAGGGGTGGAGCTTGACAGGTGAGAAATGGGAGGCCTGACAACTGGCACCCATTCTAATTGGCAGCAAGAGCAAAGCTGGCCCAGGGTTGAAATTTCATCCTGGCTCATAGCCATGTAGACCCAGTGCCAGGCTGAAAGCAACATGTTAGGGAACAGACCCAGAAGTGCCATAAGATTTCAAAGAGTGTACCAAAAGCCTTGACCTACATATTGGACTAATGTGGTTTCCTGACAGTGAACCTCCATGTGCAGTGCCATTCTTAAAATAGATTTACTTTTTTCTACTCTGGTCCTGGGCATGTTGGGCTTTCTGGGTCTCAGGAACCAGTCTAGAAGTTTCATGGTCTCAAAGAGGAAAAAAATCTTTAGGTAAAATTAATCACTCAAAATTTACACCTCAAACCAAGAAACCAGTATCAGTTTTTTTTGTTACTGTAAGGACCAAACAAAATGTGGAAAGCACCTAAAAAAACAAAATAAGTACAGACTTATATGAACTAATGTAAAGTGAAGCAGAACCAGGAAAACTATACACAATGATTCCAATAATGTAAATAGTACAAGAAAACAATTGAAATGGGCTTCAAAATTATGACCAAGCTTTTTTTCTTTGCACCAATGTTTCGTGAACTCTTTAAAGAATTCTAAATATTTCATCGTTCAGGGGTCCTGGGGCACTCACTTGCTTACATCTCAGACTCAAAGGCCAAACCACACATTATGTAAAGTTAGTCCATGGGAAATTTCTCAGAATCGTGGATTGGAGAATTTTGACTGCTACCCAATGGGCTTGGACAAGAGCTGTTCTTCCTACTCTAAACCCCCAAGAATGGTACTGAAAAGTATTTCATTCTTTATAGTTAGAACCTTTAGACAAGGCTTGAGACTGGGGTGGGTGGGAAAATTTCACCCCAGCATCTTGTTCTCCAATTTGACCGCATCCCCACAGCGACTAGCCACTTAGGTCTACAAAGAGGACCATATTGTAAAATAAGGAGCATTCTGGAATTACTTGGACTTATTAAAAAAAAATCCAGAAGCTAGAGCGACTTTTTAAAAAGAACTGCAGCTGTCCTTCCCCAACCACAGAGCTTCACCAGGACAGTTCTCTACCTGCCCAACCACAGGGTCATGAGTCTGTTGAAAACAGAAGTCTCAGACCAAAACCTAGACAGAAGCTGACACAACACTACGGATCATGCACTGACTGGAATGTGGGTCTCAACAGTGAATACCCCACCCTCCTACCACCACAGCACCCAGTACCAGTCCTAAAAAATCTCAAGCACACAGATTATATTCTTAAATATGGTTTTAATATTCTTCTCCATTTCTGTACATCACAACACCAAGATTTCGCTGCTTAAGGTCTCTCTGCAGAGGCTCTATAGAATGCGAAGGCTACCACTTTCACCCCCTCGTATGTGTATGTGTAAGTGTAATACATATCAGTATATATTGATACACACATCAATATATAATGCAATATATATCACCGAAGAGAACACATTGATTAAAGAAATACAAAAATTTGGCATCATTTCCAAACTTAAATAGTAAAAATAAAAACTACAAAAAAAGGAGCTGCATACCCTAAATGTATCATGTGAAACAACAAGCAGTATATTCAAATATGTAAATTTACACCCAATTTTTCTGGTCTTGTCATATCACATTAGACCCATTTACAATGGCAAAACCCTAAGGTACTGCTGCGAAGAGAGCAAGTTTGTTCACACTTGGGTTTTCTGCAAATAAACAGCAGAGCCCAAAGCAAAAGCCTGTTCTGGTGAAGCCTCCCAATCCAGTGAACACCCAAACATTTACTCTTACTGGGAGATTGACACATCAGGTTACACATTGACAGACAAGTCATTTGGACCTCAGAGTACAGTGTGAGAACCAGAAGCGTTACATTTTAAGACATACTCCCTTCATTCAAGTGAAACAGGATTATTGGAACGATAAGCAAGTCTGCAACCTCGGAACAAGGAGTTGGTTCAGACCAATAAAGCTACGAGTGACTGAGTCAAAAGTCAGTGAAGAAGCAGTCAGGCACTAAAGTGTGAAAAGTACCCAATCTGAAAACCAAATGAAGCCCACTACTCTCCATTGGTATGTGGGGGATATACCACATTGCCTTTTAAAACCACTGGCTCAAAGTCCATTTGGTACACTTTATTCATTGCTATCACGGGGTACATTCTACACTTTTTCCACTGTTACCTTCTTGGGCATTCCACAGCACTGCACATGAGCTAGGTACAAGTCCAACTTACTCCCCAGCAGTCAAGCTCAGGCTTCATTTTTGGGGGGCCACTTTTGGATCCAACATGGTTAAGTTCTTGATGCCAGGAGCTGGGTCCTGCCCCTCCCCAGCCCCCTTGTCCCAACTTCCCATGTGTGTGATGCTTGTGCGTCCCAAATTCTAAAAAGAAGCTCCAGGCCCACCAGGAAGTTTGGGGGTTTCTAATCACATGCACAGGCATACGTCTTATTTGTTGTCCCTGTGAAACATCTTTCAGTTCATTTTTAAAAATCAAAAAATTCACATAATCTCATGCTGTCCCAACACAAGGAAAACACAACCACCTCCCTTTACCAAGGAATAGACCCGACTGTAAAAAATAAAGATTTCTTTAAATTACTTTGCTTCCACTTAAACTGCATGTTTTATTTCCCACAATCCCCGCACAGGTGCCCCATTATTCCCTCCCACCCCTCACCCCCCACTACCCCCAAACTAGTTTCTAGCAGGCTAAGATCCTGGGCACCCTCCCTTAGAACACACAGCGATGAGAGCTCCTGACACTTGGGCACAAATGCTTCTGCACAACAGACATGAGTCAACAGTCCAGTGACCCAGTGATTCCTAAGTCAGTTTGAACGTGCAGTGCAACGCGTACCCTCTGAACGGACCACTTGGGGCGTGTGGGGCGTGGGTTTAGGGGAAAGAAGCTGAGGTTGCCTTCTGTTATTTTACCCTTTCAACATTAAACAGAGACCAAGAGAGAAATGGTTCCAATATTTCACCACATATATTTCTTCTTATGCAGTCTAAGCTGAGAATGCCATGTAAATGGGTCACGCGAAATGCAGCAATTGAAAATTTCTCCAATCAAAATAAGAAACAAACCAGTCTGATCTCACTTCTATTAACTTTTGAAGGTTTTACAGCAGTTAAAGTATTTTTGCTTCTATGTATGAAGGTTACAAAAATCATTTTTTTTTCATAAAATACAAGAGCAACCAATTTCACCATTGAGTAAAAGTAAAAACTGCGATTCTTTTTTAAATTAGTCCAAAGTGGCATTTAGGAACTTAGTAGTTTGCTGCTGCACTGACACCATGACAAATCAAAGTGTAGGGTTGGGTTTTTTTGTTTCTGTTTTGTTTTCAATATCCAATGCTCATGGATCAAGTTCTGGAAATGTTCCAATCATAAGGCAGGGATCTGTTTTGTTTCCACCACGCATTTGCTCCTTGGGTTGGATGCTGGAGGGCGAGGCACGTTTTGCCGGACCCAGGTCGACTACCTAGTAGTCATCAAGGTCAAAAAATTCATCATCTCCCCCTTGGTATTCCATTCCCTGGAAATCTACTCGGTACCGCAAGATACCTGGGGTAACAAACAAAGAATAAGTCATTGTTTTCAGACAACATGAAAGACAGGCAAGCCTAGCTATGCTATGGAATCAGAGGAGCCAAATTAGCCAAAGGGAAGAACTTCAAGCCAAATTTCCAACTCCTCCCTGGCTCCTTTAGGCTCATATTCAGTTTGCTTGCTTATATGAAATAATGAGACTCTCTATATGCCACTCCCCTGCCTCCCACCCCACTCCCACCAAGACTGATTAAGATGAAAACATGGCAGAGAAAGAGCTAGGTTCCCTGACACTAACTGAACAAGCACTTTGGAGACCACAATCTCATATTTAAAATGTTTCTTACCTCCAATTCCACCAAATCCTTTCACAAACTGGGATCCTTCCTGTGACTTGTCTGTAACAATTTCCAACGTTGCTCCAAATTTCTTATAGTTGTTAGCAAACCATTCCAGTAGTGGCATACTCTCTATCAGCTCATGTTCCTGTCCTGTCTGTGGAAGAAGATGAGGGATACAAAGATAATCATGAAGATAATCTGGCTTGGGTGTCAGCTCCCTTCCCAGCTAAATTTCTAAAACTGGAAAGTAGTTAAGCAAAACTTTTCTATAGTTTTGCCATATCAAAAGATATTCTAAGATCTCAAAACAGTATAGCATCAACACACACACACACACACACACAGCAATTTTTACACACACACACACACACACACACACACACACACACACACAGCAATTTTTCAAATTATGATTCTCCCTACTTGCTCTAAGTCTAACTACTTACAGAGTCCCAGTTCTAGGACACCTAGAGCAGCTCTCCCAGGCAGCTTTTCTGGAGCAGCCACACAGAAGAACAGGACTTTCAAACTTAGAATTGAGGGAGGAGCTGGTTGAAGGAAACCAGACTGTGAAGCCAATACCAGATCAAACACCTCAAGCTTTAGATATATGTATACCCAACTTGAAGAAGTCAGTCCAAGACTTAGTTTAAACCAATCTTAGTTTTTTAGATGACTAAGATAGAGGGATGAAGAATTTATTTTGTGACTGGATCAAATTTTCCTATTCTTACGAAAGGATATGATATGAACTGATATAGAATAATAGTAAGCAGAATCAGGAAAATAATAATATGCCATGATTGAAACAATGAAAAGGGAAAATATATCAAAGTACCAAACTAAACACTGTGCAACTTTAAGAAGCTTGGCTTTGAAAAAGTATCTACTTCATCCTTGTGCAGAAATGGGGGAATGTGGATGAAGACTATTAGACTCAGTTGGTTGGTTTGTGATGCCAATTGCCCCCTTTTCCCCCTTTTTGTTGCTACAAGCGTTCAGTGGGTAGGAGAGGAAGTGTGATGCATTCAGAAATGAAGGTGACAGAAAAAAAAGATTTCATCATTTTAAAAAATTCTTTAATGGTATCTTTTTTATTCTATAACCTTCAATTTTGAATATATTTCTCCTTCTACCCCAAAGCAAGCTAGTCTTGTAACAAAATAGGAAAAAAAAGGAAAATAGTTAAGCAAAACTAATCAAGACATTCATTGACTTTGTATGACATTATATGTAATACTCCATTCCTGTAGTCTTCCACCTCTGCAAAGAACGGAAATAAGGGGCAGCATAGCGGCGCAGTGAATAGAGGACCCGCCCTGGAATCAGGAGGACCCCGAGTTCAAATCTGGCCTCAGATACTTAACACAAGTGACCTTGGGCAAGTAGTCACTTAACCTCAATTGCCCTAGCTGACATCCTCCAAAAAGTAACAAAAAAGGAAATAAATTCATTTCCCCATCTCTTCTTTAAAACTAAGTTTGGAGAGCAGCATTCGGTTTGCTTTTCTTTTAAATCTTTTGATTTACACTGTAGGCATTTATTGTGTATATTTTCCCCTGGTTCTCTTTACTTTTTATATTTATGTATATTTTTATGTATATGAGACTTTTATAACTTTGACCTTGTTAAGGTACATGCCCTAGCTTAAGTTCTCTGATTTAAATGGCACACATTTTAGTCAACTTCCAAGTCACTTTCCACAATTCCATAGTCCTTTCTTAGAATGGCTGAACCATCCACGGTTACATTATCAGTGTATTAGTTGGTGTGCAGTGCAATCTCACATGGTAAATAGTTCATAATTCCTTTACTTGTTTATATCCTTTACCACTTATCCATTGAGATCTTACATATCTGTGTCAGTTCACTATATAATTCAGATAACAGGTCCATCACATATTTGATACACAGATTTCCCCTAATCAATAGCTCTTCTGTATCAAACTTGTGCTCAAAAATTTCTTGGTGCAAAAGCTTTTCAATGTGTGATTGCTTTTTTCATTTGTTTGGTTAAGAACCCTGCCACTAGACATAAGTTGTGACAGGTACCTGATGTGGTTTTCATTTAAATTTTTTATGACATGACCTTTAAAAGTCAGGTTCTATATTCATTTTGTGTATATTATTGTGGCATATAGTGGTAAGATGTTGGCCTCAAGTTTATTTCTGCCAAATGGTTTTGACAGTTGACAGTTGAAAATCAAAACTAAACCACAAAAAGCCTTAGGTTTAAGTCCTCACACTGCTGTATCACAAATAAGACTGCACTATATTAAATGAGAAGACTGAAGTTAGAATTTTAATAATCCAATGTTTGCTAACCCAAGAAACTTAAGAGCTGGGACTGTCTGACTTTATGGATTAGGTAACTGAGGCCCAATGAGTCACTCTAAGTCAAATAGCTAGTTATGGCAAGAGACTGGAACCAAAGACCCATACATACCTCTTTGTCTGTGAAGTGAGATTTATCTTTCTCTTGCTCTGGAGTCAAATACAGAATCTTCTCTTCTATAGATTTTGGGAGATGGAAGGAAAAAAGAAAAAGAAGAAAAATAAGCCTAGTCTTGATGGAATCAAAGTTACTGATTTACTAAGCAAAGTGGAAGTTCTGAAATTGCTCTATATATTAACCTAAACACCCCTTTAGGATGTATTAAGAACTTGCAACATGGCAATGAGTTAAAGGGATATACACAAAACATACAAAACTAAATAAAACAAACAAAACCTCCCAGAAGAAACTATTCCTGTCCCTAATGAGATAATAACAATTAGCATTTAAACAGCACCCACTATGTGCTAAGCATTTTACAATTATTATCTCTTTTGATCCTGACAATAATCCTGGGAGGTGGGTGCTATTATGATCCCTGTTTTACAGATGAAGAAACTGAAACACAAGTTAAATGACTTGTTCAGGGTCACATAGCTAGGACATATGTGAGGTCACAGTTGAACTCAGGAATTCCTTGAGTAATGCTAGCTAGAACTAATACTCTATCCACTGTGTTACCTTGCTGATTCAAGAAGAATATAATTACTGAGAACAAATCTACAGGTATGTTTATGTACTTATTTCAGAAGGGACATATATAAATATTTTTTTTGAGGGTTGTGGTGGTTGTGATTGTGGTCTGTCCTTTGTTTTCTGAGAGAACTATGACATCAGGGAGATGAGGACATGACTTGAAATTGACTTGATCTGAGTGAAGGAGGGCTGTGCAATGTCACCAGCCTCACTTTCTCCTCTAGAACCACCAGGGTCCTGTGGCCAAGATTTCCATCAGGATAACTGGAGATGGCCCGGGATGCAATGGGAGTCCTTGGTCCTTTTAAGCTAAGGTCTTTTCAGGTTCTCACTTTTAGTGAGGCACCACTCATTCAGTGAATAAGTCTCTTTAAGAAGTGAGTTATAGCAGGGCAGCTAGGTGTCACAGTGAATAGAACATCGGCCCTGGAGTCAGGAGGACCTGAGTTCAAATCCAGCCTCAGACACTTGACATACTAGTTATGTGACCTTAAGCAAGTCACTTAACCCCAAGTGCCCCCCTCCCCCCACAAAAGTGAGTCATGGGATGACCCGTTTAATTGGAAAAAAAAAATCAAACTGAGAGGGAAAGACCCTCAGGGTTGCTGGCCAAAAAATAACCAGTAAGTAGTGCTTGGGCAGGGATTTTTTTTTTTTATCAAAGGGGAAAGGGAAAAGTAAGATAGAAGGTGTGGAAGAGAGGTAATGACAATAAAGTCAACCTTTAAGACTGTCCTGGCCTAAATTCCTGAATTCCTAAAAAGAATAACTCCATTACTCTATTAACTTATCATACCTTCTGTGCCTTGGCAATGAAGAACATATCTCATTATATCTAGATTTTCATAGACTATCAGGATCTCTACAGCTCCCATTTCCAAAGCTTTTAGTGTGTCTTCAACTCCAAAACAGTACTTCCCGGTGTCTTGGCTAATTTCATCGAAGTATCTTCCTACAATTAGAAGAAGTCCAAGAGGATAAGTCAACAGAATGGTCCAACAAACAGTTATTAAACACCCACTATGTATAAAGCATTGGCTAGATGCTGGGGATAGAATGATAAAAATAAAACCATCCTTACCCTCAAGGAGTTTCCATTCTACTGGGTGAGACATCATGTATAACAATTAATATGATATATATACACAAAGTAATTTTAAGAGAGGGATCAGGAAAAGGTGTCAGAAAATAGCACCTGAGCTATGCTCTGAAGGAAGCTAATAACTCTACAAGGCAAGAATAAGGAGGCCATAGATTCCAGACAATGACAACTCCTTATTCATAGACAGGTGAACCACTATGAACTGAGGACAGCAAGCAGTCAGTTTGTCTATAATGGCCAGAAAATGAAGGGAAATCATACAAGATTACAAAGACAAGTAGAAGCCAGATTGCAAAGAAATTTAAATGCCATACTGAAGGAATTCTACTTTATCCTCAAGGTGATAGAAAGCCATTGAAGATTTTTCATAGTAGAATAACATTGTCAGATCTATTTTTAGAAACAAAAATTTGGAAGCTCTATAGAGAAAGGACTGGAGAAGAAGGAAACTAAAATCAGGGAAATCAATTAGAAGGCTATCACAATAATCCAGGAGAGTGATAATGAGGATCTGAACTAAGGAAGAGACTGAATGGAGATAAAGGGGTGGATGCATGAAATACTGCAGACTTGCTAACTGACTGGATATGGAGATTGAAGAAGAGTGGAATCAAGAATGATTCTAAGGTTTTAAATCTGAGTGACTAGGAAATGGTGGTGACAACCAAAAAAGAAAAAAAAAAGGAAAGTTTCGAGTAGGGATTTTTTTTGGGGGGGTGGGAGCAGAGAATAACGAATCCATTGAAAACATTTTGAATTTGGGATGCCTATAGGATAACCAGTTAGAGATGTCTAAGTAGGCAGTTGGCTATACGGGATGGAAGTTCAGAAGACAGAATAAGGCTGGATATATTTTTAGTTGTAGAAGCCTAATAGAAAAAGAAAATGAAATCACAAGAGCTGTTATTGATCACCAAAGGAGAGAACAAAAGAGCTTCCAGCACAGAGTTTTGGTGGATAGAGCATGGGAAAGGATGATCTGGTAAAGGAGACCAAGAAGGATGAGTCAGATAGGTAAGGGAAGAACCAAGGAAGATCAGTGTCACAGAAGCCAAAAGAATATATAGGATCTAAGAGAAAGGAAAGGTCAATAGTGTTAAAAGCTGCAGAAGTAAGATGACTGAGGACTTTTAAAAAGGTTGAGTTTAGCAGTTAACAGGAGAGAAAAGTTTTAGTGAAGTTGTATATAAGCCAAACTACAAGGGGTTGAAGAGAGGGAGGTGAGAAAAATAGAAATGAAGATAAACAATCTTTTCCAGGGGGTTGGATGTTAAAAGGAGGGATTAAAGGATAACTTGGGGAAATGTAAACATTTAAATAAACATTTAAGAACCAGGGATATTGGAGCATGTTTATATATGGAAGGTAAGTAATGAGTAGATAAGATAAAGGGGAATGACTGGAGATAAAAGGGGAAAGACTGGAGGAGCAAGTTCCTAGAGATGTGAGACAGTGGGATCAGAAATATAAGTGGAGCATTTTTAGGCTTGGCAAAGAGTCTTCATCTGATAATAGAACTAGACTAGAAGAGAATGGAAGATGAAGATGGGTTCCTAGGAAGTGCAGAGTGGGCAAGAATTGGGAGCTCAAGATGGAAGGTTTCCATTTTTGCAGTAAAGTCGGAAGACAGAGAGAAAGGTGACATTTGAGGACACATGCCTTCAACAGATATTGTAAACAATGTGACAGTCAAGCAGGGAAGAATAAAAGGAATGCCATGCAGTAGTGAGGGCCCAGTTGGGATTAGAAAACATGCATTTGTAGTAGAACTCATCAGTATGGTTATACTACTTTCTTCAGGAGTATTTAGCAGCATATAGTTAGGAACAGAGAAGGTAGATAGTCAGTAAAGATATAAATTAACTTGCACCTTTCCAAATGCAGCCCAAATCATTGGAGGAAAAAAGAAAGCTTACAACACATTGAAAATAAGGCATAAGATGATTCCCCACCCCCACCCCAGCAATGGCCAAAATTTTACAGAATGATACACGAAAGGGAGTATTGGTGCTCTGGGGACAATTTTATACATGAGCAATTCTTTGGCTAGGATCACCATGAAACACTCTTATTGTTTATATCTTCAGATTCAAAGAATTTTAATAGTTGAAAGGGACCTTTCAAGAACATTATTCTAACAGGACCCTAATTTATTTTCTAATTATTCCTTCCTATTACTTTCCTATACCTTTGAAGCAAAAAAGTAACCTGCTTCAAAGATGGGAAAATACTGGTATAGGGAAAACCCTAAGGATACTATGGAAATTAGCTACATTCCATCCATACCTATTAGTTTCTTCTCTTGAATGAATTTCACGTTGGAGAGGACTTCAGTAGACAACTCAATTGCCTGATTGAATCCATTTTCACCACCATAGGAGATATCAACTAATTTTAAAACTTTCGATTGCAATCGCTTTGACACAAATAAAAAAAACATCATCAGTATTTTCAAAGCACGGCATTATGATCACTGGGTCAGTAAGTTTGAATTTGGGGGTTGAGGAGAGGAGACAGGTCCAGTTTACTGCGAGTAGGCTCTGCTTTCACTATGGAATACACTGCTAGAAAGACTTCCCTACTCCACCACAACTGACTGTCTCTCTATCTATTCTGAGACCTTCAAAGAGCTTAAACACAAATAGAATTGCTTTGCTCTTAGGGTGGGGAAAGCTATCTCTTCCTGTTAAGCTATGATGATATACAAAATACCTTTGTGGCTTAATAAATTGGGAACATGATTACAATTTCATAGCTTTAAAGCAAGGAACTTTAATTTATTCCAACTCCTTTTACTTTATAGATGAAAAAACTGACTTGTCCAAGGACATGTGGCTCCTAAGTAGCTGAGCCAGAATTTGAACCCAGGTTCTCTTAGCTCAATTGAGCAATCTGAGTTGGAAGGAAACCCACACCCAAGCAAGAATCACCCCTCTATTCTAGTGTGGAAGGGTCTTGAGTTCTTGAAAGTTCTGCCAGTATCTACCAAACTGGAAAGTCTTGAGAGTATGGTTCCAGTGACTGACCACATCTGCTGCCTGTGGCCGAATCAAGCATAAAGAAGCTTTTCCCAGAAGGCTGGCTACCAAGGTGATAAAAGTTTTAGGGCCTGATGATCCATTAAAAACAGTTACAAACTAGATCTTTCTGATCAGGGAATCTCTGAATTGAACCAGCATCTTAGTGAGGACTCAAAGCATTTGCAATCCTCATTTTTTCAGACCCAATGTGTCAATGCTTACCCTTATTTCAGCATGGATGGATATCCTGGGTATAATAAGAAGTGGGAAGGGAGAAACAGCAAAGAGGGACAATGATCTTAGCCATGGCAAGGCACAACCAGAAAAGGATACGGAAAGCACAGCTCTTTAACACAAACTCGTGACCCTTTACCCTTTGGAATAAGGCACAATTTCTAAACCACTGTTGTGTGCTACTCCCTCAACCATCTGCCTCTCCTATTATCTCCTGTTCTAATTCAGATCTCCTTCACATCTCCTTAATTTCTCCCAGAATAAATCATAAGCTAATCTACAACAGGGAAGAATTCCTTTTAAGACTAAATCTCTATTTTTAAAGCCAGAATACTTACACTAACTATCACTGAAACTGGGTTCTCTAGCTGCCAAAAATGCTAGATGCATAAGTCCAAATGCTGATTTGCCAAGGCTCATGAGAACTCTTAACCCTAAGGCACATAAAAGCTCCCCCTCTTTCACTCACCTGATCAAACATGTCAGATTGACTTAGTTCAGTTTTGAAGTCAGCTGATCCAGCTAAAACGAGACCAGCCACATTCACTTTGTCCCCAGAAATAAACAGCTGCACAGCAGTTTCTGCTACCTTCCTTACATAGTTGTGTCGTTTTTCCATTCGTAAACGGGCAAAACGCAAGGCAGACTGACCTCCCCTACCTTTGAAACAAAGATAAGGTATAAGACAGAGTAATGATACCCAAGAAAAGCAAAAAAAACCTACCAGGATGATTCACTGCTCAAGTAATGACATTATTATTCTTTATTACTTGACTAGATTAAATGATTAGCCTTTAGCATTTAACAAGATGGGTTTAAATCTCAGATTTCTAGTTAATTACTTTGAAAATTTCAGAAAGGAAAAATCACATGTTCAATCATCCAACAGTTATCTCCAACCCTACAATCCGTATTTTACTCTGCTGTTCTTTTCTCCCACAGCTTCAGTTTTCCTATTATTGTTAGGAGAAAGACAAATGAGTTTGTGTTCTCTTCCTAGTTTACCGTGTTTCTTTGGGAGATCCACAGTGAATTTGTGCAGGACTTCTCTTGTGTTTCCTTGCAGAGTGCCAAAGAGTGCACCACTACCATCTATTACAATAAAGCCAAACTTGCTATCATCAGACAGTAGCGCTGTGAGAGCCTAGAAAATGAACATCACACAATAAGCAGACGTCTTAATGGCTCAGAGCAAAAATTCTGAGAACTGAGATACCATAAACAACAGGACATGCTTTTGCACTTGAGAGGTGCTTTCAAGTTTGTTGAATTGAATGAGAATAAACACACAAAATGGATTTCTTTTGACATTTTAGTTAGTGGTGCTGCAGTAAAATGGCCAATGATGCTAACTTCAGATATAAGGTGACTTGATTTCTAAAAGTTTTGAACCTCACTGGAGTTTTCCGAGGACATTAAGAGGATTGTGGAACATGTCAATGTACTTGATGATCAAAAGACAGAAAAACTAACAAGTACCCAGTTCATTAAAAGAAGACTGTCACTTTGAACTTACCCTTGTAATTCTATTTAAATAAATTGGCAGAAAAAGAACTAAAAACCTCAGAAAACTCATGGTGTGTAAAACTTACAAATTAAAGGTCCTGAGTTCCCATTATTTTAAAAAACTTGTCATGTAATCTTCCTTCTCTGAAGTGTGAAACTAAGAACGAGTATCTGAAGAGGTCATCTTCTGGCTCAAGAATATAATTTCCTATATTTGTCATTTTGATCTGCACACCTGGAATGACCTTATAGGTGTAAGAAACTCCCTCCACCAATTAAGATCAGTAAAACTTCTCCATAACTTATAGTCAATCAACAAGCAATTCTTAAATTATTTATGAGCTTAGGTACTATATCACTTAGGTACTGTGCTAAGTGCTGTGGGTATAAAACAGTCCTGTTCTCGAGGAACTTATAATCTAGTCAAAGGAAACAACATGTACCTGTACAGGCACACAAAAAACAGATACAGCTAAAATTATGGGGGAAGGCACTAGTGACTGGGTGTTAAAAGTGTCACATGGTCAAACAGCCAAATGTGTAAGAGGTAGCACTTACTCTGACACTAAGATCAGAACTCTATATACTAGGCCACACCACAAAAATGAGATCAATTCAATGGGGGGAGAAAAGAGAAGGGGGCAATATAGTATTTAAATGACATCTGGCTACAAACCTCAACATAAGGAAAACTTCACGTGTACCAACAAAACCCCCTACAAACTTGGTTTTAAAGGCAGCACAATTAACCAGACCAAGGATTCAAGGGTTTGGGGGGTGGGGGGAGGGTGGGAGAGACCCTTTTCTTAGGATAAAAATTTCACCTCCAGTTTCCCATCCCCCATATGGCAAAGTAGGAGCTTTTAGGACAAGATGATAGTTTGTTACCCTACAGGCTTGGCAGACTGACAGTTGCTGGGTGTTAACCTTCTTACATTTCAGAAGGCACATCCCACTTTAAAAAGGGAATAGGAAAATAGTGTCTTTAAATATCAACCAGGAAAGTACAGATTAATCACTGTGATCAAGAGTCCGTTCTATTTTTTTAAATCAATCTCTGCCCAATCCTGGAACAGATGTTTTCCTATGTCTACCATGCCACAATTAGCATCAAGGAAGGACTGCTGCACATGTTAATGAAGTTGTGTTCTTAATGGTGAGCTGTTACACTGGCTTTAGGGAAACCAGATGTTCCTCCAAAGTATTCTTCTCCATTAGCAGACACAATTAGCTTAACTTTGATTCTGATGGAGAACACACTGAACTAAACACCATGTCACCCTGCTAAGTCCAAAGGAATCGGAACAAGGAAGATTACATAGACCTTTGGGGAAGAAGTTAGGATTCAGAAAAACTAATGAGCGTAAACTTAAAAAATGAATGTTGAAAAGTATCTTTACATGTAATTGGAAAAAATAAAATACTATTTCTAGAAGTCTTTGTTTTATGCCATCAAAAATTCCAAAAGTCATCTGAACTGCTATCAATTTACCCAATATCATCCATTGGATGAATGCCCATTCTCAGTTCACTGTAAAATTTTTTCACTATTATGCTCCATGAAAAGCAAAAGAACTGAAGCAGGAGCTAATTTCAAATTCTGCACTGTCCTACTGTCTATGGAAATAGGTCACTTTAGGGAGATCTTTCTACTAAATTTATTAACAATACTGCAAAGCCATCAGAATATATGATCCAGAAAATAGATTCTCAAGACAAATTGTGGTACTGCACAATATGCTAATACATATTGTGCTATATTTAAACATATCGAGATGTTTAAAGAAAAAAATGTATATACAAACAGAACTGATAAATAAGGGTAGACAGGTCAAATGCTATCTTTTCCTACCTTTCAAAGCCCATTCTAGCCCACTTTCCAAAAAAGTAGAATTGGCTAATGCTATACTGTAAATAAGTTCTTGTCTTCATAAGTGAACAATGCTAGCTCCCATACAAATGACTAACAACTGGGCAAATTCCCTTATTTTGAAGAATTTTGTTTTCATCATTTTACTGCACCTCTTTTAAAAGCCACCCTTTCTACTCTACTTAAGACTGGTTTGTCCTCATGCTTGGCAGAAAATGGTTAGGGTCCTCTCTTCTCAGTTTAGTCACTGAACATCTGGAGGGGTGACACTCCATTTCCTCACCAAATCAGCAAGAACAAACTGGCAACAAGGACTATTTAAAGACTAATGAATGTCCCATGAGTGTCCTGTCTCCTAGTCTGCCAAGCAAGGCCCCGCAGGCTCCAAATACAGATACAAAGTTCTTTTAGCTTTCAGATAAACTCCTATGCTGTGTGCATATTGTATAAAGCCAGCATTTTGCTACCGCAGCAGTACAGATTTCAGAGATCATGTGTATCAGAAGTAGAATTAGAAAGTATCAGGCACAGGCTACTCAAACCCTGTTCTTTCACCACTCCTGCCCTCCCCCAGTACTCTACACTGAACAAATGGATGGCTTTTTTTCTTTTTAAACCCATGATAGAAAAGGGTTTGGATTCTTACCTCTGTATGGAATTTGTTGTCACACAGATACAATGATGTATTGATTGGTTTGAAAGGTTCAAAGTCAATGTTGACTTTCTTTTCCTTTCCTTCTTCTGTCACAATTGTTCCACAGTAAACAACCAGACCATTTGGAGGTACTGCAAAAATACAACCATTTAATCCCATTGAAACCCAGTTTCCTTATATTCTTGTTTAAAAATAATTTTGACATTTGAGATTTGATAGGAATTTAATTTTAGTCCTTGTCCTCCTCCTTCAGAAGACGAGTAACCAGTCTAGGCACAGCACAAGATTAAGATTTTAAAGCATAAGCCTATCTACATTTTGAAACTTGCTCTAAAATGTCCAAATTTATAAGAACATGTTAACACTTGCAGTCCAATGCCTTAAAAACTACCACTTAAATCTCTCCCAACAAAATAATGCTATATTCTATGGGAATAATAATAGCACCTACCTCACAGGGTTGTTAATGAGGATCAAATGAGATGACATACGTAATGCACTTTTCAAAGCTTAAAGTGCTATTAAATGCTATTATTACTGTTATTATTACCACCACTAAGACAAGGAGATGACAAGGAGCCTAGGGAAACAAGTGTGACCAAAGTACTACTGCAGCATCCTTGCTATAGAGTCCAACAAAAAACCTTGCCACGAGTGATTTTCTATAAAGGGACACAGAATGGGAAAAAGTCATAAGAAGAATTAAATATCTGAAGTCCATTAAGTGCATGTAGATAGAAAACACAAATGTTTTTAATGAAGGAAAGTGGGGGGAGGTGAGGCGGAGAAAAACCGTGTTATAAAGAAGATACCTTTGTTATAGAGTTTGAGTCTTTGCTGTACAGATGTGATGGCTCCCAGAACTGAAAGGCGGTTTACACGAGATTTTATATTGGATGCAGTTCCAAACTCATCAGCTAACATTTTTGCCACTCGAGAAATCTGGTCTTTGGGAGGAATGATCAACGATATCATACTGGTGCCATTGCTGAAAAAAAGAGAATAACATTCTTTAGAGTCTCAAATATTGCATGTTATGTGCATGATAATGAAAGAAAAAATAGCAGAACCTCATAAGAGCATTTTATCTGTATATCCCCAAGAATCCAAAGGTTTCAGGTTGAAATTCCCATGATCCATGCAAAGTACACACACAAAAATTCCCTCTTCATTCATCTAATTTCTAACTTTAGGCGAAGCCATTTTATTTATAATTATATGTGCTTGTCTAATAAGAGGTAGTGTGTACTCAGGAATTTGGGGGGGAGTTGGGGAGTTTAACTAAGGTAAAAGATTCAATACTGAAATAAGAATTATAACTTCTAATAGATTTATCAAGTCATACAACCCTTTGATCTAAAGTTCCCACTGACAGACATATACCATAAGAAGTTCAAAGATAAAAACAGCACTTTTTTGTAGTAGCAAAGAACTGAAAACAAAGTAGATGACCAATGACTAGAGAATGGCTATACAAATTGTTGGATGTGAATGTAATGAATATTGTTACTCTAAGAAATGCATATTAAGAATTCATAGAAGCAGTGGAAGACATATAAAGGATATATTGGGAAATGAAGGTTATGTAAAAAGAAAAGATGTGAATAACTTAAAAAAAAATCCTACAGTCACAGGTCTCCCCTAAGTCGGTAGTTCTCTTTCAAAGGGACTGGATATCTCTATATTCTATTTGTATACTGTACTGATTCCCCCCCTTCTCCCTTCCCCTTACAGCTTTTCTTCTTGGTTTAAAATATGCCTGAAACTAAATCTATACTAGTATATCACACTAATGTTTTATACTAGACCAGTGGCTCTCAACCTTCCTAATGCCGCGACCCTTTAATACTCATATGTGGGCATATCTGCATGTGGGCGGACCCTCCTGGAGATGGATAGAGGAGCAGTGTTTCAGTTCCTAAGACCATTGGAAATATGTTTTCCAATGGTCTTAGGAGACCCCCAAAGGGGTCGCGACCCACAGGTTGAGAACCGCTGTACTAGACCAATCCAATTCTTTACAAAGTCACAGAACTGGGACCCTCACAAGTCCCAATTTACAATAACAAACCAGACACAGAATAAAAATCTGCCACTATTGTTAGTTAGGGGGTTATTACAATAGCTATTAGTACTATTTAGACCAATGTACACTTATCTGCTCTAGGATAAAGAATACTATTCAATTTGATGCATACGCATTCCTATCAAATTCTCAAATTTGGGAGTTTGTGAATTCAAAGTCTTTATAAATGGGAATAGGGGGAGAATAAAGGAATAAAAAAAAGGTAACACGGTCAAAAGTTCCTATTATTTCCCTAGTTACTGGGCTTGCATTTTCCTTCTTAGACCAATATACCTATTTCAAATATAAATTCCTTCTACCCATACTTTAGAGAGAACTGGCAAGGAAAGGAGTAGAAGAACAAAAATAAGCAGGAAGCATGCAACAGGACTATGAGAGAAGAAAGAATGGAAAAGTGGCACTAAAAAAGCTGAAGAAAATTCCATCGTATCATTTATTACATGGATTTGGATGTAGCATAGTTCAAATTCCAACTGCTCCTGGCCCCCTCCAACTACTATACAGAGGAAAAATAGTCTACAACACTGTTAGGTCTGTTCCCCAATATTGTCAGAGATAGGCTCCAAGGTTCATCTCTCCCATTCATTTTCTTTATGCTGAATTTGATAGAAACCTTGGGCATAACAGCTTTATTTAAGAAGAGATAATTAAAGTGGGGACCCAGTTCATCCCTGCCAAGATCTCTATGTCTTCAGGTTGCCAGGTGGCCTAAGAATGTAAAACTTCACAACAACACTGTGTGCTGTGTGAAAAATGAAGGTTCTATGCCAGCACTCAAATTTTAAATTTGGGCACCAAAATCTACCTAAGTTAGCTTGTTGAGGAAATTAACCAAAGCTACCACTGTCCAGGGGCCAGCTAGGTAGTAAGTACAGTGGATAAAAGTGCTAGGCCTGGCAACAGGAATACTCCTCTTCCTGAGTTCAATCAGGCCTCAGATACTTACCACTAGCCGTGTGACCTAGGCAAATCACTTAACCCTGCTTTGCCTCAAGTGTCTTCATCTGTAAAACTAGCTGGAGAAGGAAATGGTAAACCACTCCAGTATCCTTGCCAAGAAAACCCCAAATGGGATCACGAAGGTCAGACACAACTGAAAAATGACTGAACAATAACCACTGTTGAGAGGATAAAATCCTTGGGATAGTGTGATAGGCCTCTGCTGCCACCCTCTGGGACAGTGAAACAAGCTCTTCTCTCCAAACTAAAGGATAGGAAAGAAACTGAGGGGAAGCTCTTAAGTGGGTCAAACGGCAGAGAACTATGTGAGCTCATTAACAATATTCCCTGCTGATTTAAACAAATTTCAGTGGTACGGCAGCCTCTAGCTCAAAGACTTCACATCAAACTGTAAAAAGAAGATGATTCTTTTCATCACAAATTTCATTTATAAACTTTTAAAAATCAGTTTTCCACCACAAATATAAGAATCCATGATACAGAGCTGCTTCCAAAGTCAACTTTCACCTAAAGTAAAAGAATTCATAAGTTTCCTTGGATACAACCTAAAGAGCCCATCACTGTCATTTAAATCAGCTAAAATTTCAAATATCAGCAAACTAGAATATACTTAGACAAGTCTCTGTCTTCCTCAATAGAATGTGAGCTCCTTGAAAGTAGGGCTGGTTGATTCATTTTTAATTTGTATCCTTGGTGTCTGCAACATTGTGGGAGATTAACAAATGGTTGACTGAAAGAAGGATTAAGACAACACCGCTCCTTTTCAGCACTAAATTTCACAGCAGAAACAGACGGCAGATTTAAAGGCAATTTGCTGACCTAATAAACGACACCACACATCAATTAAAACACAATTATATTAAGTTCTACTGCTGAATATAGAGCTCAAGTTACTATCAGAAGTTTTATGACAAACCCAAATAATAAAGGTATTCTATAGAAAATAAAGTCTGGCTGCCTCAAACTGACATTCCTACCTTGAAAAAAATGCCAAGGGAAAGAAAGACTCTCAGAATTATAGACTGTTAAAGTTGGAAGGAACCTTATGGCTACTCATTTTAAAAATGTGGAAATTGAGGGTCATAGGCTAAACTAGACTTATTTGACATTACACCAGCTGGTGAGCAAGCAGAGTTGGGACTAGAACTGCCAGGCCCACCGCTGCAATTCAATCTACTTTCCACTACATTACAATGCATTCCTCTATAGGCTACTTGGGAAAAAGATGAAAACAAAAACTTCACAATAAGCATGTGACAAAGTGGACATCTCCTCCCACAAACTTAGCATAACACTGTGTTGTTAGATGAAAACTCTTAAGAACCTCCTTGGTGCTGGTTGGTCTGTCTGGGAATGACTCCAAACCTCCATTAGCCAATAACGTGCCTGGACCGGGCGGGGAGCACAGACCAAGACACATCAACAGCAGACACGAAAATTCCTCACAGAACCAGAGCTCTAAGTTCATGCCAAAACAACAAAATGCAAAGACACCATATTAATTTGTTTTGACTGACTATACTTATTATCAGAGAGTACTTCCTATTGGGGAAAGAGTTGTGGAGTAGTAATAGTGATGAAAAAGAAAAGGGCATCAATGAAGTATTTCTTTTAACAGAAGGGGACAGATGAGAGCAGTTTTTCTATTGTAAATATATACATTAATATATGTTAAATATACAATTTTAAATTGTACCTAAAACAAGCTCATAATTTCAAATACAAGTTTCTCTTAAATGCTCATTTTGATTAAATTCATAATAAAAAATAAAACATTTAAATGATTGTATATGAGGAGCTGCAGTAATTTTTGCTGAAAAAAAAAAGTGGGGTTTTGGGGATTGAAGTTTGGAAACTATTATAAGTGACTGCTGAAGGTGTCACACAAAGCAAGTTGAAACACCAAAAATAAGTTTAATTGAGCCCGTCAACTACAATTTCAGTGCTTTTTCTACTATACCACATGATCTTTTTAGTAAAACAATTTTTTTAGGAGGTAGGATTTATTGAAGGATAGTAACTTTTAGGACACAGAACACAGCAGAGAGAAACCCAAGATGGCAGTAGACTGGGCAGTTGAAAGAGAAGCAGAGGAAGAATGCTTCAGAGAATAAACTTTAGGGTGAAGGATGACTTAGGTAGGCCATCTGAAATTAGAAAGATGTTGATATGGAAGGCTGTGGGAATTTAATAAGTATGGCAGGTCAAAGTAATGTCTTTCATATAAATGGCAATTTACTTCTACCACTAGACAATTTAGGCAATAAACAGTACTACCAGTATGTTGCCAATCCAGTCAAGGTAGTGAAAACATTGTGCACTAGATCATGGATAGGATTTACTCTATACAGGATTCCTTTTTAGAAAAAACTCATTCTTGGTAGTACAATAATTTAAGTCCTAACTTGTTACCAAGTAGCTGCTAAGTGTGAATCCCTATCAAAAAGTTAGAAGAAGGTAGGGCCAGTTAAATGTTAAGTGAATATACGCTTAGTTTGTTAACATTCTGGTAAGCTATGGAGAGTATTTTAGTCTTCATAAAATTTTTTAAAAATCCCAAACTCTAAAGCTGAATCTAATTTTATAACAATTATTTTGAATAATGTCTTTATGCAGCATTGTTTTATCTCTGCTAAAGATTTCATCAATGTTTTTCCCACTGAAAAAACTCACTTTGCACATTATTCACTTCTAGGATATCTAGTTCAGAACAAAAATTTAAGATCTCTTCAAAATTAAAGATTATTTTATAAATGTGTGGAGAAATTTTTTTAAAAAAAACTTTCATTTTCTAATACATGATGTTTCTCATAAATTTAGTTTTATTGCACACAGAAAATAGATGAGATTAACATCAATACTTCCTGAAGGCAATTCTTACAAAGTTGTTAGACCAGTTTGTATAAACATGGAAACAAACTACGGAAGCTAAATTTTTCACATTACAGCTCTGAATCTCTAAGAGGAAAATGAGAAATGAGATATTTAGTTGGCAACACTAGCAAACTGTAACCCTTTGAAAAAAAAGCAGCAGAGAAGTGATTTAATACAAGTTGTAAAAACTGAGAGACACAAAACAATGTGCCCTACAAAATTCTCAATATAATAGTCTTTACTCCCAGATCTCTAGCTGTTCATGTTTAAAGGAACGATTCCATTCGATCTTTACTCAAAAGTTATATCCCTATACACTGAAAATGAATCTGGGGGCAGTTAGGTGGTAAAGTGGATAGAGCACCAGCACTTCAGTCAGGAGGACCTGAGTTCAAATGTGACCTCAGACACTTCACACATACATTAATTGGTGACCCCGGGCAAGTCATTTAACCCCAAATGCCCCGCTCCCCCCAGTCTCTCTGGGAGATTGACTTCCAAATAATGTAAGATTAAAAAGCTTTGTATAATCCAGTGAAATAAGCAAAATAGGAAAAAGTAGGTTCATAGAAATCATAGATTTAATACGAAAATTATAAATTAAATTATAAATCATTTAGCTCAACCCCTTCATTTTACAAAATAGGAAACTGAGGCTCAGAGATATATTAAATGAGGGAGTTAGGACTTGGGTTCTCCAACTCCAAATCCAATACTCCTTCTACCATACTATATAGCCTATAAAAGTTTCCGCCAATTAGCTTTGGTAAAGGTCTGACATTTAAGATAGATAAAAAATCATAAAGATGACACAAAAGTCATTCCACAATAGATAAGTGGTCAATGGATATGAACAGTTTTCAACAGAATAAATGAAAACTCTTAAATCCTTTGACTCACCAATAAGGGAAATGCAAGTTAAAATAATTCAGATGTTTTTACCTGTCATATTGGCAAAAATGATTTTTAAAAAATGGAAAATGTTTGAGAAGCTTCAGGAATACTGTTGCACTAATGTTCTATTGGTGTAACTGTAAATTCATCCAACTATTCTGAAAACAATTTACAATTACAAGACCAAAGTCATTAAACTACCTGTTACTGGGGATAATTTTGACCAAGGAGGCCAAAGATAAAAGGAAAAGGCCCTATGCATGCCAAAATATGCAGAGCAACTTTTTTTTTTTCAGGTAACAAAAAACTGGAAACAAAGTAGATACTTTTCATTGGGGAACGGTTAAATTGTGGTAGATGAATGTAATAGAATATTGTCAAGGGAACTGAAGAATATGAGGAATATTCAAAGACATGTGGGAAAACTAACAGGAATTGATATAAAGTTAAGAAAGCAGAATTATTATATAATAATTATATTATAATAAACAAAGACAACACTAAAAGGTACATGAATTCAAGATTAATTTTAGTGACCAATTTTGGTTCTTCCTCTACCCCCTACAATGATGAAATAATTTTCTTCTTTTTGTCAGATGGGACAGGGCTCAAAAAAACCAAAACCAACCAAGGTTAGCACATGTTTTATTTTGGTAAGAGGGAGATTCAGCAGGAGGAGTTATTAGAAAATTACTTCAATATAAAAAACAATAAAACTTTAGGAGGGTATTGTGGGGGAAATTTGGTGCTGAAGAATATATGTAAAGTTTTCAGACACAATCAGCTAAAGCTGATTTATTTTGCTCGATTCTTGTTATAAGGGAAGACTTCTATTGGGTCAATGGAAATGAGAATATGTAAGGGGACAGAAAATATAACCTCAGAGAAACAAGGAAAGAGAGTAACGTAACATAAGAAGGAATTTCCTGATAATCAGAGCTGTATCACATTAGAGTGGGCTGCCTCAGAAACTAGTGAGACACATGTACAGCCTGTATTTGATGGCTTGTTCTTCCAGTGGGGGTGGCTGACGAGGGAAGAAGAGAGACATCTAGGATTTAAAGCTCTATAATCAAATGTTAAAACTATATATGTATATATATACATATATAAACAGTTATTATTACTGTTATTATTAACTACATCCAACTGGAACTTAAGATTCACAGGCACTATGGAAGGGAGATTCACCCTGTCCTATCGGAAAGTTAGAGGAGTGATGGGGGAGGACATAGGAGAGATTACATTGGGGGAGGGATCATACCAGGGGATGGCTGTTTTGATGGGGGGGGGGAGGGGGGAGGGGAAAGATGGGGAGAAAATTTGTAACTCAAAATCTCATGGAAATAAATGATGTAAACTAAAATAAATAAAATAAAATATTTTTTTAAAAAAAGAAACTAGTGAGACAGGGGCAGCTAGATGGTGCAGTGGATAGAGCACAGGTGGCGGAGTTAGGAGGACCTGAGTTTCAGTCTCAGACACTTATTAGCAATGTGGCCTTGGGCAAGTCACTTACTCCTGACTACCTCCCTGGAAAGAAGGAAGGAGGAAGGGAGGGAGGAAAGAAAGGAAGGAAAAAAGAAAGAGAGAGAAAGGAAGGAAAACTAGTGAAACTGTCTAGTCACTTTAAGTGGAGAGTGAATGACAGCCTTCTGGGTGTATTGTAGAGAATATTTATGCTTTAGGTATAGGTTGGCACTCATATTTAGGGGCCATAGCTGATTTCTAGGATATGTCTAACTATGAAATCTATGAATCTAAAGAAATCTCTCTCTCTCACACACACATACACACACACACACACACATACACACACACACAAAAGCATGGTTTATAGCTGAAGGAAACAGAGGCATGACTGGGATAAAACAAGAGTAAAAACTTGTGGCTGTTTCCATGAATATATACTTCATGTGGTAAATGCATGACTTGCTAGAGATGGTCATAAGGATGAGGAGAAATCTGTAAAAGGTTAACCACCTAAGTGGAAGAAATGATTTGATAGCCTATCAGAGAAATACAAGTAGTTTAGCGCTAAGGAATTTGGGATTTATCTCAGAAGCAAGGAGTAGGCAGGGACCTCAGAGATAATCTTATACCAGAATAAAAATTCCCCTCTCCCTCCCCCAGAGAGGTAAAGAAGCTGGTGGGATTTAAAGGTCCAAATCTCATCTCTAATTACCAATAAGACCTTGGGACAAGTCACTTAATCTTTCTGGGTCTCAGTTTCCTAATCTGTAAAAGGGAGATTAGATTAGACCACTGCTAAACTTCCCTCTAACACTAAATAATCTATGAGTTTCTATAAGCGGCCAACTGGCCTTTGTTAAGACCTTCAGTTAACAGGAAACATACTACTTTATCAGGCAATTCATTCCACTTCAGGAAAAATCTAATCCTCCTTATCCCTAATCAAAGGGAGAAATTTCCCTTAAACTGAGCCTAAAGATACTCCTCCCTCCTTTCTTTGTTGCAAATTCTACATATTTCTTTCTTTAAAACTTTTAGAATTTATTTATAAACAACTTTTAACATTTGTTGTTTTGTTTTAGAGTTCCAAATTCTCTCCTTCCCTCCCCCAGGATGGTAAGCAATCTGACATAGTTTACAGAGGTGCAATCATGTAAAACATGTTTCTGTATTAGTCACTTTGTGGAATAAAACTAGAATAAGGAAGGAAGGGAGAAAAACAATGCTTCCGTCTGCATTCAGATTCCTTCAGTTATTTCTCTGGAGGCAGACAATATTTTTCAACATGAATCCTTTGGAACTGTCTTGGATCATTATATTGCTGATAATAGCTAAGTCTGCAGGTGCTCATCATACGACATTGCTGTTACTGTGTACAACATTCTCCTGGTTCTGCTCACTTCACTCTGCATCAGTTCATGTAAGCCGTTCCAATCTACACATTCCTAGTTCTGCCATGTGAAGATAAACAGTAATAAGTCTAATCCTTCCATATTTCAGCCCTTCGAATAATTGAGCTATAAACTTCAAACACTTTTTCTTCAAGCTAAGCATCCTCAGTTCATTCAATAAATCTTTTTTTACGTCATGGTCTTTCCAGTCTCTTCACCAATCTGATCACATTCTTTTTGGATATACCAAACTTTTTTCCTTAATGTGGCACCCAGAACCAAATATAACACTTCAGATGTGGAGTGACTAACATTATAACCTTTTTTAATGGAACCTAAGATTGCATCAAGTTTTGTGGATGCCTTGTCACATTGCTGACTCAGTGAATGTAGTAAAACCCGAAGATCTTTTCCACAGAAATTGTCCAGCCATACCTCTCTGCCCATCCTATACTTGTTAAGTTGATTTCTGAACCAGGTGAATGACTTTGTATCAACTGCATGTTTGCCAAACATGCCATCAATACTTTGACCATCACTGATAAAAAAAGAAACACGATTAGTATGGCATAATCTATTCTTTAATGAAGCCATGTTGGCTCTATTTCACTATCAATGTTCAGAAATTTTTAGCTAGTTGTATGAAATGGCTCCTGAATAATAAGATGTGAAGGAATACCGAATAGTTTGGTCTATCCACCTCATCTAGGATTTAAGGCAAAAATCATACTTAAAGCCACCTCAGACAACTTCTAGGAAATCCCATAATTTCACAGACTGCTGGGCTCTCTCACAAGAACCCATGACTATTTCATGAGGCAACGCAAAGAAGCTGAATTCTTACCACATAAAGTGCTACAAAGGCTCACTCTACTGCTTCCTTCCACCTGTTCTGTCTAGATTAGGACCTACAAAATTTGTATAGTCATTCTTTACAGTGTTTCACCTCAAGTGAAGATTAGTGACATATGGCTTGATCCATTATGAACTGTCTAGTCTTAAGAGGTCTATTTCTGCCCCATTTTATTAATTGAATTGGGGTGTTCTGCTTCATTTTCAAAGAAGATCAATGATATCACGGGGTGATGACTTGTGTATGAACTGGATTTAAGAGAGACAGAGTTAGGGTGACTTTGCATAACTTTGCTTCACTTAAAATGCATTAAGATGTTAGGAGAGAATTTCAGATGGATAACATCTATCATAAGCCCTCATATCAAGCTTCCAGTCATCATTTTCTTATCCAAGTTTTGATTGACAAGAAAATTCTCATTCAGGTGGGGGTGAGGACAAAGGTTACTAGTATAATTATCACTATATGTAACCTTTGCCCTCACCCTCACCTTGCCCTACAGTTATAGGCTGTATAGAAGAAACTTTTGAGAGCGTACCCAGTATTAGTAAAAAGGAGGAAACAAGGGTTACATTACTTGATATTAAATATGTGGGGTGGGAGGGAAGAGAAAGAATGTCTTAAGGTTAAATAGGACCAAAGAGGTTTGGGGCAGAGAATGAAGGCATTAGTTTTTGGGGTTTGTTTGTTTTTTTGGGGGGGGAAGGAGGAATAGTGACGATGTCATTGATGAGAAAATTAGTAGAGCCTCCTGGGACACAGTCAAAAGTATAAAGGACAAATCTTGAAAGGTTAGAAATTCCTAGATAAATTTTACCAAGACAGAAATTGCATGGATTATTAGAATCCGCTGACAACAAATATCAAATTAGTCAACATCAGCTTTATCCTTCCTTCTTTTACCAAGAGATTTAAGAACTTTCATCTTTGATTTATGGCCAGGTTTCAAAATTCTGACATAGGCCAGGGGCCATTGTCTGACAATCAACTACTTCTAATGGGGCAGTGATCTGAATTCAGTTTGTACCCTTCCAAAAAGCACACACACAAAAAAAGTTAAGTGACTTGTCCAGGGTCAATACATATCAGAGGTAGAACCTGAACCTCATTCTTCTTGGCTAGCTCTCTGCTGTACTAGGCCAAACTGTCTCTCTTCTAGAGCAAGGCTTCTATAGCTGGAGTTCATGACCTTGGGTTGTTTTTGTTTTAATTTTGATAAATGTATTTCAATGAAGTTGATTTCCCTTGCAAAGCTGTGTATTTTATGCAACTAGAAACATTTTGGAAGGAGTCCATAGGCTTCATCTACATCTCCCTGGGGAGGCTGCCACAAATTTCTAGTATGTCAGTTCAGGGTGAGAACTTGGGTTTTCTGACACATGGGAAGGGTACAAACTTTTGACTGTGTCCCAGGAGGCTCTACTAATTTTCTCATCAATGACATTGTCACTATTCCTCCTTCCCCCCCCAAAAAAGGAGCCTATGATATAAAAAAGTTTAAGACCCCTGCTCTAGAGAGGGGCTAGAAAATACCCTATCAATCCATCTAAAATGGAGAGGGAGAGAATATAACAAAATATATATACTAATAGTATAAGTGAAGCTGACATACAATTGCCACATATGACTTAACTGCTTCCAATTTATCTTACTTCAAATGTCCATCCTATTACCAAATAATCTTATTCAACAACACTTCCTTCAATGTTCTTTTCCATCGCTCCCTAGCTTTCTAAGGCTCTATTCATTCTCAACTTGCTCTAATTTCCTCAAAGACAGAGAAGGACAAAAGTTAGGACAATATGTTCATGATCTCCACATAGTCAGGCACCCCAGGATTCTACTGCTATGTTAAAATGAGGTTTACTGGGGGGCAGCTAGGTGGCGCAGTGAATAAAGCACAGGCCCTGGAATCAGGAGGACCTGAGTTCAAATCTAGCCTCAGACACTTAACACTTAATAGCCATGTGACCTTGGGCAAGTCACTTAACCCCAATTCCCCAGCCTTCCTCCCTCCAAAAAGCAAAAAACAAACAAACAAAAAACAAAAAAAAGCCAACAAAAAAAATGAAGTTTACCCCTAAACAAGGAGTTCCTCAATGACTAAGGCTAAATAGTGTACTCCTCAGAGATTAACTAGTGGCTTTTCATAGCCTTTTAAAAATAACATATACTGCACTACAGGAGGTAACACAAGAGACATAACTTGTCTCAAAAACACTTTGTCTGGTGAGATTTTTGGGAGGCAAAGATAAATAATGTTGATTTCTGTGCTCAACTTCATCATCTCCACATGTCTGGAACATTTAATTTTGGGGGAGGAAAAAATCTAATTTTCTAAATGGAAATAGAGGGACCTCAGGAGGTTATAGTAATTCATACCTGTGATCTTTAGGGTCAGAAATGGCAACTGGGTTGGGACTCATGTATGTAATTGGAAGAATATGCTCCCAAAATTTTTGTCAGAAAGCATCATTTTTTTCTACCTTGTTCCTTACAAGTATTAGAACTGCACTTACACGCAACACTACAATGAATACACCCACTAGTGCATGCCTTTCTAGAATTCTAGCCATTTACTCTAATTATTTTTTAAAGACAAGAAAACAAATTTCATAAAATGGCATTAGTAGAATATTCCACCCAAATGCAGTAAGTCAGAAAAATACCCAAGGTGTTCTCAATGCAGCACTAAACCACGAAGTAAAAGAAATCACCAGCACCAAGGAATTCCACAACAATGATTCATCAAATTCCATGTTATCAGGGTCCCCTGAACTGAAGCAAACAAGTAATGCTGAATACAGTAACAGCATAAAGAAGCTGAATATACATTTCCCAACTATTATATAGGAGTAACTACAGACTAATTATATAGTTGTTGTTAATTTGCTTTCTTTAAACAAATTTCCTGGTAGGTACCTCACTAGGGATGCTCATTAAAAACCATCAACCTGCAGTACAAAAATATTTATAGTAGCTCTTTCTGTGATGGCACTGGAACTGGAAACTTAGGGTGTACCCAATAACCGGGGAATGGCTGAACAAGTTAGAGTACATGAACGTGATGGAATACTACTGTGTTGTAGTAAATGATAAAGGGAAAGTTTTAGAGAAACCTGGGAACACTTGCATTAACTGATGCAGAGCAAGCAGAACCAGAAGAACAATTCATATAACAACAACAATATCATAAAGACAAGAAACTTCAAAAGACTTAAAAACTCTGATCAACACAATGCCTAATCACAATTCCAGGACTCAGATAAAACATGTTGCCAGCTGTCTGTCAGAAGTGATGGACTCACGATGCAGACTGAGACACTTTTTCAGATATGGTCAATGCAAGAGTTTGATTTGCGTGACCATAAGTTTGCAACGAGGTATTTTGTTTTTCTTGCTTCTTCAACTGGGGGAAGAGGGAAGAGGTGGAAGACTAGAAGGCAGATCTTCTCTTGAAAACCCAATCTAATTAATAAAAAAAAAGTCCAAACTGATCAAAACGTTAGCCTCTCCCTTTTATACATAGATTAGGCTTTCAGATATCATTCCTAAAATTTTCCTAAAATCTTCCATTTTAGGTCCCCAAGCACCCGATCTTCTATTAAGATGCAAAGCTTCTTTGCTACAGCCCTCCTTTCGGTTAAGCAAGGGGGAGGAGAGATTCTTCCTACTAAGCAAAGGAAATACTACAGGGACTCCCATAAAGCAAGAGACTGAGATTCTCATGTCCTTAGAAGGTTAGCTCCTTAAACTTTATTTAAATGTTAGGTTCAATCAAATCTCTATCCCTTTGTAGTTTCTTTCTGAACTCACCCTGTTCCTATAGTAGTTATAAAGGCCAGAAGATGCTACCAGAATGTCCCAAGAAAGAAAGCAAAAAGTTCTTTGAGTTAAGAAGCACATCTGGGATAGTTAGGTGGTGCAGTGGATACAACACTAGCTTTGGAGGCACGACAACCTGACTTCAAATTTGGCCTCAGAGACTAACTAGCTATAGGACCTTGGCCCCTACTGCCTCCTCTCAAAAAAAGCACCACCATAGAAATCATTAAAGTTTGTGGGTCATTGCAAGCATAATGCATTTATTTTGATTCACCGGCAGCCATGTGATGAGTCTTTCATGGTATGTCAAGCCTATTTTATTAACAGAAACCAAGAGAGCACAAACGTGCAAGAGTCCTGCAATATTTCAATCCCTTGACAGCACACCAACTCTCACCCAACAAAGCTTTTATGTCTAATTTTAGGCCAACTGGCCTTTTACCAAGAATGGATTTCAATTATAATCCCAGAGCTGCAAATCAGTTACAGTTCTAAGCTACCCATTGTAACAAGGCTATTTCCAGAGTTCCATATTAGTAAAACTGAACTGTAATTCAGTGGCATTGGGGAAGAAAGAGGCAAAGAAGTTAATTTAGAACTAGTGACGGGAGCACAAACTTAATGGCTGATTTCTGGGGCAGCGGTTCTCAACCTGTGGGATGGTCTTAGGAACCGAGACACTGCTCCTCTATCTGTCTCCAGGCAGGTCCA
This sequence comes from Pseudochirops cupreus, assembly GCA_028627135.1. Taxonomy (NCBI): domain Eukaryota; kingdom Metazoa; phylum Chordata; class Mammalia; order Diprotodontia; family Pseudocheiridae; genus Pseudochirops; species Pseudochirops cupreus. The sequence continues at coordinate 322,353,733 of CM053581.1, read as the reverse complement.
CCCACATGCAGATACGCCCACATAAAAGGGTTAAGGCATTAGGAAGGTTGAGAACCACCGTTTTAGGGAAATAAGTTCAAATGGAAACATCTATCTTAGTCCTTCCCATATATAAGGCACTGACATCAGGTGCTAGGGATACAGACAGTTTCAGCCCCTCAAAAGTTTCTACTTTACCAGAAAAAGTTGAGCAGTGTTTGCAAATTACAGAAGGAAAGTTTTATCCTAAAACTTTATCTACCCTTGGTCTCCATTAAGCCTAGATTAGGCAGTCTGACTTTGATTTTTAAAGTCATTTTAACCTTTGTGGAACTCCCCTAGCAGGCTGTCCCACTTTACCTACCCACTGTGCCAATCACACCTGACTTCACCTGGTAGATGCAACTACAGCACAGAAATTTATGAAAAGATTAGTTGGCAGGCCTATGGAGAGAGGGAGCCCAGAGTCTAAAGTCAGAGGTCAAGGTGTCTCCTCCCAGTGGCTGCCCCTTTATCTCCCATGGCTAGCATACTATTATGGAAAAAGCACTAGATTTGGATCAGACAATCTGGATTAAGATCCTACCGAGCTCTGTTACTTCCTACCTCTGTTACCTTGGATAAATCAAATACCCCACCCCACCCCAGGGGCCATCAATTTCCTCATCCATGAAGGAATTTGAGTACAAGGCTTCAGAGGTGCCTTCCAGATCTAAATCTGTAACAATGATGCCTCCTTCTTCCTGAATCAATTAATTCCCATTCAACATACTGAAAGTCTTCAGGTGAGAAAGGAAGAGAAAAGGGAGGGATGACACAGATGGACACCAAGTATGGCAGGTCCTTACAGCTTCAAAAAGGTATAACTGACACTTGCAAGGGCATTCTTACCTAACACCTAAATCCCCTCCAGCAGCGGAAGCAAAAGGCTGCTTGCTTTAGGGCCACATATACTTTTGGAGCTCCCCAGAGCAAGGGAAGATAACTCTCAAAATGAAGTTCCATGACAGTGAAATCTGGTAACCACAGCTATGCTAGGACTGACTCAGACCTCCTCAAGCATGGAGACCTGTTCCAGACTCTGAGTAAGCAGAAGAGGCAGACAGAGCGTGGTATAAGGGAAATAGTGCCAAATTTGGAGCCAGAGGACCTGGGGGTTCAAATCTTGGCTCCGCTTTTTACTATTCTGTGGGGCTTTGGACAAGTCAATTAATCTCGCTCAAAACATTTTCCCCCTCATTTAATTCTCATTAAAAAAGGTTGGGATAGATGACCTCTAGATACACATTGCCTTTAAGTAGTTCAAAACATCTCCCAAGAAACCTTTTGAGATTAACCTTGATCACTAACTTACACTATAACTCATTTTTTGTATATTACTTTGCTCTTATAGTTATTATATTCACATACTCTGTGCTACATCTCTCCTGAATTACAATTTCTTTGAGAGACTACATTTATTACATATTCCTGTAAAAATATCTGGGATTTTATATACCAAGGACATGAAATATCTTCGTAAATACAACTCAGATACTCTTAATTTTTATATCCCTTGATCTTGACCCTTAGAAATGATCTCTACCAGTCACAAGGAGTTTATATAGAAACAGGAAAGGCCACTGAACTACTTGCTGTTCTCTTTAGGGCTCAGTTCAAAAGGCACCTATTGCATGAAATCCTCTCAGACCTCTTAGATTAAATGGTCTCTCCCCTCCCCTTCACTTTCTCCTTTGTATCCTATTTATCTGTGTGAAGGAAAGCTCCCTAAAGAGAAACTAATTTTCATCATTTTATCTCCCTAGCACTTACGTAGCACAATGCCTTACACACATCAAGTGTTTAATAAAAAATTCACTGAAACCTTAATGAACATTATTGATATGTTAGAATAAAGGCATGTTTTCACCAGGTACTTTTGATAGCTGCTTTGAAGAAGTCAGAGAATCAAGTTAAGTACAAGGTTATAAAATGCTCAACTACAAAAGGTACTAGAGAAACACAGGGAAATCTACTAAGGTGACTGAAGTCAAGCTTGTACAAGGATAAGTAGGATAGTTCAATTAACAATCATTTTTATAGCTTTATGAAATAAATGCTCCATAACCCCTCTAGGTAGTAGCAAAAGTACTATCATTTCTCAGAAATTCTTTTACCTGCTAAACCAAGTTTCCCTTAACTTCTCAACTTCTGACTGTCAAAAAGGTTAAGTCTCTGCCCACAGTCATTCAGAAAGTGTCGGACCTAGGGATCCTTCTACTACAGTACAGAAAAAAAGGATAAAGATCTAAGAAACTCCCAAACCTAAGCTAGCTTCAGTTTTATTTTTTACCAGAAAGTAACTCTGATATTATTATACTTTTTGAGACGGTGAGAAAAGGACAAACTGGCAAGTCTTTCTTTCTTTTACCTCCCAGTCTACTTGGGCTAGAAGAAAAAAAAGATTGCTTCAGTATAAAAGGAAAAAAATCTCTAAACAGACTTAGGCAAGGCTTCAAAATGTGTCTAAAAAGCACAAGCCAAGAAAGAAAGATCTTCAGTAACGACAATGGAAAATATAAGAGTAAGAAACTCATTTACATGAAACTACTACCAAAGTGATTTATGTTACGGCAATAGCAGATCCAGAAGGAAGACAACAGGTTATATCTTTCCTGTCTGAAATCATCACTTCAATAAGATAGAACCACGATGGCTTTATTGCAAATCTGCACAGTTCCAAGTATCCTAACATTCAAACATCTGCCAAGCACTCACTGGACACAGTATTGTGCTAGGCACTGTAATGTATACCCAACAGCTCAAAGAAATAAGACCTTTAGAGATAAGGGTCCATCCAAGCTGGGGAAGCCTCAACCTACTGTGAACTCAGACCTAAATGGAATGGTAATTAGGTACTCCCATTAACCTGGGAGTATGTCCAGAGCAAGCCTTCTCTCTTAAGCTACAATGTTAAGTCTGTAAAGAGTGAAAATTCAAAGAGAATGTTCATTAGGTTTACAGTGCACAAACAACCATCATATTATACTCACACACTGTTTGTTGGGAATACAACTATGGAAAGTTAACAACCTGTAGTTTTAAAGGTTTAAGAAAGTACTCTTCCACTCTCCACCCAACACAACACTTCTTTTTTGTCTCTTCTTTTCTCCCCTTTCTTTTGCTTTTTTTTCCTTTCCCCTGGATTTTCTTAAGAGTTGCTTATAGTATCTATAGATAGTGATGAAATATGTTCAAACCCCCCCAAATAGTAATCTTTTTAAGTGAAGCTTCCACAGGTATTTATTTTCCAATACCAGATACCTGAGTTTATAAGAGCATTTGCCCATGACCAGTATATGCCTACAGATATGTTGTATTACTCTCATTTTTAATATTTTAAACATAAATTTTCATCCATATTTTAAAATCTCCACTTATGTCCCACTCCGACACCCTACTGTGGTATGGAGGTAACCCTGGATTTTCAAAGACTATGTTAGTAAAGGTCAACCCCAGCAGGGCCTACACTAAGCTTGAAAGATTTTGGAAAGTATAGATGAAGAAATATTGAAGTATATTCTCTTATTCACCATCTGGACATCATTCCCACAAAGACTGCTAGCTGGATCATAAATGTTTTGGGCACCAATTAGAATACCATAAGGTGTTATCACATTTAAGTATCATGTGTACTCTCAAAAGGATGGTGGAAAAAAATGGGAATGTTTGGAATGAAGTACTATACATATCAATATCTTCTTATTTAGACAAGTGTGCAACTACTGACCAATGAATTCTATTTGCAAGGCACAAAAACAGGATTTAATTTGTTCAAAACAAAATAGCTTAATCTCTATGCCCTGAATAACTAAGGCTTAACTAAAAACATCAGTAAGGCTCACAAAATCAATGTTTTCAGCTTCAAATAATGCTCCGTTGGGTAATTTCAATTTCTGTCACAAATAAGATTCCAAGTATATATTCATTTTAGTTATAAGCTAAACTCTGGAAGAAAATTTTAAGATGTAAAGGACTTACAAAGTATACTTATAGATTTTCAAACTCTGGGCATAACAGAACAATTACTTTTCCATCTATTATATTTTGGACCCAGTTCTAAAGTCTTGAAGTGAACAAGGCCCAGTTGAATATATGTGAGAAATAGTAATGACAGATAAAATAATTTAGGATAAATATCTCTGAATCTCCAGACTTCTTGGGATGATGCCCAATCTGGATTCTGCACTATTCGATCTGTGATGCCTAGAACAGTCTCTGACTACCATTTCTATTATAAAATAAAGAATATAATACAAGTGGTACAATCCAAAGGAAATCACACTTTCATTTAGAAAGGACATCTATATTACATTTAAGTGCTTATGTTCAGGTCTTTAAGACTCCTAAAGACTTTAAGTCTTTAAGCACTTTTAAAAAATCTCTTACTTTAGGGGTATCTAGCCAATCACACAAAAAACAATTTTAACACTCCCCTGAAGAAATGAATATATACAATCAAATATCAGAAATCAATGAGAAACAACTGTCAAAAGTCTTAAAGCAGCATTCAATATACTATTCCTTGCTGACTTTTTTCCTCCAAATAAAACTTGTAAGAATGAGCCAGTATCTTTTAAAGTAGTTTTATTATAAGCTAAGTAGAATACATAGAGCACTATCAGGATTGTAGAAAACTCCTTGCACTAGATTAAGCCATCTTAGAGCACGGAGGGCCTGACTCTGGATTCTTGAAGTCTGTGCCTGTCTGGCACATGTGGGAGCAGTTCCTACCTAGTGAGACAGTCTGCATGACTGTCATCTGAGGCTCAGTCTAGCTCTTTCTGAGGCTGGCTGCAAACCGATGAATTTTTTAACCACAGCAGGATTTACGGGCCATGATCTAGGAATGGATCCTTTAAGTACTGAAAATCCATTCTCTTAAGGTTCATTTTGCTCCTTATACAGATACAGTTCATCTGAAAAACACACATAGGTGAGTCAATTTTATAAGCCAGGCCACCAGTTTCTAGATTTTAATTGGCCATAGCTCTTTGCCTTGCCACGCTATTTTTCTGCAGCTTCCTTTTCTGCAGCCAGTTTATACCTGTGTCATGTCACATGGTTGTCTACAAACGGGCCATCTGAAATTCAAACTTACAGCAGTACATTATACTGCTGGATTGAAGTTAAAGTTAATAAAAAAAAAAACCCACTATGCATTAATGTGTCAAATATTCAACATAAATAAAAACCTCGAATGCAAAACAGAAGCAATTGGCTTTCGTTTTCTATTCCCAGAATATTTCTATTTACCCACCAGTAATTTCATGTTTCTTATCATTAAAATCATTCGTAAATTGTTTCAATTTATGTTTGAAATTAATTCTCGTCCCAGATACAGTGGCAAATCTGGATTCACTTGTCATCTCTTGAGTTTATTAGAATTATCCTAAAAACTTTTAACCTTTAGGCAAAGTATTTCTCAATACTTACCTCTGTAAATAGCACTTTTAAAAAATCTCTTACTTTAGGGGTATCTAGCCAATCACACAAAAAACAATTTTAACATTCCCCTGAAGAAATGAATATATACAATCAAATATCAGAAATCAAAGAGAAACAACTGTCAAAAGTCTTCTAATATCCAAGAAAGTCAAAGACTTTGTCGTGTCAAGATAAGACTAAATCCCAGATGTATGAAGAAAAAGATATCAAGTCAAATTGTATTTGCTTGTGGGGGTGAAGTGGGAGGGGGGAAGGGTGTCAACAGGACATTTTGATAAGTCAATTAACTATTCCTATGACCTGGAAAAGACAACACCTGGTATTCACATGTTCTATTCCAAAATGACAAGTCTTTGAATAGTTTTGTCCAATTTCTGGACTTTCCTTTGTCCCTCAGGTATCTCATACTTGTCTTAAACTCTTTTCCAATCATGAAGTATCTCAAGTATTTTATTGATTTTGCCCCATCCACAAACTCCATTTGTTGATAAGGCTATTCATATTATACACTTTACTAATTATACTACAGATGTAGTATAATTGCACTCAATTTAAGTTTAAAAAGAGGGGATATTTACAACCTATGAAAAAAGTTTTATGGTAGTTAGGTGACATACCTAGAAACAAATTTAAGAAGTGGCAACAAGAAGCAGGAAGTAATTTAAACTGATCTTGCTAAGACAAATCACCTTATTCAGATGACAGGAAAATTACAGCAGAGAAAGTGACTTTTTGGTTGCTTTCGAAACATGTAAAAAGTTTAAACCAGTGTATTTAGGAAAGCAAACAGGCTGAAATACACTGTTGGTCTCAGCTGTGACGACTAAGTGAACTTACAAGCCAAATGCAGGATGAACTTTTCACACAATGAAAATAGCTCAGAAATCAAGAGACTTCTTAAAATATTGCTTAAGGCCCACCAGTTAAAAGTAAATTCCAATATAAGAAAAGAATTAACACAATCCTTAGCACAAACTGAATGGGTGTTTATTGAAAGAGCCTAACAAATGGAGAATAATTTACTTCTTACCTACCCTGGAATTATCATTTCCTGTAGAATTACTTTAAAAACATAACTACTTTTGAATATTCAATGAGATTCAATGATGAAGTGAAATAAAACTAGTAAACAACAATGATTTAGTTACCTAATATTCCCAGTTCCTCTAACTCTTGCCCCCAATTTCTTTTACAAGGAAAGAAAAAGAAACCAAAAAACCAAAAGCATGACAGTCCAAACCACTTGATCAGGACTAAATTTTCAGAAGCTTCATTCTGACATGAGCACAGGTTTTTGTCAAAACTAAGAACAAAGTTTAACACAAAGATATTTGCAGGCCTTGGGTCCTTAGTATGTTCCTACCTCATAAAAGAAGTAGGAGGGAGAAAGAGGGATACAAGACAGAATACCTAGAAAATACTGACAACACTGGAACACTGCTGGGAATCAGAACTTTTGATTCCTGCTCTGAAACTAACTTTCCATACGGCTGTGGTCAAGCTACTATCCCAAAAATGTTGATACATATAACATTAAATATGTATGTAAAATATGTTACACGCTTCAAAGAATTATCACCTTCATCCCTTGTAAAAGTTCTTTTACAACTAAGAAAGAAATGAGACAACGAAAAAAGCTTTACAAACTATGCTCTGAAAAAAGGATACCAGTTTTTAAATCATGCATTGCTGTTCTCCCTCCCCCCCAAAAACCTCAACAATTCCCTTCTTCCTACCAAAATTCTCCAAGTAAACATTCAAAACCCACCCAAACCTGTACTGAGTCTGTTTTTAAAAACAGGAGTATTCTTAAGTTGGCTACATCCACTCTCTTACCAAGGCCAGCCCTAAACTCTACAGAGATGGTTTTAATAGGACCCAACTGTACAGTATTTTCATCACAGTGTCTAACAAAAACTCCCAGCCCTCTTAAAAACATATTCGCCAACCTTTTTTTTTTCTTTTTCCACTTTTCTTTTTACCACCTAGGAGTTCCTGTGAAGCAGCTGGAAGCAGCACCTCAAAGCTTCCCGGGGTGGGGGGAGGAAAGTCTTTCCCCAAACACTCTTGCAACTTCGGCCCCTGCCAGGTCCCCCAAGGCCGGCAGCCCTGCTGCAGGGGATGAGCGGCAAGGCGGGGGGGCCCTGAGCTTCACCCCCCAATCAGCTGCTCCTTACAGCCCTGACCCAACTTCACTTTCCTCCCAGGGCTCGTCAAAATGGCCTCCCCATCTGGGTTCCCAAGACTTCAGTGCGTAAGGGAGAAGAGGAGACGGGGAGAAAGCCGAGGAAAGGCAGAGGCAGGGAGGCGCCCCCCTATCCCTCGGGGGGCCGTCAGGGCCCCATCCCCGGGGCCGACCAGGGTTCTGGGGACCGACAGAGGCAAGGAGGGAGCCCAGGTCGCTAGAGCAGGAAATAGGGAGGGGGGTCGGCGCCCCGGACCGGCCGGAAGGAGGGAGGTGGTGGACGCTGGGGCAGCCCGGCCGGGGCGAGGCCCAAGCTGGGGGCCCCACCCAGAGGCGGCCCCCGGGGCTGGCCGAGCCCTCTCCAGCCGGCTCTGCACAGCCCGCCATGCGGCGCGGGGAAGGCTAGGCCGGCTCTCCCAAGGGGAGTCCCAGAGCGGGGCCTGCCGGGGGGTGGGGGTGGGAGGAGGGTCCCGGGATCCCGGGCGCGGCGCAGCGCAGCGCTCACCCGCGGGCCGCTTCCAGGCTCTTGATGAGCTTCTTGATCTTCCAGATCTCTACGTTCCTGTCGGCAGCACTGGGATCGTCAGCCATCTTCTCGCCTCCTCCTCCCTGGAGCGGCCCGGCGGGGCCCGGAGACACCAAGACCACAGAGTTAGCGCCGCCGCCGGAGCAGAGCGGCCCCCTTCCCCGCTGTCCCCCGAGCGGCCCTTCTCTCCCCCCGGGACCCCCCCACCTAAAGCCGCCTATACCCCGAGGCCCCAGTTACTCCGGTTCCTCCTCCCGCCCCCGCCCCCCCCCCGACCTCACCTAAGGGCCCAGTCCCGGGTGGCAGCGGCTCCTCCCCGGCGGCGGCGGCGGCTCCGCGGCGGCGGCGGCAGCGGCGGCGGCTCTGACGTAGGACACCGGCTCCCTCTCTCCAGGCAGCTGCATGTGTTGCAATCCGCTCACATGGGGCCTGTGACATCACTTCCGCAGCAAGGGGCTAGGTGCGGAGGGGGGCAGCGGCAAGAGGAAAGAGGGAGGGGTCGGAGGAACTCGGGAGCGCGCTGCTGCGCTCCATTGGCCCATCGCGTGGCCGCTAACAACAGGCCTGGTGATTGGGCGCAGTCGGGGCCGCGCTGCCTTGTGAGGTAGGGCTGAGGGGGTTGAGGCGAGGGGAGAGAGCTACCACCCCTTCCGGGGCGTGGAAGACGGCAGTGAAAAAGAACTTGTCTGAGGCTCTCGCGAGCTTTCGATCAGTGCCGCGTCAGGACAGTGAGGAGTGGGTATTTAGAGGGCAATGCATGGTGGTCCGAGGTGGCAGCGCCTGCTTCTCTCCGGATTTCCAGGGACTGGGATCCCCATGGCCCAGCTTCGAGTGTCCTCCGGGGATCGATGGGGTTGGTTGGCCGCAGCTCTCTCCCCGTTCGCTCCTCAGCTGAGCCAGTTAGGCTACGGGCGCCGCCTTGCGCGCGGGGAATGGCGCCTTGCAGACCTGGGAGGAGGGCGCTCCTGGCCGCCTAAGTGACGTCGCCCCCGGCCTCCGTGACGTCACGGCCTTTGGCTGTAGACTGGCTCTAGAGGGACTGGCGGAGTTGCGGTCATTTCAGGGTCTGGGGCTTTGTGGGTGGGGCAGATGGGAAGTGTCGGGACCAGGATGCCCTGGGATTGGGGAGGTTGTGTGGTCCTGGCCAATGATGGTCTGTTCTCTCCACTGTCTCCCAGGCGTGCGTGGAAGGAAATAGAAAAGGAAGAAGACATTTGAGAGACTTATGTGGCGGGTTGGATAAAAGCGTTGAGATTTAGGGATCAGGAGGCTTGGGTTTAATCCTGTCTTTGACTTGCATTAGCTAGGCAAATCCTAGCTAAACCTCGGTTTCTTCTGTAAATTGGCGGTGGTATATATAATAATTCAAAGGGTCATTGTGGTGCTCATGTTACAATATTGAGTATAAAACGCTTTTTTGCAAACCTTAAAGTGATACCTGAATGTTAGGTATTATACATTACTGTTCCACATCCACTTTCTTGAGCTCAAATGCTGCTTCTGTCTTTAAAGCCTTCTGTAGTGCCCTTAAGTGGAAGTGATTAAGTGACTACTTCCACACACTTCTTGAATTTTCTAAGTCTTTTGTATCTACTTTCTAATACTGACTTTTTTTTTTTTTTTTTGCTTTTTGGAGGAGAGGAAGGCAAGGCAATTGGGGTTAAGTGACTTGCCCAAAGTCACACGGCTAGTGTTAAGTGTCCACATTTGAACTCAGGTCCTCCCGACTCCAGGGCTGGTGCTCTATTCACTGCACCACCTAGCCGACCCTAATACTGACTTTAGTATTAGTGTTGTAGAGCTCTAGACTTAGGAAATTGCATAAAGATACAATTCTAATATGACTTTTATATGATCATGGGCAAATCTCCCAAACTTCTCTGGGTCTTTCCTCTTCTCTAGTTGGGACAATATTTATAGTACTTACCATCATAATGTTTTAGTAAAATATATATGGAAAGTCTTAGAAGAGTCTTAAAAACTTAAAAAAAGAGTCTTAGAACTCTTGAAAGTGCTGTGTAAGTTGTCAGTTGTTACTGTAACTTGTATGACCTTGGAAACGCTATGATAGAATGTAATACATACTACTGATAGAAGGTAAGCTGGAAGGCTGGGAAACTTAGATTTTCGTCTTTGTATCACTAGTACCAGGCATGTAATAGGAGCTTCTCATCTAGATCATAAATGCCCCCTAGGGATTTTTTTTAAGAGGAGGGACAAGGAAGTGTTTTTTGTTTGCTAAGATAAATCTATATAACACATATATGTGTACATACACATATACATACCCACATATATGTGTGTACAATACTTATATAATGCATGTTTGTGTCTTTGCATTTTTGCATATTTTTATACACACAGATGCTCAGTAAAAATGACTTAAGAATCCACTTGCTAGGACTAGCAGTACTGTTCATCCTGCTCATGCAAGCTCCTTTCCCAAAGGACTTTCTTCCTTGAGATTTTTAAAAAGTACTTATTGAAATCTAGCTTGCTGGATAGTTTTATGAACTTAGCTGCAGAGATTATATTTCTGATTCCACAGGCTTATGTCATAGGACAATCCTTGGAGTCAATGATATTTTCTAATAGTCAAAATTTTCCTTAGTAATTTAAGTATCTTTTTGCCAGAAACTTTAAAAAAAATTTTATTTTTAAAATGTGCGTTTATTTTTATTTTCCAACATGTCAGTGGTGCATTTCCAAAACAGCATGCCTTTCAAAGGAATAAATCAGAAGCGTAAACAAAGAATACAGTGTAAGCTATAGACTTCCTACAGTATGATGGTCCACATATCCTGTACATTCAGAGGTGAGGTGAAACCCATCACCTAATTCTTCATTTCCATAATTATATAAACACAATAAATACATCTGATTTTAAAGGTCACTTAAAATGAGTCATGATCATTTATAGTACGGTATGTTTTTTCAAGGGCAAAAATAACTAGTGGCTAGTTCTGTTTCTCGAAGTTCTTAACTTTTAATGCTATTTTTCATTGTGAAGCCAGACATTCAAGGGCAGAACTGCCCCTCTCTGCTCATGCAGTCCTGGGTAGCAGATGAGGGAAGACCCCAGACTTAACAGTTACACCAGAGGACCAGAGGATGGAATGTGTTATTTTTAAGTCTGTTCATTCTGTCTATAACTCCTCTGCTGAACTCAAGGCTGACTTGTCTGTGAGAAAATCCGAACTTAAAACTTAGCTGACTTATTTACAACAGTGTCATAGTCTGACTGCTAACATTAGCCTGCTATTCAAGCAGCAATCTTGGTGTGGGGTACTCATTCAGCTAAAGTTCTGGCAGCAGAAGTGGTAATTTCTGAAGATGCAAATACTGATATCTGAACCTTCCAGTGTCTGACTCTATCTAGACTATAAAAATATAATGTGACTTTGTTTCCCTAGTTTGGGGAAAATGTGTTATTTTCAGTTCCATTTTGTTCCTCATTCCCTATTCCCTTCCCCCACCAAAGGGAGTGGGGAAGGAATCCACGAACACCCAAAAAACTGTGATATAATAATTTCTTATTAATTTTAACCTCACCCCATTGCCAGGAACTTTTAAGAACATCTCTGATCCATGCAGTGGAATTTTGGCTGAGTGATACTCTGAAAATAATATTAATTTACAATTAGAATATAATGAAATGATAAAGCCACAAACCTGACAGATGCACATAAGGGAAGAAAAAATGAGAAGATTAGAATAGGGATCTTGAATGTGCCTTCTCTGCTGAGCAAATCTATTAGCACATGAGGGAAAGCAGATCTATTTTGTCTTCTGATAAAGTAATCCATGAACCATGGTGGTCTACTCTAGCTTATCTGTTTGCAAAAATTATACACGAGTGTAATTAAGTTGTCAAAAGAAAAAATAAAACTCTTGAGTTTTAAGTACAAACCTGCCAGAAACAATTTTATTAATTTAACATTATTTCCAGTTTAGAGAAATGTCCAAACTGATACACTTTCCCTAACCACCCACCTAGCATGCCCTGTGGCAATTTGAGAGTAGCATTTATGGGGAGTAAAAAAGGTCTCAATATGTTATAATAGGTTTCTGAGTTAATAGTAGATTAACAATCATTTTCTCCTAAAACTACTCAGTTCCTTCTTTGACCCCACTCAGGGATTGAGCCAGCCATTCCCCTAGTGATCCTCCTTAATCTATCTTGAATGGGGAGGAAGAGGATGTCTAGTAAGTACCTACTAAGCTAGGTGGCTGTTAACTCATACCATTGGTAGTGGAGGAAGCCAGTGATATTTATTAAATGAGAAGTATTTGTTTTATATTTGGTTCCCACTCTTAATTTGTTTTCTAGGCCTTAGCATTTGTTCTTGACTTTTTCTATACTCCTAAAATTCTGGAAAAATCATTGTCAGCCAACCAGTATTTAACAGTGCCTATACTGTGTGCCAAAAACTGTGCTAAGGGTGTGATGGGAACAATCTATGGTATGGTATGTATGGTATACTGTGGTGAAGGGCACATACTATGAAAGATGAAACTAGGGTACATGCCCTCAAGGACTTCAAACTAGAAAAATAATTTGAGTTCAACTAAAAGGGATATTTAACATGCTTCTATAGTAAGTGAAATTCTCACCCAAACCAAGAAAGGAAGGATTGTGAAAATATTTTTCAAAATATTCCTGTTTGAATTATCTTCAATAAAAAGGGATGGAATTAGAATCCAGTGGACCAACACAAAGAAATTAATTGAGGAATATTGTGGCAGTCTGGGAAGCCAGGGGAAGTATATGAGAAGCTTTTCTGAAATAATAAAGCTGTCATTGGTTCCTTTATTTTCCTTTATCACTCCCCTCCAAAAAAATTTTTTCCATCTCACCCTTCCCCCACCCCTTTTATCCAATCTGCACTACAGAAAAAACAAAGGTAAAGACCCCAAGAGTAATATGAACAAAAAGTCAGTCTAAGAAGTGGTTTCTGCCTTCTAATCCCTTCCCCCCTTGTCACATCCCAGCTACTAATCACTTTTTCAAAATGTCCACAGTTACTTTTTCCACTACATTAAATTCACATATAGTAATTTGTTCAGCCAATCACCAATTAACAGGCATCTCTTTTTTGTTTCCAGTTCTTTGCCACCAGAAAATAAAAAGAGCTGTAAATATTTTTGTACATAGGGGTTCCTTTCTTCTTTATTTGATCTTGTTGTCTAAACCTGGTAGACAATTTTCAGCTAAAATTACATTTGAGTGAATAAAATAATGGTGTCTTGACTCTGGCTGAATGACAGTCTAGTCTTATTGGCTCTCAAAGGAGTGTAGTGGAACAAGTGCTGAGATAATATTTTAAACAGCACTAGTCTGCAAACACTGCTAAGGTAAAGTGTATTCTGTTACTTTGGTGACTGCCTCACTTTTTTTTTTTTAAATGAGAGAGGGAGGAGAATCCATTATCTAACTTTAAGACTGAAGATAAATTCAGAGCTCCACTGGATTGTGTCCCATTGAATGGGACCAGGAGATCTGGTTCTGAAGACAAGTGCTGTGTCATTGATGTGGAATATGAAATGAAATGCTCCACATATGCTCCACCACTGTGGTCCTAAACAGAAAGGGCCTATTATCCAGTGGCATGATACTAATTTAAATAGACTGGTTAAGGCCCTCAAAGCACCAGAGAAAAAGCTCAGGTTTTTTTTTTTTTAACTGTCAAATTGATTTACAGAACTGGGAGAGGCCCTAAAACTAGATTTAATAATCTTGGACAGTAAGAACTATACTACTGTTATGCTGGATAATACATTATCCTTTGAAAACAGATATTCTACCTTGCAGTCAGCGAGAGCCGGCAAAATTGAGAAATGTCAAATACTTTGTCAACATCTGGCCCAGGACAGCGGCCACAGGGTATAGTGTAGGAGGGTGGAATCTAGTTAATGACATTGTATTATCTAATTTAAAGATCAGTCCACGGTATGCTAGCCAAATGAAGAAGCTGATGATACAGAAGCCTCTGTCAGATGGAACAGGGACATGTATAGAGAGAGCATACAATTGGAATTGGGCAGTATGCAGAACGAATTTAAGAAGAGTATGAGAAGTGACTATGTGTCCTTATTAATTCTATATAATGTTATTTAGTGTTTCCTTATGATTGTTTTATGATTATGTACATAGTAATGTTGATCTCTTTGGGTTTTATATTGTGCTCTTATTTTGGGTCCTTGATTATCTCTTAAATGTATCAAATGCCTCATGTTATCAAAATACCTGTAAGCCTGTTCACTTAAACAGTTGAATAAAGTAAAAAATATCTGGATCAAAGGTCACTTTAGTAGTAACTTTCTGGGCATAGTTCTCAATTGCTTTTCAGAATGACCGACTCAGTGTTCAGTTCCATCAAAAGTGCATCTATATTCCTGTTTCTGGTGTTCCTTCAGCATTTGTCATTTTTCTTTTTGTCACTTTTGCCAATCAGATGGGTATGAGGCTAAACCTCAGGGTTACTTTAATTTGTATTTCTCTAGCTAATAGTAAGTAATTTGGACCATTTTTTTTCATATATTTGTTGATAACTTGGGAGTTTTTCCTTAAGAAATGGCCTGTTTATATCCTTTGACCCTTTCATTACTTGGGGGACACTGATTTTTCTACTTTCCCACTGTAGAGAGGAAACTGCTTAGATTTGCATCCTTCTTATTGAGTGAGTTGCCAAGTCTGGTTAACATCACCTCAACATATCTCATGTTTCTTCTCTCTGCATAACCAGCCTATGTATTACATACAGTGTCTTATACCTAACTTATTTGGTCTCTCTGTATCTAGTTCTCTCTTCTAATCCATCTGCCGCTCAGCTTCCGATTTGATACAAACTCTTGGCATTTAAAGCCTTTTGCAGTTGGGCTCCAATCTACTGTTTTCAGGCCAGTTATTCATTATTAATCCTTATATACAACAAACTGGTCTCCTTACTATTTCCCATATATAATACACTCCCAGTCTGGGCGGCTAGGTGGTGCAGTGAATAGAGTATCTGCCCTGGAGTCAGGAGGACCTGAGTTCAAAAGCAAACACAGGCTCTCCATGTGTGTGACTTTGGGCAAGTCACTTAACCCCAACTGTCCTCCAAAAAAAGGAAAAAAAAAAGTACACTCCCAGTTTATTCATCTCCTGCTTCTTTGGTTTGTACACACTGTTGGAACTGTCCCCTTACCTGGAATGTTCTTTCTCATTTCTGCCTTGCAGATTGAGAATCATGATGCTCAGGTGTCACAGCCTACATTCCTAATTGCTTAATGATCTCCACCCTTAATTATTTTGTTTACTTTTCTCCACCAATAGTTTGCCCAGTAGGATACAAAGTTCCTTGAGGGAAGGACTTTTTTTTTTAAACTTCCAACCGCATCAGACACTTAATAAACATTTATTACTGAACTAATTTTTTTTCTTGTGGTAAAAGTAAACTTCAAGTCTGTCTTTGATTTTTTGTTTTTTTCTCTGCATGCTGGGAATTGAAGTAAAGTGGTCTTTTGCAGGTGAATTAGTTGGTTAACAGTTCTTTTTGATGTCTGAAGTTCTTAGGAATTACATTCTGAGTATGTTATTCAGAGATAATGGACTTTCCCTTTTTTTTGTTACTTTGGCACAAATACACAGCTTACAGACATACTTGCTTAGCTGTACACTTTTCAACTTTCTGGAGTGTCTTTCACATTCATGGATAGATTTTGAAGGGTTTGTGAATGTGGATGGGGAACAAATTACATCTTTATTTCAATATGATTCATTTTCTTTGTAATGCTATTTATTTTATGAATTAAAAAAACCATTCTGAGATCCGTAGACTTCACCAGATTGCCAAAATGGGTCTATGACACAAAGTTAAGAAAGGTGAATCAGTTGCTTGAAAAAATGTAGTAACCAAGATTTGGTATTTTATTTTATATTCTAATATTATTTTTCCACAAAAGCCCCATTCCAGTGCCTCATTATTCGTGAAGGTAACTAAATTCTTGAACACAATGCCAGCGAAATACAAATTGTCTTATTGTACTGTGCCTGGAAAGACTTTAGATTATAAACCAAATGATGGATTGTGTCTCTTGACTAAGGATCAGCCTTTCTCCAAAGATACATAGAACCAAATAGAAGAAGTCTTTCTTTGTTGGCTGCACTTAATAAATCATGATACTAATTTTTTATTTCATCAACTAATTACACAAAAATTGTTGAAATCTAGATAGTAAATGTCTGCCTTCTCTGATGCAGGAAGTTGGGTGGCACAATTTCTGGAGATTAGACACCCTTTTGCAAATGGCAAGATGCCCAGGTAGGCCCTAATTTTCTGGTAGTGAATGATCCTTTGCTTCCAGGCTCTCAGTTGTATTGGAGGGGGGTTTAGGAGGAGGATTTAGTTCTAAGAGTTCTACACTTGGCTATTTGAACCTCAAACCTCCTGACAGCAACAGCAGCCACTCTTACCTCTTGATAGGTGCTACTTGCTTTTGCTCTTGGTCTTGCTACTGATTTCCTGGCTTTTCTCAGATTTTGTATCACAACACCTCCTAGGCTGAGGCAGCCACTGTCATTCACTTGGGCCTGGGGAGAGAAGAGATCTAAGATCTGTGTGCATTTTGGGCTATGGAACATAATTGTGTTGCAGGGAGGATGAAGAGAGTGAGTGCAGGGGCCTCTCAGGGTGGTAAGGAACACTCAACTGCCCTAGGTAGCTGCCTGGGGAATAGAGTAGAGCAGACCTGCGCAACTCGGCAATAGGTAGGAGCCAAAATTAAAATAGGTCAAATTTCTTTGGGCCATAGATAGGTTAAAAACCTATCTTGGAAAGCCCACTTTCCAAGTAAAGGTGACTAAATACACACTGATGGTGGTTGGTTGCCAAGGGTCATGAGACAAACAGGAGAGAGTGTGCAGTGGCAACCTGCCCAAAATTCTTTGATGGTAGCAAGCGGCCCAAGGGCCAGATGTGCAGGCCTGAAGTAGAGGGTAGCAGATTGTCAATCAAAACCCATGTTGGGTGCAGGCAGGGGAAAGGTTAAGGAGGGTATCAGGGTAGGCAGCAACTGAAGATGCCCAACAACTGTGTCACCCTCCTCAATTCTAATGCTTTCTTCCTACACCCCAGTGGATAAGTCTGTGTGGTACAGGATACCACTACTCTAGAATGTAGTGATTCTTTCCATGGATGGGTCCCTTGTCCAAAGTAATGAGTCTTGTCATCACTCAGCTAAAAGCATCTATAGAGAAAAGGTGTTAAATTTAAAAACTTAAATAAAAAACAAACCCAAAACTTAAAAAAAATATAGCAGATTGGGAAAAATCTGAAATGACAAAACTTGACGGCTAAAATGTATATTAAGAACTCTTAAATACTTAGCAGGAGCTCCCAGGTCACAATAATAAATGGTCAAAAATATGAATAAATGATTTTCAAAATAGAAAGCAAATAGTTCACAGGTATTTAAAAAAAATGTTTGACCTCACTAAGCAAGGTAAAAATTGGCTATTTTGGAGTGATACCTCATATTTATTAAATTGGCAAAAATAGTTTAAAACAAAATTCAGTGCTTTCATGGTTATGGAGAAATAAATACTCATTGCTGATAGAATTGCAAACTTGTAGGGTAGCATTAAAGCAATTAAGGGATATGTGAAGATTATAAGAAAAACTGTTTAGATCTTTTCAAAGTAATGTAAAGTAAAAAAGAATTGTGAGGACAACTTCGAGAAAGGACTTGAAAGTGTTATATTTTATATATTGAAATTAGATATAAATCATTAAGTATAGCTCTTTGTATTGGTGTTTAATGTCATGTTTTTAATACTCCAATTCTCAAATGGATCTCTGACCTCATTGGATGCTCCTCAGTGATGCAGATCTCAACCATGCCTACCCATCCATTCTGTGTAGCTAGCTCTTGTCCATGTCCTCTGTTAAGGTCATTTACCACAGGGGGTCTACCCACCTTCCTCAAGTTTTCCGGATATTGTGAGGATACCATTAGGCTCATCACTTGTCAACATTCTTTGGCTTTGCCGGTGTGATTAATTCTTTTCCTATGATACATTTCCATGACATCATCTTTTACTCTTGTTCTTCAAAGTTCCTCACTGGTGTTATGGGAATCTGAAGATCTTCCCTGCCCCTAGGCCCTTTGCTTAAGTGGCTTAAGTGGCTCTGAGAACCTTCCCTGATTTGAAAGTATACTCTGCCCCCTAATAGGCTGAATGTGGTCACATGGAGCCTGTGGTGGGAGGCTTGCTCTTCAGGAATGCCCACACCTTATTGCTTTGTGATTGGGCAGTGGGTCAAGAGGGCTGTGACAGTCTCCGATACAGGAGAAGGCTATATATACCCTGATGTGAGTTTTTGCTTTGGGGCTCACTTTGAGAAGAGTTGTGTGATTTGGCCAGACAAGACTCTGGGAAGCCATTGAGCCCCCCCCCTCCTCCTCCCTCCCAGCTTTGGAAAAACCAGATGTTGGTGCTTCCCTCTCTGGTAACTGAATAGGTATGGATGCAATGGTCAGGTGGTTGGAAGCCTTGTCTGCTGATGTTTCTTTGTCTCCTTGTAACTTGCGTTTGTATTCTGTTTGCATTCTCTGAAATTCAGGATGCTGACTTTTTCCCCGGAATTAAGTAAATGATATATGTTTGATTAAAGTAAGATTGTTAATCCATTTTGAGTTGCTTTCCTTTAGAAAAGCAGATCTAAGAACCTGTGCTAGCAGCCACCCTGGGTACGCTAGGGTGCTTGCTGATACAACTATGTATGTGTTAGAGCCTTTTCATACTCACAGTATACCTACTCCATTGCCTTTTATGTGATATTTTCAATTCTTTGGAGACTATTTTGTTCCCAATTATGCAGCCATATGACACTTCCTGTATTAAAGGTATTGGTATTAAAAGGATGGCTTTTGTTTTAAGAAGACTGGGACCCTTAAAGAGATTTTAATAGTCTCCTGAAGGCAGTCTAGCCCAGTCTCCTCTTCCTTTTTAACTCCTGACCCTACTTGTCCAGACATAAGGATAAACCTTAAAGGTTGCTCAGCTTCATGTCTATCTGAACACGTGTGTGATCTTCTGGGGATGGTAAGGCCAAAAGTGAGTAGTTACAGATTTCTTACACTGTGTTGTTCTTGGTCTTGATACAAGTATGTCATCTGCAAACAGGAGCTCCTGGAGGACTTCACTGTTCACAAGTAATCCCTCTTCAGCTTGGATTCTCCACTGGATCTGTATTGCTCTGGTGTGAACACTTTTGGCAAACATACACCTCTCTTGTTTGGGCCTTGCTTGATGTTTTATGATCAGAGGGCCATTTAACAATTATATCTAGGGGTGACTAGGTGGTGTAGTGAATAGAGCACCAGCTCTGAAGTCAGGAGGACCTGAGTTCAAACTTGGCCTCACACACTTGACACTTAACTAGTTGTGTCATTAGTTGCCTTGCCTTCCCCCGTCCAAAAAAAAACCACACCAAAAAACCATTATATCTGTTACTTAAGAATCTCTTACAAAGGAATCTTTGAATGATGTTGCTATCTTCTATGGGACACATCTTTTTGGAAGAGATCCTTTAAACCAGCATTTTGCTTTATCAAATAAAACGTTTTCATAATCAACAAACAATAGGCACAGTGAGATTTTGTATTCCTTATATTCCTTTTTTTAGTCACTTGTGAAGTGGTAATGGCGTAATTCATTGAAGAGGATCCTACTAATTCCCTATTATTGTCTTCAGTGTGGATACTCTTGATTCATGTCTTAATGCGTTTCAAAGATTTTGTGTAGATGGAAAATAGGCATATATAGTAGCAGTTGTTGATGTTCTCTAGTCACTTTTTTTTTGGTACTAGAATTTTTCCGATCTTTCAGGTACTTTGTGAACTGATTCCTCAATCCTTTACACTTTTTTTGCCTTTTTTTTTTTTTGCTTTCATACTTTTAACCAAATTGATAACATTTGTAGTGTTTAGCACAGTGCCTCATGTATAGTAGGCACTGAGGTTCCCAAAGTGGGTGATTCCATCCCCTGGGGGGCACTGGAACGATTGAGGGGTGTTGTATTGGGTGGCATTGAATAAAAATAAGGGGGTGGTGGAAGCATAAGGAAAGAGAAGAAAATTTTGAAAAACCTTATGTTTCATCTGTTGTGTAACAGTTAAAAGTTGTAGTGATTACATTATTTTCCAAATAAAGACACAAAGTATAAGTTATAACATCAGTGGTCAAGTCTGCTGAAAAGTCTTAACAAGTGTTGGCAGGCAAGTGTGTCTGGCATTGTAGAGAAGTCCAACTTGCATAGGCAGGAATATGTGCATGTAATGACTTGTTTCTATTATGATACTATACAGTTACATGATGCAATATTGCATCATCAAAATTTTAATGCAGGAAAAGCCCCACAAATTTGCAATAAATTATTAAATTTAAGGTATTATTTAAAATTTTTCTTAATTATGCAAATTTCAAAAACAAAACAAAACATTAAAGGGTTAAAGAAGTAGATTGGGGGGCAGGGTAAGTAATTTTTTTTTAAAAAGGGGCCAATAGGTCAAATAAGTTGGGGACCTTTGCATTAAATGCTTAGTTCCTATTTCCGCTATGTGTGCATTTCAGCTACAAAATAGCTGGCTGACAATTCACTCAATCACTTTGATTTTGCTGCCCAGTTGAGTACAGAATAACTCCAATGAGATTTTGTGCTATATCTCACTTTAGGCCCTATGACAACTAAGTATGGAAAGTCTTAGACCTGAGTAAGCATAATGTACAGTAATGTGTTGCTTTTCTTCCCTTGTTTCCCGAACATGATTTTTATCCATAATTACTAAGCCACTCTTCCTTGTAACTGATTATTGTTGACATGAAGGTCAGCTTATAATGCCAACCCCTGATTCAGATTAAAGCAAGACATACTAATTATGAATCGTGTTATAAATTCTATAACCTATATTCTATCTTATGTACCATTTACTGCCATGAGAATGATTCTAGATGTCTTAGAATCTAGATATTGGTTGTTCTAATTTTCTTCTGGGTTTGCGTCGAGTGTTCCTGTCACCACAGTATTTGTTGTGGGATTCTTTTTCAGTTTACTCATTCTTCAAACCTACTTCCTGACTTCAGACTTTGTTAAGGTTGGGTTCTGCACAATTCTGGGCAGAATTTCTGGACTGGGCTTTTGCCCTTTATTCTTTTTTTTCTGCAGGGGGGAAGGCAGGGCAATTGGGATTAAGTGATTTACCCAAGGTCACACCGCTAGTAAGTGTTAAGTGTCTGAGGCCAAATTTGAACTCAGGTCCTCCTGACTTCAGGGCTGGTGCTCTATTCACTGCGCCACCTACCCACCCCTCTTTTGCCCTTGTTAAAGTTTTAAATTCCAAATCCTATTCTTCCCTTCCTCCTCCTTGAGCAATAAGCAGTATGATATAGATTATACATATGTATATGTATATGTATATACATATACATATACATTTTTACATTAGTCATTTTGTACAAGACAAAAAAAAAAGAAAGTGAAAAATAACATGCTTCAGTCTGTATTCAGACAGTATCAGTTCTTTCTGTGGAGGCAAATAGCATGCTTCATGAGTCCTTTGGGATTGTCTTGAATCACTGTTTTGCTGAGAATAGCTAAGTCATTCACAGCGCCTCATTGTGCAATATTGTAACTATGCACAGAACTCTTTCCTGGTTCTTCTCACTTCACTTTGCATCAGTTCTCTCTTGGATCCTTTTGCTGCTTTCTTGGGGTATTGAGTATTTTATGGACCTGAGGGACAGTTCAGACCATAGACCTGAAATCTTTTAGGGTTCCCAAGGTAACTTTATTTCAGGGAAAAGTCTGATCAACTTAACTCTTGAAGTTCCTGACCTGTATTTGGGCCTATATTTAACACTTTCTGAAGGTTGGAAATGAGAGTAGACTGCTGCTGGAGTTTCATTTTTATCTTTGTATCTCCAGCATCTATTGTAGCGCTTTGTAAACTTAGTAGTGTCCAGTGTTTGTTTTAACTGTAAGTTCCTAATTCAGCCGGTATCAGCCAAATGGAAAGCTCTTCGGTTCAGAGTGACAGAACTGAAGGCTCACCTTTAGTCTGGGATTCCTGCCCTGATTATTCTATTGCAAGCTTCACACTAGACTGGAGACTGGAAGTGAGACTCTGCTCAGCTCCTGGGATCAGAACCACACAGCATGGTTCGCTTCTTGCCAGTCACAGGAAGTACTGTTCCTCATCCTGGAATGTCAGTCTTAGGTGTTGGTATTCCCTTCTCAGTCCTTCGTGGGTCTGTAACTCAGAATGATACAACTGCTGGTTAGTACCAATTCCCACATCGTGCACGGGGTCGGTTTCTTTTAGATTTGTCTAGAATCTCCTCCTTCTTGCTCTTATGCGCAGCCTCAGCCCTCATTTCAGTTCCTGAACACTGGAATGCTGTGCTCACAGTGCCCCTGCAACATCCCAGACCCAGTATCCACAGACCTCTTTGTTTCCTTGTGCTGATCTTGGTTGGAAATAACTTTTGAGTTTTTTCTTGCATTTCCCAAGCAGGACTTGGGCTGGTATTTTCTAGATCTTTGTGGAAGGAGGTATGTGGTAGTATTAAGTTGTACTTCCTGTATAACTTCACCATTAAAACTACACCTTTCTGGAGCATTTTTATTTCAGTCAAATCTTCCTTTAGATCAGACATGCACAATGTGGCATTAGGGGCCAAAATTAAAACAGGCTAAACTTCTTCAGGCCACAGATAGATTTTTAGCAACTTACTTTCCAAGTAAAGGCATAATTAATGAATAAACTATTTTGCAAATAAACCATATTTTTAAAAAAGGAAATTTCAATTCATTCTTTTGATTATACTTATTACTCGAGATTTTCACTTATCATGAAATTGCTCCTTTCAGACTAGAGACAGACTGATGATTGGTTGCTGCAGGCCATGTGACAAACATGAGAGTGCCCAGTGGCAATAAATAAGGAAAGTGGCATGACTATTGGTCAGGCAATTCATTTATTAGAAGAATGATGCCCACTCCAGTATGGACAGTCATTTTGGTTCCAAGATGGGAGAAATGCAGATTTCACAGCATCCCATGTGTGCTGTGACTAAACCAATACAGAGAGTAAACTACAACCAGCCACTTGATTGGGAATCAGGAGAGCTGAGGTGTCTGTCTACTTGCCCTTAGTTGTGACTTTGGGCAGGTTGCTTTCTTCCCTGAATCCTAGTTTTCTTATCTGTAATAAAAGGAAATTGGACCAAGTGATCACTAAGGTCCTTCCCCATTTTGGGAGGATTCTGTTAATCCACTCAATAAACATTTTATCAAGCATCTGCTATGCTCCGAGCAGTCTTGCTAGTGACTATAGTGCATAGTCCTGCTAAAACAGGTCTTAACCTCATTTAAGTCCACAAAGAAAGACATTCTAATACTCAATATTACATACACATTGAAATCTGAAAAACTCTTCTTCTTAGACTTTACAGAAAAGTCTAAGGTAGGGAAAGTGATAATGACCAGGGGCATTGAGGAACACATTGCAGAAATGTTAATCCAGTTGGACTCTAAAGAATAAGTTGGAATTCAGTAGGAGAAAAAGGTGGGAAATTAGTCATTCCAAGCATAAAGTAAGAAGAGTTAATGAATCTGGAGAGTCCAGTGTTTGGAGAGCGAGGTTAGGAAGAGTAGTCTCTAGTTTAGCTGAGACAAAATGCATTTAAGGGGATAATAGAGGAAAAGTATGATATTAAATTATGGAGAGCTTTGATACCAGTGAAAGAAAGTGAATCATGAGTAAATGATTGGATCAGAAAGATTAGTGTGGTCCAGAGGAATGAGCTGACTCTGGAATCAAAGGACCATGGTTTGAATTCTGGTTCTGCCACTTGCTATTTAGGGTCTGGAGTTTACAGCTTCCCTAGGCTTCATATTCTTCACCGTAAAATAAACGAGTTGAGGGATGCCTTTCAGTCTTTTTAAATGTAACTGGGAAATACACAGCAAACTAAACATACAATAGTTATTTTAAAACTAAGTCATGACATGGCCCTCAGGGATCCTTATGTACATCCAAAATAGTGGCCCCCATTTCTATTTCAGTTTGACACTACTCACTACCCCCCTTCCCCTCCCTCTCAGTACAGGGTCTTTGCTCAATATTTCACTGAAAAAATTCAGATAGATCCATCTTGAGTGCCTCACTTCCTTTAACTAATCCTTATAGAACATGCAATCAGAGCCTTTCAATATCCTATCTGCAGTCCTTTGGATGATTGCTGGCTCAGGGTCATCGCTCAACTTTGGCACTCCAGCTATGGTCTGACCAAAACAGAAACACTATCTTTTTCTGAACACTAAGTGCCTGCCTCTCAATGCAACCCATGATCACATTAGCTTTTTGGGCTGTCACATCACAACTCACTCAGTGATTGTCAGATCTTTTCCATTTGCTAATACTTCCCCAATCATGCACTCAAAATTATCTGAACCCTACTATAAGACCTTGCATTTATCCCTATTGAATTGCATATTAAATTGTCAAGATTTTTGGAACCTGTTATCCATTATTCCACCTTTGTATCATCTGCATACTTAATTAACATTCTCCTACACCACTGACAAAAATGTTAAAAAGCACAGGGCACTTGTTTCTGTGGCACTCAATTGGACACTACCCTGTGAGCCCAGCCCTACAACCAATTTGGCATTTTTTTTTTTTGGCATGTGTATAGTTCATATTTTTTCCAGAATGGTAACAGATTTGAGGTAAGCCATACCTCTACTATTTCCCTGATTTATTTAATAACTAGCAATAAAGGAAATAAAAGTTAATTCTGACATAACACCTTCTTGAGGAAGTTATGCTGGCTAATGAGCACTGCTTCCTTTCCTAAAAAGTTCATTAACAGTATCTTTAGTTTTGTAGCACCTCAACATTGTCAGAGGATTAGCTATCTTATCTCCATTATAAGGTTACTTCAAGCATTAAGGATAACTTTATCTTACTATTTTCATGAAATAAACATTGCTGTTTGATTAAATATCTCTATGCAAATAATATATATATATATATCTCCATCTCCCAAATTTCCAGGATTTCCCATGACTACCCTAATTTTATATGCTCTGTGGGGACCTCAAACTCATTATATAAAAACAAAATTATCCCAGAACTTCCCACCCCCCACCACCCTTATCCAGTAACTAACTCATGTAAGAATCCCTTTCTCTCCTGGCCATTCCTAATTTGCCCTTACCTGTTCTTAGCTTCCTTCCAAGATTTGTATGAATTGCCACTCTCTAGTCTACAAGAAGCTTTTTGTACTAGGGTGCCCTTCCTGTTAGTTACTTGAGGTCAAGGTCTATTTTTCATGTTTGTATCGCCATAGCACTGAGTCTGTCCTGACAGTTCTAACTATGTTGTCTATTTAACAGTGACTTCATTCCATCTTCTCATGGATACAAAGCCCAATCCCAAGGAAGTAAGCAACTTCCCAAATGTGAATGCAGTGACGTCTGAAGTAGGCCATCTTTGGCAGACTGGTGAATAGGCTATCTGGACCAGACTACTTGCTAGAATCATGGAGGATTTTCACTTCCAGCATTCCCTAAGAATCTTAGTGGATAGTCAGTCTCCAAATGCACATGATGATGGTGCAGTGGAGAAAAAAGTTTAGATAAAAATGTTCAAGTTAATTCTGAGGCTGAAAATTGCCATTAAGAAAAACTTTTTGTGGTCACTAGAAATTAGTCATTTTTAATTATTTCACATTCACCATATTGAGTTTTCTGTAAGTTACTTAGATGCTAGTTAGGGCCCCTTCACAAAAAACAAAAACAATGTTCTTTTCGTATTTATTTTTCTTAAAAAATCCAGAATGGATCAAAAAGAACAATTATCAAGGAAGTAAGTACCCAAAGCAAAAGCTGAAAGGTGGAGAAAACAATGCTTTGGGTAAGTTGAAGAGTCTCATTAATCACCTTGTTTCAAAAGGAATAGTTCTAGATAGAACAAAGCGGACCCACCTCTTTCAATCTAGTTTCTCCCTTCTCTGGCAATGCAGCCGGCCCTGCATGGGCTATGGATAAGTAGTCCATCAGTCACAGCTGATCAGCACTTGGCTAACTAGAAGGACCTGTCCCTACTGAGTCTTTTAAGGACTATGCCTCAATTTTGTGACATGGTTTTGTTTCACTCCTTAGAATCAGAGTCACTGCTGCAGACAATTGTGTCTAGCCTTTATAATGATCAGTGAATCCCTCCCACCCCTTTCATGCAGCTGGAAAATAAAGATAGGCTGGGGGTGAACATTTAGAACTCTGTATTATCTGAATTACCTGTCAAATGATATTTAGCTAATACACTCACTAGATTTATACATTAAGGAAATTATATATAGAATACTGCAAAAACACAGTAAGACTGAAGTTTGCCCATTTCTGCTCAGGAAGGTCCTTGTGCCCCTTCGTTCCCAAGCTTCACAAATGTTTTCCCAATTTCTGCTCCAGTCAAGTTTAACTGGTGACATTACTGCTTCCCCTCTTTCTGATCTTCCTTCTGTTCCCCAGAAGTAGAACTTCCAGATCCTTCTCTCTCAGATGCCATCT
>CM053581.1:322310531-322326436 GCA_028627135.1 Pseudochirops cupreus | reverse complement strand
ACCTTGGGCATTCTGCTCATGCCACCAACTAGGATGACTTCTCCAATGTCACTCTTGCTGACTTCAGCATCTTGCATGGCTTTCTGGCATGGAGCAACAGTCCTCCTGATGAGGTCAGTGACAATGCCCTCGAACTGAGCTCGAGTTAGCTTCATGTTCAAGTGCTTGGGCCCAGAAGCATCCATAGTCAAATATGGTAAGTTGATGTCAGTCTGCAAAAGTAACATTCAATGTAAGCAGAGAAAGCCAATGGTAAAGTGCTTACAACAATGGTAGAACAAGATTATTTAGAAAGTCACATAGATCTTACAAAGTTGGAATACAATTTCCATTCAACTATATGTGGCAGTGAGTTCAGAGATGTTACATGTTTGGTAGTGTGTATATTTTAGAGCAGAATTATTTTACTCTTGCAAAATAAGAAATTAGTATTCTAATTCCGTGCTTTTGGCTACAAGCCAATCCTTCTGACCCTGATTTTGATTGTGTTGTGTTTGATTCTTTGCTGGAACTGTTTTATGACCTAATTCCAAGTTTCTTGAGGCAGTTTTATACACACTAATAAACATTGCCTTTTGTCTTTAAGCCTGATGTTTAGTTACAAATTTCCTTGGTATAAGCGTAAGGACTGAGAAAATTTATGTTCTGCTACATTCATACCAAGAATAGTAGGCAACATTAAAATTGCATGGCCACAATTATATGTAAGCTTATATTCTAGGCTGTGTATTGTGGCTGCTATCTCTATCCTTCCCTCCCCTAAATATCAATATGGAATGAATTAAAACCCAGCATGAACATAATTAATGCATCCCCCCCCATCTCTTTTTTCACCCTATTGCTTATTAGTCTAAGTTTTAGGGAGGTACTGAAAATGAATTAGAATATTCTGGGAGACAGCTTCTATAATAAATATATCTCTAAACCTGACCATCATTTCATATACATACATCATGCTACTGGTCACCAGAAGGCAGTATAAAGAAAAACATTCACAACTACTGAACACTACCTCTATATGCAAAGAATTTTGAAACATATCACCAACCTACCTTTGTCCACTTATCTCTAAGGATGATGTATGAGAGAAACTGATGACTATTTTCTGCAGTCATGACTTCTTCCCCTATAAACAACTACCATTCTTCCTTAGGGACTTTCACAGAATAGTTAAGACTGAAGCTCACAAGGCAGGAACCATATCCAGTACATTTTATATATCACTGTGGACAATTAGTACTCGATCATAGTGTAATTCTTTCTGTAAGGAACTACTTTTTCTTAGTAATATCTAAAAGTTAAGGAAATAACTCTCAGCCCTCAGGCTTGAGACAGGCGGAGCTGGTTCCAGCGACTTAAGATAAAATTATTTCATGCAGAAAGAAATAGCCAAGAGTGTATAACTTTGGTCTACACTGTTTCAAAAATATGAAAAGAAAAATTCTGTTTAGGTGCATCCATTTAGATGGGGATATTTTACTTGAGGTATAATGATGTAGTTAGACACAAAAGTTATTGCAGTAAGCTTTTTTCCAAACATATTCTGATTCTCCCTTCACAAAGGCCTGTACTACTAAAATTCATTACTTAGTCACATCAGTAACATCTGAGCTCAACACCATTTTAAATACAATTCAATGGCTATAAAGCACTCCAATAAACAAAACTCCAGATCTGGGCGTTTAAAAAAAGTCCAGCCAGTTCACTGCAGTATTATTTCTCTGTAACTCATTTCTCTCACCTGCACAGAAGAAGAAAGCTCACACTTGGCCTTCTCCGAGGCCTCCCGCACTCTCTGAAGAGCCATATTGTCTTTGGTCAGGTCAAGTCCAGTCTAAAAGATCAACAAAACAATATAATTCAGTTTGGTGAAATGCATGTTATTTCATTTAAGGAAGACACTCTGACTTGGGTTTTTTACATTATCTGCAATATTCCATCTCCCTTCCCCTCCCAAGCATCATCCCTTACAACAAAGAATTTAAGGAAAAAAAAAAGACGGCCTTACACTTTGATTATGTACCATTTTTTTTATTTCTATGCCCCAATTTCCTGATCTGTGAAACTGCAAGGAGTAAGGAGGATTGCACCAGGTGACCTCCCAGCTCCCTCCCAGCCTCACTGAGCTTAAAGGTGGCTAGGGAGATACATAGTACACTAGATGACTATTTAGTGTTTTTTTGGTACTAAGATTCTTTTAATTACAAGTAGCTATCAGGACAACATTTTTTCCAGCTCTAGTTTGCAAACTAATTTTACTAAGTAATATTCTAAAACGTGCAAGACTCTTTAAAATAGCAACATTCGTCAAACCAGTCACCAACCTCTCTCTTAAACTCCTTCACAATGTGCTGGAGTAAGGCCTGGTCGAAGTCTTCACCACCTAGGAATGTATCTCCATTGGTAGATTTCACCTCAAAGACACCTTTCTGAATTTCCAGGATAGAAATATCAAAAGTTCCACCACCTAAGTCATACACAGCAATGCTTTAAGGGGGAAAAAAAGAACATTTTACTAAGACTGGACAAGGAAAAGTGAATTTCTAGCAAATTGGTGAATGCAAAGCTATTTTACTGGGTATAAAATGTCAAAATATTTTTGTTGAAAATACTACTTTAATACTGATTTATTTCCAACTCCGGTAGTTTTAACAGGTGTTCAATAAAAAAGAACTAAAACCCACTATATTAAGAGCAAATGAATGTTGACAATATCCAACTACACTTTTAGATATCCAAAATATACCGACTTCATTTACAACATTTAAAAATTCTCTCCTGCTTCTAAAAGATCCAATTTTCTTCAGATAAAAAATAAAATACACACACTTGATCTGGGATCCCCTATGTTCTAGGGAAAGGGCAAATTTTTAGTCTAACTGCAAATCTCAAACAAAATATAACTGTTCCCATATGTCAGACAACTCAACCTTTTATCTTTTTGGGGCCAAGGGAAAATGTGCTGAAGACGTGCTTACATTTTGTCTTCAGATTTGTCTAAGCCATAAGCCAAGGCAGCAGCTGTAGGCTCATTAATCACTCGAAGTACATTTAAGCCAGATATCTGCCCAGCATCTTTGGTGGCCTCGAATGGAAAAAAAAACAACAACAAAAAACTTCTACATTGTTCATTTTTATAAGTATCACTGATATTCAAGAAGAGAAATATGTGTGACTCACCTGTCGCTGAGAATCATTGAAATAAGCAGGCACAGTGATAACGGCATTTTTTGCTGAATGTCCTAGATAGTTTTCTGGAGAAGAATCAAAGAACTAAAATTAATGGGGGCATTTTATTTGAGCCACACAACAATTTCTTAATGTTATTCACACAAGATACACTCAGACTAAACAATCACTCCCATGTGACTCTCTGAGCCAATTAAAACAGTGAAGACTCTGAAATAGTTTAAAGCTTTTGTTTGTAAGTCATAAGACTGAGACTCTTTGATCTAGTGATTCCATGGTTATAACGCTATCCTTGAAATACAATGAGAAAGATTTAAAGATCTATCTATTAAAGGGATACATAACTACTATATTAAAAATTGTGACCATATGTACCATGGTCTGAGATTTAGAAATATATTAACATAATGAAGTATTATATTACTATAAAAATGTGAAGAATCAAGTTCATTATTTTAGTTAATTAGCTGGACTGTTACATATAACATTAGCCCTAAAATTTCTTCTTTATTTTGAATTTTATTATTTTTGGTATCTTTTTACTCCTTACCCAGTTCTCAGACCAAAATACAAGATCAGTTCAACCACAAAGATTTAATTTCTTTTAGAGTTAATATAAATTTCTTAAAATGGGAAATTCTTTTCCTCAGTCTTTGTTCCAAAGAATCATGAACAAGGTCTCAGAGATGGTATTGTCAGGACCTTTCTACTTTTCATAACAACCCCACCTACTGGGGGAAAGGAGGAAAAGCTGACTAGCTCCAACTATCAAAAATTATGATTTATCAAAATCAGCCAACTATGACAGTACTTTTGATTTGTAGAGCTATACCAAAAACAAAATTAACAAAGTACAGAATGAAGGTATGATGTTATTAACAGGACTGATGTTAGTGATTTTGCTTTAAATTATATTTTATTAATAAGTGGAAGACAAAATCAATAGCAAACTACACGATAAAGTCTAACAAACATTAGTTACCCGTATCTTTGTCAAGTTAAAAGGGATAAATACAGTGAGGCTTTCTGTGTCTTTGTTTTAAAATTAGGACCAACTACCTACCTGCAGTCTCCTTCATCTTCATCAACACAAATGCACCTATCTGACTTGGGGAATATAATTTCCCATGGGCTTCTACCCAGGCATCACCATTGGAGGAACGGATAATTTTGAAAGGAACATTTTTACTGAAAGACACAAAAATTTGTATTTAACTAAGAAAACTTGCTAGGACCACTCTTTCAGCAAGTGCCTATCAACGGCATGTCTGCAAGCAAACTAATTCTCTGTAAATTAACATAGACATAAAACAGACTTTAAAAGTTCTAATCATCAGTTCCAAAAAGGGCAACATTCAAGACACTTCACTGTCAAGAGCTCATATGTCAAGACTTATCCATTACTCCCTAGACTTAGAGGAACTGTTATTTTAACATTTGGAAGAGGTCCACTTAGATGTAAACACTACTCATGAAGTATATATAGCCCAGCAGGCAGGTGATCAACAGTTAAAACCTATTAGTTTTTCTTGCATATGTAATTAAATGTATTCACATGATCTAGGAGTACAGAGTACTAGACAAAATTTAAAAGTCAAAATATACAGCAAAGATAAAAATAAAGACAATCTAGACACATATTATTGTTGAAATATCTTTTATAGATGACAACCATTTGTACTGGCATTTTTTAAGTTAGTTGACCCTTTAAGACAATATCTACCCAAAAAATTCCCAGATTTTTTTGGGTCCTGAGTAGCAATTTGCAAATAAATTTGACTCAGATATTTATTAAGCACTGTGTTAAGAATAGATGATAAAGGGCGGCTAGGTGGTGCAGTGAATAGAGCGGGGGCCCTGGAATCAGAAGGTCCTGAGTTCAAATTAGGCCTCAAACACTTAACATTTATTAGTTATGTGACCTTGGGCAAGTCACTTAACCCCAATTGCCCTGCCTTCCCCCTCCTAAAAAAGCCAAAAAAAAAGAATGGATGAGAAAAAAGTAAAATGACCTCACGGAATGTAAATTCATCTACAGAATGTAAACACAAACAGTTGAAGTTAAGATAATTTGATAAGGGAAGGGGTAGTAATAACTAGAGAATAAAAAACATAAGAAATGGCACATACAGAGAACACAGGATTACACACAGAACTGAAGTGACCTTAAATGTCATTTAGTCCAACCCCCCCAATTTTAAATAGGAAACTGAAGCCCAGAAGGTGATTTGGCTACCATTCAAGTAATGTGTGGCAAAAAAACAGAATTCAAAAACCAGGCCCTACACCTCCAAATCAGATGCTCTTTCACCTGTACCAGGCTGCTGAGTTCTGAAGGAAATGAAAGATTCTCAGAGAAAGGTGTATTCCAGGCACTGAAGGCTTAAAAAATAACACTAAAAATACCTAAATTACAGAGGTCATAGTAAAATAAGGATTATAAACTGAATATAGTGGAGATAAAGAAAAAACAAAGAGTCAAAGGTGACTTAGATACAGCTGAGGGAGTTGGGAGAAGAGATTTAATACTCACATGTCTTTCTGTACTTCAGGATCATCAAATCGACGGCCAATGAGGCGCTTGGTAGCATAGAATGTGTTGTTTGGGTTGGTGACTGCCTGTCGTTTGGCAGGCATGCCAACAAGGCGCTCATTGTCTGCTGTGAAGGCTACAACTGAGGGAGTGGTTCTGGCACCTTCAGCGTTCTCCAACACCTAAAACCTCAAGGTGGTACATCCATAAGAATTCATGGAATGAAGAGGCTCCATGCAAAACACAGGAAACTTTATATGGAAAACCCACAAGAAAAATGGACTCAATTTACAAAAAAGGTAACCTCAAAAACCCTTCAAAAGTAGCAATGGTGGTCGGCTAATTACTGCTTTTTTAAAATTACAAGCTGATTAAAAAATCTTGGGGGTTGGGGGAAATTATCTGCTAACAGGTTGGGTAATTAAGATGTTTATGAGGTCCCTGTTTTGCCTTACACCAATTCCAGTGAGCTATGAGATTTTTAAAAACCTTTCAAAACCTTAGTCTTCAAAGAAATACACTAATCAGAAATAACTTTCCTGTTCTTATTCTGTACAGAATCCTCCACTGAATAAATGTGTTAAAAGCACACATCAGTCTCTCTAAAAACTCAAATGAATCCTTAAATAAATTTTATTTTGGTAGGGAGGAGAAAAGGAGACTAGATATATATTTTCACTGGAATTAGGAACTCCCTTATAAAAGATCAGCATCTGACCTGTAATTTAGTAACAAGACTGTTAAGCAACTTGCCCCCAGAATCACAGAGACCATATACGTCAAAGGCAAAGACTTCTGAGAGCCGACAGATGTCATCTCCATATCCACTGGGCCAGGCTGCCTCTCTCTAAATATTTTTATGTCTAGCAATATCACACATGCAAGTTATAGGGAAAAAATGCCAGTAAGAAAATGGCAAAATCAAGTAAGATTAGTTCTGGGTAAGATGATCCTCCTTCTGGTGAGGAATGGACAAGTCTTAATAGATTCAAAGGAGTCCAATTTTTCTGGGAGAAGGTAAACTGGGAGATTCACAGGCAGTGGGGCTTACTGGATGCAACCTTCAAGGACTCAATGAGTTCAGGAACAAGGAAAAATGTCTAAGAATAACCAATACAGGGAAAGCTTTAAGGAGATGACCAAAATGAGATAAGGCAGGAAAAGTTTCTTATGAAAAGGATGGTTAATAAGGCAGTCCCTGAGAATAAATAGATACCTTATTCAGAAGAAAAGGAATGGGCAAAAGGTCAGTGCAGTTGCATTTATATTAAGAAGGTATACTCAAAGGAAAGTGAGAGATGTAAGGGAAGGTGAAAATGATAATATCTGGGTAAAAATCAAAGAGGAGAAAAATGTGTCAGTGAAATACATAACAGAACTATGGAATAAGGAGCTTGGGAAATAGAACACAAGCCTGGCACAGATGCATGATACAGTAGTGACAGATTTCAATTATCTGGACATTACTGGAGCTCTCCAACAAAGCAGAGCAATTCATAACTTCTGGACTTGTCTTAGAGACAATTTCATTTTTTCCTATTTTGCATCTGAATGTCATTAACAGGGGAAGAACTAGTAGCTGAGGTGGAAATGTTGGGAGACCCGGGGTGGGGAGTGGCTGCTTTAGAGTTAGTGACAGAGGAAGGCTAGGATTCCACAGACTATAAAACATTTCAGGACAAGTCTGCCCAGGATGAGAAATGTTCACAAATGACATTCTGAAGGTATAAAGTGAAACAACTTCAATGAAGGAAAATGGCACTTGTTTGAAAAGATCATCAAGAAAGGCACAGTCCTATAAAAATAGTTCTAAGAAAGTAAAAAAAAAATTTCAGAATGAATGGAGACTGGCAAGGAGAGTTATGGATGAAAAGGTGTTTTTTGAGTGATGTTAAAAGAAAAAGCAGATCAAAGGTGGGGAGGATGGAACAGCAACTGACCAAAAAGGTCAACTGTTTGCTTGGATTCGGGAGGGACAACACAATTAAATTAATTAAATGATGGTGGCTTTTCTCCTTGGATGTGCATTGATAGCCAAGGTTAAGGAGATGATAAAAAGGCACATAACTTCATTTAATGAGTTCAAGTCATCTGGCCCAAATGAACTACATCCTCAGGTCCTAAACAAAATGACAGATGTGACTCCTAAGTCATTGAAAGTAGTATTTCAAAGATCACAGGAAATGGGAGAAGCACAGTAACAACGGAGAATGGCAAATTTATCAATTTTCAAAAAACCTAGGGTGGTTGGCAAACATCTTTTACAAAGAGCCAGCATGGCTTCATCAAGAACTGATGAAATCAAATCAGGTGCCTCATTTTTTTTCTAGCAGGCTTAGTAAATTGTAAGGAGAATGCTATGGGTATAGTCTGTCTAGATTCTAACAAAGCTTGCTGATAAAATATCTTCTACTATTCTAGTGAAGAAGAGGGAAGAGATAGATGTTGGATGATAATACATCCAGATGGAGTCTGAAATGGTTGGACAGCTACACAGTTAATGGTTCAATGTCAATGTGCCAGGAGGTCCCCAGGATTGTACTGGAGGGATCTGTGCCTGGCCTTGACCTGTACTGCTTGACATTTTTACCAATGACCCAGAGAAAGGCATAAATAGTATTGTTCTCAATGTGCTGGGATCTTTATGTACAGTTTAGTGGACCCATTTCTTTTTTAGTTTGACACCTCTGTTGTAAATGACCCAAAGAACGGATAGTTGATACATCTGATGACAGAATCAGGATGCAAAAAGATAATGCCAGGCTAAAATATTGGGCTGCATCTACTAAGATGAAATTCAATAGAGAAATGTTGTCTTATATTTAGATTAAAAAGCAAAACAAAACAACAAACCTCAAAAGCATAAGGGGGAGGAGATATGAATAGATAGGAGATCTGAAAAAGATTGGGGGGGTATCAAAGGGGCATGTGTGGTGGTGATTAGTGGACTGCAAGCTCAATGAGTAAGTGATGAATTGGAAGTCAAAGAAGCTAATACAATCCTTGCCTATCAGGAAGATCTTAGCTTCCAGGAACAGGGAGATGATAGCCCCATTGTGCTCTACTCTAGTTAGATCTCATCTGGAATACTGTGTTAAGTTCTGGCTACCACTGCTTAAGGACATTACAGGGTGGAGAAGAATGTCCAGAAGAAGGCAACCAGGATGTTGAAGAATCTTGAGTTCATGTCATATGTCATGTTTGGCCCCAGAGGCAAAAGCAGGAGCACTGGGTAAAACTGCAGAGGCCAGTTTAAGTTTTATGCCAGAAAAACTTATGATTTCATTAAGAAGGGGGGGTGGGGGGAAGGAGAGATGAAGTTAGCCCAAGCTGCTAGATTATGACACAAATGAGGACCAAGTCCTTCTATGGGCCAGTTAACTTTGTTCTGCTCCTCCAGCACAGCTTGTGCCTTCCCTAACTAAAGGAGCTGTAAATGCAGGCAAGTGATCACAAGGAAAGCCACTCTCACTAGTGGTATTCAAAAGCATGTGCCCTGCCAGAAAACCAGAAGCATATCATAAAGAAGGGTACACTTCCATTTTCCTTTCGGGGGAAAACTTTTCTAAGTTCACAGGTACTTTAAAAGCTAGGAAGATAAAAGGAAAACACACAGAAGAAATTTTAACACTGGACCCCTACTCATGTAGATTACCTATAAATTAGAATGAATTAAATCAATGACCTTAAAAGTTTCATTCAAAAGAAAAGTCATGCTAGCAATCCAAATTTCTCAGTACTCATGCTAAACCTATAAAGCAAAAACAAACACACAAACAAAACCCAAGCATTTATTCTATGCACAAAACTAGTACCTAGGGTAAACATCAAGGTACAAAACCTCACCTTTGCTTGTTTCCCTTCCATTACTGCCACGCAGGAATTAGTCGTACCCAAGTCAATACCAATAACAGCCCCCTTGATTGCTTCGGATCTGCAAGACAGGTATAAAACAACGCCAATTACAGATGTCAACCAGACATTTAGTACTGACTTCCGTGCAACGCAAATTCTTCCACACTTACGCATAGTCTCGTCTTGAAATGATCCGAAAGGCCTCATGACTAAGACCATTCCAGCCATCCTTTTAGGAAAGAAAAAAAATTATTAGCACAGACAATAATAACCACTTTACATGGAAATGTTGAACCTTAGCACTTAATTGTTATAAATAAGCAAACTTAAGTCCAGAAAGGATTTGTCAATCAAGGTCTAGAACCCAGTAGAAAGACTCAGTCTTTCCACTATAGCACTAATTTTAACATAAAACAATTCTAGCCACAAATTTATTACTGCTCAACATAATGTAAGGACTGACACTGTTTTTTGTCTTTATATCACCGACACATAAGCACTTAGAAGATTTGTTGAACTCAGCTACTCTTATACCACTGTAACTATCCAGGTTGCAGACCCTTCATTTATACATTTGTATTTGTGGTATTATGGGTTAAATGCAAAGATTTTTTAAAAAAATATTCAAAATTCCTAATGATTACAAGCATAGAAAAAGGTTTGGAAATCTGATAAATTAGCTGGAATTCATATTTCAGGAACAAGGCCATTCTACATGAAAGCAAAGTGGGTTAATAAAAAAATTTTTCCGACAACACATACAAGTCTGACTGTGGTCCTGTACTATCAAGGTTTAAGTGATTCCAAGCCGCTTCCTATGACCTTGTGACACAACTGGTTAAATGGACTAGGATTTATCTGGCAGAGTCAAGGACCCTGGGAGGTGGATGGGTGGAGAGGAAAGAAATCCTCAGAATGGCCTCCAAAGTTTGCCTAACTCACAAACTCTAGATGAAGAAGATCCTTGCAACCTTGCCTCAGCCTAGAAGCCAATTCTTTATAATCTAAGGGAACAGATGTAAAGAGAACAGAAATACTTCTCTGGACACATTACTTCCCACAGAATAACTGCAATTAGAATCATTTTAATTGTTCCCACAACCTATGTACATAAAGCCAATACGGACCCCTTAAGTTTAATCTGAAATAGAATCACAACATCTGCTTTATAGGTACTAACTTTGATCTGATTGTTGGGAGGGAAGGGGAGAGGGAAGCCTCCAAACCATAAGAAAGTCTTCAGGAATTATTTTCACCTACACCACTTTTACCCTAAATTAAATCCGGCCACGGGGAAGAGATGACTCGCTTATGATCTAACAGTCACTTAGTGACATAGCCAGGGCTAGAACTCACATCTACGACACCCCCCCCTCCCCAATCCACAGTTGCTCTGCCCTCCACCCCTCATCTGCTAATGGCCAAGAGGTAGAATGAAAGAGATGAGAACCCCCCATGAGACCAGACTTTGGAGGGTGGCAGTGCCCTTAGCTCCCAGTTATCATCAGCCTTCGTTCCTAATACGTCCCCTTCTCTTTTCACCTGCTGCTAAGTCACCTCCTGCATGACACATACCTCTTTAGGACCCACAATCCCCTAATTCAAGGACCCAGGGACTCTGAAAGGGGTCCAATTGGGACCTGTTAAATCTCCAAATTAGACCCCAGACAAGTGACGATAGAATGAAATACACGAGATAGCTGCAATCGAGAATAAACACTGAGTTCAAATCCTACCACTGACACTTTCTGTGTTACCCTATCGTATTCCTTAAGCTAGGGGTTTCCGTTTCCTCGTCCCTAAGACACGAATGAAACACTCCCACCGTAGCTATTTCGCACCCCGCCCCTCCACGTTTTTATGTAAAAACGGTCCAGTGAAGCCACCTAAGCGTCAGTTATCGCTCTCACCGGGACCGCAGGTGGCTTCTCCTAAACCGGAGCCCCCACTAAAACCCGAGAGGTGGTGGAAAAACCGGCCATGACTCAGCAAGAGCCCGACGGGTGGCCGTGTTTGGAGGCCTCCGTCGTTTCCCTCCCTGGTCACAGCCGGGGAGAGAAGGGTCCGGCCCCACCAACCGTCTCTGCTACCCTCCCTTCCCCATGAGGTTTTCCTTTCTTTGCCTCTTTCTTCCCGGCGGAAGCGGAGGATCTCATCGTGACCGCTCGCTGTCTGGGAAATCCCGGCTCGGCCCACCCCATTGCCCTCTCACGTCCCCTGAAGGCCTAGAAGAGACCGCTATCCGCTGAGGCCCTAAAACCAGAAAGGACCCGAGCAATCCACTCACTTGTCGGAGGCCGGCAGCCGGGCCCCGGGAGGCGGCCCCGGAGAGGCGGGCAAAGGCAGTGCGGCTGGCGCTGAGCATGGCAGGTGAGCGAGCAGGGGTCGGAGGCGAAGCGGACTAAGGGGGCCGGGAGGTGCGCAGCACAGCGGTCGCGGCTCTTCTGGAAACCTCTAACCACGTGGGGGGTGGGGGCGGGGATTGGGTCACTGCGTCCCGCAAGGCCGCTCTCTCCCGGAGGAGCCCACGTAGGAGCCTGAACGTAAAGCTTCATGTCCTGGCTCCTCGGACCCAGACTGCTCATGTTTTCCGGGGAATAGTTTGACTGAAAGGAAGAAAGAACTAATTTTTTTGGATATATCAGGGCTTTGGGCTCGAGAGAGAGCTTGCAAAACTAGGTCAATTATGTAGGCACTGTTTTAGACACCCAGGGTCCTCCTCGGCCGGGAAGACTCAAGGTCACACCGTATAAAGTGCGAACCTCTTACAGTTGCCTTGCGTCAGGTACGTGGGAGGAGGGTGCCATTACGCCTGCGCAGCTGGCAACGGTGCTACCGCCAGTGGCGCATGTGCGCAGGAAGAAGCGGAAGAGAGAAGGGGGTGGGATGGTAAAAGATCGATTCTGAATTTCGTTGGCTGTCCTCAGCGCATGGCTATTTGGAACCTGTGACGTCTCAGGAGGAGCCTGGGGCGCGTGCGCGTCAGGGACACGCCGGTTAACTGGGCGTTATCTAGTCTTGTCTTGGCTGGCCGCCATTTTACTGTTGAATTTTAAAGATGCGTGTGACTTGTATTAAGAATCCATTGTCGTTTTTTCCAGTTAGTCTTTACCTTAATTTTTGCAAGATTTAAAAGTACAGTCTCAGGTCTCTTAAGCAAATTTGTGCAATTTCTCTACTAGAGACAACTGAGTGAATCAAATGAGCAATTAATTCATTCTTCCAGCAAGCATTTATTAAGTGTCTATTATGTGGCAGGCACAGTGGTGGAGACAACAAACAAAAATGTGACCTAAGACGAGCAAGATAAATAACATGAGGGTGGAAAGGCATCAGAAAGTGTCTGTTGTAGAGGAGTTGGGCCTTGAAGGAAGTTGAGGGAATTTCGAGGGCCCGAGGCAAGGAAAATAGCAATCCCGGCTTGGGCGGGGCAGGGGCAGGGGCCGTCCATCGGAAAGCGTGGAGGTGGGAAACGAAAAATCCCGGTTGGGGCAATAGCAAGTAGGCTGGGTCAGGTTGTCTAGAAATGCAGAGCTTTTTACTCAAAGAGAACGGGTAAAAGGGAGTTCTAGTTGCCCAGTTGAAAGGTAAATACAACTCCGTGCTTACTGCCATTGTCTGGATTTGCTTGTTCCTGCAAGTTGTGAAAACCAGGCTAAGTGAGGGGCTTCAGAGCTATAACTGTGGTCAAACGGGGCATTGTGGATGGCACCAAACTTTATGGCAAGAAAGAAAATATCTGTTATGCAGATGCGTGGTTGATGTGAGGGATAATTTACAGTGAAGTTTCCCCATTCTGAAAAAAAAAATCAAAACCTTTAAAGGGCAGATGAAATCATTTTTTTTAAAAGATCTTTGCAAATGTGGTACTAATTTTAAATGACTGTACCAACCTATATCAAGTCAGAATTGTCTGGTAACCCCTAGACTGGCAAGGAATTGGATGTTAATAGACATTGGTAACAATGAATCTGTTAATTGGTATGGTTTGTGTGTAAGTTTTCTTGATTACCTTGGCAACATGTAATCACCTTTCTAAAAGCTAGTATACTGTGAGCCATCTAAGAAATTTAATCTGTACCTGACTTAATGTAAGCATGTAACTTTGTAAAATTGTGAGAAAGCCTTATTGTATGGCCTGAGCCTACCCCTGAGTGGCTAAGAAAAACCGAACTATTAAATTGCACTGTTTGGACCTAGTCTTGCATGGCTGGGAAAACTGGACCTTTATATGTACTCTTGATGTCAAATCATGTTTCTGAGAACCCTGTTAGGTCTGGCTGGCCGTGCTGGCTGGTGTATGTGAATTCTAGGTATCTGAAGACTACCCCTCCTCTGAGCCAAGGGATCTGAAGAAGACAACATCAGATGCTGTCAGCTTTCCCAAGAGTCTGGACCTGGGCTTTATCAGGACTGAGTCTTAACTGGAGACCCCAGCTTGGGAGGATGAGCCATTTCATCAGAAGTTTTCAGAATAAAAAAAAACAAACGAGGGACTGCATGGGATGAGTGAAAGTTTCTCAATTTGGGGTGGTTAACTTTTCAAATTGCTTCTGTCAATCACTTTTATCTTCCTTTGTCTGTTTTCCCGCCTTGGCAGGACCCTCCCCTTATCTTTCCTTGCTGTCCCAGTTGGGGAAGTATTTGGTGAAGTATGCCTCTCCACCAATGAGAGGGGAAACAGTCGGGGAGTGGTCTTGACTAAGTTAGGTTATAAATTCCAGCACCATCTTTTGTAACTTGCTTCTTCTCCGTGATGAGTCATGGGGAAGACCACCCTCTTCTCCCCGGGCAAGAGAATAAAGTCCTGTTCTTATCCTAAGAGATCTCTGTGTTTATTTCTTTTCACTAAATTAAGGATGAAGGATATTTTTCATCCCAAACAGTTGATAACCAAAACTTCAAGAAACATATATTTTTTTTTAAATAAAGGTGCGAACTGTGCTTGCTGCTCCAATCCTTGTGACCATTTTCAAAGAAAAATCAGCCTCGCTCAATTCCTTTAGTCAAGCCAGTTTATGTATTATTGAGAATAGACTGTAATTTCTTCCCTTGGAAGAGTTTATGACATGATAGAGATAGGATAATTGCAAATAAGTGGAAAAAAATTCGTATAAATATAGCATATGCACAAATAGAGAAGCAGTTAAAGCTGCAGAAGGAAGTACAAGTGCCAGTTCAGTTGGGCAAGCATTTATTAAAGGCCTACTCTGCAGAGCACTAAGCTCAGTAATAAGGATCCAAAGATGAAAACAAAAGTCCTTGTCCTCAAAGAGCTTATTTTTTTTATTCTTATAACGTATACATAAATAAGTAAATACATAGTAATTTTAGGAGTAAGAGAAAATAGTGGAGGTGGGGATGGGTGTAGGGGTAGGGCAAGGATCTGGAAAGGCTTCTTCAAGAAGGTGACACCTAAGCTCTACTTTGAAGGAAGCTAGGGATGTTTGGATTGTATAATTGAGGAGGGAGTATATTCGAGACGTGGAAGACTATTTGTACAAAGGTACTACTCAGACAGGAGATGAAATGTCATGAAAGGCCAGTGCAACTGGAATAGAGAGTGTGTGAAAGTGAGTAATATGAAATGGGAGCCAGATTGTAGAGGGCTTTAAAATTCAAGGAGTTTGTATTTTATCCTAGAGTCATTAAAGATTTTTGAGTAAGGGGGTGATGTGATCAGAACTGTATTTTAGGACTTCTTGTTGTTTATCCTTTCTTGCAGAAGAACATGACATTATGGAGGTGATGCTGTGACATATAAGTGAATTGAATTTAAGTAAGAGCTGTGCAAAGTCACCATCCTTACTTTCTCCTTTCTCCTCTGGAGCCATCTGGGTCGTTACTAGGTAATAGATCAAGACAACTAGAGATGGCCCAGGATGCAGTGGGGAGCCTTGGCTTTTTCAAGCTAAAGTCTTTAACAGGTCTCAGTTTGACTTCGGTAATGGCCATTCAGTGATTAAGGCTTAATAAGAAATGAGACAGAGAATGGCCTCTTTATTTAGTCAAATAAATAAATGAAAACTAAAAATTTTTTAACAGTCGATATGGATGGGAAAAGACTGTCAGGGTTTCTGGCCAAAACAAATAATTGCTACTTAAATTCATTCTGAGGTAATAAGGCCAGAAAAAAAAAAGACCAAATTGGACTTGACCTGGGTCTGGTTGTTGGTCAATCAATGAGATCCCAAGTGATTTGAGGTTGAGGCTGGTCTTTAAGAAAGGAAAAAAGTTTCAGAGATTAAAATTTACATTCCTTTTGAACAGAGGAGAGAGAAAGAGAGAGAGAGAGAGAGAGAGAGAGAGAGAGAGAGAGAGAGAGAGA
>CM053581.1:322290283-322310431 GCA_028627135.1 Pseudochirops cupreus | reverse complement strand
TCCAGCGCCTATAAATTTGGTAACTGTGTAAAGGATAGATTAAAGAGGGAAGAAACTGGAGGCCAGGAGATCAATTAGGGGGTCATTGTAATAGTCCAATGAAATGTGAGTATGAGAGAGATATTGTGAAAATGAGATTGACAAGTTTTAGCAAATGATTAAATGTGTGGTTAGGTAAGGGAAAGAGAAGGGAGTTAATCATCATCATAAAATGTTAAAAAAAATTTTCTCTCACTTTTCTCTATCCTTTATTGTCTTATTAGGGTATATGAGATATTCAGGGAGGACTGGAACCTCTGGTGTGAGGGCTTACTGAGCCCCTTTCAGGGATGCTCATCCACTTTTGTTGTCTACTTGTAACCCAGCTCTTACTTGTGTCTCCAAGAAGCTGCAGCATATGTAGTGGCCACATTCAGATCTGCTTCCCTCACTGTTAACAAAAATTATTAGCAGACAAGCTAAACCAGACTGAGGGTAACCAACAGGCCTGAAACCTGTCTGAGAGGTAGGGGGATGTCTACCCCAAGCTTATAAAGACTTCCCTTGGTGGAATGGGAATTTGCTGTAATGGCCATGAAGGCAGGTAAAGCAGGTGCTGTGGAGTGCTTAGAGCATAGTCAGGGATGGAAGACGCCAAGGTCATTCTCTTGCGCCCTGGGCCATTTCCAGTAGTCTGGAATTTTGTCTTCCCACTAGATTTCAATGACTCTGGAAGAGAGGGTGAGGCTGACAACTTTGTGCAACTCTTTCTCACTTAGATCCAGTTCTTGAGGAAGTCAAGATATCACCATGTGATGTCATTAGTCCTTTTTGAAAATAGAGGACAAGCAATAGCAATTGCCATTACTTTTATTCGCCTTCTCTCTCCTTTACTTATTCCTTGGAAAGCAGTGCTAAGTTGATGATACGTATTTTTAACAGATTTTGTTTTTCGTACTTTGTCAATAGATGCAGGAGGGAGAAAATTGAGAACTGAAAATTAAATAAAATCGAATGTTTTGAAAAAGGAAAGCAGGTCTGAGAAGGTTGCTGATCTCTGTTCCGAGGGCTTACATTTTAAGATAGGCAACAATGATACATAAGAACAGATAAAGGAAATATATAGGATTAAGTAATAAATATTGAACCAAAATGTAAGTGGAAAAGAGACTACAAAACAGGACTTACTGCAAACAGGAGTACTGTACTAGGTACTGAGAGAGATACTCAGAGTTTAGAAAAGACATCGACCTTCCCCTGAAGGAGCTTAATGTTTATATTGCAAATGATATTAAAGGGTACCCATATTTGTAGGTGACTTGGTAAGGACAAATTAGTAAAAACTAATTTGTATGATTTTAGGCCTTTTGCTTTTTTCTGTTTTTTCTCCTATGAATTTACTTATGTCATTTTTTGCAGATCTGCTTGCCTCACTGTTAACAAAAATTATTATTAAAATTAAATGAAATTTAGCAAAGAGCTTCTTGAGGCTATGATTCGTGACTGTGTTTCCAGTTAGCTGTTGACCACAAGGGGGCTTAGGAAGAGAATATGAATAGATTATTATAAAGCTATCACCAAGGTTATAAAGAAAATTCAAAGTATCTACCCTTTTTCTGTTGAGTCACTATCATCATGTTCCTGAATGTTTCTGGACTGGTACTTTAAAGACCCTTCCTCTCCCAAATCTGTCCCCCAGTCTAACTTTACAGACTTATTTCATATTCCCTTCAGCACACTACATTTCAGTCAA
Organism: Pseudochirops cupreus; assembly: GCA_028627135.1. Classification (NCBI taxonomy): domain Eukaryota; kingdom Metazoa; phylum Chordata; class Mammalia; order Diprotodontia; family Pseudocheiridae; genus Pseudochirops; species Pseudochirops cupreus. The sequence goes on along the minus strand of CM053581.1, from coordinate 322,308,699 downwards.
ATTAGCCTGCTTGCAATTCTCCAAACTTATCATTACATCTGCATTTATGCTTTTGCCTAGGCTCTCCACCACAAATCAGCATAATCATTTTAAACACTCTGCTTCTATAGTATATAGGTGAAGGCCCTTTCTATAACACAGGTTCTGGTGTTGAGATTAAGGGAACTGAGGAGAGCCCATTTTGGCACAGCTTGCATGTTCTGTTCCCCTTTTTTCCTTTGTCTTAGGCTCACTAAAATATTTTTATACACATACATACACACATATATGTACATGTGTATATGTATATATGTGTAGTGAATATATTCTGACCTCACTCTCTCAGGGCTGATACATCACCCCTCAGAGTTCTAGGGGTACCCTTGAGGATTTGGGGATATCTTTTTCTAATCTTATTATTTCTAAGCACCTTTTCTGGTATATTCTCCTCATTGTTACCAGCCAATAATTAACATTTCATTTCCATTTAACCAATTGAAATCAGTTAGCTTTTGCAAGAATATTTATTTTGAAGACATAGCAAGCACAGAAGTATAAACATTCTTTCTCTCTATGATACTTCTGGCCCTGGAAAGAGTGGTCTTAATGGTTTCTGCGTTGATACCACCAAGCTCCTGTCCAAATATGGTACAGTTAGACTTTAGATGAATTGACAATTCAGCTACCTCTGGGCCTCAAAGGTTATTTCTTGGGGCCTAAATGTCGGACTGGGTTGGTAGCCAAAACCTGGTTTGAACTTTGTTCCCAGATTTCAGGTAGCTCATTTGTCTTCTTGTCCTTGCTCACAAGGCCATAGTCATCTCCATAAATCACTTAGAAGCAAGAATGAACAGTCCCAGCAGAGAGAGAAGCAACAGCAGAGCCAAGTGTTCTCATCCTCTTGCCAGGTAAAAGTTAAGACCCCTTTCTGATCCAAAGGCCTTTGCCTTGTCGGATCCCATCCAGTCAGGAAAGAGTTCCTGCCGAGAGCCTATCCCTGACTGACTGGCATTTTTCTTAATGCCTCTAATTCCAGCCAATCAACAGTCTGCTTCTGCATTATGTGGTTAGCTGACTGAAACTAGTTATTGAAATTCTACATTTGGATTGCATCAGAAGAATGCTTTTCATATTTTTATGAGGACTGGGCTCATCGACCAGTCATACCCATCTTAAACATAGATATAGGAATGAGGGTTCAGCTTATAGAGCTCTCTGCTTTTTATTTATTTTTTTTCTTATTAACAGCTTGGGATAGCTTAGAGAGTGGTTGTAGGAAGCACCATTGGGTTTAAGAGTTCCTGGGAAGAGCTCATTGGTCTGCCTCCCTTAGGGATGCTAGTCAGATGAAATTACTGCATCATTCCAGACTGCGTGGCTCCCAATTTCTGTCACCCACACAATACACAAACAAATGTTAGTGGCTATTATTATATTTTATATTAAAATATAGCAGAGGAATGGAAAGAAGTCACAGGGTTAAGAAAGAGGAATCACTATGGGTATACGCTGATAAAGTGCTACCATTTGTTACAGTAATCAGGGCTTTTCTGCTTAATTTCTTCTGCTTACAGGGAAGAACTGAAGTGCAAATTGTTAGAAGTTGTCATTACTAAGGGTGGCTTCCTTCTCCCTAGCTTAGAGCCTTGAGAAGGAGAATTTGTCTTTAGGACAGCAAAGGTCATTGGTCTACTTGGCTCAGTGCTCACTAGTCACAGTCATTCCACAGACCTCACCTATATTGTTAAATGAGTAGCTGTCACTGTGCTAGCTAGCAATAACCCCTTCTTTCAAAGTCCTTGAAGACAATAGAAAAGCACAAATCTCATGCTAAGTGGTTGACTCTGCAAAGTCTGCATGGTCTCAAGATGGAGGTGACCTGATCATCCACCCTTGAGCTATGGCTTCCTCCTTCTTCTTCAGGCTGCTTTTTTCCTGGAACTCTCCACAAACAATCCCAGAAGCCTTTATACAATTCATGACTTCAATGGCCAATCAGATCCTGAGAAGGCTTTCAGAATCTCTATGGTTACCATGGCTCAGGGCCAGATTCCAGTGCAGGGTTATATCTGAAATACATTTCCTCCTCACTGCTCTGGTGGATTCTTTAGTTTCTTTTTAAGGCTTGATTTGGCTCAGGTATCACATCCTACAAGAAACCTATCCTTGCCCCTAAGTGGGTAGCGTACTCTTTTCCTGAAAATACTTTGCATTTACTTATCTGTATGCAAGCAGTATTCCCTCTAGTAAAATGTATAGCCTTCTTGGGGTTGAGTCCAGGGGTGGGAAACCTATGGCCTTGAGGCCACACATGGCCCTCTAGGTCCTCAAGTACAGCCCTTTGACTGAATCCAAATTTCACAGAACAGGTGCCTTTAATTAAATGATTTGTTCTATGAAACTTGGGCTGCAGGTTCCCCACCCCTGGCTGTAGACTGTTTCCTTTTTGCCTTTGTGTCTTCTGTGCATAGCACAGTATTTTGCACATAGCAGGCTTATACATGTTTGAATTAAATGTCTTTGAGTGCTGTGCAAATTAATACGGGCTGAAGATTTGAATAAAGAGAAGCGGAAAGTAATGAAGCATACGAACAGGCATCAAGCTACAAGTAAATAAGAATTTTAATAACCATTGGACAATAAGCCCAATAACAATGGAACTGTAATTCTTCACACTACTGTGGCTCACTACTGACATCATTACAGTTGCAGTGGAACATTTTAGAAGGAAAGGTACAAAGTTTTGTGGTCTACTATATAGAAAATGTCACAGATGACCTTGAAAGATCATCCGATTCAGGCAGGTAAATAAATGTCTGCTGTTAAGCTAGATGGTTGTTTAATTGTTTTAAAATATAGTACTGTTTTACTCTAGAATATTGTATTTGGGCAGGGTTATTGTCTTTACAACATGTTTTATATGTGATCCTTTATGTACTTTATGTATTTATATCAGACATTGATAGAAATTATTTGGATAGAATTAGTGTAATGTGCGTACGGCCAGGTACCTCTTCTCTTTAGTGTTATATCTGGTTTTATTTCTCTCTTTCTGGATTGGTTTGCTCACTCCAGATTGCATTCATGTTGGTAGGAATTTCCTAGGGAGTGGAGGGGTTTTTCTCCCTGGATGTTTTTCCAGAGGGGAGTAACCATATTACTAGAGCTCACTCTTAGCATCTGAAGTATAACAGAGATATGGGAGAATGACTTGTGTATCTGCTGTTCACAGCAGTGGTTTTCGGAGCTCCTCCTAGCATGGTTCCCATTTAAACAGATCAACCAAGATGACACCATTAACTCTTAATCATGAAGTATTTACCATACAGAATGTAAGGCTAGAATAATTATAAAAGGCCACCCATAAACCAGGGCCACATTCTCCAGCCAAAATACAAGGTATCCATGGGAAAAAGTTAGCATAAAGCTACATAAACCTAGCAAAAAGACTCGTGACTAGAGAAGTCCATATGCCTGGGGTCATTCACAACTGGACTTGATATCCTTGGTCTCCTTAGTAAACAGTGTGCACCAAAAGTCATATGCTGGGCAGGTCCTCTTCTCTGCTTGTTGCTTTCTTCAAATCTCTCCTTGGCTAAGTTCTAAGAATATTATGCTCTTTTAGTCAAAAGCAGTTTTCTTAAACATTAACTCTGCAGAGCTATTCATGTCAGCTCTCTTTGTTGCCCTCTGAATGTTTTTTTCCTTCTAATGCCTAGGTAAAGGACCAGGTCAAAAAACCTCTACCTTTTTTTAGCCAACTCTAGTAAGAGAGGATTCCCGCCCCCCTCCCAATCCATTCTCAGCAGCAATGCTTTTCTTCTAATCAGCTCCTAGCAGGAAAGTTTTTACTCCAATCAGTTTAGCTCCCAGCAAAAAAATTGCAAAGCCTCTTTCCCTCCAATCAGCTCAGCTGAGGAACAGCCCCAGCACTAGGCTCTTTTTTTTTTTTCTATGAGCCATCTGCTCAGCTGGACTTCACTGACTCAGCTCTCCTTAAGCAATAGAAAGCATTCTCAGTTATAAGCCTTCCTTCAGGTGGGCTCTGCTTATCCTTTCAAATAGCTGGGAACATTCTTGGTCTCTTCTTTGCTCCTTCAGTCTCTTTTCTTGTCTTTCCTCTTCTATTATCTTCTGCTTCTGTTCTCATTCTGCTTTGGTTTCCCTTTGTGAAATGACTTACCTCTCTCTCAGAGTGAGACACTAAAAGCCTTATTTCTGTCAGATACGCCACAAAAAGGAACTATGGAATTGTCCCATATTTATCAAAAAGTTCAAGTTTTTGAGCTTCCCAGAAATTCATCTCAAAGTCTTCACTATAGGAATATAAAACTACCTGTTGGGAAATAAGACACCTTGTTCATCTTTACCCTTAGTACTTTTTGTCTCCTTTCTTAGAGGTTCTCTCAGAATCATTCATGTTTCTCCTTGTTTTCACAGGTAGAATCGTCCAAATACAAAAGAAACACCATATGTTAGAATTTGTTATAGCCAGGTCTGTCTGGACTTGCCTCAGGACATTTCATATTCCTTGAGATGGAGAGAATTTTATTTGGTGTCATATCCTTCCTATCACTTATTACCTATCTGGCCTTAGGCAAGCCACAACTTCTCTGGAGCTCAAGGTCCTCATTTATAAAATGATAAAGTTGGATGACATGACCTCTAAAGTACCTTCCAGCTCTAAATCTGTGATCCTATGATTTGTAATGGTGTAGTACCATTCCTTATTACTGTGACCCTGGTGTCAGAGTGTCCCTTCTGATACAAAAACTGTGATGTAAAATCTCTCTAATTCCTAACGAATACCTGGAATTTCAGTGTTTAGCATTCTTTCTTCCCCAAAAAAACCCTCAACCTTCTTGTAAGCCTTTAGGCCAACAATATAGTTAAATAGAAAACATTGTACAACAAAGACCAGAAGAGACTTTTTTTCTGAACCCATGAACAGTAAAGAAAAACTCACCCCTTCAAACAGATATATATATATATGTATATGTGTGTATATATATATATTCCCTGTATATATCTATATCTATATCTACATATATGTATTCCCTGTGTGTGTATGTATATATATCCCTGTTTGAAGGAGTGAGTATATATATATATATGTATGTATGTATAGGTATATGCATATATCTCATATATAATATTATACATATATACATACATGCATATCCACACACATATATACATATATACACACATGCATGCACATATATATTCCTTCTGATTATATTATACTGTTCTTTGTTACTTGAGATTGAAACAAAGACATCTTTCTTGGACTTGCACAGTCCATATGACTTCAAGTACCAGGGAGGGGGAAGGTCTAAGTTTTTGCCTCTAGGTGGAGTCTTTGTGCCTTTTAAATACTTGGTTTTTCCCCCCACCTCTATTTCTTGGTTCTGTGGTTCCTTGCTATATTGATCTTTTTCCCCTTTTCAGGACTCTGTTGCTGATTCAGTGTCCCTCCCTGGCATAGGCTGCTTCTCAGCCAGATAGGGGTAGCATGGCATAGTGGTCTTTAGCGCAGGCCTTCCTCCAGGTCTTTGTGAAGTTTAGTGTCCCAATTTGCCCTGCTAATGCATTGAGGTTCACAAAATATCACCCCTTGTTTATTACTGTCATCTGCAGTCTGCATGGTCAGCTGCCCTTCTGCACATATGCCTTGAGAGCGCCACACATGAAAGCTAGTTAGTTAGGACTTGGGCCTAACTCCTTTTGCTTGCTTAATTGTACTATAATATGTATTTAGGTAGTTAATGATAAATATCAGAAAATATTTTTCTTAACTAGCTTTTTATACTATGCAAGACCCAACAAAACAATGAAGGCAGTTCAACCTGTGAAATAAATTATAGTTACAGTATAAAAACATAATCTATTAAAATTAACAGTGAGTTTTTTTTTTTTACCAAAAAAAAAAAATCCAGTCTTCTCAAACAGGGAATTTCCTCCAAACTGTCTGCCATTTTTATGGTAATTACCATCAGCAAAAAATGTTTTAAATGTGTCAGATTGCTTGAATGTGTCCTTTTCATTCTTCATGGAAATTTTATGCAGATCTAAGGAGTCCCAGCTTTCCCCTTTTTGCTTCTAACTTTAATATGTTTAAAACACTGTCATCTTCAAGCACTGGAGGGCAGTGCTCCACATTGCACTATTAAGTCGGGTCCAACAGCGGAGCACTCCAGTGAAGCATGTAAAACACAACATCAGGGTGATATCTCTCTCCCTGAGGACCTGTGACAATTAGCAGGTTTCATTTTACTGAGTTTAGTGAGCAGATGTCTGCTAATACACCAGATATTCCTCTACAGAGGAAAAGAGAAATGGGAATAAAACTGAAAAGTGAGTAACAAACTAAAGAAAGATGTGACTTTGATTAGTCAAGATGTTCACACCCTGACAGTTATGTGGTTTTAAAACACAGAGAAAGAAGTAATCAGTTAAAATGGTTATAGATTTCCATCCATATTTAAGATATGGTAGGCTATAGGGCAAACCAAGGACCCTGACCCTAGGTAGATTCATTGCCTAGACATCTCCTACTGAAGGATCCATGTGAGAGGGTAGACAAAAATAGGAATTCTTCTCCATGGTGACATATTAAATTGCAATTAATAAAAGAGAAGACAGTCCTTCCTGAAATTTTTGTTTTGGGGTCCAGAATTTTATGATATTTGACTAGTATCACATAGTAGAAGTAGCACTTGAATAGGAATCTGGAGATCTAGAGAAACATAGAAACAGAATTTTAAACTTTAAATTATCTAGTCCAGTGTTTTTCAGGTTTTTGAAGAATGAAGACTCTTTTAAATATTAAACAGTTTCATACATGAACCCCTCACCCCAACACCACACATGAAGGTAGCTGTTGATTGAGAAAAAGCATACTGACAAACACCTACTATAATGCTTTTAAAAGGATTTCTTTTTTATCAGTATCAATCATATCTACTACATTTGAAAAAACTGTTATTTGTGCTATATATTTTACTAGAGCTAATTAAAGATCAAAATTATAATGCTTGTTATACATATAGACTCCTTATACCTTCAGTGATCTAATGTTACACCTTCATTTTATAGACGAAGAAGCTGTAGCCTGAAGAGATATTTGCCCAAGGGGCCCACAGTGCAGCCAGAAATAGAGCTAACTAGCTGTGTCACTTTCAACAAGTCGTTTTGGTCTGGCTTTCTTTAACTGTGAAGTGAGAAGGTTAGAGCAGATGATCTCTAAGGACCCTTCCTGAATTATGAGTCTATGATCTATGATAGGATGTTCTTTCTTCACAGAAAGTTATCACATATGATATCCATCCTCCTACTGCTTTCCTTTAAAATGCAATTCTATTACAGATTCCTTATGGTTTTGAGAATGAGAAACTCGCCTAAGAAGCTAACTGAGAGTAGATGGTGGTTGATGGGGAGGAGGAAAATGGCCTAAGACTCCTTAGGGGTGGGGTTGGGGGTAGGGAAGGGAACCTGCCTAGGAGGAGGATCCTTATCAAAGGTTACTCTGTGACCCACTAAGAACATCAAGGATATGTACCTCTGGGTACCTTTTAAACACACACACAAACATACACACACACACACACACACATTCATAGTCACCAGTATACATATGTATATACACATCTATACACATCTGCATAAACATACATACATAGGTATATACACATACATACATGCACACATACCCCAAACCTATAATTAGCTCAAACACATTTTCCTCCCATACTCATCTTCTACCATTTGGATATGCTAGTAGGTAAATAAATATAGGATCATATATTTAGAATTAGAAGAGACTTCAGATGTCCTCTAGTCTAATTCCTTTATTTTAGAGATAAAGAAACAGCCAGAGAGATTGTGATTTACTCTAGGTCACACACAGCATAGAATATGATATTATCCTTATTAAGTATCATTTCATTTGACTTGGTCTGGCATTCTGGCCTGTTTAGATCTCTGTTAGCCAACATGTTAGTTATCCCTCTATCCTTTGTGTTGTTTATACAGTTTATGAGCACGGCATCTATCGATTCCCATCTAAGTCATCGATGTAGAACCTTTCACATAGATTTCCAGTCAGTAAGGGTCACCAAAGAAACTTAAGATGCTAGAAGTCTCTATGGCAACTGAAGACATTTTTACCCAGAGATCGCAAAAACAGTGATGTTTTAACTTAGAATTAAAAATTATGAAAAAAAATGAGGAAGAGAATCTATCTTGCTAGTCCATGCAGACAGCAGGGTTACAGGGGATTAGAAAGATGCACCTTAGTCTGGGATGCTCTCTCCCTGTGACTCTCCCCATCCCCAACCCCAGGGCTAAGTTGGCAGGTTGTTCATGAGAACATTGGAGGGTGAAGAGCCAGCCTAGAGACTAGTTAGTGACGTTTCCCTGAAATCTGAATGGGCAAGTATCATTTGAGAACTTTTAGGTTTTTTCCCTCTTCTCACCAAAGGGGTTACTTCAAAACCCCAGATCAACCAACAACTGACAATTTGTAGGTCTCTTTCCTGCCAGTCTGAGCAAGAAGAGAGAAAGTAAAAGGGACAGGTAATCTATCCTTCCCAGGCTGCCAACAAAAAAGTGGCTGTTGTTTACCCTTTTATTAACTCAATTGTAACCTTTTCACTTCTAATAAACAGTTGGCTCCTCTGGTCTTTTCTGGCTAAGTACACAGACTCTGGCTACTTCCTAGCAAATATGTGGCTCTTTGGTTTGTTGTAGCAAACCCTGGTTTGTTCCAGCAAACCCTGGTTTGTTCCAATTCCTCTTTTTTCTCAGTGATATGGCAGAGGAGATGGAGTGTTGGATCACTTAAAAAGAAGATATAACTTCCATATCTTGCACTTTCTTATTGCCTTTGGAAGGTGTGAAGAATGGGAGGACAGCACCCTTTATCCCACCCTGGCAGCATATTGGCTACAAGTATGTGGCATCTAGAACATGAATTCAGTTGGGTGAGGTGAACCTGGGCCTTTGGCTCCTGGCAGGTTTTTCTGTTTTGTGTTTGTTTTTTGAACATTGGTGAGCAAAGGGTGATGCTGGGATGAACAGTTCTGGCTTTGGACATGTGTGTTTCAGAGATCAAAGCTCTGAGTCCTCCCTGACTTGGAGCTGAATGGCTTTCTGCATCCCAGGATGACCACCAGCGGGAGAATGAACCACAGCTAGAAGACAAGAACCTGGAAAGAATTCTTGGGACATCGCAAAACTGGGGTGAAATGTCAGTTCAACAGTGCTTAAGTCCACTTCCAGGAAGAGGATAATAACAGTTCTAAGTTACTGCTTCTTGTTTAAGTTCTGAGGGGTTTTTGGCCGATTTAAGTTTGTGAGTCCTTGATGTGTAGTCCTCGGTATTCCTCCCTTTGTGTGTAGAGCAAATAAATAGCTGTCACGTACTTGATTTATATTGTACACTGAGTCCCTTTCTGCTCCGAACGAGTAGATCTTAGACATCATCCAAACCTAAGCTATAAGTAATTCTCCCTGAGGCAGGGACATAAGGACCCTAAAGTATAAGAAAAAGAGCCCGGCCTGAGGGGAGCTGGTGTCCTGAGGTTTGGCTGAGCTGTCCCTGCGACTCTAGAATATCTCTCCAACATAGGGTTGTTTCTCCAGGGAATTTAGAGCAGGGGAGCAGGGTGTTTTTAAAAATTAAATCATATTCTTTTCCTTTTATTCTTAGATAACTTATGTTTATTTAATTTTATGGTCTGAGTGTGTTTCGTTGCAGTCTGGTCTTGAGACTGGGCTGCCAGATGGGCTAGCTGGTGCATTGGGTCTAACGAAGGACTCGAGTTCAAATTCCATTTCCAACAATCTCTAACCGGTGGCACTGGGGGAGGCAGTCAATTTCTCTGGGCATCAGTTTCCTTATCTGCTCTTATTTCTCAGTAAAATGGGGGTAAATAGTGTATCTGCCTCACAAGGTTGTTGGGAGAATCCAATGAATAAACATGTAAAGCATTTGGAAATCATAAAGCATTATATAGATACTAGCTATCATCATCATCATCATTATCATCATCATCATCAGACTTGATTGAGCTAGGTCTGGCCCAGAATAAGGAGTAAATAGCAATCACACACACACGCACACACGCACACACACACACACAGTAATTTCAGAGTGGAGAGACTGGGGAGATCAGGAGAGGCTTCATATCGTAGCTGGCATTTAGGATCCTGCTAGAAGAGACCTTAGAGGCCATTGAGTCCAGCTCAATGAAGCTAAGAAAGGTTAAGTGACTTGTCAGGGGTCACAGAGCTAGTGAATGTCTGACATAGCATTTGAACCCAGGTTTTTCTGACCCCAAGCCTAACTTTCTATCCACTGTGCCTTCTAGTTGCCTCCTTTCTTAGCCAAATCTTATAAAATTATAGGATCAGAGATTTAGAGCAGGAAGGAACCTGATCATAGAGTTAAGCCTTGAAGGAGAACTAGGGATTTCGAGTCACAAATATAAGGTAAAAGGAGAGCATTTCAAGCATGGGAAATAGGGGAAGGGAATAAACTTATTACCAATGTTATCTCCTTTGATCTTCACAGCAATCCTGGGAGGCAGGTGCTATTATTATCCCCATTTTTCATGTGAGGAAACTGAGGCAGGCAGCAAGTAAGTGTCTGAGGCTGGATTTGAACTCTGATCTTCCTGATTCTAGACACAGTGCTCTATCCACTTGGTGACTCAGCTGCCTCAGACTACGTTGTGCAAAGGTAAATAGACTGCAAAGGTATGAAAGCAGTATATGAGAAGTATCATGTAGGCAAGTACATTGGAACATTTAATATGTGGATGGAGACTTAATCTGTGATTTCACTGGTATAGAGAATACCTGAATGAAAAAACCTGTCTATCAATGCAGGTCAGCACTCTATAATTTAGTCCTGGAGAGTTGCTTAGGGCAGTGGTGTTAAACACAAATATAAACCAAACAGGGTCACACATATACTTAGAAAACTACATATTCTATGTTCTTTTGTATTTTTGTGTTGTTAAATATTTCCCAATTACATTTTAATCTGTTTCTGTGTGTCTATGGTACCACTCTGCCTCCAAAAAAGCTGAATGCTTCACGGAATTGTTTGTCATCCTTGTTCAAATCTAACATTTTGACTTTAGTATTGGTGCTACCAAAAAGCAGTCTGAAATAATTTTGTCTATAATCAGACTTAGATTCCCCTAACCTACCTAAGTTTCATTTGGTTGGTTGTCTCTACCCCCCCAACAAATTCATGGCAATGATTTGTGCCTTTACCCAGAGCTTTAAAGAGCTTAAGACTGTAGCTTGTGGTTAGGTCTCTACAAATGTGGATAAAAAGACTCCATCTCCTATGCAAGACTCAAGCTAACAATAGTTGAGACAGGGAAGTATTTATTTTATTCCCCATAAACAATACAAAACACAAAAGACTCCCCTGGAATCCATCAATATGCTAGATATCTCTCCCTTCCTCTCTGATGAATCCCTCCTTCCCACCAGAGATCTACATATGTGGTATTTCAGACCCATAACAACACTCTGTGGTTTAGATTCCTTAGAAAGGAAATACATTTGGGGATTGCTAAGGAGTCAACCCCCCTCATCTTTTTTGGTGAGTTTCCCCTCACAGCTCCTCTAGGGAACTATACTATTAGGGGATGATACTGATAGGGAGCTACATTTTTAGCACTATCCTAAAGCTTTAGGTCTCTCCTGAATGGAATTTGGTCTTGGGTCCTACTGTATCTCTACCATTTAAATAACTCACAGTAATAAAGGAGATATAAGTTTGTTTCATGGCTCAATTCCTTCTTGTTCCTCATCCTAAGGACACTGCTTTTTCTTTTCTAGAAGTTGGATCCATGATCTCTTGAAGAGGAGAAAGTCAAGTCTGAGAGCTCTTAACCCCTGCCTCTGGTTGCTGTCATCTCTGGGCAGAGAAATTCTATTGCTTCTCCATGGCTAGGTCTAGGACCTCTGGGTTAGGGAACACTTGCCACCCCAATACTGTTCCAGGCTGTTGTCATGTTTTCAGGCTGAGCATCTGTTACTACCTCCCCATGGCTTAGATTTCTGGGTTGAAGAAGATGGTAGTCTCTAGTGGGGCAGACTTACCCCCACTCTTACAGATCTGGGTCCAGGACTATAGATAGGTCCTTTGTACTTATTAAGGTGCCATAAAATCCCTCAAAAGGCCTCATCCTTTGACCTTGTTAAGTTGTTCAGGATCTCTCCTGATCACCCTTTTACATACCCAGAAGCACAGTATGAGAAACTTTGTCACATACTTTGCTGAAATATAAGCATACTTGATCTACCGAAAGAGTTTTTAACTTATTTTATATCCAAGACCCTTTTGACAGTCTGGTAAAGCCTATGAACCTCTTCTCAGAATAATGTTTTTAAATAAATAAAATAAAATATATACAGTTACAAAGAAAAACAATTATATTGAAATAAAGGTTCATTTTTTCTCATGTAAATTCAGAGAACCCCTGAAGTCTATCCATAGGCCTTTGAGGGAAGGGGAATCTGTAGACCCAGGTTAAGAACTCTTAGTCTACAGCATTTATGTCTACTTGCCCTTTCGGAAAAGAAATGCTCTATTTCTTTTCTAAGTATACTCTATTATTGACGTAGCCATACTGATTATGATAGAGCCTGTTTGAGAGTTCAAGTTCAATGTAAGAATAAAATGAGACATTAGTATATTGAGTAGTTAACAAAAGGAAGCTTATTTAACCATTGTCCAGAAAGGATATTTATCAATAATAGTCTTGGTTCAGTTAGGCATAGCTTCATTGCACCTGTGTTGGTCGTGGTGGTCGGCTAGTCGTAAGCCAGAGGGAGGAGAAGGTGATTCTTCATAACCTGGTTATTTCATACTTAGGCTACCAGGGAGCTACTTCAGGAGCCCAAATGATGGTCCATAATCCAATTAAGCCTCAAGGCAAGTTTCCTTTTAAGGAAAAACTGCCCTAGAGGGTTAAGGTCAGGATGGTAGGAAGACTAACCAGTTTAATAGCAAGTCCCTAGGAAGTATATTACATGTGCCATACTGCCTTTTAAAGATTATATAAAAATGTATTCAAGAATTTTGTCAGCAAGTCAAACCTATCTACAACTTGCAGAATCCATCATCTTCATTCTTTAAAAAATTAGGACATTTGTCCTTTCCAGCCCGCTAGTACCTCTCCTATTCTCCAAAACCTTTTGAAGTTCATAGCAATTTGACAATCATATCTGCTACTTCTTTGTGGTAGGATGGAGTCCATCTAGGCCTGGTGACTTGAGTTCGTTGAGGGATACATTTTGCTTGGTTGTCTCCATGCTTATCTTAGGCTCCTGCTCCTGTTTGGACTGGGAAGGATAAGATAAAAATGAGAATGTTAAACTGTCACATTGTTATTTTTCTTGGAAGAAAAAACAAAAAAATAAGAATTGAACAGTTTAACATTCAGACTGTCATCAATTACCGTCAATCATCTTTACTCCCAGGCAGCATGTCCTCACCTTTCTTCAATCTTGCTGTTGTCCCCAAGAGAGCTTAAAAAATATCCATGCTCAGATGAATACAGAGAAGAATGAAAAGATTTCTGTGAAGTGATGCAGAGTAAACAGAACCAAGAAAGCGGTGTACACAGTCGCTACCACAGTGTGAATGGGAAGAGTAATGACACAGCTGGAAAGCAAGAGTATACGTAACACAATCAATAAAGGTCAAGCGGGACTCGGATTAAGGGATATGAAAAGGCACCCCCCACTTATCCCTTTGTGGACGTGGCAGGTCCACAGGTGTTGCATGTTGTGCATGTTTTCAATTAAAAATGTATATATATTGATCAGTTGTGCTGACGTTTTTCCCTTTCCAAAAAATACTATTGTCATATGGGATGGCTCTGGGTTGTGTGAGGGATACATGGGATACCATGGTGGTATAAAAAACAGAAAATATCAATCAAAATTTATTTTAAAATGCAATAATAAAAACCCCATGAAGCTTTTGTTTTCCTTCATTTTTTTTTTACCTGTCCCTCCTCGTTCTAGCCTTTGGTGTTCTTTTTTCTTATTTTTTTGGAGGAGGTAAGGCAGGGCAATTAGGGTTAAGTGACTTGCCCAAGGTCACACAACTAGTAAATGTTAAGTGTCTGAGGATGGATTTGAACTCCTCCTGACTACAGGGCTGGCTCTACTCACTGTGCCACCTAGCCAGCCCAAAGCTTTTTGGTGTTCTTGACAGTTCTTACAGAACTGTATTATTCTTTTGTAAGTCATCCTGGGAGGGGAGGGAGGGAAGAAAAGAGGGAGGGAGAGAGAAAGAGAGAGAAAGAGAGAGAGAGAGAGAGAGAGAGAGAGAGAGAGAGAGAGAGAGAGAGAGAGAAAGAGATATTTATATAGGCTTAAGGTTAAATCTAGGGCTAGGGCTATTTGTCCAGAGGTTCCCCTTTTCCTTCCCATATAGTGTGGTCCATTCATTAATAACATATACTTAGTTAAAATGCAATGAAAATCAACTTATTATCTGGAAAGAAAACTCATCGTAAAAGTGCAGGCAGCAAATACAATTTAAGGGTTAAGTTATCAATTCTCTAGGAACTGACAAGGCGGGGAATGGAAGTGCAGAAGAGGATAAATTCATCCCTTGTTGCAGCAGCAAATTCTAGGCAAATCAACTCTGATCAATGAGTTAGATTAGTATCCAATTGTTCATGATTACATTTAGTTTAGTATAGGAATGTCTTTCCCTTGCAGTCTAACTCTGTATGCCTTTGGGCTCCAAAGGCACCAGGAATGCCTTCATCCTTCATTCCCACTTCCAGTTGAGGGAAAATTAAAAAAAAAAACCCAACCTATACTTTCTGTCACCTCTCTTTTTGGTGAGAGAGCTAGATGTCTTAAAAATTTGAATTTGTTGGCAAATCCCCCGTATATACTTCTTGTTGTTTGTCCTTCATTCTCGAAGAGGACCATGACATCAGGAAGATGATGCCATGCTTTGCAAGTGAATTAGATTTAAGTGAGGGAGGGCTGTGCAAGGTCACCAGCTTCACTTTCTCCTCTGGAGTCATCTGGGTCCAGTGGCAAGATCAGGATGACTGGAGATGCCCCCTCCCCGCCCCATCCCCAGCAGCTCCCTTCCCCTACCCTCATAGGAATAATTTCTGCTTATGTTTTCAGAATTTCATTCAGTTGTGAGCTTCTCATCTCTCTTGGACCAATTTTCCCTTCAAAATATTAGGTAATTGGTTTCTAACTCTTCTTCAATATCATGGACTCTCCAATGGCGTTCATCATCTGTTGTTTCTACTTCAGCAACTAGTTCTTCCTTGTTGGTCTGAATCAGGCCCAGAATAGCAATTCTCTTTGTTATTTCCTCCACTTTGGAAGACTGTAATTAAGGCACATTTATCAGTTGCTCTGGTTTTGGAGGGAGGAGACAGAAAGAGTTACACACACACACACACACACACACACACACATGCACACAGACAGACAGACAGACAGACACACACACACACACACACACACACGCACATGGAGAGAGAGAGAGAGTCAGTAGATGTCTAGATGGTTGAAGTTCCTCCTTAGTGAAATATCATACCTTCATTCCAGGTTTGACATTTTTCCCAAGCTTCTTATCCAATTGCTCTTTAGTTTACCTGTAACATTAGTATCACATCTGTTTCTACCTTTCATCCAGTTGTTATCCACTGTATTTCTCCCCTTAGTTTCTGGGATTTCCTTAAATGAGTGCTAGTATACAACAGAGTCTTAATATCTACAACAGAGCTATAATGAGGCTGGGGCTTTGTCCCTGGGTACCAGAATTTAGGGGGTGCTGATAGCACTTGTACTTCAACAGGTAGAAATAGCTGAGCTTATCTAATTAAGAAGAATAATTAACAGGAAGTTACATTTTTTGCTGTGAAAAAGTACTAGAATGGCTGAACAAACTGTGGTATATGGATGTAACTAGATATTACTGTGCAATAAATAGAAGGAATTCAGAGAAACGTGGGAAGATTTGTATGAACTGAGGCAGAAGGAAGAAATAAGCAGAGTTAGGGAAACTATAAAATAATGTACATAATAATATGATGTAAACAAAAAAGGACACCAAAAGGAAGCTAAACTGTGATTAGCTCTAATGATCAATCTTGTTTCTGGAGAACAGATAAAGAAACACACCTTGCTTCTCATAGCAGAGAGAGAAAGGACCAGGAAAAGCCTCAGACAGGGCCCCACCCCCAGAAATGGGCTGTCTTTGCTAATGTTTGGAGCCCATTTGCTGCATTAATTAGTTTTGCTTATTCCTAATTATGGCCAGCCACAAAAATTTTCCTTCATGTTTTTTAAAGGTGCCACAGGAACAGAAATGGGGGCAGATTGACTTGGCAGTCATAAGGAACCAGGTTAAAGTGTAGGGAAGAATCATTAATTGGAACATTGAGTGGGACATTTAAAACCTAGGAAGTAGATTGCTTTTTGGCAGATCAGCATGCCAAGGCACCATGCCAAACAGCTGTGCCAGTGAGGCAGTGTAGTGTGCCATATGCATGGGGAGATTTGGGGTGGGAGTCACTCTGTCTGTAACACAAGTTTCGGGCATCTCATGGGCATCTGGAGTTTACAGCCAGCAGAATCTGAACTGCTAGAGAAGATACAGCTACCAGGATGCATGGAAAATACCTCTTAAGATACATTGGGTGACGAGCTTGCAGCATGAGTCTGTAGAACTCTGACCCACAGAAGCAACACAGGATAGTGATGGAGATCGCTGATGGGACCTCTGGTGATCTTTGGCCTTCAGAGTTCATGTGGCAAATTTTTAGGAAGTTATGGTGAAATTATTCCTTTTCCTCCTAATTATGATTATGATTAGGGAAGAAATGCATCATATTTCTTCTCTACAAAAAATAGTCGGAGAGAAAATAAAGGTATTAACAGTATTGGGAATGCAGACTTTTATAGGAGCTGCTTTAAGCTTTACAGCTTTTTAAAAAAAATCCAATTTCATACAGTAACTATGTTCCAGTCTAAAATATACATCTTACTCTTGGTCACATGACGCTGCTAGTTATAATTCTATTGTCCCCACCCCATCCCCCTTTCCCATTTTATATATTCTGTTCCTTTTGAAATAAGGAAGAATCAAGTGAAGGATTCTGGGAAGATGATGGGATAAGGTAGAAAATTACTTGGCTCTCCCAAATTCCCCCACAGATAATTTAATTTAATTAATTTAAAAGAATGTCTCAAAGATAGAATGATAGATATTTAGAATGATGTAAATAATAAAAAGTCAGAGTAAAGCAGTTGCCCAGCCTAAGACAATGTGGGAGGACATTAGGAAAGACCTGAACTACTTGGGGGGAGGGGGTCTGGCATGAGTGAAGTGCAGATACCAATAGGGCAGATACTGTGGAATTGACAAGTAAGTCCTGGGGGCAGCTGGGTGGCAGCAGCCTCAGTTTCAGGAACTTTTACCCACAGACATTGTGGGGGTTAGAAGGCTGATAAGGAGAGGATTGCAGGGCCCTTTGCTGGACCAGGTGCACTGACCAGATGTGGTCCCACAAGGGAGAAACATGCCACCAGTGAGTGGGGTAGCAGAGGGACAGGGACCCTGCTGGCTGTGAGCACTTGCAAGAAATTAGAGTCTGAGTTTGGTTCCAGGGCAAAGGGGTGAGCCAAAGCTTACAGATGAGGGTGGGATGACAGGGAGTAAGAACATTTGCAGCAACAGTTTTGCTGGAGGCAGGGCCCTGGTTGTAGTTCATGGATAGAGAGGAGTGCCTGAGGTCAGGCTCCTAGAGAAAGCTCAAATAATAACAACATGAAAACCCCAAAATTTGAGACATTGTCTCCCACACCTCAGGACTAAAACCCAACTATAACATTAAATTAAAAGCCAAGAAATAAGTCACTAAAACGAGTAGGCAAAAGAGAAAGAATCTGACCATAGCTAGCTACTGTGATGATAGAGAAAATCTGGTTTCAAACATGGGAGAAGATAATGAAGTCAAAACAGCTACTTCTTACTTCAGAGAAAAATGTAAAATAGTCACAGGCCCAACAAGAGTAATTGGAAGAGCTTAAAAAGGACTTTTTTTTTTTTTGCTTTTTGGAGGGAAGATGACAGGGCAATTGGGGTTAAGTGACTTGCCCAAGGTCACTTGTTAAGTGTCTGAGGCCAAATTTGAACTCAGGTCCCCCTGACTCCAGGGCCAGTTCTCTATTCACTGTGCCACCTAGCTGCCCCTAAAAAGGACTTTATTTTTTTTATAAACTTTTATTTATTTTAGTTAACATCATTCATTTCCACAAGATTTTGAGTTACAAATTTTCTCCCCATCTTTACCCTACCCACCACCCCAAAACAGCCATCCTATTGTATAACCCCTCCCCCAATCTGTTCTCTCCTA
>CM053581.1:322266830-322289783 GCA_028627135.1 Pseudochirops cupreus | reverse complement strand
GATGGTGCCTCCTAGCCGAGCTGCCTTTAGTGGAAAGTATATTTGTGTGCGTTTTAGAGTTCTAGAATTTGTTTAGAGTCATATTTTATGGGTATTTTGAAGTGGCTATGTGGGAGCTGCAATACTTTGCTGCTCCTGTGCTGCCATCTTGGCTCCGCCCCCTGCTGAATGGTCCTAAAAAGGACTTTAAAAATCAAATAAGAGAGGTTGAGAAAAAATTAGGGGAAAAATGTAAGAAATGCAAGAATATTATGAAAAGAAAGTCAACCAGCTGGAAAAAAGAGATACAAAAACTAATGGAAGAAAAGAATTCCTTAAAAGTTAGAATTGGGCAAGGGGAAGCTAATCACTTCATAAGACAGCAAGAAAAAATAAAACAAGATCAAAAGAATGAGAAAATAGAAGAGAATTTGAAATGCATCATTAGAAAAATAATTGACTTGATTGAAGAGAGACAAATCTAAGAATTCTTGGACTGCCTAAAATAAAAAAAGAGTCTAGATACTATATACTTCAAGAAATTATTAGGGAAAATTGCCCTGAAGTTTTAGAACTAGAAGGTAAAATAGAAATGGAAAAAATCCATCACCACCTGAAAGAAATCCCAAGATGAAAATTCACAGGAAAATTATAGCTAAGCTTTGAAGTGCTCCCAGGTCATGGAGAAAATACTACAAGCAACTAGAAAGAAATGATTTAAATACTGTGGAGTTACACTCAGGATAACAAAAGCAGCTTCTGCATTAAAAGACTGAAAGGGCACAGAACATGATATTTCCACGAGCAAAGGAGCTGGGTTTGCCACCAAGAGTAAGTTACTCAGCAAAACTGCATGTAATCCTGCATGGAAAAAAAGGAATATTTAGTGGATTAAAAGACTTTCAGGTATTCATGAAGAAAAGACCAGAATTGAATGGAAAATTTGACATTTAAGAATCAGGAGAAACATAAAAAGATATACATGAAAGACCAATTTAATTTAATGAGGTCAAACTGTTTACTTCTTATATGTAAAAATGCTATCTATGACTCTTAAGAATGTTATTTCTAAAGTAGTTTGAAAGAGCATGCATAGATAGAAGGCTTGAGGTTGAGCTGAATATGATGGGATGATCCTAAAAACTAAAATTGGATAGGGAAGAAGTAAAATGGAGTAATTATCTCAAACAAATGATGCATGAATAGAAGAACTATAGTGGAGGGCAGGAGGGGTGGAGAGCTGGTAGTGCTAGAATTTTATTCTCATCAGAACTGCATTTAGAAGGATAGAAAAGTTTTCTTATAGAGAAATAGGAGGGCTAGGGGATAAGATAAGGGATGAATTCTTAGAAGGATATGCAGCTCAAGAAACATGAGGGTAAGGGGAAAGGATAAGGGAGAAACTCTTAGAAGGGCTGCGGATTAGGAAGCAGTGGTAGGGCAGAAGTAAATTAAATGTCAGAGGAAGGATAGGGTAAAAAGAGGGAGGGAAGGATAATAGTGAGGAAAAATAGGATGAAGAGAAATATACAACTAGTAATTATAACTTTGAATGTGAACAGGATAAATTCACCCATAAAACAGAATTGGAGCAGAATTGATTAAAAACCAGAATCTGACACAATTTTGCTTACGAGAAATACATTTAAAAATGAGAGACATACATAGAGCAAAAATAAAGAGCTGGAGGAGAATTTATTATGCTTCAGATGATGCAAAAAAAAAGGAGGAGTAATCATGATCTTAGACAACATTAAAGTTAAAATAGACTTAAAAGAGATAAATAGGGGGGAAGCAGAACCAAGATAGAGGACAAAAGGACTCTGTAACTTTGTCCATACTCAGATCTGGGTCACAGTCTTGGGTAGCAGTCCCAGGATGAGGAAGAGCAGTGGAACACCAGAGTTTGTGGCCACAGTGGAGCAAGGACCCTCATCACAGTTACAGGATGGAAAAAAGTGCTTGTGGTCACTCACAGACCAGAGCACAGTCTAGGAGAGTAGTAAACATATCTCTCCTTAGATCATACCACCTTGGAAGAGCTGAAAACTTGCAGTTCCCTAAAAGTATCTCTAAAAACAGCTGCACAAAACTCCTGAAACTTGGGACAGTGTGCCTTCCACCCTGGAAGCAGAGCACTCTTTTAACAAAGAGTTAAAAGTCAAGAAATAGACTGAAAAAAATGAGCAAACAGTAGAAAAAATTCTGACCATGGAAAGTTACTATGGTGACAAGAAAGATCAAAACACACACTCAGAAGAAGATAACAAATTTTGAAAATTAAGTAAGAGAGTTAGGAGAAAAAGTGGAGAGAAATGAGAGTGATGCAAGAAAATCATGAAAAAAAGAGTTAACCGCTTGGTAAAGGAAACACACACAAAAATACTGAAGTAATTAACACCTTAAAAAAAGACCAGGCCAAATAGTAAAAGAGGTACAGAAAGCCAGTAAGGAGAATGCCTTGAAAATCAAATTGGTCAAATGGAAAAAAGAGTCATAAAAATCCACTGAAGGAAAAAACTTTTTAAAAAGTAGAATTGGTCAAATAGAAAAGGAGGTACAGAAGCTCACCGAAGAAAATAATTCTTTTAAAAATTAGAGTTGAGCAAATGGAAGCTAATGACTTTATGAGGAACCAAAAAACAATAAAACAAAACCAAAAGAATGAACAAATAGAAGACAACGTGAAATATCTTGTTAGAAAAACAACTCATCTGGAAAATAGATCCAGGAGAGATAATTTAAAAATTATTGGACTGCCTGAAAGCCAAGATCAAAAAAAGAACCTAGACATATCTTTCAAGGAATTATCAGAGAAAACTGCCCTGATATTCTGCAATCAGAAGGTAAAATTAAAATTTAAAAATCCACCTAAAGAGATTCCAAAATGAAAACTCTTAGGAATATTATGACCAAATTCCAGAACCCCCAGGTCAAGAAGAGAACTTACAAGCAGCCAGAAAGAAACAATTCAAGCATGGCAGAACCACAGTCAGGATAACACAAGATTTGGCAGCTTCTGCATTAAAGGACAGGAGGGCTTGGAGTATTCTGGAGGACAGAGTAGTTAGGATTACAACCAAGAATCACTTACCCAGCAAAACTGAACATAAGTCTTCAGGGGGGAAAAAAGAGATATTCAGTGAAATAGAGGACTTTCAAGCATTCTTGATAAAAAAAAAAGGCCAGAGCTAAATAGAAAATTTGACTTTCAGATACAGTACTCAAGAGAAGCATATAAAGGTAAACAGGAAAGGTAAATCATAAGAGAGAATTAATAGGTTAAACTGTTTATATCCCTACATGGGAAGATGATACTTGTAACTCATAAAAACATTCTCATTATTAGGGCAGTTAGGAGAATATTTGGACAGAGGGCACAGGTGTGAGTTGAATATGAAGGGATGATATCTAAAAAAATGAAATTAATGGATGAAAAAAAGGGATACTCTAGGGGAAAGGGAAAGGGAGTGTTGAATGGGGTAAATTATCTCACATAAAAGAGGCAAGAAAAAGCTTTTACGTGGAAGGGAAGATGGCGGAAATGGTGAGGGAGTTAGTAAACCTTACTCTCATCATCTTCCCATGTAGGAACTAACTAAAAAATAAATAAGAAAGAAATCAAGGAGATGAATAGAATCTTAGAAAAGCTAGTTATGATAGCTATAGGGAGAGAATTGAATGGGAATAGAAAGGAATACATCTTTTTCTCTGTGGTACATGGCACCTTTACAGAAATTGATGATATAAACTTTATGACTAAATGCATAAAACTTTATAGTTAAATGAAGAAAAGCAGAACTATTAAATGCATCTTTTTCAGATTATAATGCAATAAAAAGTATGTTTAATAAGGAACCATGGGAACACAGATTAAAAATTAATTTGGAGATTAAATAACTTAATCTTAAAGAATGACTGGGTTAAAGAACAAGTGATAGAAACAATAAATAATTTTATTAAAGAGAATGATAATAATGAGACAACATACCAAAACCTATGAAATGTAGAAAATGCACTAACCACAGGAAAGTTTACATCTCTAAATGCTGACATCAATAAAATAGAAAAAGAGCAGACCAATGATTGGATGTGTAATTTAAAAAACTAGCAAAATAACAAATTACAAATCTCCAATTAAACACCAAATTAGAAATCCTAAAAATTAAAGGTGAGATTAATAAAATTGAATGTCAAACCACTGGACTAATAAATAAAACTGAAAGTTAGTTTTATGGAAAAAAAATAATAAAATAGATAAACCATTGGCTAATATGAATTAAAAAAGAGAAAAGAAAACCAAATCACTAGTATCAAAAATGAAAAGGGTGAATACACCACTAATGAAGATGAAATCAGAGCAATTATTAGGAGCTACTTTGCCCAATTATATACCAATAAACTTAACAATTTAAGTGAAATGGAATACTTACAAAAAATATAAACTGCCTACATTAACAGAAATAGAATATCTAAATAAACCTATGTTAGAAAAAGAAATAGAATAGGCCATAAATAAACTTTCTAAGAAAAAAGCATCAGGACCAGATGGATTTACACGTGAATTCTACCAAACATTTAAAGACCTATGCTAACTAAATTATTTGGAATAATAGACAAAGAAGGAGTCTTTCAAAACTCCTTTTATGAAACAGTATGGAATATGGTGTGATACCTAAACAGAAAGAGCAAAAGCAGAGAAAGAAAATTGTAGATCAATTTCATTAATGAATATGGATGTTAAAATCCCAACTAAAATACTAAGTAGGAGACTATAATAATATAGCAAAAAGATTTTACATTGTGACCACGTGGGATTTATACCAGGAATGCAGGAATGTTTTAACATAAGGAAAACTATTAACATAATTATGTCAATAAGAAAAGTAACAAAAATCATGTGATTATATCAATAGATGTAGAAAAAGCTTTTGACAAAATACCCCATTCATTCCTATTAAAAACACTTGAAAGCATAGGCATAAATGGATTTTTCCTTAAAATCATAAGAAGCATCTACCTAAAACCATCAGCAAGCATTATTTGTAGTGGGGATAAGCTAGAAGCCTTCCCAATAAGATTGGGAGCGAAACAAGGATGCCCATTATTTCCAATATTATTCAATATTGTATTTGAAATGGTAGCAGTAAGAAAAGAAAAATAAATTGAAAGAATAAGAATGAACAATGAGGCAATAAAACTATCTCTTTTTGCAGACAATATGGTGATTTACTTGGAAAATCCTAGAGATTCAATAAAAAGCTAGTTGAAACAATAATTTTTGCACAGTAGTAGGATATAAAATAAACCCATATAAATCATCAACATTTGTATATATTACCAACAAACCCCTGCAAGAAGAGCTAATAAGAGATGCATCATTTAAACTAACTGTACACAGCATAAAATACCTGAGAGTATACCTAATAAAACAAACCCAGGAACCACATGAATATAATTATAAAACATTTTTTATACAAATAAAGCCAGCTTTAAATAATTGGAAAAATAATAATTTTTCATGGGTGGGCAGAGTCATTATAATAAAGATGAAAATTCCACCTAAATAAATCTACTTATTCAATGTCATCCCAATTAAATTACTAAAAAAATTATTTTATTGAGCTAGAAAAAATAATAACAAAATTCATTTGGAAGGCTGTAAGATCAAGAATATCAAATGAATTAATGAAAAAATATAAAAAAGGAAATTTTGCACTACCAGATCTTAAATTGTATTGTAAGGTGGTAATTATCAAAACTATCCAGTACTGTTTAAGAAATAGAGAAGTGCATCAGTGGAACAGACTAGACATATAATACACAGTAAAAAATGATTGTAGTAACCTTGTGTTTGACAGCTATAAAGATCTAAGCTAGTGAGATAAAAATTCACTGTTCGGTAAAAGTTGTTGGGACATTGGAAAGCAGTGGCAGAAACTGAGTTTAGACCAATATCATGCACCATTTACAAAGATAAGGTCCAAATGCACAACTGATCTAGATATAAAGGGAGATATCTCAAGCAAGTTAGAAGAATGTGGCACATATTACTTATTAGACTTATAGATAGGAGAATTTATGAATAAACAAGAGACAGATAGAAAAAATTTTTATTACATTAGATTAAAAAGGTTTTATACAAGTATATTTTTACAAGATTAGAAGGAAAGCAGAAAATTGGGGGGAGGGAAATTTATAGATAGTTTCTTGGATAAAGATCTCATGTCTCAAATAGATGGAGAACTTTGTCAAATTTATAAGGATATGAGTCATTCCCCAAATGATAAATGGTCAAAGGATATGAACAGGCAGGTTTTCTTTTTTTCCCCCCAAACTATCTCCCTTCCTTCTTCCCCATTCTACGTGCTCTCTACCATTTAACACACATATACATGCATGCATACATACATACACATATATGTATACACATTACATATATATATATATGTGAAAACATACTATGCATACTTCTGTTTATCAGTTCTTTCTCTGGAGGTAAATAGCATCTTCGTTCACAGGTCCTTTGTAGGTGATTTGAGTATTTGTAATACTCAGAATAACTTAGTTGTTCACAGTTATTCTTCTAACAATATTGCTATTACTGTATATGATGTTCTCTTGGTTGAAGAGGCAGTTTTTTGATGAAGAAATCAAAGCTGTATGTAGTCATATGAAAAATGCCCTCAGTCTTTAATGATTAGAGAAATACAAGTTAAAACAACTTTGAGATATCATCTCATACCTATCAGATTGGCTAAGATGATAGGAGGGAAAAATGACATGTTGGGGGAATGTGGAAAAATTGGGACCCTAATATACTGTTGGTGGAGTTGTAAACTGATCCTACCATTTTGGAGAGAAATCTGGAATTATGTCCAAAGAGTTATAAAACTGTGTCATACTCTTTGACTCAGCAATACCACTCTTAGGTCTGTTTCCCAAAGTAATCAGGGAAAAATAACCCATATGTTCTAAAATATTTATAGCAACACTCTTTGTAGTGGCAAAGAACAAGAAATTGTGGTACATGATTGTGATGGAATAATATTGTGCCTTAAGAAATGACGGGCAGATTGATTTTAGAAGAACACGGAAAAACCTGTGTGAAGTAACGAAGAGTGAAATGAGCAGAACCAGTCACAACAATATTGTTTGAAGAATAACTATGAATGACTAAGTTATTTTGCGTAGTATAAATACTGAAATCAACTGCAAAGGACTTATGAAGGAAGAAGCTCTCCATCTCCAGAGAAAGAACTGGTAAATAGGAGAATGCACAGTGTGGGTTTACAAAGAGCGGCCTTCTCTAGTGCGGGGTGGGGAGGAAGGGAGAGAGAGAGTTCAGAACTTAAAATGTAACCAAAAAATAAATAAAATTTAATTTAAAAATGTCATTAGAAAAAGAAATAAGGACGAGTCTTTGGGTGTATGCAGGTGAGTTTCATCCTACAAAATCTCAGACATACCTGCGAGGTCAAAGCTGCCTTTTTGAAGTCAGATCTTTAGTTTACCCATTAAAATATAAGCTCTTCAGTAACATGTAAGCTTCCTGAAGGCAAATCTTTTTTTTAATCTTTGTAATCTCAACATCCAACAGAGTGCCTTGTGCATAGCAGATGTTTAGTAAATATTTTCTGAAATGAATTATCCATGCTCTGCATATTTGTATATAGATATGATGATATAGATTATATAGAGTATAGATTATTGCTCACTCACTACTAAGTCTCCTGTGAATTACTTGTCCTCTCTTCTGCTCTGTTTCCTCCTATGTGTCCCTGATGCCTTCTGTGGTACCAGGCTTATCAGATGTTGATGAGAAGTTTTTTTCTTCACTCTCCATTTCCAGTTCCAATTCATTAGAATCCCAAGGCTCTGGGCAAATATTTTTTTATTGGCTCTTGCTGAATGCACTCCATTCCTTGCTAAGAGCTAATTATACTTATATTTAAAGCTATAGGCTAATAATCCAGATTTCATTCTCAGACACCATCTCCTCAATCAGCTCTTTACTTCCCAAATCTGCCTCGTTTTTCTAAATCTCCTGTTTTTATTCAGTAATAATAATGAATATACTATCTATGCCCCTAAAATCGTGTGTGTGTGTGTGTGTGTGTGTACGCGCGTGTGCATGCGCGTGCACGCATGTGTGTTTAGGATTTCAGAGTTCTTAGTAATGCTTTTTAGAGTCCTTTTGGTGCCTTTGTTTCTCCCCCATGTGCATCACAAGCTGCAAATAGTAGATGTTACTTCTGCCAAGTTGTGGGGAGGCTCTCTGTCTCCCAGATTACTGCCTCAGGAAGACAACAACAGACCTCGGCTAGTTTTTACTCTGAAGTTAAATTGCCAGGAAAGATTCAGGACAATCAGCAAGGTGTGCAGATGGCTATATATATCTTTGTAGGCTTTAATGGGAAATAGTATAATGTAAATAGTAAAATGTTTGTAATTTTTGTTTGTTGGTTTTTAAAGAACCCTGAATGGAAGGCAGGAAAGCTAACGTCTGGTCCTGGCTCTGCCACTTCCTAGCTGTGTGACCTTTAGCAAGTCCTTGAGCCTCTCTGGGCTTCAGTTTCCTTAGCTGTAAAATGAAGAACTTAAATTAAATAATCTCTAAGGTCCCCTTCAGCTCTAAATGCTATTATTCTAGCTCATCACTTCTTGAGATCATAGAATTGTTTGCTTCCCATGGGTTTTCTAATTTTCCATATTTCTATCTTGGGTACCATCAGCCTTCTAGTCACCCAGTTTCACAACTTCTGAACATCCTTGACTTTTCGCTCTTTTTAACTCCCCACATCGCATTAGTTGCTAAATCTAGAGACACTCACTGTCTCCACATCATTTCTCCCGTATTTCTCTGTCTCTCTACTCAAACAACCCCTGCTCTGGTTCTGGCTCTGATCAGCTCTTTCCTGGACTACTGCACTTGCCTCTTAATTAGTCTCCTTGCTTTCTGTTTCTTTTCTAATCTATATATCCTGTGGTTGCCAAAATAACTTTACTAAAACACGGATCAGACTATGACACTCTTCTGTTTACCTCCCAGGGTTGTTGTGAAGATAAATGAGATGATATTTGTAAAGCTCCTGGCATATAGTAGGCACTTAATAAATGCTATTCCTTTCCCCCTTTTCCCCTGCTAAAGAAACTTCCTGTTTCCTTTAAGATATATGTTTTCCTACGTTTAGCATTTTTAGACCTTCCTAATCTGCCTTGAGCCAATCTTTCCAGACGTTTCCCTATGACACTCTCTCTTCCAGCCATACTGGCCTGTTGACCATTCCTTGGACTCAACATTTCATCTCCCATCTCCTGACTTGGAATGCTCTCCTTTATCACTTTTACCTTTTTTTAAAAAAATTTATTTATTTACTTTTAGTTTACAACATTCAGTTCCATAATCCCTGGAGTTCCAAATTTTCTCCCTCTTCCTCTCCTCCCCTCTCCCCCCCATGGCGGCATACAATCTGTAATTCTACAGATACCTTCACGTTAAACATTAGTCAAGTTGTAAAGAAGAGTTTTAAGAAATGAATAACGAGAAAGAAGGAATGAAACAAAACAAAACACAAAAGAGAGAGAGCAGGTAGTTTGCCTCAATCTGCATTCAGACTCTGTAGTTCTTTTCTCTGGATGTGGACATCTCTTTCCATCATGAGTCTTTTGGAGTTGTCCTAAAACCTTGCATTGCTGATAGGAGCCCAGTCTATCGAAGTTAGTCATCACAGATATGATGTGTCTGTAATTGTGTCCAAAGTCTCCTGGTTCTGCTCCCCTCACTCAGCGTCCATGTGTATAAGTCTCTCCAGGTTATTATGAAGTCTGTCTGCTCCTCATTTCTTAGAGCACAATAGTATTCCATTACGTTCATATACCACACCTTGTTTAGCCATTCCCCAACTGATGGGCATCCCCTTGATCTCCAATTCTTTGCCACCACGAAAAGAGCTGCTATAAATATTTTTATACATTCGGGTCCTCCTCCCACTTGTATGATCTCTTTGGGATGTAGCCCTCACTCCTACCTTTTTAAGGTCCAGCTCAGGTGCCACTAAGAGACAAATAGTGGTGCAGTGGATAGGGTGCTGGGCTGGGAGTCATGAAGACTTGAGTTCAAATCTGACCTCAGATGCTTACTAGCTATGTGACCTTGAGCAAATCATTTAACCTCTGCCTAATTTTCCTCAACTGTTAAATGGGGGCAATAATAGTACCTACTTCATAGGGCTGTTTATTCCCTTCCCTCCCCTTTCCCACTTCTTTTTACAGAAGGTCTTTTCTGATCCTTCCAGTAATTAGTGTATATGTTGTATCCCTTCCGTAGAAGGTAAGCTCCTTGAAGGCAGGGATCGTTTTATTTTGTTTTTGTATTCCCAGGGCTTGACAAAGAGTAGGTCTTAATAAGATCCTCGTTGAACTGAGAAACTTACCATGGGGTTTCTAAAGCAGCACAAGAACTGAGCAGCATTCCCAAACTCCAAATTCAGGGCACAGTGTTTGTTTTTCTTTACGTTATGAGAATGTGTAGGAGGTCAGCTGGACATAACAGTATTGAGCTGTCTTCTCTGAAGACCATGTCTGGGAGTCTAACTAGGCTGTTTGATGAGAAATCACGGCAAGACAACACAGCCACCAAACTGGTGAAAAAATGAAACTGACGGAGCACTTGATAATTCCCAAGAGTCACAGAATTTGTCTATTACAGCAACTGTCAGGACGTAGACATAGTTCAGTGTGGTGATTAAAGCGACCTTCCCTGTTAGCTGCTTTTTTTTGGTTGGAGATGCAGTGGATGGCTATAACCCCTTCATCATTTGGTGGTATAATGGGTAGCTGAAGCTATTTTTCTCCTAAGGGCTAGTTATTTCTTTAGCTTCCTCCCAAACTTCATCTTCAGCAGGCAGGAGTCACAAATTATGTGACATAGATGACTTTTCATCTTTCTGGGGAATTATACACTGCATACATAAGACAATTCACGTACCTCTGCATAATGAGGTGAGTTTTATAAATCATAAATCTTTACTTAATATGCAGGTGGTGTTAGATGCCAGGTTTAGGAAAACTGATGTAGTTGCCAGGTTCATGAATGCCATAAATCATTCATGCTAAGGTAGCCTAGAATTGCTTAGTCCTAGGAGACAAGCCAATTTCAAGGTGGTTGTTAAACACAAAAATGTGAGACTTGCTGATTGTTTTTCAAAATCAAATGCACTTTTTATTTGAAGATTAAAACCCAATCACCTTTCTGTTTTTCACTTCTCCAACATCCTTTTGCCCTCAAAGAATTCATCTGCCAATAACATCTTTTCTTCCCTCTTCTTTGAATTTTGTCAGAAATACATTACAAAATATATAACCTGTAGATTTGTAATCAGGCCCTTTAATGTACTGGAAATGGGATTTAGATTTCTCAATAAATCTTGAGGCACATTATTAGAGAAAATCCCTCTGGAGTTTTGAGAGTTTTTCTTCTTGTGCTACATTTTATATGAAATTGCCATGGATTTAAGATGTACTACCCCTAGTTGATGGGTTGGATGGATCTCTTCCATTCTATCTGATACCTGACAAAGAGGGGAAGCTGAGGAGGCACTGACCAGAGAGAATTGACCTCTGGGCAAGAATGCTTGAGTCTGATCAGAGTGGCCATACCACTCCAAGTTCCAAGACCTTAAAGAGCATTTATTCAGATAACAGGCTGGTGTTTGAAAGAAGTTTACCTAATAAATGGCTGGGATTGCAAGAGTGTGGCATATGTTAGAAGACAGAAGAAACTTGTGGTATTTTTTTTTGGAAAGCTTTCTAAATAAGGAATTATCTTAAATGAGAATGTATACAAAGTGCTTGGTAAAATTTAAAGTGTTATATAAATGTTAAATGTCTGCTATTAATTATAAAAATGGTAGTAACAGTAGAAGTATATTTTATGTGGTTATAGCACAATATCATAGATTTAGAACTGGAAAGGATCTTAAAGGTCATCTAATTTAATGCTTTCATTTTATAAGTGGGAAACTGAGCCCCAGAAAAGTCAAGAATTCTTTCTATAGCATGATCTCAAGGTTCTTCACCATTCTCATTGCCTTCTTCTGGACACTTTCAACCTATCTATGTCCTAAAATATGGCAACCTGAACTGAAAACAGTGTTCCAGAAGTGATCTAATCAAAGCAGAGTATAATAGGACTATTATCTCCCTAGTCCTAGACTTTATGACTATTTTAGTATAAGTTTTCTTTTAGACTATAAGCTCTCAAGTGGTAGGGACCATGTCAGTGTCTTTCTCTGACATACCAGGCCCAGCATAGGTTCAAATGTCAATTCACACATAATGTATTTTCCTCAGTTTTGAATATCAAAAACTGGGATATCAATGAACCTATCAAGCCCTAGCAGAGGGAGCTATAGGAGTAGAGCTTTAAGGGCTACCCAAATTTCCAGAAACTGAGAGCATTGCAGTCAGGTCTTTGAATCCAACATAGTGTATACAATTGGTACCTGTTGGACCCATGGAAGAAAAGGGGCATAAAATAAAATAGGTATCTACTGGGCATCATAAAAACTCTAAGTGATCCATATCCTGGATAACAGACTAATCAAATACCAATATTAGAAACCCTTCAAAGGGATTGAATAAGCAAAGGGTTGGAACATGGATAAAATTATCGTGTGCATGTATTGTGACCTTGTCATCAAAGGTATGACTTACCCAATTGGAAACTGGAGAGGAAAATGGATGGAAATAATTATCCACGTATCTATTATCCATAGAGAGCACTCCAGAAAGCTGAATAGCCCAATATTGAGTGGAAGTATTCTATGACTCATTCAGAGGGTAAAGGCAATAAAGAAGCTCATGGGTTTGCCAGAAGAGGAGCTAGAAAATGAGATGACTCAAGATGCTTGCTGCTGTTGAGTATTATGGCTTAAGGAAGTATTCTGTCCAAGTCTTCCCCATGACCTCTACACCATCTTCTCTGTTATCCTTTGGTGGTAGCAAGGCTAGGCTAGTTTTCCCTTAATAGGCAATAAAACTATCCTCAAGATTTTACTGGTCTAGGTCAGCACTTCTTAAACCATGGGTCGAAACCCCATAGAGGGTTGAGAAAAATTTGACAACGATAAAAGGTTTCTGAATGTGCAACAACCAAAATTAATTAAAATCAAATATGTAATGAATCTGAGATGTTGCTGGCAGCTCTTGCTTGTGTTGCATCATGCAACTTCACTGTAGCCTTGGTTCTGAACACTCAGACTACGCAACGCCAATGAATGCTGCTGAAATGAGAAAAGGGGTCATGAGTGGAAAAAGTTTTGGAAGTCCTGGTCTAGATGACATGGCTTAAATCATTGACGCAGCTTCGTGGTCACCTAAAAGTCACAAGGACCCTGGGGCTGCTCAGTCCTGACATGCCTTCAGACTGAATATACCATTTGGGTAAATATGGAGGCTAAAGATGATGTTGCTCACACCTCGACCAATGCTGGCCCATCTGAATCAAGGCTGTATTCTTGCTGAATATCCTTTTCATGCTATTCTGAAGTAAACCTCTATTTGTTAAATATTAGATGATTCATGAGTGTCTCATTCCATCCCAGTTTTTAGCCTGAATACCGAACCAGTCTGAACCAGGCCTGGTCCAGAATATATCTTTGGCTTGGAGCTATATTTCATGGCGGTCTTTAACTATTTCCTTCTCTCATGTACATTTTCTAGATTTTTGCTTGTGTTAGAGTTTTGAATTTCTTTTTTAATGGACTTGAAAAAATAGTTTTCAAGAGAAGAAATAGAAATGATCAGTAAACCAATTGAATTGCTCAAATTCATTGATAATTATAGGAGTCACATTAGAACAACCCTGAGTTATCATCTCTTACCTATAAAGTTAGTAAAGATGGTAAACATGAAGAAATTCAATGTTAGATGGACTGCAGAAAGACAGATAAATGAGGCTGAAGTGATATTCTTTGATTAAGAATTCTGATGAAAGAAGCTTTTAAGTTCTGTTGGTCTGGAGATTCTGGATCCCTTCATCAGAATTAGCTGAGAGCAGAGGGAGTTTCTGCAGTGGAGAAGATAATGATGTACAGGAGGAGGAGCTAACTCCCATCAAAAGACATGGATCTGGAATGAACTGCCTGAATATCTTATGCAATTCTTGATCATGTTCTCCAAAAGGTCCTCAATCAATTAACAAATATTTGTTCAATACTTACTATGTGTCAGGCACTGTGTTATGTGCAGGGGATCTAAGAATAAAGACTAAGACAATCCCTACTTGCAAGGAGCATACATTCCCACAAGGGAGACAACATGTTCACACACATACACATACGCACACACACACACACATACATATATACATACATATATATACATGCACACATATATACACACATACATATATACATATACATATATATATCAATAAATATAAAAGGAAGAGAGGGACTCTATAAAGGAGAGGTAAGGAGGGAAGGGCTTTTAGACATGGGGACCAGTGGATCCACCCAACATGTTAGAACAGAAGCCTTCCTCTAGGTCTTTTTTGCATTTCCTGGGTTCTAGTGCAGCATCTTGTCTATGTGTCATTCCTCATCTTTGCTACATGACTGACATGTTGTGTCAGTATTTAAATTTGCTGCTTATTTGCCTCAATAATATCTCTCATGCCACTTCCTACTTGTCACTGGAAATATACTAAAGCTTTGTTGTTCCCACTAGTATCTCTCTGTTACTCTCTGAGTCCTCCAACTTGTGTTCTTCAATAATTACAACTCTATTGTTTCCTATCTTTCCAACAAAAAGAGGCTTGTGAGATTCTTCACCACTTCTCAGTAGCCAAGATTGGTCATTGTAAACACACTGGGTTTCCCTTCCTGTTATTGTCCCTTTAGTTTACACTTTTGTACTCATTATGTATATTGTTCTCCTGGTTCCACTTGCTTCACTTTGCATCAGTTCATACAGGTCTTCCTTTTTTTCCCAAAACAATTTTTTTTAAATCTATGATTTCTTACAATTCAAAAATATTCCATTATATTTGCCACAGTTTATTTAGCCATTCTACAATTGATGAGCACTTGATTTGTTTACTTGGGAAGATTATTTTGGCAGCTATATGGAGAATGGATTGAAAAGAGGGAGACTGAAAGCTGGCAGACCAATTAGGAAGCCCTTACAGTAGTCCTAGTGAGAGGAGATGAGTGCCTGAATGAAGGTGGTATCTGTGTGAAGAGACAAAAGGAGACAACTGAGATACATTGTGGTGGCAGAATTGAGACTTCACAAATAATTGGATATGGAAAGGGAGCAGGAATAGTCCAGAATGATGCTGAGGTTATAACTGTGGGTAACTGAGAAATAGAAAGGTTTAGAGCAGGAGCCTGTTTAGGGAGAAAGAACATTAACTTCATTTTTGTTATGTTAATTTTGAGGTATCCAATAGATAATTGCTGATGTGGGGCTGGAGTTCATTAGAAGGATTAAGTTTAGATATATAGATGTGGAAACCTTCTGAGTAGAGATTATAATTGAACATATGGAAACAGATGAGATTATCAGTGGAGAGTATATAGAGCGAGAAGAGAAGAGGGCCCAGGACAAGACCTTGAGTTAGACTAAGAAAGGGAGAGGTATAAAATGATAGAGGGCCGTTAGGTGTCACAATGGATAGAGTGCTGGGCCTAGAATCAGGAAGACTCATCTTCCCGAGTTCAAATCTGGCGTCAGACACTTCCTAGTTTTGTGACTCTGGGCAAGTCACTTAACCCTGTTTGCATCAGTTTTCTCATCTTTAAAAATGAGTTGGAGAAGGAAATGGCAAACTTGTCTGGTATCTTTGCCAGGAAAAGTCCCAATGCCGTGATGAAGAATCAGACATAACTGAAACAACTGAATAACAACAACAACTAAAATGATAGCTAACGGGGATTATAGGCCACAAGTAAAGATTTTTTTTTAAGGATGAGAGAGACTTTGTGGTTGTAGGCCCATGAAAGGAACTAGTAGATAGGAAGGGATTAGAGAAGGTTGGAGAAAGGGGTTGCTAGCAGGGACAACCTATTGAAGGGTACCAAGGGCATTTGTAGAGGAGTTGGCCTTATCAAGGGGACAGAATCACCTCAGATACTGGAGTAAAAGGAGGAAAAATGGAAGATTATTTTGAGGGGCTATAAGATAAAGAATAGGCAGAGAAAAAAGTGAGCTCATGGAAAATAGTCTTGATTTTCTAGACAAATTATGAATGCTGATAGAGAATAGGCTTGAAGTATGAGTCAAGATTTTAGAATGAAATGGTTTTGGGGTGGAGGTGGGGGAGCTGTGGGAGACATGAGGAGAGAAGATTTGAATTAGTTGTGGTGGGCCTGAGAATCAACTAGGGAGCATGTTTATTGATTGAATGACTTGAGGGAAGATCAACATGTATGTTGAATTCTCTTAGTATGAAGGCAGGAACTGGAATGGAAAGGAAGACTGGTAACCAAGTACTGAATTGACAGAAAAAGGGACAGGGGGAGATTCAGCTGGGGACTGGCAAATAATAGTCACTAATGGATCTGGAAGGAGTCATAAATTTATATAGAGTAAACCAGGAAAGAACAGAGGTTGTTGAGTGATAATAGTAGAAGGGAAGTCTGGAAGTGGCAATAGGGAGCAAAAAGTATTGAGTATTCTTGCTCCGCCTTCACAGTGAGTCAAAGGCTATGAGAGAAATTACTGTCAGTATTAGGGGTAGCTAGGCGGTACAGGGGATAGAGCACAGACCCTGGAGTCAGGAGGACTTGATTTCAAATCTGGCCTCAGATACTTGCTGTGTGATCCCAGGGAAGTTACTTAACCCTGTTGGCCTCAGTTTCCTCATCTATAAAATGAACTGGAGAAGGAAATGGCAAACCCCTATAGTATCTTTGCCAAGAAAACCCCACATGGGGGTTATGAAGAGTTGGACATGACTCAACAATAACAGTAACTATTAGTACTGGGAAGGATGTGTCATATACAGGTGAGGGTTTAGTATCACAGCATTCGGGAGAGTAAGAAGGGGGTGGTGTTTGATAACCATTAGGGGAATGAGTTCAGTCAGACTATGAGTAGATGGGAAGATCTTATTCAGTGGAAGAGTTTCCACTGAGTTCAAGTACAAAGACAGACTTAAATGTCTTAAAGGCTTCTCTAGCTGGCTGGGTGTGGTTGCCCAAGGTCACACAGCTAGTAAGCTTCTGAGGCTGAATTTGCACTCAGGTCTTCAGGACTCGAGGCCCAGTACTCAACAGCAGTACCTCGATGTCCCTGGGTGGGGTGTGACATCAAACTAAAATATACCTTGGGGCTATGAACTAAAGGAGCTGATAGGCCAGTTTCTATGGATAAGAGATTGTACAACATTTGAGTACCAGTAGGTGGCAGCAGATTGTAGATAGAGCTGCTTGACTGGGACTGAGATACCTTAAGAGAACAACTAGGCAGAGAACTCCAGCTCAGCAGAGGAAGCAGCTTACAGAATTTTCAATAACTCTGCAAGAGAACAAGCAGCTGCATTACAGACAGAGAAGTTCTGGTGAGGACACTGCTTTAGTGAAAGGAGTTGTCCTAGCTGTACACTTTCCCCATTCATGTGTGTTCTCTCTGTGTGATTCTCCATGTGTATTCCATGGACCACATCTTTGTATGTCCCACTGATGCTCTGGTAACTTGTAGGAGAATATTATTATTACTATTTTGTAGGAGAATATTATGAGGGGAGGTTTTCCTATGCTGTGCTATTCAATTAAATGCCTTTTGCTTGGAATAAACATATTCTTTAGTTGACTGGTAAAAACAACAGTAGGACTTGGGAGCTATGGTTTTGAATAGATACAGATCCACACAATATTTTTAACCTGGAGTAACTTTCAGAGAGTCAATCTGTGAAGAGTTCCCAGGTGAAACATGTAAATGTTGTTTGTCCTTCAAAGAGGACCAATGACATCACAAGTGTGATGTCTTGACTTGCAGGTGAATTGGATTTGAGTGAGGTAGTGTAATGCCAAACAAAGGCAACTTTCCAGGCTCGGATTACCAGCATAGCAAACCCCATTTATTCAGTGACAGATTAAGGCAAACATTCACAGAACAGAGAAGATCAAAATACAGTATAACTCATTAATTTAGCAAATAAGTTCTCAATTCAATCGCAAAGCACCAAGGTCCAAGTATCCCACCCCTGACCAGTAGTCAAAGTAGCCCACTCCTGGGCAGCAATTCATTTAGTCCCTTCTCAAATGGAGATTAGTTTCCAATCATAAACAAAGTACATTCATTTGGTCAATCACAGAGCACAGAAAGTCAAAGGTTTCCCACCTCTGGATCACAACTGAATTACAATAATATCCATTAATGCCAAACACTTTCTCAAAAGGGGCAGGAGAGCACAAAACGCCATCTACACTTAAGATACAACAAGGTTATGATATCATCACAGCATTCAATGCCCAAGGAGAGGTCCTGTCTTCTTAACACGAGGCAAGTACTCAGCAATCGTGGTTTCTAGGGAGGCAAAGCCTAACAAAGCCACAACATACATTGCCAGTGTCCTCATCAAGTCACTCTCTGCCTGTAGAACAGTCCCAGAACCCCTGAAAACATCAGCAAGGCCCTCTTCCAGGATTTCTGTAAGCATACAACAAGAAAATCTTCCTTCAGGGCTTCTGAACCAACAGCAAGGTTCCAGGACCTCTACAACAGCAGCATTGTCCTTCACCAGCAGGTAAATCTGGCGAAACAACATCAGACAGACAAAATACTGGCATCACAGCTATGCCTCCTCAATTCTCAAAAGTCCTGGGCAGCTCCAACTGGCTCTCAGCCGTCTTTCTCTCAGCAACTCTGGCTCCATGATACTGGATACTGCTCTCCAAAAGTCCTTCTGGCCTTCTCTTGGCTTGGGCCTGTCTCCAAATTCACGGCTCCTCCCAGTTCAGCCCTCTCTCTTCACGTCAACAAGTCCATCCCACAAGTGGGATTCACAAGCTCTGGGTTTTAACAGTCAACCCAAAAACCAAGCCAACACAGGGGGATCTCCAAATTCCATTACCATTACAGGCAGAGCTGCACAAAGTCATCACTCTGCTCCTTCCTCCAGAGTCATCCAAGTCCAGTGGATGACAGAAGTCAAGATGTCAAGATGACAGAAGTCAAGAAGTCAAGATGACTGGCAATGGCCCAGGATGCAGTGGGTGACCTTTGCCTTTTTACATTAAGGTCTTTCTTAGGTCTCAGTTTGTCTGAGGTCATGCCATTCAATGACTAAGGGCCAAGTATAAACAGAGACAAAAGATGGCCCAATTTACTGTCCCAAAGATATCAGTCTTGGAGTGAAAGACCCTAAGAGTTTCGGGACCAAACGGAAAACAATTGCTATTTACACTCATTCTAAGCCATCAAAATTTAAACAATGATCTGGGCCTCTTATTGGCCAGAATGATTTGGATTTAAAGGCTTAGTCTAGTAGCTCCGTTTAAAACACAGTGAGCTTTTTTAAAGTCTGTTTTTCAGAGCTATATTTCAAGAAATCAATAATGAAAACTGCTGCAGGACAGATTTTAGAAAAAAATAAAATAGGAGTAGAAGGAGGAGGAGAAGTAAAAAGGAGGAGGAGGAGGGGAGTAGAAGAGACAAGAGCATCTATGGGAGGAATAGGGTTGAACTTAGACCCTAGTAGTAGTGAGGCACATGAATCAGAAATATGTGCAACAAGGTTTAACTCACATCGCCTGCACTGGAAGTCCTTTTCTCTGTGTAGAGACCTCATACAGAACCCTTGTTGTTGTACGTCCTTCATTCTCAGTGTTTATTGACTGCCTAAAATAAACTATAGCATATTAGCAACGATGACTTATGGGAAAGAAGTGGCACAAAAGATATTAACGAGGAAATGTATAGCCAGAAAAGGAAGCAGGTCAATCATGTAACAAGACTGAGAGATAACAGCTGGACAGCTGCCCAGGTACTTATGTAATTTCTAGGAGGTGAAGGATGGAAAATGTGGATGGGTTGTTCAAGGACCCACTGAAGCGTTGAAGAAAAGGAAGAAGTGGGGTCGGAATGACAAGTCAGACCTACCCTTTAGAAAAATCACCTTGGCAGCTGAGAGGAGGATAGATTCTCTCAGACTTCATGATCTCTAGAAACTCATCATTCTGCAAGATAAAATCAACTCTGAAACTCACACCTCCTCTGATCATCTCCCTCCTGGCTGCAGGACTTCATCCTGCCCATAAGCCAGATAACCTCTAGCCTCCCCCCAACTTTTCAGCTTCTTTTTATGTGTTGTTTTTCCCTGTTAGATTGTGAACTCCTTGAAGAGCTCATAAACTAATGGGAGTTTTTGCTTTTCTTTGTAGCTCTAGTGCTTAGCACAGGGCCTGGCACATAGTAGGCACTTAAGAAGTGTTTACAGACTGACTGACTGAATTGGATTAAGGAGAGAATTGAGGCAGAGAGATGATTCAGAAGATTGTTGCAATAGTCCAGGCCAGAGGTGATAAGAGCTTGGACTAGAATTGAGGCTATGTGAATGTGGAGAGAGGGAATGTATACACATATTATACATATATATGCATATGTGAGAGTTATTATTTTTTTTCCATCCTGGTACAGTTTATTGGTCACATTCTCCTTGATATTTTGAGGTCTTTACGTGTAGCATGGGGAGTTGTCATTTTTTTGGTCAATTTTTAGTTTACAACATTCATTTCCCCAAGATTTTGAGTTACAAATTTTCTCCCTGTCTTTCCCCTACCCGCCACCCCAAAATAGTGATCCCACTGAATACCCCCTCCTCCAATCTGCTCTCTCTTATGTCCTCCCCCATTTCTCCTCCGACTTTCCAGTAGGGCAAGATGGATCTCCACACCCCAGTGCCTGTATATCTTATTTCCCAGTTGCATGTAAAATAATAATAATAGTAATAATTTTAAAAAAACATTTAATTTTAAAACTTTGCATTCCAGATTCTTTCCCTTTTTCCTTTGTCACCCACCCTTACTGGGAGGATAAGCAATTCAATATAGGTTGTACATGTGTAGTTAGGCAAAACATTTCCATAGTGGATATATTGTGGAAGACTGACTATATTTCCCTCCATCCTATCCTGCCCTGCCACTTGTTCTATTTTCTACTCTGACCCTGTCCCTTTTCAAAAGTGTGTGCTTCTAATTACCCTTCCCTCCCCTCAATCTGCCCTCCCATCTGTCACCTCTTATTCCCTTCCCCCCTACTTTCCTGTAGAGTGATACCCAATTTAGTATGTATGTT
Organism: Pseudochirops cupreus; assembly: GCA_028627135.1. Classification (NCBI taxonomy): domain Eukaryota; kingdom Metazoa; phylum Chordata; class Mammalia; order Diprotodontia; family Pseudocheiridae; genus Pseudochirops; species Pseudochirops cupreus. The sequence goes on along the minus strand of CM053581.1, from coordinate 322,268,498 downwards.
GTTCCCTCCTTAAGCCAATTTCAACAAGAGTAAGGTTGACCTATTCCCTTTTGCCTTCCTGTTCTTCCCCTGTGTTGTAACAGTTTTTTTCTTGCCTCTTTTATATGAGATAATTTACCCTATTCTGTCTCTCCCTATCTCTACTCATTATATTCCTCTCTCATCTCTTAATTTTATTTTTAGATATTATCCCTTCTTATTCAACTGATCCTGTGCCCTCTGTCTATGTATACACGTACACATATATACACACACTCACATATGTATTTATACACACATATACCCTCCTATATAAACATATATATGTATGTATTGGTAATCTTTTAATATCATATTTTGGCTAAAGTCTGATTTAATTGAACAAACTGCTCTGATTAAAAATTCCTTTCCCTGTGTCTGTAACTTCAAAGACCAGAGGTGAGATTCCCTTATCATGGGACTTACTCCACATGAGAGCAAAACAGACATCCTGAGACCATAAAATGTAAATAGGCCCTGCTCTGGTCCTTGTCAATTTGCATTTACAACTAAGGAACTCTGTTTTCACATGTAGATAGTAACAAATGGAAGTCATAGTTTTGTGACAGTCATCCTGAACTGGGATGGTTCTAACAATTTATAAAGAGTCTCATGATTTCTCTGTTCATCAGTCAGGACTTTAGTCCTGCACTCATTGAGCAAGTAATGCTAACCTTAAGGAAATAATAAGGAATAAATAATGTAATTTTTATATTACTATCTGTCTCTTTAACCAATCTTTTCTAGTGGTTGACAATATACATACATACAAATGTATGTATATATATATATGTATATATATGTATGTATATATATATGTATATATACACACACACACACATACATAATACATACATTTTATTCCCTTCAACTATCCTCATACTGAGAAAAGTTTCATAAGCTACAATGATCATTTTTCCATGTAGGAATGTAAATAGTTCAACTTCAATAAGTTCCTTATAATTTCTTTTCCCTGTTTACCTTCTTGTGCTTCTCTTGCTTCTTGTATTTGAAAGTCAGATTTCCTATTCAACTCTGGTTTTTTCATCAAGAATGCTTGAAAGTCCTCTATTTCATTGAATAGCCATGTTTTCCCTTGAAAAATTATATTCATTTTTGCTGAGAAGATGATTCTGGGTTTAATCCTAGCTCCTTTGACCTCAGGAATATCATATTCCAAACCCTACAGTCCCTTAATGTAGAAGCTGCTAGATCTTGTGTTATCCTGATTGTGTTTCCACAATATTCAAATTGTTTCTTCTTGGCTGCTTATAATATTTTCTCCTTGACCTAGGAACTCTGGAATTTGGCTATAATATTCCTAGGAGTTTTCTTTTTGGGATCTTTTTAAAGAGGTGATCAGTGAATTCTTTCAATTTCTATTTTGCCCTCTGGTTCCAAAATATCAGGGCAATTTTCCTTGAGAATTTCTTGAAGGGTGATTTCTTGATCATGGCTTTCAGGTAGTCCAATAATTTTTAAATGATCTCTCCTGGATCTATTTTCCAGGTCAGTGGTTTTTCCAATGAGATATTTCACATTGCCTTCTATTTTTACTTTTGTTTGGATCTGTTTAATAGTGTCTTGATTTCTCATAAAGTCATTAGCTTCCATTTGCCCCAATCTAATTCTGAAGGAATTATTCTCTTC
>CM053581.1:322255480-322266330 GCA_028627135.1 Pseudochirops cupreus | reverse complement strand
TGAGTTAATCTGTTTTTTAAGGTTTTATTTTCTTCAGTCAGGCTGTTGACTCTCTTTTCATGATTTTCTTGCATCATTCTAATTTCTCTTCCCAATTATTCTTCCACTTCTCTTATTTGGTTTTCAAAATCTTTCTTAAGCTGATCTATGGCTTGTAACAAGTTTACATTTTTCTTGGAAGCTTTTGGTGCAGGAGTTCTGACTGTGTTGTCTTCCTCTTGTTCCATGCTTTGATCCTTTTTGTCCCCCAAAAAGGAATCTAAAGTTGGATAGCTGAGCTTACTTTGTTTCATTTGCCTGCGCATGTTGCCAGTCAATTACTTGACTTTTGGGCTCTGTAGAACTCTGCTTTCAGAGAGAAGAGCTCTGGCCTAAATCACTGGGATTTTTGCAGCTGTCAGAGCTAGTAGGAGGCGGCTGTCTCTGCAGCCCCCACTAGCTTTGGCTTACTTACTGGTCACGCACCTCAGAACTACTACCCAAGACCACAATCTCAATCCAGACCAGTTAAGGCAAGAGCACTTAGCCTCTGAATGATTGCTTGGCCCCCCTGAAATCTGCAGACTGGGAGCTCTGAAACAGCCACGTGGAGGTGGCTGCAGGGCTTCTGTCCGCTTCTTGCCCTGGGGGCAGTTGGGCGGGCCCACTCTTTTCCCCCAAATTTAGCCAAATTCCACTGACCTTTCACTTTGTCCTTGTTTCTTATGGGTTGACAATTTTGGAAACTGCCACAGCTGTCGGTGATCCACTCTCCCAAGTGCTCCAGCCAGCTTGTCCTGGCCGCCGTGGAGCTAACTGGTTTCAGGCTGGAGTGGACTCAACTCCCCACGTGCCGCAGTGAGCCCTTCCTGTCTGCCTGCCAGGCTGCCTTCAGCTTTGTTTCTCTGGCATTTTGTGGGTGCTGGAGCTCTAAACTTTGTTTAGAGTCATATTTCATACGTATTTGCGTTGGTTATGGGGGGAACTCATGGAGTTCTCCTGCTTCTACACCACCATCTCGACTCTGCCTTTTTAGGGAAAACTACCCTAGGCTCCATGGCAGGGACTTACCTGTCTTACCTTACCTTACACAAACAGTCTTAGAAGACTCTATGTGATAACCCTATTTTCCTTAAAGAGCCTTCAATGATCTCTCATTGCCTCCACATAACGTTCAGATTGCTTGAGATTCCCATAATCTGACTCCTACCTACTTCTTTAACCATATCTCTCACTGTATTCCTCTTCCACCTCAGGCTCCAATCAGTCCCATATAGACATAGGAGACCTGCACATGCTAGAAATTGTGTGTTTTTCAAAGGTACACATAGACACGTGTGTGTATATATGTATATTACATGTATATATACACATAAACATGTATGTCACTTTTATATCTATGCCTCCTCTCTCTCTACCCAGTGAATCATTCCTTGTGACAAGGAATTAAAAAATAAAGAGGGAGAAAAAGCCATTCATCAAAATTAACCAACACATCCACCAAGCCTGGCAGCGTAAGCGATATTTCATACCCACAATTCCCAACCTCTGCAGAGAGGGGAGGAGGCCTATTTTCTCATCTCTTCTTGGGGCCAAGCTTGATTGTTATCATTACCCAGGGTTGAGATTTCAGGTTTTATCCTCTTTCCACTCAATAAATTTTTCTTTTATAGGCAGTTGGGGTTAAGTGACTTGCACAGGGTTACACAGCTGGTAAATACTGGTCTTAGTTCAGATTTGAACTCAGTCTTCAGGGCTGGTACTCTATCCACTGCCCCCAACTCAGTACATTTTTGATGATGATTTCGGACGCCAGGGCCCTCTCCCTGGGCATATACAAACAGACCATAGAATGAGAAAATTCTATAATGAAATGAGCAGGGAGCCAAGTTTCTCTTTTCTAGTAATGATGTCAAGGTCATAGAAGGGGTAGGATGGACTCCAGGATAACCCTAATTGTAGGATTTCAGGAATTGATACTGAAGTAAAAAATCAAATTCTTCCAAGTACATTTCTAAGGCTTTTCTAGGTTTATTCAACCCAACCCTTTTTTATTGTTTGTTCTCTAGTATGTCATATAGCCTTTGTTCAATAACAAAAACTAAATTCTGGTTTTCAGATCAATAGACCCAGGGTACTTCCAGTGGAGGTAGGCACATTCAGGTTTTTTGTCATTTGTCTTGCCCCTTGGTTTTCCTGGCTTAGTCTCACAAGATGGGTTTTTCTGTCACAGATGCTAACTAGATAGGTCTTTTTGAATAAACCAACCGCCCTGACACCTGCTTGGAGTAATTATCATACCACTGAGCCATGGTTAATAAAACTGAATGGTTGTTATCTTGAATTGCTCTATAGTAGTTCCTACTTTCTTTTAGTCAGTCAGGCAAACTAGCAGGGCATTTCAAGGCCACACTACTGCCATTGTCTGCCCCTGAGGTCAGAGCAAGAGCAGAAGCCTATTTCATGGAACCACCAGGCCCTCTTGCCTTAGGACTTGGGTCTTATTCTGGCCTTCTCTCTTCTTCTATAGACCTATTTGCTGTTCCCTATACATGGCATTTAATCTCTGACTTCCATGTTTTTGTGTAGGTTGTCTCCCACATGTCTGGAATGCACTATTCAAACTGTCTCCAGTCTGGCTTGTCTTCAGTGTACTTGTTAATCATTGTCTGGTGAGGTTCTGTTAGGGAGGGGTCACCTGGTATGTATGTAGCAGGTCATCCCCTACCTGTTAGCCTGCACCTGAAAGTCCACTTCCCACATCTGTCGGCTCATTTCCTTATGATGTGGAAATTAAGGAAGAGCTGAGAAGCAATAGCCCATTCCCCTTTTGTTGATATGAACTTAATCCCAATTGTCTTTATCTCATTACAAAAGCTCTCCATAAAAGTTGGCTCCATCTTGAATCACTTGGTAATCTCTAGTGATCAGCCCATCAACATATTGCTGTCTTGATGTATTTTTTAATAAATTCCTTTTAATTCTCTTTTCCTCTGAGTTTTGCCTCGTTAATCAGGGTGAAAACCTAAACAAAGAATTTTCTTTTTGACAGCATTCCCTCTTCACCACCACCTGCTAGAAGCTCTAATTTTCCTCAAGGCTGAGCTCATGGGTCACCTCCTCAATGAGGCCTATCCTGACCCCACCTCCCACATGTCCTAGTGCCTATACCCTGCAATGACTTTTTTATATGTGGTAAGGGACTGGTCAGTGAGGGCCCAGTCATCAAGAGAACATACAGCGTGCTCTGCCCGATGCAATGCCTGCTTCTGTATGTGAAATAGAAGGACTTTACTCTCCAGAGTATGTACAGGTATTCTGTGACTGTTTCCTGTCTGCTTCCCCTATGGTGAAGAGGGGCCTTTTGAATGGCTGTTAAGTTAGAATCAAAAGGGCCTACAAAGGCCCAGTGGAAAAATTCACTTTCTTAAGAACAACTCTTTTCTTTTTTTCCATTTTAATATATATTTTAAAAATTAATTTATTTTTAGTTTTCAACACTCATTTCCACAAAATTTTGAGTTAGTTTTTTTCTCCGTGTCTTTTCCCTACCCCCACTCCAAAATAGCAAGCCTATTGAATACCCCTTCCCCCAATCTGTTCTCTCTTATATCCTTGCATCACCCCCCACCCCCAACTTTCTAACAGGGCAAGATGAATTTCTATACCCCAGTGCCTGTATATCTTATTTCCCAGTTGCATGTAAAAAAGCAATTTTTTTAAACATATGTTTTTAAAACTTTGAGTTCCAGATTTTTTTCCCTTCTTCCTTCCTTCCCTGTCCCCACTGGGAAGATATGTGATTCAGTATAGATTGTACATGTATAGTTACCCAGATTGTTTCCATAATTGTTATATTGTGAAATACTAACTATATTTCCCTCCATCCTGTCCTGCCCCACCTTATTCTATTTTCTCCTTTGACCCTATATCCCTTTTCAAGAATGTTTGCTTCTAACTACCCTCTCCCCTAATCTGCCCTCCCTTCTATCATTCCCCGCTCTTATCCCCTACTCCCCTATTATTTTAATATATTTTAAAAATAATATTTTATTTTTCCCAATTGCATATAAAAACAAATTTTAACATTGACTTTCTAGAGCTTTGAGTTCCAAATTCTCTCCCTTCCTCCCTTCTCCCCTCCCCAAGACAGCAAGCAACCTGATGTAGTTTATACATGTGCAGTCATGCAAAACATATTTCCATATTAGTCATGTTGTGAAGGAAAACACCCACAACGCCCCCCTGCACACACACAAAATAAAGTGAAAAGGATTATGCTTCGATCTGCATCCAGACTCCATCAGTTCTTTCTCTAGTGATGGATAAGAGTTTTCATCATGAGTCCTTTGGAACTGAAGGATAATTCTGAACTTGGAAGAGTCAGTGAGGGGTACCCTTCCCGCCCCTCTTCCCCCCTCCATACTTCCTCCAGGCAAGCCAATGACTGCATGGTCTCTGTAGGCAAGCCTGAGTCTACAATAGGGCACCTCTTAGTTGTGTCTTCTTTGCCATGATGTAGGGCCATGGTATCCAAACTAGGCACTGCATTGAATTCACAGGATATTTCAAATGTTTGAGGGAAACACAGCGATACTCTACATCTGCCAGACAGGGCATAAACTATGAGCTTGAGGTAGTTCGCAGTTCTGATATTAGATTACACTCTTCTTTTGATGACATTCTCAATTGAAATATGTTTTTGTTTGCTTGTACTTTTGGCTACACCAGAAACTCCTTGGACATTCTTTTTTGGGATGTCATAATAAGGGCAGCTAGGTCTTATGGTGGATGGAGTGCCAGCCCTGAAATCAAGAGGACCTGCGTTCAAAATCTGGTCTCAGACACTAAGCAGAGTGACGCTGTACAAAGCATTTTACCCTGTTTGCCTCAGTTTCCTCATGTGCAAAATGAACTTGAGAAGGAAGTGGCAAACCACTCCAGTGTCTTTGCTAAGAAAAAGAAGGTTTTCTCTAGATCACAAAGAGTTGGACATGACTGAAATGACTGAACAATAACAAACAACAAATCTTTGCAACGTGGGATTTTTGGTGGTTGCTGTGATAAAAAGTGAGTATTTCTCAAAAAATCAACGTGGAATAGGAAATATGGATGGTGGTATCCAATCTCTTTTCAAGGTTTAAGAAGTTGTACAGTACCTAAAAGGAGCATGCATCCCATTAGTGAGTAATTGTGGTTAAGAGTGAAATAAAGATCTTATTTTTTCTTTCAAATTATGTATACTATTTTTTAAAATGACAACTGAGTTGTTGGTTCATAAAGACTTAATAAGTTGTTTGGTCTTAACTATGTAATAAACAGAACTTTTTTTTTGCTTTTTTTTTTGGTGGGGGGAAGGCAGGGCAATTGGGGTTAAGTGACTTGTCCAATGTCACACAGCTAGTGTGTCAAGTGTCTGTGGCCAGAATTGAACTCAGGTCCTCCTGACTCCAGGGCTGGCGTTCTATCCACTGCACCACCTAGCTGCTCCCCAATAGAACTGTTAATTATTTCTTTCAGCTTAGAGGTGCCTTGAAAAAAATTATTGAAATAATTAAGAAAGTTTAGGGACCTGTGGTACAGAACCTTGTAAGATCCAGGATCATGAACCCACACTGAGATTTGTTGGCAGTCTTGCAGTAGTTTAGTTAATTCTGGATATATTCTCTCCAACAATATAGATCAGCAGTTATATAACTTACAGTCTTAGAGTGTTTCCGGGAAGCACTGAGAGGTTAGGTTAGGTGACTTGCCCAGGGTCACAGAATATGTCAGAAGGACTTGAACCCAGGTTTTTCTTACTCCAAAGCTAGCTACTACACCATGCTGCCTCTCAATTAGGAACTTATGCTGAAATAAAATGTTTTGCTGCCTAATCATAGTTGAATGTGTCTTCAGAGTTCAGTGTTTTCTATTACAAATATCATCTTAGATGAAGTGGTCTATTGTCTGTCTTAGATCATGAGCTCCTAGAGCACAGAGATCCAGTGTTCTGATTCTCTGTGTATATATAGTATCATGTACAGTTGTTCTCTATAATGCCTCACTTCAGGCTGGAGGGAAAGAGTGAAAAAGTGAAGATGGAAAAGAAATATTGTTAAAGAGAGAGGGGTTAACTGCAGAATGATGAACTCTGACACTGTCGGGATGATTCAAGACGGACATAGTAAGAGGAGGCGACTTCTGGGGGCAGGAACAGATGTTCATTTTTGGAGACAATGCTATAATTGTGGTGACTCATCAAGGAGCTCCCAGACAAAATTTCTATCTTTACAGCAGTGGTGAACACCATAGGAAGTGGGAGGAAAAAGTGAGAGAACCTGGTGGAGACCCAAGAGGAAGGGGGAAAGTGTAGAGGACTTAATGCCTAAAAGCCACAATTAAGTAGGGAAATATTCCAAGGACCCAACCCAATCTTTTTTTACTCCCTATGCAGGTAATGTAAATATGTAAGTGGTTCAAAAAGCATTTATTAAGCACCAGTTGTGAGCCAAGCCCTGAGAGATACAAATACAAAAGCTACCTTCAAGTAACTTACATTCTAATGGGGGAAGCATCACATATAGGGAATTGATGACCACAGGAAGAAGTTTTGATCTGAAAAGACCCAATGATATGAGTGGGACAATGGGGCAGTCTACTGGCACTTCCTTTCTAGAAGCTAAGGTAGTGTTTATTTGATTACAAGTTGTTTCAGAGGACTGACCAATGAGAGCCTAGCCCTTAAGAGTGTGTCTAGTGTGCTAAATCCCCATGCAGCCAGGCAGGAAAAGAGAAAAGGTTTAGTTAGTCACTGGGGCCTTCTGTAAGTATGCTCAATTTCAACTCAGAAACCAATTGAAAAGCCTTTTCTGACCTCGGTAAACAGACTGGAAACAGTCACAGAACACCTCCAAAATCCACGTTAGGAACAGCATCAGCCAAATATACTGTACAAGCTCATAGGTACTGGGCTTGCATTGGTCAGGCCCCTGTTACACAGCACAAGGTGGAAGGTGATTGGGGAACATAAGGGACAATTGAACAGAAAATGGACAGGGCTGAAGATAAGACTGTATGGTAGGTAGTCTCAGGGAATTAGAATTGAAGTATCTTAGCTCATCCTGGACAATGTTTCTGGAGGTCTACCTTAAACAAGAGCAGCAGCAGTAACTTGGTATGTGGCATAATGGAGATACCCTTCAAGTTAGGAAGACCTGAATTCCCGTTCCTTCCTCTGAGATAACTCGGACAAGTCATGTAAGTTCTCTGAACGCTAAGCAATTATCTAAGACTGAAGGTGGCAGACTAGTTCCTCAAATGCTTTGGTGAGGGAACTTTCTACACTGGGAGTTCCTATCACCGATGAAATTACAGATCCTTACTTTTAAAAAATGGTGACAGAACTAAACAAAGAAATTCAGGTATCAAGAAACAAATTTATGACCATGTATAGACACTCTCCCCACTCTAATGTTTTTAAAAAGAAAAAAAAGGGTATGTGTGTGTGCCGTTTTCTTCATCTGTAAAATGTATTCCTTATCTGCTTCTAGTCTCAGTGAGGATACATGAGATGCCCTGCACACAGCCCTGATTTTTGCAAATGGAAAATTCTGGGTAGACCTGAGACCGCTGGGGAGAGTTAACTGACTTAGCACAAAGGAATAGATGTATTTTGAGCAAGAACCTTGAAATAAAGACAGCAGGAATGAAAGAGGGCTTGACTGCATGAGAAATAGAACATTTCTGACTTCTTTAACACTGTTCTGAAAGCCTGTCTTCGATTTGGTATAAGAAGGCTGGGGAGAGGAGTCAATTCCCTTCCCCATGTCCTCATTGAACCCCAATAACTATGCCTGCCCAGATGTCTCTTCCCTCCCCTAGAGTGAACATCCTGCCCATTATGAAGTCTGACTCTTCTAAGCAGGGCCAGCTGCTGTTTGACTTTCTCCCCCAATTCCACATTATGGCTCTCCTACAGCTCAGTTCTTGTTTCAGCTGGAAAAGATCAATAGCCCATTGGGTGTTTGTCCTTGGATGGGTGGGAGGCGGGGATAGTGGGAGTCATCACTTTTTATGCAGCAAACAAATTCCTCTGCTTTTCACCATGAAAAAATAATCCCCTGTTCCCCAACCCGAATCAATCCAGTTTCAGTGGCATTTAGGGACTCGAAATACAAGAAGCTTAGCCCAAAATGTTCAAGGAATCATCAAAGGAATTCCTGTCAAACCAGCAGATGGAGTAGCAGTCCATCTGTGTTTTACAATATTCAACTGAATCTCTTTCCTCTGCGTTTGGCGTCTCCCTGCTAGTAAGTTGGGCAATACAGAGATAGCCCAGCTCTGTGGTCAGAGGAAAAAGGAAGCAAATGGAACAAGGTCTGTAAATATCATCCATTGTCCTGTCTGTGTTGGATTGTTGTAAGAGATCATCCCAGGGAGGGCACTCGTATTGTGTCTGCTTGACGATACTGTAGTATGTGGTTCAGAGCCTGAGGCTTTCCGTGTGGATGCTGTGCACAGTCTGTGGTCCCTGGCTCCATCACCCAGGCCGAAGAAGAGCTCTGCACACAGCAGCTTTTCACTGGAATGGGAGGCTGTAGGAGCAGAAGCAAACTAGAAAGATAGGCCTGAGCTCTATCTCCCTCCTCTTCCTTCTCAGTTGGAGTGGTCTGGGCCTCTTTTATTATTTCCAGTTTGTTTTGTCAAGGTAAAGTTCAGTAATGTTGACTGTCAGGGTAGGAGCAATATCCTCAGTCCCTGCGCTATGCAGATTGGGCTGGTCTTTCCTTAAAACATATTAAGGTTTTGAAGCTGTCCTGGAGATTAATTGGTTCAGGGGACTAAGGTTCAGGTTTTTGCGGGCCTCCTGCTTGACCTGTAGACCATCACAGGCAAAGCAGAAGCAAGGGTTCCATTCTCAGTGGAATCAACATGATGTCTTTCTTGAATATTCTTGTTGAGTATCTTTCCCCTGAGATGACTGAGTAAATACTTATTAAAAAAAACAAAACCTGTCAGATATTCTACCAATATTTCATTTTATTCTAATATAAAATCTGAGGTCCCAGTCAGTCTGGACCAGGGGTGGGGAGCCTGCGGCCTCCAGACCACCTGTGGCCCTCTAGGTCCTCAAGTGCGGCCCTTTGTCCTTGAGGCTGAAGGTTCCCCGTTTCCCCCTTGCAGGAGCCCTGCCAATCTGAGTTGAGCATGCCTCAGGTGGGAGCTAGATCTGGGGTAAGGTAGAGCCAATTGAAGCAAATTAGGATTGAAGTAAATTGAAGCAAGAAACACCCTATTCCCAATTGGTTGTTTTCTTCAGTCCCTCATGCTCCTCGTTCCTTGCTATTAAAATATTTGTTTCCTCTTTGTGCTCTGCTCCTCCAGTTGAGGGCAAGGTCCAGGCGATGGTCTTCAAGGACCAGGAAAACAAGAGTCAGGAGTCTCCACAGTCACCGTACAGTGAAAAGCTGGTGAGCATGAATGTGGAGAGTGATTAATAAGCCCTCTGCTACCGCTGGCTTTATCTATATCAACTCCCTCAGGCTAAAGAAATGTCATTGTCTGCAAGAAACCAAAACAAAAAAAAGTCATTACCAAATACGCTAACTAGGGGTGGGGAACCTGTGGTCTTGAGACCACAGGGGGCTTTTTAGGTCCTTGGGTGTGGCCTTTTGAGTCTGAGTTTTACAAAACAAATCCTTTTATTAAGGGGATTTGTTCTGTGAAGTTTGGATTCCGCCAAAGGGCTGCACTTGAGGACCTAGATGTCCACTCGTGGCCTCAAGGTTGCAGGTTCCCCACCCCTGGCTCTGGACTATAACAACTGTTCTAGGACTCTAAGAGAATAAAATCAGAATACTGCTTTTTGGCAGTCCCTTGGCATACGAGCATGATGGTTTGGTTAAGCATTATTTTGGGAGCAGTTGAATATGTTTCTTGAGGTCACAGACATTTTAAAAATTGTACTCAACACAGTTTGAGGTATTTATTAGCTTGTTAATAAATACTTGATCACACAGCTAGCAAAATGTTTTTCCCAAAGCACATCATATCACTCTCCTTCACAATAAACTTCTGTGACTCCCTATTACCTTTAGAATGAGATATCAACTCTTCCATTTGGCATTTATATTCTTTTACAACTTGGCTTCAACCTATCTTTCCAGCCTTATTATACATCATTCCCTTTTTTTCACTCTTTTATTCAGTCAAACTTGTTTTCTTGCTGCTCCTCAAAGAGGACACCTAGTCATCTTCAATTTCTATGCCTTTGAACAGACTGTCTCCTATGTCTGGAATATATTCCTTTCTCACCTCCACAGTTGTAGGGCCCTCTAATTCTATTGCCCATGAACCTGTATGACCATTAAAATCTCCCCAATATCAATTAACAGCTAACCTTTAAAAGGAATATTTGCTGAGAAAGTGTATCAAGGACCACAGTATAGCAGTTTCTCAAATTGGGAGCGTACTCTTCACTCTACACCTTTACTTGGTACCTGGGGAAGGTGCATTTAAGAATCTTGTTACAAAATATTCCCTCTTCCCCAGCCAGGGAGGAGGATAGAGTTGACTTCTGAGTGTGGCCTAGCCAGTGTGGAGGAGGAACTCTTTTGTTTTCTGGACACCCTGGATTCCCTGATGGACTGAGCCAAGCAGCTCTTCAGGGATGCTTCCTGGAAGTGCTCAGATGTTGCTGCCTGCTTCAGGTGCTGGCAGAACCTTTGATCATTCTTTTAATTTTTCAGAGATCACAAGATTTCAACCTGGTCTGTTCCATTTCCAGTATTCATTCACCTAAGATTAGGAAAGAATGAAACACAGCAGACCGAGAAGATGCAGAGGCATCATGTGTTCAGGAGAACTTGGTGGCCAGGTGGGACTGCTAC
>CM053581.1:322243805-322255380 GCA_028627135.1 Pseudochirops cupreus | reverse complement strand
GGGGAAGGGAGGGGAGAAAATCTGAAACTCAAGTGATTGTGGAACTGAATCTTGTAAATTAAAAGTAAATGAGTAAATAAAAAAAATTAAAAAAAAAATTCTAAGTCTTTCTATCCCACCTAGGCTAATAATAATGGACCTGATTCTAGTCTGATTGGCACAGGAGCTTTGACCTTTCTCTGTTTCTGATCTGGGCAAGTTAGCCCCTTCTTAAGCACACTGGTGGGTCCCCATTATAGGAAGGCTTACCATGTTAATGCCCAACTTAATGTGGACACCCAATACTTCAAAGCAGTTCCGAACTCTTGAGTTCAAGAGACTTAACAGCCTCAGCCTCACTGGTGGCAGGGAGTACAGAAGTACATCACCATCTCTGGCTATCATTCATTTCTTGGAAGCAAGCTTCCTAAGCCTCCACGTGACTAGGTAGCATACAGAGTGTATTGCATATGCTCTGAAGACTGGGTCCTCATTGGCCCGCCCTGCTAAGCAGCTGCCAAAAATCAATTTAGTGATTTTATTCTCTTTGTGTTTTTAATAGCAATAAACATTATTGAGTTTTATCATCGCAAAATAAGCCTGGAGTAGGAATAGAGAGCATATGCTTCCAATGTGGAAGAAAGAGAATTTTGGGAAGATTCAGTTTAGCCCCATCTTCCTTAACTCCAACCAGGAGTCATGTGTGTCTTTGAACAAAGAACAAGAGCATGTGTCTCTGCTTTATGGGAAGTCCTGTGATCACCCCTACTGTACCTTCAGAACCATCACAGATGCTACCTTCTACATGAGGTCTTTCCTCAGCTCTCTGATTTTTACTCCCTTCCTCTCAAAAGTTACCTAGCACACACCACACACACACAGAGTATGGACATGTATGTGTGTGTATAATATATGTATATATTACCTGTTTATGTCCATATTTTCTCCCTTGATAGAATATAAGCTCCTTAAAGATAGAAACTATTTCCTTTTTGTTTCCTCAGTGCCTAGCAATGTACCTGGCACATAGTAAACTAATAATAATGTTTATTGATTATTATCAATCTGTGATACTCTCATTGACAACTCCAGGGCCCACTTTTGACCTTAGGCCCACCTCATTGCTCCTTGGATCTCAGATTCCTCTACCATAAGTGGGAGAAAGCATCCCCACTCCCAAATTAGTAGGACAAGGGGATGAAAGCTGATTGTAAGCTCCCCTAGGGTACTTTGTTTCTTCCCTTCCTTCTGACTGCTCTCAGCCATCCAGGATACAAGAAATCAGACCAGATAAGGGAGGACAGTGATGCTTCTGGGATGTCTCAGAAAAAAGTGGTTCATACACCAAGGCAAAAGCCACTGTTACACACTTGCCTAGAAGCAAGAGGCAGGACCAGTCTTCTGTCCCTACTTTTTCCAGATTCATGAGAACAGCTGCCAATCTACCTCTTTGGGAATCCCAGAGTGTATGGCAGGTCTTTTGACTGGGGCCTCAGTGGTGAATAGAGCACTTTGAAGAAAAGAATAAAGGTTCTAGGAACAAGGAAATTGCTGCTATTGATGGGGGGGGGGGAAGGGGGGAAGCCCAACCTCTGCCTGTTGGGGTGAGGGGAAGATGAAACTAGCAAGGGATGAAGGGCACTGCCAGGGAGCCAAAAAAGAATGCTTAATGACTGTACTACAGATGATCAAAGGCTTGTGGAGGATATGAAGCTCACACTGTGCAGTTAGTCAATTACCAAATGTTTATCCTTCACTTGAGTTTGTAAATAGCCACAGGGTCCATTTGCCCAGGGCAAGTGTCTGCTGGGCCAAGGGAAAGCTGAACTAGAAGATCCCAGGCTCAGGGCCGGTTCTCCATACCCAGGAGCAGGTGTGTTTTCTAGAAGGATCAAAGGAAAGAGAGGGGCCAGATGACTACCACAGCTTTCCTGGCAGCTCCAGAAATGGCCAGCAGGGTTGTGTCTGTTGCTATGGAAGGCCCTGTCTTTATGCAGCTCTCTGAATGTGAGAGGCGGCCAGGGAAGGTGACAGTCCTGGTGGCAGTGAACAGAAATGGGGATAATTGTGAAGAACACCCATTGCTCTTCTTTGGGGTTTTTTTTAAGTTTAATTTCATTTTCAGTTCTGAATTCTCTCTCCTCCTCCCTTTCCGCCAATTGCTCTTCCGCTGAATATAACCTCCTTGATGGCAGAGACCATTTTTATTTTATTTTTGCATCTTCAGCATCCAACAACTCCTGGCACATAACATGTGCCTAATGTGGCTTTGTGGAACTGAACTGAATTGAGAGGCAGGTCAGTCAACAGGCATTTATTAAGTGCCTACTGTATTCCAGGCACTGTGCTAAGTGCTGGGAATAGAAAAGCAAACACAAAGAAAGATAGTTCCTGCTCTCAAGAGCTTTCATTCTAATGGGGGAAGACACATAAAAAAACCTGGAAATCAGGGAGGAGGGAGAGAAGGAACCCTGTGATGGAAACATGCAGCAGAATGTATCCCGCTGAGAAATGAAAGGATGGCTGGTCCGGATGACCTCCTTAAATGGAGGATCAGGGAGAATCCCTGCACCCAGGTAGCATAGTAAGTACGATGGGAAGAGTGTTGGATCTGAAGTCAAAGGACCTGGGTCCAAACACCATCTTTGCTACTTACTACCCAAGTGGCTTTGTACAAGTCTCTTGACCTCTTTTAGCTTTGTTTTCCTTATTTGTAAAATAGGGGAGAGGAGGAGTAGACTAGATGACCTCTAAGATCTACTCCATCTATAATTCTATGATCCTATGAATTGAAAATTGAGTCCTCAAAAGGGTAGCATACAGAAGGAGAATTACAGTGTAAGTAGGGTTTGGGAGCTAGGTATAGATTTTGGAGCGGCTTCTGCTGATAGTCTATTTCCTTGACAAATGTATGTGTATCAGGTTGTGTGTGCCCTACCTGTCAGAGGAACAATCTTGTGTTAATGGAGAAGAGGGTTGAGCTCCAGCAGAGTCAGATGCTTAAGGGAGATCTCAGTCGAGAGAACACTGGAGTGACGGCTGTTGTGCACAGTCAGCGCCGTTTATTGAGGGCCAGCTGTGCTTTCAGCTTCTCCCAAGTTGATTCAGGGATCATGGGACCTCTGCCTTTGGGATCTGACTTTGGACAAAGCTTATCTCCCTCATTGACCCCTTTTGTGCTTTTCCAAGTTCCTTGCTTTATTCTCATGTGTTTCAGTTTGGATTTTCTTTGATAACAAGTTTTGAGGGATTTCTTTCTTTCTGTTTTATTTTGTGGTTGCTGGAAGGAGTTGAAATGTGCACTACTGAGGGAGTATCTGCTTCTGTTAGATCCCAGATTTACTACAAAAGAAAAAGAAAAGCCACGCTTTGAATTTGTAAGACTATTAGGAAGTTCTCTTTCTTTTGGTCTTTTGCTTTCCAAATACTTGACTGCCTTCTGTTCTCTGGGAGTAGGGGGTAAGGTCTTAATTCTCCCTGATCCAATTTTAAAGAAACTTTTTCTATCTCTTATTAGATTGCTCATGAACATTCCCAGTTAGCACTTGCCTCCCTCTCAGTTGATGAGTTGAAAAAAGAGTAGATTTCATTAAAACAGTCAAAACATCCATTTTATAGATTAAATTCTGGGTTTCGACTCACAGTATGTCCCTGAACAAAATTTTGTGTTCTCTTTGAACCCTAATTTTTCCATCTGCAAAATACAGTTAATCCTAATAATTCTCTTCCTACCTCTCTAGGATCATTTTATAATAATGTAGCTCCCAATGGTACCTCCCAGCTCAAAAGATGGGTTCCCAATGGAAGGCTACTCTGTGATTCTATATCCCTAAAGCAAAATCCTTTTGCCATGTCTACCTTTAATTGTCATCCAGGAACAAAATTAGAGGAAAGTAAAGGTATTTAATAAATTGGAGTCATAAGATAAGTAGCAACAAAACATTTCCTCCATAAACCTGGGCATGCTGTCCTGTCAATAAACATATTATCAGTGGAAAGAATGGACACATGGAGAGACACACATATGGGGACCAAATGTAGCCAGGGTACACATGTGGAGACATACACATAAGGAACATTTGTGGCCAGCCCACATGTATGGAGAGATGTATCAAGAGGAAAGATGTGTAGCCAGGGCACCTATGAGGAGGGAACAACTCATGCCTCTAAAGCCGTCTTCTTTTGATGTCCTCATATTGTTCCTGTCATCTTTGCTGGATAGATGCTCCATAGACACCACAGTATCCACCACCTCCAGCTGTAATTTCTACTGTTTCCTTCTTGTTTTAGCTGAAATCCTTGGTTATGTCTTCCTCAGGGAAGAAGGGTGCTGCTATGCTCTCTTGGCTTAAAGCCAAAATGAGCATCTTTTCCAGCTCTTTTAGAAAACTAGAAAAACCCTTGCCCTAGGACCAGTAGAAACCCGGGGAGAGGGGAAGGGTACATTGTTCCCTCAGTTCCCTCTTATTGGCTACTCCAGCCTTTTATCTCCCTATCAGCCTTAGGTGCCAAGTTCTTTAGATCTTGTTAGTGGCCTTTCTGGTCTTTGCTTGAATTTTTCTTTCTATTCCAGGCTTGGGCTTCTTAGTTAGAGACCTCAGTCTGGCCAGTGGTGAACATCCAAGATACTTTACAAATTTTCAATCTCTGAAGGCTAGGCAATAATTAAATTAAAATTAAATTTAAAATGACCACATAACTATGGTGTTTGAGCTTCATAAGTTTTTTTTGTTTTTGTATTTTGCTTTTTGGAGGAGGGAAGGCAGGGAATTTGGGTTTAAGTGACTTGCCCAAGGTCATATGGCTAGTAACTGTTAAGCGTCTGAGATCACATTTGAACTCAGGTCCTCCTGACTCCAGGGCCAGTGCTCTATTCACTGCACTACCTAGCCACCCCATTTCACAAGTTTTTCAAACCTAAGGTCTTTTATTTTCTTGTGTAGATGTATGGGTCCCAAGCATAGGGACTAAGGTCTCTGTTGCCTACTGAATCATATTCCTGGCTCCTCTATATGTGGTGGAGGCAGTCAACACCTGAGAGCAATTTTGTCACACATATGTACAGTAATATCTAATATTTCTATTGCAGTTTCGAAACATTATCTCACCTCTTCTCCATAAGTCTGTGAGGTCAGTAATATTATTATAGCCGTTTTAAAGGTGAGACTATTGAAGCTCTGTGAGGTTAAATACTATGACTTGCTCATGGTCACATAATTTTTAAGCATCAGAGGCAGGATTTAAGCCTGGGTCTCTCCTATCTAGCCAATATATAGTACATTAATTGCTTCTTCTTACATTCTGTGTCAGATGGTATGAAGATGGGAAGTCCCTGGCAAAATCCAATAATAAATAAATCTACCAGTGAAAGATGAGAGATTTCCACAGAACCCTTAAAAACCACCTCCCCCAATTATACTCAGGCACCGTGCATTTGGGACATTTTTTCCCCTTTGGGCTTAGTTTCCTTTCTCAGGCTCTGGTTCCCTCAAGGTAAATCTGAAGAAGGAGGTATTGGGCAAGTCTTGAATGGAATGGAGCATCTTGCTACGTACATAGATGCTTAGTAAATCTCTATTGATCAAAGATTAATAGTGGAGAGAAAACAACATCATTTTTATGGGGAGAAACTAGTAGTGGCAAATTCAGCATGCAGGGTTTGTCTGGACAGATCCAAAGTTACTATAATGAATGTATATCTCAAAAGCATAAAATGTATATGCTGATGTAAGATACATATAAGTCTACATGGGCTGTCTAAACGTGACTCACAGGTGGGTGGGGCGGCACAGATAGATATCTCTGGAATCTGCCTACTTCCTCTCCAAGGAAGTGGTTTCTGCCTTGAGGGAAGCTGGAGAAGGACTTGGATAGATACTTGGTCCTTCTATTTTTAAAAAAAATTAATTTGTTAGTTTATTTACTTTTAGTTTACAAGATTCAGTTCCACAATCCCTTGAGTTTCAAATTTTTTCCCCTTTCTTCTCCTCCACCCCCCCCCCCCATGGCAGCATGCAATCAAATATAGGATCTGCAAATACCTTCACATTAAACATTAGTCAGGTTGTAAAGAGGGATTATAACCAATGGAATGAACAATGGGAAAGATGAAACAAAACAAAACAAAACAAGAAAAAGAAAGAGAGCAAGTAGTTTGTTTCAATCTGCATTGAGACTCTGTAACTCTTTCTCTGGATATGGATATTTATTTCCATCATGAGTCTTTTGGAGTTGTCTTATAGCTTTACGTTGCTGAGAGGAGCCCAGTCTATCAAAGTTAGTCATCACACATGCATAGTGTCTATAATTGTGTACAAATTTCTCTTGGTTCTGCTCTTCTGGCTCGATGTCAGTTTATGTAAGTCTCTCCAAGTTATTATGAAGTCAGTCTGATCCTCATTTCTTATAGCCCAATAGTATTCCATTACATTCATATACCACAATTTGTTCAACCATTCCCCAATTGATGGGCATCCCCTTGATCTCCAATTCTTTGCTACCACAAAAAGAGCTGCTATAAATATTTTTGTACATACGGGTCCTCCTCCTACTTCTCTGATCTCTTTGGGATATAACCCTAGAAGTGGTATTGCTGGGCCAATGGGTATGCACTTATTTATAGTGCCTTTGGGCATAGTTCCAGATTGCTCTCCAGAATGGTTGGATCAGTTCACAACTCCACCAACAATGCATTAGTATTACAATTTTTCTACATCCTCTCCAGCATTTATCATTTTCCTGTTTTGTCATTTTAGCCAATCTGGCTGGTGAGTTGTGGTACCTCAGACTTGTTTTGATTTGCATTTCTCTAATCAATAGTGATTTAGAGCATTTTTTTCATATGTTTATAGATATCTTTAATTTCATCCTCTGAAAACTGCCTGTTCATATCCTTTGACCATTTATCAATTGGGGAATAGCTTGTATTCTTATAGATTTGATGCAATTCTATGTATATTTTAGAAATGAGGCCTTTATCAGAGACACTGGTTGTAAAAATTCTTTCTCAATTTTCCACTTCCCTCTTAGTCTTGGTTACATTGGTTTTATTTGTACAGAAACTTTTCAATTTAATGTAATCAAAATTATCCATTTTGTATTTTAGAATGCTCTCTAACTCTTGTTTGATCGTAAGATCTTCCCTTCTCCATAAATCTGACAGGTAAACTATTCCTTGCTCTCCCAAATTGCTTACAGTATCAGCCTTTATACCTAGATTGTGGTTTCAACTTGATTTTGGTATACAGTGTTAGATATTGGTCTATGCCCAGTTTCTGCCATACTGTATTCCAGTTTTCCCAGCAGTTTTTGTCAAATAGTGAGTTCTTATCCCCAAAACTGGGGTCTTTGGGTTTATCAAACAGTAAGTTACTATACTCATGGACTGCTGAGTTTCATGTACACAATCTATTCCATTGATCCACTACTCTATTCCTCAGCCAGTACCAAGTAGTTTTGATCACTGCTGCTTTATAATACAGATTGAAATCTGATATGGCTAGGCCACCTTCCCTAGCATTTATTTTCATTAATTCCCTTGATATTCTGGACCTTTTGTTCTTCCAAATGAATTTTGCTACTATTTTTTCTAGCTCTATAAAGTAATTTTTTGGTAGATTGATTGGTATGGCACTTGGTCCTTCTCTTGCCTATCTCCAAGAGGGAATAGTAGACTAGAGTTACATATATTTGCCCCTTCCCCCCAATATTGCTAGTCTGCAGATATGATTTTGGTTCAGAACAAAAGCTACTTTCCTAGTCATTAGTCCTTAGCTTCACTTGCCAGCTTATCCCTTTTGTGCTGAATGCTGGTTATGTCACAAATACTAAACCAGGAGTAACTGTTTAGCCAAATGAAACAAAAATTGGAGAAGTTATGTAGATTAAAATACGCCAGAAAATACAAAAGGGTAAATGGTCTTTGCTGGGAGCAAGATAAACTCTCAGCTCAACTAAGAGAGACGCTTTGATCTCACCCATGGGGAAAGTCCCTGAAGTTTCCAGGGAAGTAAACTGGAAATTAGGGATATGTAGAAGAGCTGTCTTCCCCTCCTTGTCTGTAGCTTCCAAAGTCTTTTTGGTTTTTCTTCCTTAAGAGAATCTTGAATGACTTACCCCAAAACACTTACACCAACTGCATGCCATAAGCAAATCAGGATGCACTCAACATTTTCTCCAAGTAGTCTATAATTCTCTCCTTTCTCATATGCAACAACACGAAAAATGGCATAGGCTTAAATCAAAACCTGATTAAGGTAGGATTGGTATAGAAAAATGGTATCTGGATCAGACTAATGGTATGTCCAAAACTAAATTCTAGATATTTAGGGGTGTTACTCTTAAAATATCCCTGTTCCTTTTAACAATCATAAATGAGCTGAATCTTCAGGGGTCCCAAGTGATATTTGGATATGTCTCTCAATCAATAAACATTTATTAATGTGTCAGGTACTGTGCTGCGTGCTGGGGATAAAAAGAAAGGCAAAAGACGGTCGTTACTCTCAATGTAATTATGATCATAATTTATGAAAAAACTTATTGCATTGTTGAACCTAGCCCTGCGTGTCTGGGAAACTGGACCATCTTTATGTGCAATCAATCGTTGTTTATAAGGTCCCCTAACAGGTCCTTCTGACTGCTCCCACAGCTGCCAAACTTGTAGGTGTACACTCCTGGATCTCCTGAAGAAAGCCTTGGCTCCTGAGTGGACAGCAGAGCCATCTGGAGACCTCAAGATTTGTCTAGTAGGGACCCTGAAGCAGTTGACACTGAAACAAGATCGCTCTCCCCAAATTCTGGATGAGGGCTGAGTATACTGCCTTAGTTTGTTTTTTTCCTCTTGCCTTTTGTTATGTGCACAAACACCAAGGCCTTGTTTCAAGTGTGTATTGGCATTTTCTCCCTCTACATTCTTGGCCCCCCCTCTCTTTTCTGCTTGCAAGCACGCAATGGCTAGACAAGACCTATTACTCTCTTTGCCCTCTTGGGAGTTTTGCAGTGATACCTGGGACATACTTCCCCAATAGGTCCCTTCAGGGGACTGACCTCCTGGGATAAAATTGCTCACCCTGGCCCATCTGGCCTGTCATTGCATCTTGACTTATACCTGCCTTTCCTCTATTGGCCAGAAGGCTAGGGGTTCTTTCAGACCCCTTCCTTTTAGCCAAAAGGGGGAAATGTCAAGATGCTATTAGGAGATAGCCCATTTTCCAGAACTAAGGCCTGGCAAACAAACTATACCCTGAGCTTGGCATAACAACAACTTTTGCACTCACATTCTGGATGAACACTGCTGCAACTAAATCACAGACTGATGGTCCCTGAACTTGGGCAAAAGCACCAACAGGTCCTGACATGAAGCTCTGCTATGAATAGACTTCTTGTCACTAGACAGCCTGGCTTCACTGTTGCTGTTGTGTCTTGCCGCTGTTGTGTCTTGCCACTGTTGCCGCCCTACGCTGTTTAACTCTTTGTCTAGCCACAATCATATAAATTAAGATTCAGTCACACTAAAGTGGGTCTCCCCACTAGGGGCCGGGTCCCAGCACATGTTTGCCTCCTTGCTTTTGAGCCATCTTCCTCACTTTGAAATTAAACTTCTGTTTGATTCCTGACTGTCCTGTCTCCAGCCTGCTCTGTTTGGCTCTGTCCATCCACAGGTTAGAGGCCAGTTTGGTCCAGTTTACACAAAAAGGCCCAGGTCTATTTTAGAAGCCTTATACAAAGTGGTGGCTCTAACTCAACAGACTATTGAGCCAACCAATTCAGCACTGGATTACCCTACACTCAGATCATCACCTTGACCTCTTCCTTACTTGCCCTCGGCTCCTGGATCACTTGGCTCTGATAGGTCGGCTTTTGCCTTAAGCCTTCATCTTTTTCTGCCACTTCCAAGACCACATTTCCTCTGCTTGTGGCTGCCTTTTATGTGTTATCTTCCCTCATTAGAATGTAAGCTTCTTGAAGGCAGGAAATACCTTGTTTGCCTATATTTATAGTGTATGTACTTGGCACAGTGTCTAGCACATAGTAAGTGATTAAATCTATATTTACTCCCAAAAGATCCACATAGAGTAGGTCAAGTGGACATTTTACCACCTTCGTGGGGAGAGGCAATAAAAGTTTCAAACAAGGTTTACCTCTCTGTAAACTCATCAAGTTGATCAGGGAACTCCCCCGCTCAACCCTCTACGTAAATAAAATTGCTTTAGAAATTTTTGTCATATTAATAACTACGCCAAGCTCCAGGGTAAGAGGTAAAGGGGAAAGGGCAAGGGTGAATAAAGAAACTCTCTAGGAACAGAACTAAGCTACATGGGGAGAGAATTGTGAATTCAAGATTAAGAATTTACGGATTATAGACATGGGACTGGAATGTGCCTCAAAGTATATCTAGTCCAGCCCAGACATTTTGCAGGAGGCACATGGAGAATAAGGTTTTTTTTTTGAGGGGGGAAAGCAAGGCAAAAGGGGTTAAATGACTTGCGCAAGGTCAAGGGTCTGAGGTCAGATTTGAACTCAGGTCCTCCTGACTCCAGTGCCAACACTCTACTCATTGCTCCACTTAGCTGCCTCTGAGAATAATTTTTTTTACTCAAGGACATACAGGTAGTAAACATCAGAGGTGAGATTTGAACCTGGGTCCTCTCACTCCAGAGTCAGTGCTCTTTCTTCTATCCCACACTGCCTTCCTGTTGATGAAACTTAATTGGGAATGTTGGTGAACTAGAAGAATAATTTTGTCTTGCACCTGGGGGCTGGTCTGTGAGAACTAGACCAGAAGGGCCTTGCTCCTTCAAGGATTGGGGGTTATGAAAGAGCACTTGAATGACCTGTTGGAGAGAGAAGCTGTTTCCATCTTAGGCAGCTTGGTGCCTCAGTGGAGAGTGCTGGGCCTGGAGTCAGGAAGATCTAAGTTCAGATCTAGCTTCAGACACTGTGTGATCCTGGGCAAGTCACTTAACTTCTGTCTTCCTTAATCTCTTGCAGAAGAAAATGAGCAATCCCTCCAGTATCTTTGTCATGAAAACTCCACAGACAGTATGGTACACAGCATCATGAAGGGTTGGATGTAACTGAACAACAACAAACTTTCTGTCCAATGCAGATGTGAAGCTGGACAATGCTGGAATCCATGATTAAATTATATTTATATAAAATTTATATGAAATATATAAAAATTATATAATACATACAATTACATAAATTGTATGTAATTTGCTTTTGATTTTATTAATCTCTCCTTTGATTTTCTGGATTTCCATTTGGGTATTTAATTGGGAATTTTAAATTTGTTCTTTTTTAAAAAAGTTTTTTTTAGTTACAGGCTAAATTTTCTTTCTCTGTGTTATTGGTGTAAGCATTTAGAGATATAAATTTTTACCTAAGTATTGCTTTGGCTGCCTCCCATAAATTCTGGTCTGTTGTTTCATTGTTATCATTCTCTTTAATGAAATTATTTATTGTTTCTATGATTTGTACTTTAACCCACCTATTCTTTTTTTTAAATTAAATTTATTTTATTTTCTTGTTTACATCATTCATTTCCACGAGATTTTGAGTTACAAATTTTCTCCCCATCTTTCCCCCGCCCACC
>CM053581.1:322108873-322243305 GCA_028627135.1 Pseudochirops cupreus | reverse complement strand
TCTATTTTTTAAGGTGTTATTTTCTTCAGTCAGGTTGTTGACTCTCTTTTCATGATTTTCTTGCATCATTCTCATTTCTCTTCCCAATTTTTCCTCCACTTCTCTTATTTGGTTTTCAAAATTTTTCTTAAGCTGTTCTATGGCTTGTAACAAGTTTACATTTTTCTTGGAAGCTTTTGGTGCAGGAATTCTGACTGTGTTGTTTTCCTCTTGTTCCATGCTTTGATCCTTTTTGTCCCCAAAAAAGAAATCTAAAGTTGGTTTGCTGTTCTTACTTTGCTTCCTTTGCCTGCTCATGTTGCCAGTCAATTACTTGACTTTTTAGCTCTATGGAACTCTGCTTCCCGAGGGGAAAGTTCTGTCCCAAATCACTGGGGTTTTTGCAGCTGCTGGAGCTATTAGGAGGCTGCTGAAGCCCCCAAGAGCTTTGACTCATTGAAAACGCACCCCAGGACCACCACCCAAGACCATGATCTTAATCCAGGCAGCTTAAGGCAAGAGCACTTAGCCTCTGAATGATTGCTTGGTCCCCCTGCAATCTACAGGCTGGGAGCTTCTGAAGTGGCCATGTGGAAGTGGCTGCAGGGCCGCTGCTTCTGCTGCTTCCTTGCCCTGGAGGCAATTTGACCGGACCTTCTCCCCTAAATTTAGCCAAGTTCCACTAACCTTTCACTTAGTCCTTATTTCTTATGGCTTGATAATTCTGGAAATTGCCACAGCTGCTGCTGATCAACTCTCCTGAAGGCTCCAGCTGCAGCTTGTCCTGGAGTCCCCAGGGCCAAGCTGTGGTTTCAGGCTGGGCTGGTTTTGACTCCCAGTGCGCTGCGATGAGCCCTTCCTGTCCCACCTGCCGAGCTGTCTTCAGCAAGAGATATGTTTTTCTGTAATTTTGTGAGTCCTGGAGCCCTAAAATTTGTTTAGAGTCATATTTTATGGGTATTTGAGGTGGTTATGTGGGAGCTGTGGAGTTTTCCTGCTTCTATGCCACCATCTTGGCTCCGCCCCTAACCCACCTATTCTTTAGGGTTAAATTATTTAGTTTCCAATTAATTTTTAATCTATGTTTCCACAACCCTTTACTGAATTTAATTTTTATTGTATTATTTCTGCTTTTCTGCATTTGATTGTGAGGTTTCTGTGCCCTAAGACATGGTCAGTTTTCGTGATAGTGCCATGAACAGCTTAGAAAAAAGTATACTCCTTTTTATTCCCATTCAGTTTTTCCAGAGGTCTATCATATCTAACTTTTCTAAAATTCTATTCATCTCCTTAACTTCTTTCTTGTTTATTTTATGGTTAGATTTATCTAGTTCTGAGAGGGAGAGGTTGAGGTCCCTCACTAGTATTATTTGTATGTAAGTTGTACTCTGAGATGTCCCACAATGTAATAAAATAATACCTGTCCACCTATCGTTGATGAGCATGTTATATTCTGTTGCTGCCCTATGTTGGCAGGGAACTGAATAGGAGTCAGGGATTATGGAATCATAGATGTAGATATGGAAGGGACCTCAGAGACCATCTAGTTCAATCCCCTCATTTTACAGATGAGGAAACTGAGGCCCAGGATGGTAAAGTGATTTGCCCCAGGTCATTGGCATCACTGGCAGGATCTGGGCCAAGACTGTCATCCCAATACCCAAATCAAAGCGAGTACCCCTTTAATCCCTTGGAAAGTAGTAGTAGGTAAGACTATCAGTGAATGCAGGGAGCCTTCTGCTTATGGGTAACTCTGAAGGATCTTGACGATCGTTTTCTTATTCTTATTCACCAATGATTAGCACAGTGCCTGGCACACTGTAGACTTAGTAAATGTTTATGGAATTGAATTGTATGACATCACGTGGGATATGTGTTTGTGTTTTGCACATTTGTGTTGGCACATGAGGAAAAGCTTGATGAAAGGATTTGAATTTACTCAGAGTACAATAAGTACAATAAGACTAGCTGGAATTTGAACTTGAACTATTTCTCAAAAATCCTCATTGGCTAAGATTGCTTTGAGCCTAGCAAGCCTGGCTGCCTTCCCTCCTGGTCAGCAATCAGTTTTGTCCTTTAGTTTATAAAAGGAGCCTCCCTTTGCTCAAGTTACAGCTTTCCGCAGTCCTGGGTGAGGAATGTGGGGAGAGGACCTGCAATTTCTCTGGTACAGGGAAAGGTACCTTCTTTGTCACTTTCCCTCATAGAGTTTCTTAGAGAACTGACAAGTTAAGTAACTTACTTAGGGTCACGCCAGCAGTATGTGTCAGTCAGGACTTAAATTCAGTTCTTCTTGGTTTCAAAGCTGGTTGTCTCTTCACTTTAGCCCTTTGCCTCTCTCTAGGGCAAGGGATGAAATATTAATAAAATGTAGATCTGACCAATCCCCACCTTTCAGGCAGTTCACCTCTTGTTGGCCTCTTTTTGTACTCACATCTGTTCTGACCTGCAGCGTATGGTGAACTACCCCTCAATATTATACATACGAGTATGATGGATATCATAATGCTTGTCTTCTCCATGGGTGAGGGGCAGGCTAAGAGGAGGCAGAGAATTTAGAACTCAAAATTTTAAGAAAATGAATGCTAGAAATAAAAATAATATAGATAGAATTCAAATGAAAATATGCCAATTTTGGGCAGCTAGGTGGCACCATAGTGCACAGAGCACCAGGCCTGGAGTCAGGAAGACTCATCTTTCTGAGTTCAAATCTGGCCTCAGACACTTATTAGCCAGATGACTCTGGTCAAGTCACTTAATTTCTCTCTGTCCCAGTTTCTTCATTTGTAAAATAGGGAGAGGACATGATAGGTCCCTTACAGCTCTATATCTGTCCCTCTGTGATTCTGAGAATGCAAACCATAAACGAAAGAACAGGAGAGGGTCATTTGCTTCCTTTCCCGGGAATGAAGAAAGTACTTCCACCAGCTCACCAGTTTGACAGTTGACAAGATTTATAATCAGGATCTCAGGGCTGTAAGGGGAGTTCATCACCAAATCCTTTCATTTTACAGATAAGGAAACTGAGGCCTAAGGAGGCAACATGATTTACCCAAGATTACATAGGTATTAAGTATCAGAGATGGGATTTGAACCCAGGTCCTTGGACTTCCAAGTCAATGTTCTTTTCATCACACCACATTGGCCTGTGTGACCGAAAGGAGAAAGGCTTAGTATCTTCTGTCTGGCTTCTGGTTGGTGCCTACTGCTCTAGTGAGCACAGATTATCTCTGGACCCTGGGATGAGAGAAAGGTTGTAAAGTTCTGCCGGGCTCCCTTTCATCCTGTCCTCTCGCTCACACAGAGGTTAGTGTAACCTCGAGGCAGTTGGATTTCTGGCTGAAACCTGCGCCTCCTACATCCATTCTGAATCTTTAGCAGCCTATGGAAAATTCAAAGAAGCCGTGAAAAGGAAGCAAAGTTCCCTGGGGCTACAACTGGAATTGTAAATAACTCCGTCTTTGAAACTTCCACAGAAAGAGATTTTACAAATGTGGGTGTTTCCCTTCTCAGACGTATAGAATATTTTGCACATTTTCATATGTATTTTTTCCTTTTCTAAAGTTTTTATTGATGCCTTTTTCTAGGTTATTTTTTATACGTCCTAACCATCCTTGACACAAAGAAAAACATTTGAGCAAAACTGTCCAATGAAGCATCCCCATCTGACAGCATGTGCAATAATCCATGCTTATATTTTCCTGCTTCTGTACCGAAAAGAGTGGATCACGTTTTATCATCTATTTTCCAAGACTGAGATTGGTTATCGCAATTCATCCTTCACTTATATTTAACCTCCGTCACCTTGGGAGTAATTTGGACTCTAGGTGATTTGTAGAGTTGCTCCATCCCCTCCCACCCTCATTTTCTCCCTTTGTGCCTGGCAGGCAGACAGGCAGGCATCAATGTGTGCCCTGAGGGAGAGTGTGTGGGCTCTCAGACAGGTATTTGGCACTCATGGGCCTGGCTGAAGCACAGTGCCGAGATGAAAAGCTACAAACGCTGAGATACATGAGGAGGGCTGCAGCTTGGCCTGAATGGGATTCGGCCCTCTGCCCAGCCCGTCTGCCACACCGTCAACTGCTGGGTTAAGGAATGGTTCCATTAACATATCCCCAAGGTTGGGGAGGAGGAAGAAGACAGGGCTAAAAAATCCATAATCTTTCCTTGGGCTCTCACTTGGATATTTTTGTCTGCAGTTATTATAAATCTGGCATGTTGGTCCTTGTGGGTCCCTTAGGACAGCCCTGCTGTCTGTGGCTGAGCATTGTGTTTAAATAACCATCAGGGCCTGGGCTGGCAGGGGGAAGGGCGGTGGGTTTTTATTCAGGCAGAGCTGATGAGAGGCAGAGAGGGTGAGGGGACCTTAAAGCTCCTGAATGCTGATCTTTCCAGGGCCAGAGAGTTTACTGGGAGAATCAAGGAGGGGCCAAATAATCCACCTATTTATCAGGGAAAGGAAAACTCGGAGAATCGAGAATTGAGTGGTGAAGAAGAGGGAGGAATAATTACAGGGAGGGGGAAACTCATTGGTTCCTTGGTGAACCAGGGATTTAGAGGCTGGGCACGGCCTAAGAAGAACCTAATTAATAGTAGAGGACTATCAAGGCTGGATCAGGTAACAAATGAGAATCCTGACGTCTCTCTGCTGAGAGGCCTTTGAGACTAAGAGGTAGCCCCCGCCTGCTAGTCATGCTTTAGCTGCAGTCCTTTCTGGATGCAGAGGGAGGGACTGAGGGACCTTAAAACGTTTCTGCCAGCTTCTGGCTTTCTAATTAATGAGAATAAAAACTCACTGGATAAACAGAATGCCAAGATGACGTATGTCCTAAGGACCTAAGGATTGGAGAGTGTAGAAGGCAGTACTATAGAAATACATCCATAGGAAGGGACTTCCAGGTGTAAGCTTTTCTAACGCCTGCCCCTGCCATTCCCCTGCCATCAGAATTCATCTGAGCAGAAGGACGAGCACAGTGTGATCACAGCTGCTGAGATTTCCCATGAGGATCCACGGAACAACAGCCAACAGAGACGTTGCACTCTGTAGCTTTGGGCATTCACTGCCTGAAATGCCCTCCTTACTTCTTCTCAAGCTTATTCATGCCCTTTGCCAACTCTAAGACTTTGTTCAGAATTAATCTTTTCCAATCCTTCATTATTATCTTGGTCTGAATCTCATCACTTCTTTATTCTGCATTCCCTCAGCACTTAGGTGTTTAGTCTATATTACATTATTTTATATATATTGAGAGGTGATAGGGACTAGCCAGTGATTTCATTGCTTTTAGGAAATTCCCAGGTGAGGGAATTCCCTCTAATAATGTAGTTTGGCACCTCCTCTGCAAGTCACAGTCTTAAAAAGATGGCCTAGAAACAGGTCTTCCTGACTTTCTATCCCCTTCTTCCATGAAAAGGAAGTAAACGGATATTTTGCATAAATTTGTTTTGTACACTTCTCCAATTAGATTATAAGCTCTCTGAAGGCAGTCGCTGTGTCTTCTCTTCTTTTAGATGCCCCATCACATGTAGTAAGCACCATGTTCTGAACATAACAGATATGGAAACATGCTTTTAACCAGCAGAAGGTAAATTCTTAGAGGAGAAGAATTGTTTCCATTGGTGTATTTGTATCCCTTGCCCCTAGCACAAGTCCTAGAATTTAATCAATGTAGGAGCTTAATCAATGTTTGTTGATTGATCAAGAGATGATGATTCCGAGATGAATGTGTCTAGTCCTGGAAACAGCCTTGGCAGAGGGAGCCTAGGCATCGTAGAGGGCACCACCAACAGGGAGGAAGGACTTCAACTCCCAGCCTGGGTTGAAGTCGAAGATTCCAAAGCTTTGGGGGGATCATATGGCTACCCAGAGAGGTAGTGCAAGGCTAAGAGTGCTGGGCTTGAAATCAGAGGAGCTGAGTTTAATAAATGTTTTTTGATTGAGTGAGTTTGAATCTGAGCTCTGCTCCTTACTACCTTTGTGACCCTGGGCAAATCTCTAAGCCTTACTGGGAAAGGGAAGGAAATAAGCACTTGTATGTGCCCAGTATGTGTTAGGCACTATTCTAAGCACTTTATATTTATAAATATATATATATATATATATATATATACATACACATATATATGTATATATATATATATATATATATATACCATTTTCTTTTCTTTTTTTGCTTTTTAGAGGGGGCAATTGGGGTTAAGTGACTTGCCCAAGATCACACAGCTAGTTTTGTGTTAAGTGTCAGAGGACGAATTTGAACTCTCATTTTATTTTCACAACAGCTCTGTGAGATAGATTATTTATTACCCTCATCTTACAGTTGAGAAAACTGAGGCAAACGAAGGTTAAGTGATTTGCCCAGGGTCACAAAGTGTCTGAGGCTGGATTTGAACTCAGGTCTTCCTGACTCGAGTTCAGGGCTCTGTCCAGTGCACCACCTTACCAACTAAGTGAGAAATGATAATTGGGCACCAATCTGTAAAATGAGAGTCAGTCTAGA
Organism: Pseudochirops cupreus; assembly: GCA_028627135.1. NCBI lineage: Eukaryota > Metazoa > Chordata > Mammalia > Diprotodontia > Pseudocheiridae > Pseudochirops > Pseudochirops cupreus. Next base: position 322,236,826 of record CM053581.1, on the reverse strand, counting down.
TGACCCTGAAAGGTGCTTTCCATCTCCAATGATTCCCATGCATCCCATACTCCCCATACCTCAAGGTCTAAAGGTCTTCTGTCATTCTCTCTTAGTCTATAAAATGACAGTGTGAAAGCTGTTGGAACTTCACTTCTATGAAGCCTGCCTGAATCTCCTCTGTCCTTCCCTGTTAGACCTCGTACTACATTATGTCTCAGAACTCTCTTTTTGTTTTTGTTTTGGGTTAGACCCAAAGTTTCATTGGTGTAGGGAACATCTATCGAAGCAGATAGGATCTGAAGCTTCAGAATTTCAGAAGAGTTGCCCTGTGGAACCAAGAAGTTAAATGATTTGTCCAGGACTACACAGCCAATATATTTCAGAGGCTGGACTGAAATCTAGATATTCCTGGCTCTTTATCCACCCGCCACATTGCCCCTTCCTAAGGACATTATCATGATACCGTTTGTTTTGGGTATTTGGATTTTGTCTAATAGATCTAAGCTTCATGAGGGCAGAGGTTGTGGTGAATCCAAACTTCTCACCTTCCCCAGTGTTTAGCCAGATCAGTAATTAGGAATTTCTGAACCTGCGGAAAGAGCCAGGAAAGATACATATATATATATATATATATATATATATACCATATTTTTATGAATTTTTGTTGGTACCACTTAACTTACACTTGGGTAGTCCAATACCCAGAAATGGTAAACATCTATGGTGGGTGTGAGGGCCAGGTCTAGTATCCTTTTCTGCCCAACTGCTTCTACCTTCACTAACATCAGACTTGTCTTCACACAGGCACAATAAAGGGAACCCATCTGTCCCAATTTAAATTGATGAAGGGTATGTCCAGGCTTCAGGCAGCGGGGAACAAAAGTCTGGGACCTTTTGTTGAGGTAAGAAGATTGTAGTGTTAGGAACTTGTAGTTGCTCCCATGTATATCTGGTCTGAGCTAAGCAGGTGGGAACCTCATGAAGTCTATGCTTTATCTGTGTGTGCACTAGTACATACATGTACATGTGTATTGGTGGGGAGGGAATGGCAGAAGGAAAAATGTTTACAGTCTGTCTGTGGACTAACTTACTACCCAGTGTCCTTCTGAGGTCCTGGATACCTACCTGTCTCCTCCCACTGTTTAAGAAAGACCTACTATAGGCAAAAGGGCTAAGATTCTTACAACATGAGACATGGTGGCCATGGAAGATAGATGGATATATAGATAGATAGATAGATAGATAGATACATATATACATACATACATATATACACACATACATACATACATACATACATACATACATATATACATAGCGATAGAGACATATAGGTTGATAGCAATAGAGAAATATAGGTAGATATAGATAGAGAAATGTAGGTATAGGTGGAGAAATATGCAGATAGATAGAGATAGAAAAATATAGAGACAAATAGATAGCTCTTGCTATATGCCAGGCTCTGTGACAAGCATTGGAGATAGAAAGGTAAGTAAGCAAGATGGTCCCTGACCCTTCTAACAGCCCATGACAACATACGAAGGGGAGCTCAGGAGGTGTGTAGGGGGAAAGGGATAGGGCAGCATGGGGCAGAGATGATTAGAAAGTGGAATGAGTATAGTTTGGAAAAGTTCGAGTTCCTTTTTTTTTTTTTTGGTCTTTTTGGTGGGGGGGGGGGCGGGGCGGGGAGGGGTAGGAGTGGGTGGGGAAGCAAAGCAAGGAGACCAGTGTCACAGGATCACAGAGTACATGGAGGGAAGTAAGGTACAAGAAGACTAGAAAGGTCGGAAGGGGTCAGATTTTTTTTTTCAGTGACTTGTTTATTTAACTTTTAGTTTACAAGATTCAGTTCCACAATTCTTTGAGTTTCAGATTTTCTCCCCTGCCTTCCCCGCCCCCCCATGGTGGCGTGCAATCATGTACAGGATCCGCAAATACCTTCACATTGTACAACAGTCTGGTTGCATAGAAGGGTTGTAACCGATGAGTGAACAATGGGAAAAAAGAAGCAAAACCAAACATGAAAAAGAACGAGAGCGTGTATTGCTTCAGTCTCCATTTACACTCTAGTCTTTCTAGATCTTTCTCTGAATGTAGGCATCTCGGAAGGGGTCAGATTTTGAAGGGAATTGTTTGAACATTGCAGTGTCAGTGTTAAAAGGAAGCAGCCTATTCAGTAGTCCCACACATTGCGTCTTGTCTTAATGTTTTAAGTGTCAGCCTCCCAGGGGTGTATTGTAGTTAACACTGCCATTTGTTTCAAATCTTTGTTAATTCAGACTTGTGAGAGCCATTTTTTTTGGCTGAGCATTTCTTTTATGTACATACAAGAATAGCTGTCCCATACCTGATTCATATTCTATATGGAATACCTTCCTACTTCTTCTTTGGGGAGACCCTAGATGTGAGCCGAACCTAAACTATAATTAATTTTTCCCAGGCAAGCTGGGGTAGGAGTGTAACAAGTCAAAGATTACTAAGAAAATGAGTGTGACCTTCTCATTAGAGGCCCAGTTCCCCCCAAGACTGAACCCATGCATGAGCTGAGCTCGTGGTCAGCAGAAGTGAGAGAGGCCCTCTCAGGGCCCCCTTAGAGGAGAAGGAGAGGCTGAAGCAATCCAGGGACCCAGTAGTGTGTAACTAATTATTAGATATATTCTTTTTTTTTTTTTACCTCTTTTGTATAAATATGTTTTAATGTGTTATCCCCCCAGCTAGAAGTTAAGCTTCTTTAGATCAGTGTCCTTAATGTTCAATGTTTCTCCAGCCTTTCCCCAACCTTATACCCAATATGTCCTCTGAGAAGAGGTTTAGAGTCAGGAGCTGCCTCATTCTCATCCCTGTGCCCCCAGGGACCACACCAAAGGATATGGAAGAATAGTGCTACCATGGGTGGGGAGGCAAGGTTGAAGGTCCTACTCCTTCCACAGTTTCCTATGCCCTAGGTGGGGGCTTTGGCTTTTGGTGTGAATCTTTTTAATTTAGTGGCTTCCAAGGAAAAGCCTCAGTTGCCCCATCCTAGTTACATATCTGTACCTAGCACAGTGTGCTACACACAGTAGGTGGTTTTAAAAAAATGAGTGAATGAAAGAAGCCATCTGGAAATATGTGTCTGGGGTGTGCATGTGTCTGTGTGTCTATGTATGTGTGAAGAGCAGAGATGAAGTAAAGTATTGCCCTAAGTTGGCACAACCTATTTAGGGGAAGCGATTCTTTTTAGCCAGGAAAACTGGCATATTCCTGCCTCCCCAGGACTCTACAAACTCCTGTTATCTGATAACTTGGCTGTGCTGTCATTAGCTTGAGGTGCTCATAGACCTGATGCTACCTGCCAATGGAGTGGGAAGCATGATCAGCCAAAAAATTCACTTCTGGGCATGTACTGTGAGAGAGGCATCCCTGGAATACGCTCAGATCCAAGGGCAATGTGCCCCTCATTTTCAGGCATTTCTCCAAGAGGCACTATAGGAGGATGTGAGAGTACCTGGACATACCCGCATGTCCGCCCCTGCCCTTACCCACTTACCTTTTAAAATTTTTTTACAGGAATAAATGTTCTCTTCCCAGCTGGCCTTTCTCTAGACTATTTGGACAAGGAGTCCCAGTATACTTGAAGTTGTCCTATCTTGCCCAACCTACTTCTGCTTTCTCTGGGAGGCTACAGCCTTGGCTGTGGAGACAGTTTCTACTCTTACTGTAGGACAGGGGTTCCCAGCCTGGTATATGTGTTCCCTCAGTGGATACAAGAAGTTTATCAAAGGGGATATAGAGAAAATTAAGTAAATAACTATATTTTATCCTACTGAGATTAATCCATCTATTTTCTTTCTTTCTTTCTTTTTTGCAGGGGGAAGGCAGGGCAATTGGGGTTAAGTGATTTGCCCAAGGTCACAAGGCTAGTAAGTGTTAAGTGTCTGAGGTCACATTTGAACTCAGGTCCTCCTGACTCCCAGGCCCATGCTCTATTCACTGCGCCACTTAGCCACCCCTATTTTATTTCTTATGTGCACAGACATGGCAAACTCTAGAACTGATTTTTTTCCATATTGAATGGGGGGCATAGGAAGGTTGACTGAAAGCCAAGGGATATGGGGATCAAAAAAGATTGGGAATGCCTGCTGAAATTCCTTGCTATTTGGGAAGAGAAAGTGAATGCCTCTTCTCCTGGCTTCCCTAGCAACTTAGCTCATGCTGCCTGTCTTGTGTAAAATGGGAGTAACGATAGCACCCACCTCCCAGGGTTGTTCTGAGGATCGAATGAGATAATAATTGTAATGCACTTAGCACGGTGCCTGGCATAGAGTAGGAACTACATAAATGTTGACTGTTATTGTTTTGTTTTGGTTTTTAACATATACGTCCTGGCTCCCCAGAGTGTAAGTTCTTGGAGGGCAGGGACTGTGACTTAGATACCTCTTTGTATCTACTCTGCCACCCTATGTGGTGCCTTGTATTTAATAAACACCCAATAAATGTTTGTTGAATGAATGAGTTAATTGATCAGTCTTTTCAAGTTGAACCTGGTCTTTCTTTTGACAGACTCTCTGCCCACGTGATACAGGTTATGGGCACAGTTGATCTTAGGGAGGAAAGTGCTGTGGGAAGTTATTTTAGAAGAGGGATTCTTGACCTGGGATCTATTAATTTGGTTTTTTAATGTTGTGATCACTGCATTTCAATATAGGTGATTTCCTTTGTAATCCTATGTACTTTAAATCCTATGAATTTAAAAATATTATTCTGACGAGTCCATAGGTTTCACCAGATAACCAAAGGGTCCATGACACAAAAAAAGAGAAAGGAGCCCCTACCTAAATGCAAAGTACAAATACGCATCTTTCCCCCAATTCTTTAGGGAGGCTCTCGCTCCCTAGAGCTCCTGGAACAGACTCGGGTGGAAGCCTTCTTTCCTCTGGCCCCTAGTCCCCCATTCCCCTCCCAACCCTTTCTCCTGCACTTTCTCTTTCTTCTCCATCAAAGGAAAGAACCATCTAATCCACACACCAGGAAACAATTAGACTTTTTCTGTATGCACGTGTAAGTGCCTGTCGCCTGTGGGATGCATGAACGATTGTTAAAACCACTGGGCATGGATGGCAGGCTTGCTCCAGTAATGAGCACAGCAGGCCTGGAGATTCAGTGTAGGAAGGGGGAGGAGGGGGCTTCAGCGGGAGAGGAGAACATTAGGGGTGCATGGAGCTGTCTGAGAAAGCACGGGGTGGGGGTGGGGAAGGGTAGGGTAAAGCAAGGGCCACCCTATATCAAAATCTCCATTGCAGCCCTTTTTGTGATAGCAAAGAACTGGGGGAGGAAGGGAGGGGGAAGGTGACTAAGGGCTGATGAGGTGGGCCTGCGGGGCTCCTCCTCAGCAGCGTGGGGGACTGAGAATTCGTTTCTTGGCTTGTAGTATCGATTGGGGGATGGCTGAACCAATTGTGGTCTATGAATATAATGGAGGACTGGAGCACCAGGAGAAATAGCAAATATGACGCATACAGAGAAACCCGGATAGACTGAGACAGAATGATTTAGACAGAACCCGACAAAATGCACAAGCTACAGTCTCCTCCCCACCCCACCCCCTTCCCCATTAGCCCATAGACTCCTTGAGACCGGCAGGGGCTGCGTCATCTCTGCATTTGTGATCCAAGCACCCACCCCAGTGCCTTGCTCATTGTAGGCACTTATTAAGTGCTTGTGGAACTACATTAAATGGGATTTAATGGAAATATGAGCTGTAGCTGGGGAAACAGGAAATAGAACGATTCATTGCAGTTTCTGTATATATATGTATATCTGACCAATGAAATCACAGATCCAGCCCCTATACTTACATATAGGGATGGGATGAAGATTGCTGTAGAGAGCTCCTTGGTGAAGGAAATGCCCTCTGGCAATAGGTTGGTACCTTTTCTGCAACCTACAGTCATAGAGAGTGGTGTAGAGCAGCCAGAGGTTAAGGGACTTACCCAAGGTCACACAGCCAGTGTCTATCATGAATGGGAAGGAAACCAAACACTGTGTAATTATGATGGCCATTCTTGGCTCTGGAAAAGAAATGAGGAAATGGGCCACTGATTTTTCCTGGAAACGTGGGGAGCTACGGTGTGAAATCTGGCATATGCTGTCAGATGTGGGTCTTACATCAGCCGGTTTTTGTTGATCTGTTTTTCTTTATTGTAAGGGAAGATTCACTGATAGTGGTGGTAGGGTGTATATGTGTGTGTGTGTGTGTGTATACATATATATATATATATATGTATGTATGTATGTATGTACATATGTGTGTGTGACTATGATATAAAAACAAAAGACTTCAGTAAAATGAAAGACCCAGAGGAAAGTGCTGGGGTCCTGAAGGAGTATTGCCTGAAATATAGTCTTAGCTATATCTCACCCAAGGTGAGACAGCCCTCCTGCCCCAGAGCAGGGTGGGCACATGCCCAGGATGGCCAGTCCCCTAGGCAGAGGACTCAAGGGCCCACACTGCTTAAAAGGCAAACAGGACAAGTTATTGACACCTCCCCCCCCTTAGAAATACTTTTTTCTCTCAGAGGGTATCTCATGCTGCTCCTGTTCGGTAGCTGGGAACACAAGGATGGAGCAGGTGAGAGAAGGCTGTAACGGATACAGGTGGCTGCTGACAGGCCATGGGCGAGTTGACAGGAGATGAGATGAGAGATGGCTGACATGTGGAACTGATGTGCTTCCTTGAAATCTGTGGTACCACTGCCCTTCCCACTCCTTCTCTCCCTCCCTCCCCTTCTGCGCCACAGGCTGTCAGTACTTCAATTCAGCTTGGTTGCCAAGGGCAACCCCAGAAGGCAGCATTATCCTAGACTCGCTCACTAAGGGACCCCTATGCAGACCACTTCAAAGCTCCTACTTTTCAAAGTAGGGGGTGGGCCTTAGCTGTCACAGCCTTGCAGACAGACCCCTGTACAATAGCTAGGCAGCTAAGGTTCCATCAGGTGGGCTGGTGGGCCCTCCCTCACCTGCAGAGGGATTTAGGATTTCAGCTTTCTTAGCTTGCAGCAGCTAGCTTTTCTCACCTTCCCCAGTGTCCTCGTAAGCACGGGAATCCCAAAGAAAGAATGGTGGCTGGAAAATTAAGAAGCTTTTAATGCCATACAAATCTGTATTTGCACAAAGCTTGATTTCTCTCAGGCACTGCCTAATTAATTTATTTGGGCCCCAGGCTTGGTAATCATTGATAATCTGCAGGACTAAGGTGTACTTTATATAGATATTCTGTCCTACAGAAGAGTATGAAAATAAGGACGTCACCCTGACTCACTCACTGCTTCTCAGTTCCCCGGGGCTGGTCTGTCCTGTTGTCCCTGCTCTTAGCCAGGAGCAAAGACCTGGACACATACGCACTATTTAGATGTGAATGTAGAGGACAGAGGCATCATGGAGTAATGGCTAGAGGGCCTGCTATTTAGGCAGGATTACCTGTTTTCAAGTCTTATCTTTAACATATACTAGGTGTTATTTAACTTCCCAGTGCTTGAAAATTTATGAAATCATAAGTCTTGTTTCTCCGTTTCTTAACTCCATCCTCCCCCCCCCCCAAACCCTAGAGACGCCTTTGAATGATGATGTCACCCACTGCGTTGAACTAGCCCATGCAACTCTCTACTGGATTCAGTGTTCTCCATTCCATCTGCTTGTATCCTCTGTGCATCTTTCAAGGCTCAACTCATGAAGCCTACCCAGACTATCTCAGCCCATGGTGATCTCTCCCTTCTATGAACCTGTGCTATACTTGCCGTTTCATCCATGGTGAAGAGCCGATCTTTCTTCAATTGTTCACTGCAAGTCAGTTTTGTTTTCCCACTGGATTGTTAACTTTTTGGGAATAGAAACAATATTTTGTAATTCCATATACCCCAAACCAACTGAGATGGTAATTGGCACATAGCAGGTATTTACCAAATACTTTTTCCTCATGTAATGTTGTATTACTTTGCTAAGCAATACAGATGGGACATATATTGAAATATGGATTCAGTAGATTGTCAGCCCCTGCAACAGAATGGAAACTTAAGGACAAAGGCTGTTTGATCTTTATATCTCCTGTGCCTAACACACAGTAGGTGCTCAGTAAATGCTTATTTAAAGATGAATGAATGAATGAATGAATGAATGAATGAATATGCTTGTATTTGCCAAGCCAGAGTGTCCAGAGAGTGGATTATGAAGGTGTCATATAGAGAGAACTCTACTGGGCAGTTCTTGCCTTCTGTATACTGCCACTCTAATCATGCTGGAAATGTAAGGGCTTGAACTTGGTTTAAGATTGTAATGATTGGGGGCTGCTAGGTGGCACAGTGAATAGAGCACTGGCCCTGGAGTCAGGAGGAGCTGAGTTCAAGTCCAGCCTCAGACACTTAACACTTACTAGCTGTGTGACTTTGGGCAAGCCACTTAACCCCAATTGCCCTGCTTTCCCCCCTCCAAAAAGAAAAAAAAAAGATTATAATGATTGAATTTGGGACTCTGCCCAGTTGTGTATATCCTTTAACCCAGTTATACCACTATTAGGCTTATGCCCCAGAGAACAAAGAAGAAAAGAATCTGGTTGCTTTGTTTGTGGTGGCCAAGAATTGGAAGCTGAGGGGATGCCCATCAACTGGGGAATGACTGAATGAGTTATGTCTTTGAATGTGGTGAAATACTGTTATGATGTAAAAGTGATGAAGGGAATGGTTTGAGAAACCTTGGAAGACTTGCATGAACTGATGCACAATGAAGTGACCAGAAGCAGGAGATCAATTTATATCATAACACTACTCTAAGACATTCAACTTTGAAGGTCTTAGGAACTCTGATCAACACAATGATCAGAAGTAAGAAGTGATGAAATGCATAACTTCAGAGGAAACTGAGATTATCTCTGAACTGATCAACCCAGTGATAAACCACAGGTCCAAAAGAATGAAGATGAAACGTGCCACTCACTTTGTGACATAGATGTGATGAACTTAAAATGCAGAAAGAGACACACATTTTCAGACATGGCTAACATGGGGATTTATTTTGCTTAATTATGCAGCTATGTATTAAAAACTTTGTTTCTCAGGTGTTTTTATTTACTCAATAGTGGAGTTAATGGGAGGGATAGATTACTTTTTAAAATGCTTATTTTTTTAAAAAGAGAGAAAGAGATTGGAGTACTTGAGCTTAGATTTGGGGTAGGACTTTCCAACCACCTCTATGTTGGGATATGGGAGTAGGTGACTAATGGAGTGTGGAATTAATAGCCTTTGCTCAGCCCTTTGAGTAGATCTTTGCTCCCTCATGTCTAAACTGCATGGGAGTTGGGGAGAATAACAGCCCTGTTTAGAGGCAGGGGACTGGATCAAGTGACCTCTTAAAATAGTGCTGTATATTAATGGCACTCTCCCACCAGGTGGAGTAATAGGGAATTAAATCATCCACATAAAGGGAGCCCAAGTCCAAATTCTTTGCCTTATTCAATGCTTTTCTTTGCTTCCTGTGAGCAGATGCAAAACAGTGTAACTGTCCTCCTGGGAAGTACTCCAGAAGGGAGAGGAACAAATGGATTCACCTCTTCTCAGCAGAGCAAAAAAAATACAACCCTTTTCCCCTTCCCACCAAAAAAAAAAGGCAAAACTAAGATAGCCATCAGAACCTGAGGAAGCTGTTCAGTTGGCATGACAAGCTTTGCAGAATAACAGATGCCCGAGGGAACGGACTCTCCCTGCCAGAATGATTCGGGTAGCAGGACAAGCCTGGGAAGAAGGGGTATGGGGGAAGGGAAGAGGGGAAGTGAGTTGGGCAGATTCTGGCTTAGGCAGCACATCAACCCTGAGCAAAACAGCCTGCGTCACCATGTGCTTGTTAATTAAAAAAATGTTTTCAAATCAACAAATTCTCTGTGTATCTGGAGCCAGGCTTTTTGCAGGCACATCAGAGGAAGATGGAAGGTTTCTTAATGGAGCACACAAAAGGGATGAAGAGTCGGGGGTGGGGAGGAGGAGGGGACATTGCTGATTTAGTGGCCGCTTGAATTGGGGAAGGAGAGGGTTAACTGTCTAGGGAACGGTCATCTGCAGCTCACGCTAGGAGCATCGTTATTTATTTCCCATCTAGCAGAAAAGAGAAGAAAGACAATCTTTAAAAATATATTTAGTGATAGCTTTTGTTCTTTTATCACCTTCATTCTGAGCATATACCTCCCTGTCTCCCCTACCCAGTGAACTATCCCTTTAACGGAATAAAAAAGAAAGGGGGAGGGAGAAATGCAGTTCAGTAAAACCAGCTGGCACATCGACTGAGTCAGCCAGTATGTGAAGTGTTCGATATCCATAGAGAATGTCCTTTTGAGTAATAATAGCTGATATTTTTAAAGCCACTAAAGGCTAATAAAGCATTATGCATGTGAACGTGTATATATGTGTGTGTGTGTGTGTGTGTGTGTGTGTGTGTGTAAATATGTAATTTTACCTCTTTTCACAACAATCAACAAAATCCTACAGGTTTTATTATGCCCATTTGACAGATGGGGAAATTGAAGCCCAGAGACACTGAGTGTCTTCATGATGGTCATGCAGCTAATTGTTACAGGCAGGATTCAAACCCGAGGCTTTTCTGACTCCAAATCCAGCACTCTTCCCTCTATATCGTGTAGCTTTATCTCAGGTACCAATACTATGTTCTTTATTTTCAAGGATGGGTTAAAACTGACTTAGACTCTGATAATCCTGGAATTGTGTGCAAGCCAGGAATGTGTTTGAGAGACCCTCTCATCCAACTCTCTTACTCTATATAACAGGGCTCTCTCTCCTATTCTGGAAAAGGAATTTCCTTATCCCTTGGAGCCTTGAAAGAGAGCCTAGCTTCCCTCTGCTACTAATTTCTTCTCACTAGGGTCAAGTCTAGAATTCTTGATTTCCCGGTAGACTCTAACCTCCTTGAGAGCAGGAACTGTGTCATTTTTGTATTTATATCTTAGTATCTAGTACAGCACCTGCCACTTAGTAGGAGCTTAATTAAATTTTGTTGAATTGATTATTTATTATAGCTAATAGCTCCCTTGATCCTTCTGTCCTGGATCCTTGCAGTGTTGCCCAAGGCTCCAGGGCTTTATTCATTCATTCAGTGTTGATTTTGGTCAGGCATCAGCAGCTGTGATGAGGGTATTTCCTTGCCTATGTGTTGATGTGTGTGCATGCATGTCAAGGGATGTGTAGTTATTTCTGTATATGTGTATCATTGCATGTGTTGTGTCTCTAAGTGAGGGTTGCTGTTTTTAGAGAAGCCTATAGGAAGTGTTTTTGGAGGCTCTGAGCAGTGGGCAGTGGCTAGCTTTAGCAAAGCCCATTCAGTATGTCATCTGGCTAAAGAGCTAAGGCTAGCAGTTTTGGTATCTAGGGCAATTTAATGCTGGGGGAAGGAGAATAGGCTGGGGTGTGTGTCCATATTGGGAGTGGGGAGAAGCACACCATAGAGTGGTTACCTAGTTTAATTAATTCTTCTTAGTCAACTAAGTTGTTAGGCCTGGTTCAGTTGTTTCTACACTTCAGAGGGAGTTCAAGCATTTTTAGAACCCTATACATTTCGGCTGCCTGGAGCAAAATCCTCATTGTCCCAACCTAGTTTTGGCTTTGGCTGGTTATTCCGGTGATCATGCTATGTCCCTTTGTGCTTCTTAATGAGAATGAACTTAAGGTAACAAGAGTCGTCTGCCCTCTTGTGTCACACACTTACCACCACGTGGTAGCATCTCTGACTTGGAGGAGAGAGGAGAGAGCAGCACCTGGAAGGGGAGTTGGGGGGTGTGTTCCGTAGCTGCTGTCTATCCTTAGCTACTGGCACCCACTGGACAGATCAACCAGCCTAGCTGAGGCAGTGAAGTACCCTGAGGGAGAGATAGGAGGCAGTGTGTCCCAGGCAAGGCAAACTACCACTGCCACCTTGACCACTACCTTTACTCAGACCCTGATGGAGATCGCCTAGGACCCTGAATCCAGGAGCCTGTGGAGTAATTGCTCTTAGCTGTCAACCTGGACAGCAACCCCTGTGGAGATGCAGCCTGGCAGCTGCTCCCACAGGTGCTACAGCCACATCTTTTGAAGACCCTCCCCCCAAAAAGAAAGTTCTTATCATCAAAGTCCTTGACATTGTCAAATATTTCAGTGTCAGAAAAAGGATTTCATTTGATCATGGAAATCACTAAAGAAGAGACATGCCCATCTGTTTGCTTCTCTGCCCGAAGGGCCAGGGGACCTCTCCATCTCACTTGCAGCTGAAACCTTCTAGATGTGTTGTTTCCCCCGTTAGAATGTGCATTCTTGGACATCGGCAGCTGTCTCCTTAGGACAGTATTTTGTACATAGTAAGCGCTTTATTCACTCATTCAGCGTGGACTTTGTTCAGCGTCAGTGGCTGGGATTAGGTTGTTTCTTGGCTGCACGTTAACGTGTGTGCATGCGTGTCAGAGGATGTGTGGTTATTTCCATATGTACGTTATCACTGCATGTGGTATCTCTGAGTGAGGGGCACTATTATTAGAGACGTGTATAGGCAGTGTTTCTGGTTTCATCTTCATGCTTCTGGGAAAGAAATGGCAAGGCAGGAAGGGGGTCAGCAGGGGGCCCGTGCTCACCATGGCCAACCAACCAAACTGCAGCCCTTCCCGACTCAAGCCTTTCTTCCATCTCTGCTCCCCTCTTCCTCCCCTCCTCTGCTCTCTTAGTCTCTTTGGTCCTGGAGGGGGAGCTGTAGCCACAGCCCAGAGGCTGGCTAGCAGGCTGCATGGGGATGGGCTCTGAATCCCCCCTCCCATCCTCCATCTCCTTCCTCTCCCCCCTTCTTCTCTCTCCTCCCCCTCCCTCTCTCCTTACACTCTGTCACAACAAGAGGCTTTGGCAGGAAGGGAGGGAGCGTGGGTGCTGCAGAGAAAGGGGGGGAAGCTTCAGCAGCGCAGAGCAGAGCCCTCTGTTCTTCTCAACCCGCCCTCCTGGGGGTGTCTGGGGGTGGGGGGGACTTACACAATCATTTCCTTTCCCTCCTTTCTTGCCTCCTCTTGATCCCCTGGGAGGTTTGGATTTAGGGAAGGGAATCTGTAGGTGAGAGAAGAAAAGGGGGTACAAAGATACTCTTCTAACATAAACTAATTTTCATTCTAGAACCACCAGGAAAAACAATAACAATGTTTTGGGGGGAGGTCCAGGATTTGGGGAAGGGGTGCTGGGTGAAGAGGTTGTGGGGACACAGCTGAAGGTGAAACATCATTTGAAAATACTTTTATGCATATCTTTGTGTGTGTGTGTCAATCAGACACTCAGCAAGCATTTTTTAAAATGTTTACTCCATGCCAGGCATTGGGCTAAGCACCAAGATACAAAGAAGGCTAAAAAACAAAACAAAACTCAAAACCCAGTCCCTGCCCTCTGGGAGCATTTGACCAGCCCCCTTTCTAAAGGGGGAGACAACATGTTATTTAAACTAGAGACATGAAAGAGAGATACAGAATAAGTGGAAGGGGATCTGAGAGGTAAGGACGCTAGGAGCTGAGGGGAGGGGGAAAGGCCTCCTGCAGAAGGTGGGAATGGAGTCTTAAAGATGAAGAAATTAAAAGGCAGAGGTGAAGGGCAGAGTGTTACAGGTGTGAGGATAACCACAGAAAGATGCAGCAACATATTTGAGGAAATGCAAATAGGCCAGTGTAGAGGGAGGGGAGCTTAGAAAGGTAGGATGGAGCGAGGTGATGAAGAGCTTTAAATGCCCAGCAAATGACCTTATATTTGATCCTGGAGATAATAGGGAGCCATTGCAGTCTAAAGGGCAGGGATAATGGCATGGCTACACTTCATCTTTAGAAAATCATCTTGGCAGCTGAGTGGAGGATAGACCGAGTCAGAAAAGACTGGGGCAGGGAAATGAGGTTACTGCAGTCATCCAAGGGGAGAGATGATGGGGTCCTGAACTAGAGCCAAAGCTGTGTGAGTAGAGAGAAGGGAGCACATGGGGAGAGGTGTTGTGGAGGTGGAAATCATGAGATTTGGCAATGGATTGGATATATGGAGTGATGAGAGTTAGGAGTCAGCCCAGTGTAATACACAAGATGAAATTGTCTGCTACTGAAATTGTTAGCTGAGGCTGGTGGATCACTGGGGATCTTGTGCTGCAGTAGGGATATAGCAGATTAGGTGGTCTGCACTAAGCCCAGCACTAATATGGTGAGCCCCTTACCCTTCTCCCAGAGTGGAGGGTTGGGGGTAGCTACCAATCTACCCGAGAAAGGATGGATCAACCTATGGTTGAAAATAGAGCAGGTGAAAGCTTTTGTGCCAATCAGTATTGGGACTGGATCTGTGAGTGGTCACTGTATGTGCAGCCTAGGTGAGATAGACCTAGTCTGAGAGACAGAGACAATTCTTTCTGAGGGACAGAGACAGACAAAGATGGAGGGGGTGAGAGAGAGAAATGGAGGGGAGAGAGAGAGAGGGAGGGAGGAAGGGAGAGAGGGAGAGAAAGAGAGAGAAAGAGAGAGAGAGAGAGAGAGAGAGAAATGAGTCAAGGATAATACTGAGGTTGTGAGCCTGGGTGACTGGGAAGATGGTAGTGCCCTCAGCAGTAACAGGGAAGTTTGGAAGGAAGAAGTCATTTCTCAGTATATCTCTCCCTTCTCCCCCATCCAGAGAATCATCCTTTATAACTAAGAATAAAAAAAAGGAAAAATTAGTTCAGCAAAGCTCAGGAACATATCAGTCAAATTCAACAATATATGTGATGTTCCACACGCATAGCCCCCATCTATGCACAAATGGAAAGGAGGTGCATTTTCATATCTGAGAAGAACTATCTGCCTTGGATGTAACCTGAACATGCATAGTGGAGAGCTGACTGTGCTTGTACATGAAGTGTCACTATGTTTTTTTTAGCTTCAAGATGAGAATAATTTATGTGCAGGAGGAAAGAATATAGAGTAGGCCCTTTCTAACATTGAAAATGGGGTAGGTTTTATTTATGAAGTACCTTCTACATACACAGATAGTGAAACCTCATTAATTCAGACCCTGGAATCTGGATCTTGTGACCTATGTCACACAGGCTGAGTTGGAGTTTATCTTTGCACCATTTGCTTAGAAACCCCTTAGATATGTAAACAAAGAGTGGTGTTAAGCTCACACACTGCTTTCAAGCTTTTATGAGATCTAATTATAAATCACTCATCTAGTTTTTAAAGCATATCCTAGAGGACCACTATTTGGCATTATTTTTGTAACAAGTGCCTTCCACAAATGCAGTGGTGGGTAGTGTAGGCCGATTATGACTAGGCCATACTTGATTGACATTTCACTAAAAGAATCCCCATTACTTCCTGTAAGTTCTTCACAAATCACCTGATTATAGTTAAACAAATAGTTTCATTAAATGAGTAAAAGAATGATAAAACGTCAATATGCTTTAGATATAAGAGGTGTAGTGGAGCCAGCTTGTATCATGAGAGCTTATTATTAAATTTTCACCGTGAGCATTTATACCTTGGAAATTGGAAAATGCTACAAATCAGGGCTTGATTTATTGTTTTGTTGACTGTCTAGACTATAAGAAAGTGATGGAGAAAATGTTAATAATGCAGATTAAACTTAAGGGCATGCCACATGTGTCTTTTTTTCTTCGAGAGAACCAGTGGTTAAGCATTTGCCAGCACATTGCTGGGTATGTGCATCATAGGATGTCATATCCTGGTCCTTTCCCAAATCCAACTCTCCTTTCAAGTTGGAATCTGTTTTCATAGACTTCAGCCTCCTGTGAACCATGAGAGTACAATTATCTTACAATAAGAACAGAGTTCAATTACAAATAACAAAGTTACAATTGAACAAAGAATTCCATTTCTTATAATAAGCCCCTGACTCCTAGTAAAACAAGGACAAGGAACAAGGAGTTTATTTACAACAGGTTATTCACATCATGATTGAAGAATGATAGAGTAGCTTTTAAGAATTCTTTTGGTCTGGGGGCAGCTAGGTGGCACAGTGAATAGTGCACCAGCCCTGTAGTCAGGAGGACCTGAGTTCAAATCCAACCTCAGACACGGAACACACTAGTCGTGTGACCTTGGGCAAGTCAGTTAACCCCAACTGCCCTGCCTTCTACCCTCCAAAAGACAAAAAACAATAAAATCAAGAATTCTCTTGTTCTAAAACAATTTGGAGGTTCTGTCTTATACTCATCAGATTGGTGAAGTTGACAAGAAAGGAAAATGACAAATGCTGGAGAGGTTGTGGGAGAATAGGCACAGTAATGTGCTGTTGGTAGGGCTGTGAAATAAGCTAGCTCTTCTGGAATGTAAATTGGGAACTATGCTCAAAGCCATTCCATTGTACTAGGTTTATGTCCTGAAGAAATCAAAGAAAGAGGAAAAAGACCCATATGTTAGGAAATATTTATAACATCTCTATCGTGGCAAAGAATTGTAGACTGAGGGAGTGCCCATCAATTGAGGAATGGTTGAAAAAGTTGTGGTCTATGAATGTGACAGAATACTGTAGTGCTGTAAGCAATGACGAAGGGGGTGGTTTCAGAAAAACCTCGAAGACCTTTATGGACTGATGCAGAGTGAAGTGAGCAGTACAAGGAGAATAATTTATACAGTAAAAGCAATATAATGAAAATAACTTTTAAATTCTTGAGAATTCTGATCAGCACAACGATTAACACTATCCTAGAGAATTCACGGTGAAACCTGCTATCCGCCTCTTTATAGAGAGGTGATAGACTCGGGGTATAGATTTTGACGTATTTTGGTGTGGGGGGGTGTTCAATGTGGGAATTTGTTTTGCTTGACTATACATGTTTATGTTTTTCTTGATTTCTCATTTGGAGGCAGGATATGGGAGGGAGAGAAGGTAGAAATTCATTTTTCAAAAAAATTAATTTAAAAAATTTAATTAAAATAAATGTCAGGACTTAGTAAAGGAAAAAAAATTGAATGATGAATTATACTACTTTGTATGTACAATTACAGCTGCTTCAACAAAGTAAACTGACAAACTGAAGGGGAAAAAAAAATTCTCTTGGTAACAGCTGCATACCTCACTACATGGTCCTTTGGTTTCCAGATCCCGAAAACTTTGTAGTATAATCCATTTGGCTCATGTACCTATCTATCCCTGCAACCTCAACACTGAGGATGGTGGGGGGCTTTATTGGAATGCCCCATGGGTATCACCTGTCACAATTACAATGCCAGCAAATGGTAGGTATACTGTCATGGCTATATTGGTACCCCAGCTACCATTTCTCTCTATCTATCTCTATCTCTTTCTCTCTCTCTTTCTCTCTCTCACTCCTCCACCTCTCTCTTCCTTCTCTTCCTCCTCTCTCTTCCCCTCCATGTCTGTCTCTTGTTCTCTCTCTTTTTCTGTCCTTCTATTTGTCTCCTCCAAAATTCCACATACTGCCCCTTAATCTTACATCTTGAGCACAAATCATTCTGTTCTGCTCTGTCATCAGAATCAACAGGAAAATGTCCCTCCTAATTCTGGCTATTCCTATGGAAACACTGTGTCCCAACAGACAGCTTCCTTGTACTGTATTAGGAAATACTGTATGTACTTTAAAGTAATACAACTGCATTAAAAAAAAAGCAAACCTCAAGACATGCTCTAATTCTGACAGGTTACTCTAATTAATCTGAATTAATGATGTCTTGTCTTTCCTTCCACTGTTTTTTGCTGCTTTATGGGGCAGTGTTTTCTTTCATAATCCACCTCCATAAGATTTTACAAATGAGTTTATGTTCTAAACTGGTGCTGCTACGTCTCTCTGCTTAGCAAGAACATCAAATGTCTTCTGGCTGAGGTGATTTCTAGGCTCTTTTGTTCTCTTTATTATAATAATTGACTTACATGACTAAATTTCTATAAGAAATAATTATGATCTGTGTCAATGTCCACACCTCCATCCACTTCTCATTTTTATAAAGCATCAACAACTTAATTACATATGTCATATTGGACTTGTTTTTTTAATTTAATTTTAATTTAACATTTTATTTTCCCTCAATTATATATAAAAACAATTTTAACATTCTTTTTTCAAATTTTGAGTTACAAATTCTCTCCTTCCCTCCCTCTCCCTCATTGAGAAGGCAAACAATATGACATGGGTTATACATGTATGGTCATGCAAAATACATTTCCATGTATGGACTTGCTTTAATGACACACTATATCTTTTTCTTGGACAGCAAGGTAGCACAGTGGATAGAGCACTGGACTTGAAATTAGGAAGGCTTGTCTTCCTGAGCTCAAATTCAGTCTCAGATACTTACAAGCTGTGTGACCTTGAGCAAGTCATTTAACCTTGTTTGCCTCAGTTTCTTCAACTGTAAAATCAGCTGGAGAAGGAAATGGCAAAGTGCTCCAGTATCTTTGCCAGGAAAACCCTAAATGGGGTCATGAAGAGTCAGTTACAACTGAGCAACGAAATCTTTTTCTTACCTTACACCATATGATGTTGTAGCATAGCATGTATCCAAAGATCTCAAAGTACTTCAGGAGGAGTAGATGTATGATCTGATAAAACACTGTCAGCCTGAGAGCTAGGAATTTCAACCTTGTCCCTGACATCATACCTTGGATTTTTTCATCTGTGAAGTAGAGTGAGTACACCTGACAATTCTGTCACTTGTGGGGAAGACTGAGGATAGAGATGTAGATGGTACTAGAGTGAGAAAATACTTTACCTCATGGATTTTTTAAGACAATGGGGTGTCTGTTGAAAGTCAGTCAATACATGTTTATTAAATGCCTACTCTGTGCCAGGCACAGGGATACAAAAAAAGGCAAAAGGCAGTCCCTGCCCTCAAAGAGTTTACAACGTATGGGGTCTCTTCTCATAGTTAACATAACATGGGGGAGGATCAATGATTAAGAAGGATGTTAAAAGTCGTTGACTGATCATACAGTCATCAAACCAGCAGGGATAAGAAATAAAAGTTGGTCTTTTATGGAATAGGGAACTTGGAAGAAGACCAGTGGTCCTAGTGTACCTCTGAAAATGAGATGAGATGGGAAAAGAGAATAGAATGGAGAGAAGGCTTGCATGGGGGAGCATAGGAGGAGGATGTAAAGTTGAAGAGTAGAGTTAGGGCTGATGAATGGCAGAGAGCCTCATTGCTTTATGGCATAAGAACAGCTTATGGAGGTAGAGGGAGAGCCGCTTTTGAATAAATGAAACCAGAGGAAATTGAAATCATTGTTTGTGGCAGGTTTGATGAGCAGATCTTGGGAAGCAACATTCAAGGAAGCTACTCTTTACACTCTTTCTCTTAGGCTCAGTGCTCATCTGAGGATCTGTGTTAGAATCTAGGACTGTCCATAGGGAAAACTTGGAAGAACTGGGATGGTATTCTAGACTATGGGTTTCGCTTTTCTGAAGTTTTCATAATGAATATTGGCTCCCAGCAGTATTGGTTCCCTTCCCACTACCTTGGGTGACCTTGAGTGGGGGATGGGGGGTGTCCAGCCTAGCAACTCAACAGTTTTCCCATATATGAAATGGGAATCCAACAATGCCATGGTCCATTTATGGGAAAGACCAGGGGCAGGGATTAGTATTAGCTCTTCTACATCACTGCTAATGAAAGGGGCAAAATAAATGATTGATATGGTAATAAGAATTCCAGTTAGCTATGAGGAAGAATGTCTTGACTAAGAAAACCAGGAGAATTTAGAATAGGAAAGGAAGGGAATCTATTAAGGCCCCTTCCCTTGAAGTGCAGGCATTCTATCTGATTAGGTTTCAAGGCAGAAAAGAAAATAACTTGGGAATGCTCACCACAAACCTCTGAGGAGACCAGCACGGCAGAGCAGAGCATCCTGGGGGAATCCGGAACAGAGGAAGGCTGAGGTTGGCTGGGGAGAGAGAACTCAAGCTGGAGAAGAGAAGCAGGGCAAACAGGTTGACGGAGGAAAAATAGCAACCAAAACATCATCAATTAAAGCTAAAATGGAAACTGGTAAGAGTACAGGGTGGTCAGGAGTAGTCCTAACAGGCAATATTGTGAAGGGGAACAGACAGAGAGGTGGACAAAGGGATCAGATACCTTATTGTCTTAATGTGGAAAGAAATTCCCTGCTGAAGAACAGCTCCCAGCAAAGGGAGAACAGGCAGGTTATACACTGAGAAGATATTCTGGGCTAATAATTCACTTGGGGGCCTTCAAAGTCACTAGTTTATACAGCCAAAGTAAGGTGTTTACTAATAATGGGAATAAAGTCCCCAACTGAACCTCTTGATGGGGCTAAACCAAGGCTTGTAGTTTGGGGCTTGTTTAAACTCATTTTCTAGGGCCCTGATTCAGCACAGACATAATTCCCCTGGTGTAGGAGATCACCTTAATGTTCTGTAGAGATTAGCATAAGTTCTTTGCACATAATGGGCCTTGATAAATGCTTATTGAGTTGAATCGGACTGAATTTCTTTGCTTTGAGGGCATGAATATCATGATATCTGATATCATGAAGTAACGCCCTGCTGGGGCTACTCCCCTAACCCTTGAGTTCAGTAGAGGGTTGTGTCCACAGAAGGAGGCCACTGCTTTGGATTCTAGGGCTAACTCTTTGGGGTTATACTTAACACTGTTAGAGCTTATGAGCTCCCAGTGATATGCTTCCCATTAATAATGTTAGTAGCTTTGGTTTTTTTTAGCAAAGGCATTTACTAAGATGGTATAATGGGAACAGTTGATATAAAACATTTCTCCTGAAGCCTGATACTCATTCTCCCATAAATACACATAGTTCTGTGGGTAGAGTGGGCTCAACCTTAGGGTATGGTGTACATGGTGAGGTGCACATGTAGGGAACATGTATTATAAAGTGGTAACACAACTTCTGGTGTTAGAATTCCTTTATGTCTTCATAGAAACCTCACATATCTCCCATTGGGGGTAGTATCTCAGGTACTTTTCTCTGCTATGAGGGGCTGTACTTCCGGAAGCTTTGTCTTCCCTCAGGTATCTGTCTTTCTTCATCTGTCTGTCCTCAGGGTGTCTATCTGCTCCCAAATGGATGCAATCTTACTGGTACAGTCTCCCCAGTGACATGGTCAATATAGTGGGGAGAGGAGAGGAAAGAAATTCTGAAAGCCTTCTCTCCATGACCCTCTCTCCCCTCCACCCAGGCACTTCCCTCTCAGGGATCTGTTTTTTTCTCCACTTCTGGATCCAACTCCTAAGCTGGCAGACTCTGAACTGGAACTTTTCTACCACTGGAGGATGCTCAAAGTGACTTGCTGTTTTTATACATGGGCCAAGGGACATGACTGACTCCCTCAGCCAATCACAAGATATTTCCTGTGTGGTGTCATTATTTTTATAGCCAAAGCAGCCTGTTTCAGCCTGTTTTTTTCTTTTCTTTTCCTTCCTTCCCTCCTTCCTTCCTTCCTTCCTCCCTTCCTCCCTCCCTTCCTTCCTCCCTTCTTTCCTTCCTTCCTTCTGTCCTTCCTTCCTTCCTTCCTAGCATTGAAGTTATTTTATTTTATTTATTCTACAGCCAAAGACCTAAAATCTCAAATTAATTAAGGATTTATTCACACATGGTGAGATTGCAGGAGAATTCTGCATCTACACTTAGTTTACACTTTGCGGTTACATTCTGGCCTCCATTCATTGCTTCATTCTGTGACCACCTCAGCTGAGGTTCCTGGTGCTTCTGTCATTGCGTTAGTTGCTAGGGGTAGGGTACCATCTTACAATAGGTGTAATGTACAATGGGAGACTGTCTCCCTCATTTAATAATAACCAGACCTATACTCATGGGACAGAATATACTCCCATTCGAAGGATTAGGCTATGAAGAAAACTGGAATCAAAGCAATTTCTTTGAATTTATTGAATTATTGAAATTACATTGAATTTATTCTATAAAGCAAACTTTATTGAGTACCTACAAGGGACGAGGTCCTGGCCTAGGCTCTGCAGGGCAAAAATAAAAACGAAAGAAAAAGAACTATGCACTGGAGTCTAGTCCCTGCCCTCTTAAACCTTGTCATCTAGCTACTAAATAGAAGGACCATTGATTAAAGCCTCACAAAGAAAGTCTTCTTCCTTCTCTTCTTGTTCTTCTTGTTAATCATTCTCCAATGTGTTCTCTTTCTTCTTTTCCTGCTTACAACATTTCCTTTTTCTTGTCCTGTTCAGTATTTTCTTCCTTGGGGAAAAAAAAGGCCTGAACCCTTTGCTTTAGTTATTCCCATCTCTAACTTTCCATGTCTTTTCTCCCCTTCATACTCTGTCTTACTCTGTGTTTTCTAATCACACTTCTGAGTAAGGCATATATGGGTGGAATGGCTGCTAGGTTGACTTAGATTGGGGACTTCAGGTGCTGAGTGCATCAAGAGTGGATTAGGCTTCTCTGATTCTATGACCAAAACATTGGTTAGGATAGGTCACTAACTTTTAAATCGCTATCATTCTTAAATGAGGTACATAGCTCAGTAGCTAGAATCCTGAGCCTGGAGTCAGGAAGACCTGAGTTCAAATCCAGGATCAGCCTAGCTGTGATCCTCTGTTTGCCTCAGTTTCTTAAACTGTAAAATGGGGATAGCAATAGCACTTACCTCTCAGGGTTGTTTTGAGGATCAAATGAGATACCATTAGTAGAACACTTAGCACAGAGCCTGGCACATCTAGCTGCATCTTTCCTTCTCCTCCCTAGCAGAGCCCTTTCTTGTGACAAAGAAGTACATTCAAGCAAAACAAATCGGCACATTGGCTGTGTCTGACCACGAATGCCTCATTCCGCGCCCATAGTCCCCCACCTCTCTGCTAGGAGACAGGAGCGTCCTTCACTATCAGTCCTCTGAAATCAGGACTGCTTATTGCATTGATCAGAGTGCTAAAGTCTTTCATTGTTGTTTTCCTTTCGATTACTGTGGTCATTGTACAAATTGTTCACTTGATTCAGCTTACTTAATTCAGCATTAGTTCATATATGACTTTCTATCTCAATGTCCACAGATGTCAGGAATGGGCTTGTCCATCCATGGACAGATGGAAGAACCAGGCAGTCTGGTCTGGGAGAGTCAGAAAAACAACAATTCCATAAGCAACCCCCGGTGTTATTAAAGAGATGATACAAGAATCGTATTCTTCCCCCTGCCCCATTCTTAATATAATGGCTGTGGGACATGGAACCAATTAATATGGAATTGATGGAGAGTGACTAATTAAAATTAATTATGGCTGTAATTAGGAACATGCAGAGAAAGACTATAGGAAAGTATGGCTCAGGGAGAGAGACAGAGACAGACAGAGAGAAACATAGAGAGAGAGAGACAGACAGAGACAGAGAGGAGCACACACACAGAGACAGAGAGAGAGAGAGAGAGAGAGGGAGAGAGGGAGAGAGAGAGAACTAACAGAATTATACCTAAAA
This sequence comes from Pseudochirops cupreus, assembly GCA_028627135.1. Classification (NCBI taxonomy): domain Eukaryota; kingdom Metazoa; phylum Chordata; class Mammalia; order Diprotodontia; family Pseudocheiridae; genus Pseudochirops; species Pseudochirops cupreus. The sequence continues at coordinate 322,213,418 of CM053581.1, read as the reverse complement.
TTTTAGGGAAAAATACTCCAAGCTTTGTTAGAGGTAAGGTATCACAGTGGATAGAGTGCTGGATTTGGAGTCAGGAAAACTTGGATTGAAACTCTTCCTCTGCCACTTACTGTATGGTCCTGGGAAAAATCACTTAACCTCTCTGAGGTTAATTTATTTGTAAAAAAGAGACAACAGCACCACGGTTTCTGTAAGTCCTAAATAAGACATTATATGTAAAATGGATGTCCTCTAGCTATCTCAAATTCAACCTGTCCAAAACATAATTATCTTTTCCCTGCTTCCAAACTTCTCTATTTCTGTAGAAGACACCACCAACCCTTCCAGGTTTGCGAATTCAGTGTTATATTCCACTCCTCCCCATCCCTCACTCCAAGGTAGCTAATCAATTGCAATATCTTATCATTTCTAGTTCTTCAGTATCTCTAGCATCTGCTCCCTTCCTCCCATTCACAAAGCTACTACCTTAGGACAGACCCTTATCACTTCTCATCTGGACTGTAGCAATGGCCTCCTAATTGGTCTCCCTGCCTTAGGTCCCTTTCCTCTAATCTATCCTCCATACAGCTACCGATTGATTTTCGCTACAAACAGCTATGGCCGGTACAATTGATATCGTATTGCTTGCCTTTTCAGTGGATGGGGAAAGGGCAGGAGGGAGAGAATTTGGAACTCTGAATTTAAAAAAACAGAATTAAAAATAGAAATGAATGTGGAAAATTTATAAAGACCAAGCATGACTCAAACGAAGAAATATGAGATGACACTCCCAGCCCACCCCTTCTTGGAGGTGGGAGCTTTGCAGGTGTTGTACACTGTACATGTTTTCAGACTTTTTCATTGCATTGATCAGTTGTGCTGATTTTTTTCTTTTGTCTTTAAAAATACTATCTGTTATATTGGATGACTCTCTGGGAGGGAAAGAGGAAGGGATACTGGGGAAAATTTTTGTTATTCAGTCATGTTCAACTCTTTGTGGCCCCATGTCCATGTGGTTTTCTTGGCAAAGATACTGGAGTGGTTTGCCATTTCCTTCTCCAAGTAACTTGCTAGTAAGTGTCTGAGGTTAGATTTGAACTCAGGTATTCATGACTTCAGGCCAGGGACTGCACCACCTAGCTGCCTGTAAAGTTATTTTAGAGAAAATTATTCCAGGGGTGGCTAGGTGGCACAGTGAATAGAGCATTGGCCCTGGAGTCAGGAGGACCTGAGTTCAGATCCAGCTTCAGACACTTAACACACACACACACACACACACACACACACACAAAATAGCCGCGTGACCTTCGGCCAGTCACTTAACCCCAATTGTCCTCCAAAAAGCAAAAAAAAAAAACAAATTTTTTTTTTAAAAAAGAGAAAATTATTCCTGAGTTCAAATCTAGCTATATGACCCTAGGTAAGTCACTTAACCCATATTTGCCTCAGTTCCTCATCTGTAAAACAGGAGAAGGAAATGACAAATCACTCCAGAGTCTTTGCCAAGAAAACATCAAATTGGGTAATGAAGAGTTGGACATGACTGAAAAGTGACTGAATGACTACAAACAATTTTGATGGAAAAAGCAAAAGACATCATTAACAACTTTTTTTTTAAAGAAAAATAAAGTTCATGGCATCCTCCCCCCCCCAAAGAAAAACCCCAGCTATGACCTTTTCACTACCCTTCTTTAGAATAAGCGCTGAAGGTTAAATATTGCCCTCATGATCAAATGAAAAAGCTTCCCTTTTGGTCTTGCATACTCCTTTACAATGTGGCCTGAATCCACCTTTCCAACCATGTCACACATCGTTGCCCTCCTCACCCTCTAAGGTCAGCCAGATGGGCCCTCTTGCTGTTCCTCACACGTGACATGCCATCTTCTCTTCCCACTTCCCAGTCTTTGCACTGGCCATCCCTCCTTCTTGGCATGCTCTTCTTGATTCTCTCCACCTCTTAGAATTTCTTGTTTCCTTAAAAATTCAGCCCAAATATAACCTTCCGCATGAAACCTTTTCCTGAGCCCCCAGTTGATAGCATCCTCTGCCCTGAAATTACTTCGTATCCATCTTTGTGTTTATTTTCTTTACACTCATGTGCGTACATAAAGTCTCCTCCAACAGAATGTAAGCTTTTTTAGGGCAGTGACTAATTTTTTTTGGTCTTATTTCCATTGCCATGATAGAACAGGTGATACTTGTTGACTGATTGACTTTGCAAACTTATAAATGTGTAGTTAAGAGGGGAAGGAGTTTATGTAGTGAACCTTCACCTATGGTGAGAATTGTCACTGTCTGACTTAAAGGGAGAAGGAATAAACATCTCTAGCCTCTTCTCCCCCTACCCTTCTTCAAGGCAGCCTTTCATTCCTGGAGGTGGGGGGAACAGGAAGTTAGGGCCAAAGCCCATTACTCTGCTGTCCTCAGAGGGAAAGGGGTACCAGATTAGAATTCTCTCTGTCTGCTCCCTTAAATATTAAATAGGGGGATATAATCAGGTTCGAGCTAACTTTTGATCACTTTGTCATTTTGGGGGAAAAGTTTCAGAAACCCCAAGCTCTATATCTAAGATCTGACCCCTTTCCCAGCTTTTTCTAGTTCAACAATGAACACACATAGCAAATAATAGTAATCACTAACAGTAGCAAACAAATAAAATAAATCTATTTATCCAAATCATAGCAAAACAGAAACCAGAGAAGGTATGCATATGAGAATATGTCCTGGACAATACAGAGGGAAGGAGCTCTCCTATCAAAAGCAAGGTAACTCAACACAGCCAAGAAAGAGGTTCTGATCTTACTCAGGAGGGAACTCTGAAGTCTCTAGAACAGCAAACTGGGAACAGGAACATGATGGAGACTCCCAGAGTCTTTTCCTTCAGTAACATGCAACAGGGTTGACCTCTTCTATCTCCTCTCATGAAGCTGGAAGCTGACTCAACCTCAAAGAAAGCTTGGACTTAACCAGTCCCAAAGCTAAGACTCCTGCTTACAGAGTCAAGATGAAGACTTACAGCTTGATGAGGCCCCAAAGGGAACTTGAAGGGGACCGGTGAAAGTGTGAACTCTCTCATGAGCTCCTCACACAGGGTAGGGCATTCATCTCCAACAATAAGACGAGAATCCCAATCCCAACAGATTTGGGGACAGAGGTTATAAATGTCAGGTATTATTACTATCCCACCTGCAACCACACCTCTAATCCTGGATCCATGCTTGAGTTCATAGGCCCCCAAACTTGCAAACTTTTGTCCCAACTTTCTTTTTAAAATATTCCTGAAAGATGAAGGGTTAGTTAGTGTCCTCGTCAATGGTGGCTTCAGTATAGAGGAAGAGAGTCCAATATGGGTGGTGTTGGAGTGAATTTTCCCTGTCTGTCCTCAATTTAATCACTGGCATTAAGAGTAACTAAAGACACTTAGGGCTTCCTGGTAGAGAATGAGATTGTATGCTTCTCAACCTTTACAATGAACCCCATACTTAGTTCTTCTAGACTACAACTGCTTTTGACTCTTAGATTTCTTCTTCTCTAACAAGGCGGCTAGGAGGTGAGGTATAGGAGTGGGGTGCAGCTTATTTCTGGGGCCCCAGGTTGGCCTAGGTTTGGAGCTGGTCTCCGTTCTGGAGTCTCAGGCCCATGTTGACAAAGATGTTTTCAATCCTGCTTCCATCACTCCTCCTTCACCCCTTGGACTTCACTGAAGGATTTCCTATATTGCTTCTTCTGACATTTCCTACGTAGTTCACCCTTCATGTCCAAGCCTGGATACCTCAGTAGGATCTGGATGATTGGATTAATTTCATTTCAGTTTTGCTGAATTTGAGGCTTAGGAATATGAAAGGAAGCATATATGAAATTAGATGCAAGTTGGACATGGGAAGTACAAACCTTGGAACTTTTAAAAAAGTCTGACCCCATCTATAACCATTCATCTTGTCCCAAATCACCCCAAACCAGGCTTAGGATGAATGGAAACTAAGGAGGTTGGGTAGGAATGGGTGAGGTGGAGATCAGTAGTAACAGAAAGGGAGTAAGGCCAAAAACAGAAAGGTCTCCCAAGACTCTCATATTCTTTTGACTGTAAGGAGTAGTGAGGAAACCAGTTGGTTATCTAAGGACTTTTTGTGGATTTCAGCACCCCTTCAGTAGGGGTGTTTTAAAAGGTTGTAACCTAGAGGATGGAGATCCAGCTCTTTTTCCTTTCCTGGAAATCTACAGAAACAGAAAAACCTATTTATCCTTGCCTAGGCATTAGGTGGTAGGGAGTGGGTATCTTGAGGCTAGAGGATATATACAGGACTCCATTTCCCAGAAGGCCTAGGGCCAGAGCACAAGTGTTCATGAGAATAATAAGGATTCTGTTTCTCATGAAACAATCAATGTGCCTCACAGAGGTGGAGCAAGCTTCTGGGAACCTGGAGATTCAGTGGAATTCTCTTCCCAAGTTCCTGACCAGAGAGAGAGACCTGAGGTGGGTTACTGAAACTTCAGGGATGGTCCTCCAGAACCCAGGAATCCCTGAGTTCCCACAGTTCCCATAGCACAAGGAGAGAGGACGCCCAAGCCAGCAGGGCTACAGAGGATTGAGGATGACCTCAACAAAGATACGGATGCTGTATAGGTAAAGTTCCCCACCCCGTACCCTTTCCTACTCTGCCTGGAGAGAGAAATTGCCTCATTCTTTCTCTATGGGAGTTGTGAGTCTGTTGGAGGAGGTTTTTTCCCAAACTACACATGAGGGAAAAGGAACGGAACTAGATTCATTAATAAATGTGACGAAGATGATTATTTCCCCTCTTGGCTCTTCATTTTTATCTCAGTTAAATGTTTTACTACTTCAAAGCTGTTCTTTGCTTACAACTGTTGGTATGGTAAACAATTGAATATCTAGACCTAAGTTAACTTCCAAAGTTCTCCGTTTTCTACCTAGAACAGGGCAAGGAAGCCAGCTATGCAAATTATCATTAAAATCCCCTCGATTTGAACTCAAATCGGTGTGAGGCCAGAGTGTGTGAAATCCAGGAGTTTACATTGTCAGGGCCTATCCAGGATTTTGATTGATATATAAGCATTAGAAAAACCCATTGAAGGTCTAAGGGTAGTTGTTTTGATGTTTTTGGATTCTGAGTCATTAATTGTTAGTCTTTTGTTTTTGTTGTTTTGGGTTATAGACTGCCTGTGTATGTAGTCTTGAACTAGCAAGTTCCATTTGTTGTGGGGTGTTTATATACGAGCTGTTAGGCTATGTTAATATTTTGGGGCCTAGGATGCACGGCTACATGAAGGTCTAGGATGCTGGTATAGCAATAGTTTTTCCTACAAATCAGGCAAGCTTGATCCTAGGAACCACTGAATCTTTTTTGCGTTGGGGTGGCATTATGTAATTGTATGCTGGGGTGAATAGCTACTCAGTTCTAAAGGAGTGGTGCTTAGTAGTGGGAACAGACCTTCATTATAGACTATTGTTTTGGGGAGTACATGCAGGCTGTTGTGGGGAACACACTGAAAGGACTTGCTCTTCTAGTATCTTGCCAAGAAAAATGAGATCATCCTCATATACCGATACTTCCAGCCACTTTATATCAACAACTACTATTTTTTTCTCTCTGTGAGTTGTAGAGGCCTCTGAAATCCTTTGGGGCAAGTGCTCAAATAGGTAGAACCCCAATGGACAGATGAAGGCCATTTTATCCTTTTCTTTTTCTGCCATGGAGATCAAAAAGTACCAACTGCACAGGACTAATACTCAGAATCACTAGCTGTCCAATAAACAGTCAAAGACATTTTGAACTCTTGGTATGGTGCCCTGGTCCACTTTAGTGCTCTTAAAAGTCCGATGGTGACCTTCGTTGCTAGCCCTTCCAAGAGTTGGGAAGTCTTCACAGTTAGGGTAGGGCATGCTGGTAGTAGAACAGGCATTATCACATTGCAGTCCTCTTTCTAAGAATAATCGTATACCTTATTATTTTTAGAATTACTGTTAAAGATTCTATTTTTATTACATAGGAGTCGTTTTGGGTAGATTTGAATTTTGATTACTGAGCAGATAATTTCAGCCTATGTGCCCAGTGGTTCAACTTTTGCTAGAGGTGTATGTTTGTTATTCAGCCAATGATTTCCCCTGATAGTACATGTGTTTGAAAGTGCCTTCATTATTGCACTAATGATTTCACAAGAGTAACACAAAGGGAGCCGACCTCTACTGGCTGGAGCTAAGCCAGGAAGACAATGCATCACCCAAGCCCCTAGACAAACAGCTAGAAGGTGCCTGTTGTTAACTAGGATATTTCCAAGGTTAGTCAATGCTTTGTTATATAGTAGATAGTGTGTGAATGGGAGTAGTGTGAAAGAAGTCAGGGTGAAAACTGTTTACTTAGCATGCATAAGTAACAATAACCTTTGGAGCTGATATGCATAGACTTCTTATCTTAGAAGGGGTCAGGTAAAAGCACAACCTACCTTGTTTCCTAGTATGCAAACCTACCCACTCAGGAACTGGAAGGAATTCTGCTAATATCTAGCTAAGATATTATGAGAGCAATATTTTACAGGATATTTCAGCCTCTCTTCTGGAATCCATTGTGATCAGAGTAGAGATTTTGAAATCTCTATGAGGTACCAGCTTGGGCTGGGTGGAAATAGCAAGGTTTGGTAACTCATTGGATATGTGGGGTGATGAAGTATGAGGAATTGAGGATAATTCCAAGTTTACAAACCTGGGAAACAGGAAGAATGGTGGTGCCCTTGACAGAAATAGAAAAGTTCAGTAGAGGGTTTGGTTTTGGGAAAGGAAGATGGATCCTATTTTGAACAGGTTGAATTTGAGATATCTGTGTGGCATCCATTTTGAAATGTCCAATAAGCAGAACCAGAACTCAAGGAGAGAGATGGACTGGATATGTGGACCTATGAATTGTTTGCAAAGAGTTTATGATTAAACTCATGAGAGCTGATCAGGTAACCAAGTGAGAGAAAGTAGAGAGAGAAGAGTGAGCATAGGACAGAGTGTTGGAGGAATACCCAGAATTAGGGAGTGTCATATAAATGATGAGCCAGGAAAGGAACCTGAGGAGCAGTTAGACAGGTAGAAGAAGAACCAGGAGAGTTTTGAAGAATATGTTCTCCTCTAATTTTTTAAATTATATGACCTTTTATATTTGGGTTATATATTCATTTCAAGCTTATTGTGGCATATGATACAAAAAGTTGGTCTAAATCAGATTTCTACTTGATTACATTTAAGCTTTCCCTGTTTATTTAAACAGTTTTTTAAAGGGTTTGCAAAGTGCTGAACATTATATCATTTGAGTCACTCAACTTCTTTCCTGGGCCCCCTTCTTTTTTTTCCTGGGTCCCCTCCTTTTTTTCACTATCTCACTTAGTGGTCTTATGAGCTTAATTACCACTCTATGTACACGTTTCCCAGATCTACATAATTCAGCCCTAATCTCTCTCCTGAGCTATAGTCATACATATATATGCAACTGCCTCTTGAACCTCTCCCACTGGATGTTCCATTGGCATCCTAAATTCAACATGGGCCAAACAGAACTCCTGATCTTTTCCCTCATACTTTTCAATCTTCTGAATTTCTATTATTGTCAAGAGACCCACAACCCTCCCAATTACTTGGTCCTACAATCGCTGTCATCTTCAGTTCCTCACTCTTACCTGACAGATACAACCCATTGTCAAGTCTTGTTATTTCTACCTTCACAACTGTCTTTCCTTTCTGTCCCTTCTCTCCACTCACCAGTCACAGCCTAGTTCATGCCCTCATTCCCTCTCACCTAGATTACTCCAATAACCTTTTAGTCTCTCTGCTCCAAGTTGCTTCCCATTCCAATACATCCTGTACTCTGTTGCCAAGGTGATCTTTCTAAAACGTAGGTCTGACCATGTCACATCCCCTGCTCAGTGATTTTCAACAGCTCCGTCATTCCCCACAGGATCAAATATAAAGTACACTGATTGGTATTTAAAGTTCTTCATAACCTGGCCCCCTTTCTACCTTTCTAGCCTTCTGTCTTGCTCCTCTCCATGCACACTAAGCTCTAGTTCCATTGGCTTACTTGTAGTTCCTTGAACAGGACATTACATCTCCATCTTTATGCCTCGGCACGGGCTGTTTCCTATGCCTGACCTGCTCTGCCTCCTCACCTCCACCTCTTACATCCCTGGCTTCTTTCAGAACTCAGCTCAAAGCCCATCTTGTGTGGGACACATTTCTGTGTACCCTCTGACCTTCCCCTTTCAGATTGACTTCCACATACTCTATTACATCTGCTGTATTATGTATATAGTATAAATCTAATTATCTGTGTTTTCTTCCCCATTGGAACGCAAGGCTTCTTGAAGGAAGAGACTGTTTTTGCTTTTCTTTGTATCCTCAGTGCTCAGCACAGTGCTGGCATATAATAAATGCTTATTGACCGACTTACTGACAACAACCCTGTGAGGGAGGCATGTTTCTCTCTAGTTTTGGTCAAATAGGATAAAACATTTTGTCCTTACCCTGGTAGTTGGTCTCCTTGAGTTTAACAAATACTACACCATATTTTATTGCTCTGAATATTTTTTATCCAATCTTTTTCTTTGATCACCTTTCCTTTTTTTTTTTTTAATTTTTGGTGATCATTACCAAATAGTTCTTGATGACTATTACTTTACAGTATAGTTTGGGATCTAGAAATGCCAAGTCCCTCTCATTCTATTTTTTTCCTCTTCTCCCTTAAAATTTGCTATTTCATCTAGTTCTATAAACTCACCTTAAGACTGGTGTGGCATGATATCTGGAAATCAATTTCAGTGGTGTAATTTTTATTAATATTAGCACAGCCCAACCATGAACCATTACTATTTTTTGAATTTTTTACATTTTCCTTTATCTCTGTAAAGAGGATTTTATAATTGTGTATCCATATAAATTCTGAGTATGACTTGGTAGATTGACTCTCAGATATTTTATACAATTTATAGTTATTTTGAATGTTTTCCCCCCCTCTATATCTTCTTGCTGGGTTTTGTTAGTAATATATTGAAAAGTTGATGATTTTGTAGCTTTAGTTTATATCCTGCTACTAGAACATGATTTCATATCTCAGCATTTAAAAATAAAATACTGTATTGTGCCCCTCAGCATGAGAGACATTTATCTTCCTTTGATAAAAGAACTCTCTTTACTCTCCATCACTCATGCTACCAGGGGTTCCCTGAGCAGGAGAGACATTCCTAGCATGGTGTGGGAATTATGTCCAGAGTACATTTTCTGGCTTTTAGGATGACTAGGTACCCAGGAAAACAAATCAAAGTCAACCTGTCAACTGGATACTGAACCTGTCTTGGGAATGGAGCCCTAGACTAGATGCTTTGGAGAAGATAAAAAGAATTAAAATATGATTCTGGACCATAGGAGTTCCCATTATTATGGGGAAGACATGGCCCAAGGAAAGTCTGTACTGTGAGCTATTTTCTGAGATGGGAGAGAGCAGCAATGGCCTCGCCCTGGAAGATCTGCCCATTTAGCTTTTGGGAGAGGTCCTAGACCTCATAAGCTAATAAAACAGGGATTCATAACCTTTTTTGCATACCATGGACCCCTCTGGAAATCTGTGGGGGCTCATGGGACCCCTTCTCATAATAATGTTTTTTAAAACAGAATAAAGCACATATGAGTATAAAGGAAACCAATTATACTGAAATATAGCTATTAAAATATTTTATTTATAGTTACCAAAAATATTCCAAGTTTGTGGACCCCAAGTTAAGAACTCCTATAACAGAGGAAGGAAACACATATGAAGAAGATACAAGACCCCCCAAAATACTGTGAAAAAGCTAATGCCAATGAATACACTCATAAAGAACACTGGGGTGCTGCAGGGTGTCTGGAAAGAATGGTTTGATTAGCCCTACCTGGCTCTAATCAAACCATTCTCCCCAGAGGCTTGGAGCCTCTCCAGGCCTTCCCAGTGAATTATGATCTAGGCTGGAAATATGTTTCCCGAGGTCTAGCCTAAATCCTCATCACTGCATTTCGTAGCAGCCTATTTTGGTTCGGTCTGTTGTATATTAGGTTGCATGTGAAGTTACAGTAATACCTCTGCTGTCACCTAATAATGCAGCATCTACAGTAACAAATTTCCAAACGCATACAAATCTCTCTCCTTCTCCCCACTTCTGGAGACGGGGATCCAGTCAATTCAGAGGCTTTTCTGCCTATCAAATCCCCTGGCCTTCTCTTCTCAGAGCTTAACATTCGTGAAAATTCTGTTTGTTAGGAGACACAGTGAGTAGAGCCCTTACCCTAGTCAGGAAGACCCAAGTTCAAATCTGGCCTCAGACACTTAGTAGCTATGTGAATGTAGGCTAATCACTTAACCTCAGTTTGCCTCAGTTTCCTCAACTGTAAAAATGGGATAATGATGGAATCTACCTCCCAGAGTTGTTATAATGATCAATTGAGGGGGTTTTTTTCCTTTTTTTTTTGGAGGGGGAAGGTAGGGCAATTGGGGTTAAGTGACTTGCCCAAGATCACATGGTTAGTAACTATTAAGTGTCTGAGGCCGGATTTGAACTCAGATCCTCCTCACTCCAGGGCTGGTGCTCCGTTCACTGAGCCACCCAGCCACACCGCACATGAGGTATTTTTAAAGTGCTTAGCATAGTGCCTGACACATAGTGGGTACACACAAGTGCTAACTATCATATTCTCCTGTCAGGCTGGCAGATCCAGGTTCAGAATGAAAGAAGGCCCCGAGCATCCTTGTGTGAACTGAGCACCATCGTGGGGGGTGGCCTGAGTGTTAGAGAAGAGCTGGCCCTGAGTCTTGGGTGGACACAATTCCATAATGCCTGGACATGGACAATATCTCAAGGGGATCTGGTCATACTTTTCTTTCCCCTGGGGACAGGGCCAACAAGGCCACTGCTGGGACATACCCTCAAGAGGGAGGGAGGGGTGAGAGAGAACTGGTCGCTCTAAATGATCTTCTGCCTCCCCTGTGAGTTCTGGATAAATTGTTCCCAGGACTGAAGCTTTCAAAACTCCTTTCCATCTGTTTTCATTTTTTTGGAGGGGTTAAGACAGGGCAATTCGGGTTAAGTGACTTGCCCAAGGTCACAGAGCTAGTAAGTGTCAAGCATCTGAGGCCAGATTTGAACTCAGGTCCTCCTGACTCCAGGCCACCGCTCTATTCACTGTGACATCTAGCCGCCCTCCATCTGTTTTCTAATCCAAATAAGAGTGATGCCCAGTCGTCAGCTCTGACATTCACTAACTAGTCACCCTCGTAATACCTCAATTTCTTCCTCCATAATTAAACCACCTACCTCATAGGGTTGTGGTGAGGGGAAAGCTTTTTTAAACCTGAAAGCGTCATATAAATGAATTATTACTACTGTTTATTGAATGCTAGCTGTACTGTGTGGAGAGAGTCTTGTGCCCATTTCTTCTCATTTCTCATTGCATTCTCTCCCCATCTTCCCCTCCCTGACTTGCCTTTGTCTCGTCTCTTCTCTGCTCCTCCTCCTCTTCCATCTCTTGCCCTCCTTTCCTCTTTCCTCCTCATTGCCCCCCCCCCCCAGCTTAGTGCCTGTGTTAATGTGATAATGCAGTGCTAATGACTAGAACATGGCATTGGCTCACTGATCAGGCACTCTGGAGTAGCATTCGAGACTCTGAGTTTAATTCACTGGCCGGTGAATGAGGCCAAGGCTGGAGCATAGCAACAGTCCCTGGCAAATTGTATCCGAGAAGGCACTGAGGGGGAAAATTGGAAGCATCAGAATCCCCCCAGTTGCTATTCCACAGGGGCCAAAAATGGTTAGTAACAGCACTAATTATGATCAGGGTGAGCTGGGCCCTCCTCCCTCCCCTGGAGGGGAGCTCCTTGGCAGCTGACTTACCTATGAGCCCTTGAGGCAAAAGCAGAGGCTGGAAGCTGGAGTAAGTCAGAAGAGCTAAACTGTGTATGACAGAGGAACCCATTGAATTCCACGAGAAGGGAATGTGAGGTGGGTCCAGGTTCTGTATCTGGATGTTCCCATATTCTCAGACAAAAATGGTGAGGCATCTCAGCCAAACAGATGGAGATTAGACTCTAGGAAGTGTTTTCCACTTGGTAGGAAGGCATTAAAATGAACAACCGAAGGTGGCTGGGGTGTCTCCTTCCCCAGAGATCTCTGAGAACAGAAGCATCCACTCTCTTCTGATCCTTCTCTGAGGGTTTCTCTGTGAAGACAGAACCTGGCTCATTACGCTCTGCCTCTGGGAGCTCCCTTAAGAACAGTGGATTTGGAGGCAGGAGGCTTGGGTTGGAATCTTCGCTCTGACATTAACTAGTTATGTCCAAGTTACATATCTTTTCTCTAACTTAATCGGTAATACTTGCACTACCTGCCTCACAGGGTTACTGTGGGAGGAAGGGGGAGGAGAGGAGAAAAATTTTAAACCTTAAAGCATAATATGAATATGGGTTATTATTATCACTAATCAATGAGTTTCTTGAACTTTGTGTGCCTAGCTCTGGACTAGACAGTATAGGGGACAGAAGAGAAGTACTGAGCAGGGCTCTTGTCCTCAAGAGGCTTACACAGTCTGCATGGTGGCATAAGCCTCACGCAGCCCATTTAAGAACAGATAGTCAAAGATGAAATGATTCTTCTCTTCCTATTCTGACTGGAGAAGACTGAGATTGCCAAGGGTGGCTTCAGGAAACCCTTTTTTTTTTTTTTTTTTTGCTTTTTGGAGGGCAACTGGGGTTAAGTGACTTGCTCAAAGTCACACGGCTAGCAAGTGTGTCAAGTGTCTGAGGCCAGATTTGGACTCAGGTCCTCCTGACTCCAGGGCCGGTGCTCTATTCACTGTGCCACCTAGCCACCCCTTCAGGGGACTCTTAATCGGTGGCATTCCCATGGAGTTAAAGCTTCATCATTCGCTCATAGTCCAGGGAAAGACACCATTGGAATGGAATCTCCTTGAAAGTAGCAGCTGTTTCTCTTTTTGTATACCCCGTGCTTAATATAGTGTCTGGCATACTTGTTGTTCCCTCATTTCAGTCCTGTCTGACTCTTCTTGATTCCATTGGGCGTTTTCTTAGCAAAGATACTGGAGCGTTTGCCGTTTCCTCCTCTTGCTCATTTTACAGATGAAGAGCTAAAGCAATCAGGGTTGAATGATTTGCTCAGGATCACACAGCTAGTCAGTATCTGAGGCCAGACTGGAACTCATGAAGAAGAACGCCAGACCTGGCACTCTGTGCATTGTGTTGCCACCTAGCTGGTCTGCCTGGCGTATTGGAGGTGTTTAATAAATGCTTATTGATAGACTGACTGATTGATTGATTGTCAAAGGGATCTGGACCAGATTATTCAGGGTCCAGGAAGAGGAGGGAGAGATTGAAGTGGAGAGTAAAGAGATGATGGTAGCTGAGAAGTAAGGACTGCGTGGGCCAGGGCTGGACTATTTGAGCAGTAGCAGAAATAAATTACCTCAAGGATGGCTCTATTATCCTCTCCCGCTGTGGGCAAAATGGAAAAGGTCACAGTGATTTTCCCCAGTCTGTTCTCTGCTGGGCTACTTAGACACTGCCTTGGTATTTACAAGGAAAGGGATGCCAAGGCTATCTCTGCAGCTGGTGGGGCTAACTTCCCTTCTGGAGGACACCTGTGTTCCTTCTCTTGCAGCTTACCACCCTCCTCCATTGGGCACATACTTCCATGCGCCTGAGCTGTCTTCATGGCCAATTATTGACCAGCTTCCTCTGTCCCCTAAATACAGGAAAGTAGGTTTGAGCTGCAACTTGTGAGATTTGGATTAGACACCAAGAAGTACTCGGCTCGAGGGTATCATGGTGTCCAAGGGATGGAGGGATCTCCTTCTCTCACCATCTCTTTGATGAGCGCAGGATTCCCCTCCCTGATTTTGCCTGGGCTTGGTGAGGGGCCACCTCCTTAGAGGCAGGGAATGGATAGAACTGGGGTGGAGAACCTATGATCTTTTCAGTCACAGGACCACACTTGAGGACCTAGAGGGCCACATAGGGCTTTGAGGCCACTTTGACGAGAGGTTTCCCCACTCTTGGCTAGTCTGAGTTGAGCATGCCTCAGGTGGGAGCTAGATCTGGGGTAAGGTGGTGACAATTGAGGCAAATTAGTGTTGAAGTTAAATTGGAGCAAGAAACACCCTATTCCCAGTTGGTTGTTTTCTTCAGCCCCTCATTCCCCTCATTCTTTGCTATTAAATTATTTGTTTCTTCTTTGTGCTCTGCTCCTCCAGACATCTGGAAAAGCATTTATGCTCAATGTCCCTGGCCCATTAACAGCCTGGCATGGGCTCCACTAATCAGGCTCATTAATGGTTGAGTTTAGATAAGTGACGTTGTCCTGGAGTCCACCAGGCCTCCAGGACTCGGCTGGAGAAGCAGTGTCTAGACGGGAGATTAGGGCTTGAGTCTGGGCAGACAGCTTGTTGGAAACATGATTAACTATCACTTTGGTTGAAGTGGATCTAAGAATGATCTATCTCTCCTGCATCTGTTCTCGGGGAGAATTCTGGAGTGCGTCACAGAATCCTAGTGTCGGAAGGGACCTTGGAGGCCATCTAACCCAATCCATACTACAGCAAGAATCCCCTTACAACCTCCTTGGCAGGTGGCCATCCATCCTTCCTTTGCCTGAAGCCCTGTCATGGTGCCTGAGCCCATGGCAACCCATTCCACTTTGGGATAACCCTAATTATTAAGAAGATTTTCCTTAACTTAAGCTTAAATTCACCTCTCGAGACAACTCCTACCTTGTACCCCTAGTTCTGTTCTCTGGGGCTAAACAGAACAAGTCTAATCCCTTCACATTCTTGAAGACGTGTCAAGCCCCTCACTGCTCCCCATCTTCTTTTCAGGCTATTCATCCCCAAGCAACCTAACCCCAATATTGACCAGCATGGAAACTTTAACCTGATCCGGGGTGGTCTGCCCCTCCTTAGGTAGCCTTGAAGGCCTCCACTCCTAGGGACTCACCATGTTGGAGTTGGCCTTAGTTCCAGCACTTAATGGGCTTTAGCTCTACTTTAGCCTAGAGCTTCTGAGCTCTAGAGATCCACCAGCCTCAGTCTCCTCAGCAGGAGGGACTACAGGGATGCACCCCCATGCCTTGCCCAATAGACTCTCTTATTGTAGCATGATCCCAGGGCCCTTCATTATCCTGATGTTCATCTTCCTATTCTCTCCAATTGGAGCATCAAGAACCTGATCACCTGCCTTCTCCTTGCTGCCCCACTCATTACCATGGTCTTTGTCTTTTTTAGGATCATCTTACTAGATTGGGTTCTTACATTTTCTCATTTGCTCTATTGTCTTCCCTTCCTCTCATTAATGACACCATCCTTCCCTAAAGTTCATACTTCATCTTGTGGCTGTCCTTATGGTCCAACAACTATTGAAGAATTAGTTATGCTTAAAAAGCGGTTTTTTGAGGGGAGGGAGACAATCAAGGTTAAGTGACTTGCTCAAGGTCACATAGCTAGTAAGTGCCTGAGGCTGGATTTGAACTCAGGTCCTCCTGACTCCAGGCTCAGTGCTTTGTCCACTGTGCCACCTACTGGTCCCTTGTATAGTGTGTTAAGGCTTGTGCTGTTTTATATACGTGATCTCATGTGTTAGACACAACAAACCCATGAGGTGAATGCTATGGGCAATATTATTCCCATTTTGCAGATGGGGAAAACTGATCCTGAGAGATTAAGTGACTTGCCCGTGATATTAGAGCTAGTAAAGCGCCGGAGGTAGGATTTGAACCAGGTCTTCTTAATTCCAGGTTCAACACTCTATGTATATTGCTGCTACACTGTACTCTGTATTCTCCGTCTTCCTCCTGGAATTGCAATTTTAAAGTCAAACAGGGACTATCAGGAAGGACTCAGGAGAGGAAGGGGGTTGCTCCACTCCATTCATATGTCCTGGGGTCCTCAATTACCACCACTGCTGAACTGATGTTTGAAAGTATGAGATAGGTGGTACAGTGGACAGAGCACTGGCCCTGGAGTCAGGAGGACCCATGTTCAAATCCATCTTCAGACACTCACTAGTTGTGTGACCCTGGGTAAGTTACTTGACCCCAATTGTCTCCAAAACAATGCCTTCATGAAAAAGAAGAAAGTATGAATGAGGTCCTGGTCTCCAGAGAGAAGAAGTGGTTTATATAAGGGAGTGTGGAAGGGTTGAATTGCTGGAAATGGGAGCTTCTCCAGTTGAGAGTAGCCAGAGTATTAACTAGGGAACGTGTTTTGGTCTGGATGGATTTGTCATGTTTCCCTGGTCCAGTCCCCTGGTTTCCTTGAGAATCTCAGAGAGCCCAGATCAATGCCAATTAGTCCTACTAGCCAATAGAAAAGTCTTCCAACTGAAACTCTCATGGACCTAGCCCAGAGAAAAGATCAGTTCCTTACTACTAAGAAGTGTGTGTGTCTGTGTGTGTCTGTGTGTGTGTGTGTGTGTGTGTGTGTGTGTGGTGATACTTTCTATTTTCCCATCTTGATCTAAGGGATCCCAGAGTTAAACCTAGAGTTAAAGGAGAGAATCAGCTCTTTGAAGAGGAAGAACCTGGGCACTTGATCCCACTATGGAACAGAGCCATGGAATGGGAAAACTGCTGATTTTTCTCCCCATGCCAGGGGCTGACGGACCAGATGACTGCCCACATTCTAGGCTAACAAGTTGGCTGATTAGCTAAGACCTTAGAGTCCTCCCTTTTCTCTACTTATTCCATCCTGGCTTCTAGGGTGAACTGTGGGCCCCCCAGTTCCTTGTCCTGCCTTTGTTGGAACAGAAAATCATGAGTTAATTGCTATGGTCTATGTTTTCCATCTTCCCTGCCTGTTGTTGGAATGAAGCAGAGATTTCAGTATTCTTCTCTCCCCAAATCCTCAAAGGCCCCCAAAGGCCCCTCTTCCCCAGATCAACAAATCTATTTGCACATTTTGGGACAGGCATAACTGTAATGAAACAATTTAGCAGGCAGAGGACATAATGTATATATGTGTATGGGGAGGGTGGAAATGGATGCCAGAGAGACCCAGATTGTAAATTAGCCTAAGCCATGCTTTAGCAAGGCTAGACGGCTGCCATGTTCTTTCCCAAAACAGGTGGGAGACATGTTCTCCCTGAGCCCAGCCTCCCTCTATGGCCTATCCAAGCCCATCTGCTGTCTGCCGCCTTCTTTGATCTGGGAGCCCTCTGAGGAGAGAGCTTTTCCCATATTCCCTCCACATCTCACTCAGCCTGGCCAATACCAAACATTTTCAAACCACATCAGCTGGAATCAGGACAGCCTGGGGCTGGAGCTGGGAGGGGATAAGTGGTCAGGGGGTTGGATTTCTGGAAATTCAGGTTCTAGTCCCAGCACCAACCCTTACTGGCTATGTGACCTTGAAGAAGCGTCAGTCTCCTCATCAAGATTGGGTGTAATAACATTGCTTCTAACTCACAGGATTGTTATGAAGGTCAAATGAAGGACTGTATCTGAAAATGTTTTGGGGTACTTGTTCACTACAGATTGAGAAGCAGAGT
The DNA here is from genome assembly GCA_028627135.1 of Pseudochirops cupreus. Classification (NCBI taxonomy): domain Eukaryota; kingdom Metazoa; phylum Chordata; class Mammalia; order Diprotodontia; family Pseudocheiridae; genus Pseudochirops; species Pseudochirops cupreus. Next base: position 322,195,872 of record CM053581.1, on the reverse strand, counting down.
GTTGGTAGGGGACATGTGGTCTCTCCTTCTATAAAACAGAGCCTGACTCCCTCAGAGGTCATCAGGAGCCCTGATGTAATCAGAGTATTTGTAATCAGAAGTATTTCATGCATGTTACATTTTCTGCCTTGCATCAAAACATCCTCTCTCCCCTCAGAGAAGGATTTCCCTTACCCACCCTGGGCCAGCTTTGAAAGTGGAGATTTATTTCCTTGAGTGAGGCTGGTTTATCTCCCATCTCCTTCTCCCGGAATTCTTTTTCTTCCTGGCCCCCATCTTCAATGATTTAAATAAATTATTCAGGCCGAGGAGTTAATAGAAGTGGGATGCTGGCATGTGGGTGAATTCATTATTGTCTCTCTGCATTCTGAGGGCATATCCATCTTTCCAGGTGAGGGAGCTTGGAACAATGGTGTCTGGGGCTTCCCAAGGTCCCTGTGGGCATTAGGAGTGGATGGGTTTAGGGAAGATACTGGTCAGGGAGGTCACAGAGATGTCGAGAGGTGTGTGTGTGTGTGTGTGTGTGTGTGTGTGTGTGTGTGTGTGTGTGTGTGTGTGTGTGTGTGTATGTATGTAAGAGAGAGAGAGAGAGAGAGAGAGAAAGAGAGAGAGATGGCAATGTTTGAGGAGGACAGGAGACAAAACAGGTTTTTCCTACTCTGCCTCAGCCTGTCAGAGGATGTTTTCTTCCAGTTTCTCAGGCTGCTTCCTATACTGTCATGTTCCCAAACCTTCCCCCTCCTGTTTCCACCTCCTCCATCCTACCAGGAATCATAATGAGGACCCCTTTAAGGGGTCACATGGCAAGATCTTTAGGTTGGATTGGATCAAGGACAGACCAACCCTGGCCTATTCTTCCACAGCATTGCTTTTCCATCAATTTCTTAGCAGGCCCAGAGATTTTTCTCCTTTCAACTCCTTCCCCAACCCCCCTGACAATTCTACCCTCAGTGTAGCTATTCAGAGAGGAAGCAGTCCACTCATGTTCAGGGTATATGAAGATGTTTCATTTTTGCCTTTGTCTCCTCTGTGCCTAGCACAGAGTCTGGCATTAGCTGGTGTTTACTAAATGCTTGATACATGAATGAATGAATGAGATAAATTTACATCAGACTAAGGAAGAACTGGTAGACGGTGTGGGAGGGACCGAGGGAAGGGCAAATGATGGGCGTGGGCTTTGAACTTTCCTTTCCTGGGCCTGTGTGGTACTGCCAATGGTAACTTCAGACACTACTCATTGAGGGATGAGGGAGGATGAACAGGCCCCCTCCTACCTCTTCTCAAGCTTGGCAGGCACAGAGTTACTCCCCACTCCCCTACTCTCCCATGATTCACTGAATGTGTCAACGCATCCTCTCTTTTCTCTGAGGATACCAGATTTGCTTTTCTTCATATAACTTTTCCCTGAATGTTGTTTTTTCCTGGGATATTTGCAGACAAATGAGGATAGCCACCCCAGAGATCCTCCTTGCTCTGGAGAGGCTAAGTCACTGCGCAAAATATACAGGGGCTTCAGTCCTTGTTGCTGTTTTCCTTTGCCTTGGAAAAGGACCAGCTGGGCAGGGGGGTCCCTCTTCCCCTAGCCAGGTTACTCTCTGGACATAATTACATTTACATGTTATCTCATTTGATCTTCACCATGAAACCTTGTTGAGTTAGGTGCTCTTATCATCCCCATTTTACAGATGAGGACACTGGGGCCAAGGGAGGCCTTGCCCAGGGTTACACAGCTAGTAATAGCTCAAGGCAGGGGAGTTCAGCTCTAGAGCAGATCAGGGCCAGACACAGGCTGGGCTCTGACCCAGGGCTCAGTTTGGTATGGCTCGAAGGCTCCAGGCCTCTAGAGGTGTAAGATTGGAGGGGCTTACTGCTGAAATTGCTAAGAATGCATCCCTTTCTAGTCCAAAGTTTGGTTCTCACCCAAAATGGCCAGGAGGGGGTGCTCCTTGGCCATCTTCATTAGGAAATAACAAGGGCCAGATGCCTTTGAGTTCAGCAGACCCAATCTCCCTCAGATTTCCTCTTTCCAACATTTCCCTCTGATGGAACTGTGCAGGTAGGAGTCTGTGCAAAGGAGGAGTGGCCCAGGACTAGTCTAAATGGTGCAGAGTTCGAAACCTGCCTCGGATACTTGCTAGCTATGTCATACTGGTCAAGTCATTCAACATCTGTTTGCTACAGTTTCTTCATCTGTAAAATGGAGATAATAAATAGCGCCTCACACAGTTAGGGTGAAGATCAAATGAAGTAACATATAAAATGCTTTGCAAACCTTAAAGTACTATTTAGATGCTAGCTTTTACTATTATTATTACAGGGAAAGTTTCAGAATCACAAAATCTTAGCATTGGAAGATATTTTAAAGGCCATCTAGTCCAACCTGTATCTGAATAGGAATCATCTTTATGGGGCAGGTAGGCGGCACAGTGAATAGAGCACTAGCCCTGGAGTCAGGAGGACCTGAGTTCAAATGTGACCTCAGACACTTAATATTTACTAGCCTTGTGACCTTGGACAAGTCACTTAACCCCAATTGCCCTCCAAAAAGAAAAAAAATAAGGAATCATCTTTATAACATCCTAGATGAGTCACGAAATCAAAAGATGCCCCTTGGGAGGAAAGCTATGACAGATCTGGACAGCAAGCTAAAAAGCAGAGACATCTTGCCGACAAAGGTCAAAGCTATGGTTTTTTCAGTAGCAATGTATGATGGTGAGAGTTGGACTCTCAGAATCCACAGAATCGATGCTTTCAAATGGTGGCACTGGAGAAGACTTTTGAGAGTCACTTGGACACCAAGGAAGTCAAATCCATTAATGCTTAAAGAAATTATTTCAGGCTATTCACTGGAAGGTCAAATACTGAAGCTGAAGCTTACGCTATTTGGCCACCTAATGAGAAGACAGCGCTCATTGGAAAAGACCCGCATGTTGGGAAAGATTGAAGGTAAAAGGAAAAGGGCATGGCAGAGGATGAGGTGGATAGATGGTGTCGTGGAAACAATGAACATATACTAGGACAGACTTTGAGAAATAGTGAAGAAGTAGAAGGATCTGGTGTGCCACGGTCCATGGGGTCACGCGGAGTCGCGCATGACAACAAGTGAACAACAAAAAGATACGTCGTTGTCCAGCCTTGGCTTGAACAACGTCTGTTGAAGGGGAGCTCACGGCCTCCGTGGAAAGTTCATTCTGTTTTAAATGTAATAATAAGAAAGATAACCAGCGATCATATAGCATCTATTAAGTTCCGGGCACTGTGCTAAGTGCACAATTATGATTTCATTTGATCCTTACAACAACCCTGGGAGGTAGGTGCTGTCATTATCCCCATCTTACAGATGATGAAACAGGCAAATAGAAGTTGAATGACTTGTCCACAGTCATGCTGCTAGTAGGTGAGGCTGAATTTGAACACAGGGCTTTTTGACTCCATATCTAGAACTCTGTCCACTGCACAACCTAGCTGCTTTATCTAATCATTGTAGGGAATTTTTCCTTATATCACGCTTCCCCATGGCATGATAGGTAGTAAAGGGTGGTTGTTTTCTCCGCTTCTCCCAATTTCCCTTTCTTCCCCTACCTTTCCTCTCATTTTCTTCCTTCCAGCCCAGAACTGGGAAAGCCCATATAATAGAACTGGTGTCTAGATAAGGTTCTTAGTCTCAGTTCCCTTCTTTCTTAGGGGGCTTCTTTCTCAAACACCAATAAGGTGTGAAAGAGTGTTGGTGTCAGATGGCCTGAGTTCACACCCTGACTCTTATGTCTACTATCTCTGTGACTCAGTTTCTTCATCTTTAAAATGAACTTGGCTTCTTTTAAGACCCCCTAAAATCCAGTCTTCTAAAGAAAGCCCTTCCTGGTCTCCCTAAATTCTAGGGCCCTCCCTCTGTTGATTATTTCCAATTTATCCAGTGTGTAGCTTGCTTATTTGTAGTCATTTAAATGTTGCCCACGCCCTGTGGCCCCACTGGGGCTCCTTTAGAGAAGGGACGACCTTTTGTTTTTCTTTGTGTCCCCAGCATTTAGCCTGGCTTATTGCAGGCGCTCACTAAATATTCACTGACTTACTGGACTAGATGACCTCTTACAGCCCTACATTTATGATCCTAATATTCGGTAAGGTTGAGGTCTTTTCTAGCTACGAAGAAGGGATGTATTGAGTGAAAATGAGCTTTTATACTTGGACTCAGAGAGTCCCTGGAAAATTTCATTCCTTTCTCCTTTACCAATAGAAAAGGTCAACAGGCTGAGATTAGTTGTTCCACTGAGCCCCATTTGGGACCCATGGCCCCGACATGGCAATTCCCAGCTTTGCAACTGGCACATATTCCTTCTCCCAAGCAGTCCTTGGCTGAGGCTTCTCTTAGACTATGTGGTTCTAATTTCTTTAAAAGATCATTTCTAAGTTTAAAACCATCCTTTCTCTCTCTGCTCTCCCTCCCCGATCCCTAGGAGTTCAATCACTACTGACACCGTCATCTCCACCCTGTTAGGCTGGGATTTGTCATTTTACCCCTAACAGAGAGAAAAATTACTTTGTCTCTTTTCCTCTCTCCAAGTATGCCACTGCCTTTCCCCCAAGTTGTGCCTGTGGGTGTGTATGAGGTGGGGAAGGGACTTGGGGGAGGAGTGAATTGTCACCTCGGGGAGAACCAGGTCCTTACTTCCTCTACCCCTGGCTGCTTCGGGGGTTATCTAGACAGCAGCTCTTTCATGGAAAAAAAAATCAAAGGAGGAGGTCTCTCATGGATCAAGGATTTTATTTTCTTCTCCCTCATTGCCGCTGCCCTTCAAAGCCACAGGGTCATCAAGATGACCTCATTCCTATGTTACTTGGTGCCCCAGTGCTTGGGCATGAGGAGGTGAAGACATTTGCTTCAGATCACAAAGCTCCAGAGGAAAAAACAAACCCAGCACTTCTGGCTCCCGTGCCTCCCCTCCCCCCCCCCCCCGCCAATTTCTCTTCTCCCCTCCCTCAAGGACAGGCCACGGACTGGAGAATTTTACAAAATAGCTGAGTATTTATGTTTAGTCCTTAATGGGAGACTTTAAAATGCTTCCTTCTCCAGGAATCGGAGTGGGGGGAAGGAGGGGGCAGTATGGAGAGAGAAGGAGGGCTGAATCTTAGGAGTGAAAGGTCCATTGTTAGGGATGGTGGCAGGGCTGGCGAGGGGGACTGTAAGTGCTGGACAGTGGGGATGGGGCAGGATGAACTTGCTAATAATTCCTGTCAGCCTGTTCCAACCACCCTTAGTCCTGGTACCCCAGCTCCTGTCCCCCATCCTCAGTGAGCTGGATGCTCCGATGACTCATCTAGCCTTCTCAGTCTCATTTACATGAGAGGCCTCTGGGCTGGGGCCCCAATCCCCAAAGAGGCCCGAAGGTTGCCTGCGCCTGTTTGTTGCCATGGCAATTAATGCAGTATCTCTCTAATGCAAGGGGAGGGAGGATTGGGAGGGAGTGACGAAAGGCTGCCAACCATGTCTTACCACCTCCCCTCCTTTCTCCAACAAAGGGACTGGACCAGGAGATGTTGAGAGCTTGGGGAAAACTGGCCCTTTCTCCTTTTAATCTTCCATCTCTGACTGGAAGGACTCCGCAAGACTTTTCATCCATTTCCCCTAGCTTCTCACGGAGCTGTCCACATCCTGGGTAGCTGAGGGTATCTCTACCCTCCCCTTAAAAAAAAATACAGAGAAGAAAACGCCATAATTTGTTAACTCGAGAGCCTCTCCTGTCTCTTCCATCTGTGAAGCACTGTTTGAGAGTTCACCAAAATGATTCTAGCTGCACCTTAAGCCCCTTCCACCTTATTTTACCAGTTCTGAGTACAGGTGATCACCAGGACGGAGTAACTCTGCTGGGCTTATTCTTCTTTGAGCTAAATCATGCCTCAATCAATCTAAAAACATTTATCAAGCGCCTGCTATGGGCCAGGCCCTGTGCTAGGGGATGAGTATACAAAGACAAAAATAAAACAGCTCATGACGTCAAGGTGCTTACACTCCACCCCCACTGAGAGCTCTTGTGTAGTTCTATGTGATATATACAGTGTCTTAAAACGTCTTTAGGCTTAATAGCTTAAATTGTAAGCTTCTAACAGTTTAAAACTGCCCTAAGACATTTGGGGCAGCTAGGTGGGGCAGTGGATGCAGTACTAGGATTGGAATCAGGAAAGTTCATCTTCCTGAGTTCAAATCTAACCTCAGACACTCACTAGCTGGGTAACCCTGAGCAGTACATTTAATCCTGTTTGCCTCAGTTCATCATCTGTAAAATGAGCTGGAGAAGGAAATGGAAAACCACTCCAATATCTTTACCAAGAAACTACAAAATGGATTCGTGAAGGGAGCAATAATAAGCACTAAGACTTTTGGGACACCCTGTATACCTTCCTTCAAAATAGGTAGTGTGGGGTAGTATAGTATAGAGTCAGGTTTCAGAAATCAGGAAGACCTGATTTCATCAGACACCCCCACCCTACCCCACTCCCGACCTATGCTAGCTTAGGGCTTTCTCTCTAGCAGTAGTATTGGGGAGGTGTCTAGGAAGGGCAGAGTTAGGAGGTTAAAGGTCCAGAATCCAAGACCAGAGACTGTCAGGGACACAACAAGGCAAAAATCAGAGTGTCTGAGTGAAGGATGCTGGAGAGACATTTGGCTAATGAGTCATAGGATTATACAATCGTATTATTTAAAGCTGGAACAGACCTGAGATCCTTGAGTCCACCCTCCTCACTTTATATGTGAAATTCATCATATATGTGCTGAGCACTTGCTATCTGCAAGGCCCTATGCTAGTCACTAAGGATACAATGATGAAAAATTATAAAGCCCTGCCCTTGTGGTGCTCACATTCTAATGGGGCGAGTACTGCCAATATACAGACAAACGGATTGTGACGGGGGTGAGGGATCAGAGAGAGATCCACCCATAGTATTGTAAGAAAATGCAAGGGGGAAATGAACGTTATTATAAGGGGTGATGAAGGAAGACTGAAGAATTCCTGTAGCCAAGAAGCCTCTGAGCTGAGCCTCCAAAGAAGAGGAGGATTTTTGAGAGGCAGACAGGAGGAAGGAATGTATCCTGGGTATGGGGGGTTGCCTGCATAAAAGCATGAGGAAAGGAGGTGGCAGATTAAATTCTGGGAAGCAAATTTGCTTCTCCACGTGGGTGCTTCTGTTTAAAGCCTTTTTGTTTGTGCTCTGTTACTCTTTCTTTTTTTTTTCTTTTTTCTTTTTGGAGGGGGAAAGGCAGGGCAATTGGGGTTAAGTGACTTGCCCAAGGTCACATAGGTAAGTGTTAAGAGTCTGAGGTTGGATTTGAATTCAGGTCCTCCTGACTCCAGGGCCAGTGTTCTCTATTCACTGAGCCACCTAGCCACCCCTCTGTTTTTTCTTCCAACAGAAGCTCTCCTCTGGTCACTCCTCCACTACCCTGATGTGCCAAGATCTTCCATAGTCTCCATCAGTCCTCTTTCTAATGATGTACTCACTCCCTGGTGTCCAGTTATACTCCAGTCAGTGATGCTCGTGACCTCCTCTGGAAGGGACCAGTTCTCAAGCAGCTGGCTTGATGGAGATAGTACCCCAGCACTTGATTGGCAATATTAAAAATAGGTAGCTAAGTGGTATAGTGGAAAGCATGCTGGCCCTTGAGTCAGGAAGACTTGAGTTCAAATCAAGATACTTACTAGCTTTGTTACCCTGGGAAAGTCACTTAACCTCTCTATTTCAGTCTCCTCAGCTATAAAATGGGAGTAGCAATACTACCCAGCTCCTCTGGAATCCTGGGATTCAGTGAGGGACAGTGCTTCTCTCTTTATCTCCCATCTGCCTCCAGGGCAGCTGGGCGAGATTACATACATTAACCAATGCTGCTTTAAGAGTTCCAAAAGGGAGGGGTTTAAGTGTGGAACTAGTGATTCCTGGCAGCTACTCCCAGAAAGATCAATGTAGATGCATTGACCAACCATACTTTTAAAATGTGTGTTTCCAGGGTACATCCAGAATATTTTGTGCATTTCTTAGTGCCATATTTTAGGAACTATGCTGATTATTAGGAGGGAATCCTGAGGAGGGTAGCTTGATGGTAAAAGTCCCCATACGAAATTAGATTGAAGAAACTGGAAATGCTTGACTTGGATTAGAGAAGAATCGGGTTGGGGAGTGATTTAATAGTTGTCTTCAGGTACCTGAGGCTTCATCAGGTGAAAGAGGGTATTTAGTGTAGTGTGCTTGGTCCTAGAGAGGAGAGCTGAGAGTGATGGGTGGAACTCATAGAGATGTAAATGTGAGCTTGATGAAAGAAAAAATTTTCTAATGATTAAAGTTCTTCAGAGGTGAAATGGGCTGCCTTGAGGGGTAGTGGATTTTCCCCTGAAGCTGAGGCTGGATGATAATTTGTCAGCTATATCCTCATGGGAATTCTTTTGTTTAAGGGTTGAAATTAATGGCTTCTAAGGTCCCTGCCATGGTTGAAATTCTGTGAAATTATTGTTAAGACTGAATATAGATTTGGGAGCTATCTATTTAGAGGTGATAATTAAACTCATGGGAATTGATGAGATCACTGAAAAGAGCGTTCATAAAGAGAAAAGGGCTTAGGATAGAACGATAAGGAATGTCCATACTTAGTGAATGTGGAGAAACAGAGATGAACTATTGAAGTAAACCAGGACAGGCAGGAGGAGAACCATGAGAACACAGAGGGGCAGAAGCTGAGGGATTGGTTAACTATCCAATGTTGCAGAAAGGTCAAGGAGGATAGGCTTGAGAGACCTTTGGATTTAGCCGCTAAGAGGTTGCTGGTGACTTGAAAAAACAGTTTTAGCCAGATTCAAGGGCTTACAGAGTGAGGCAGAGGGGGAAGTAAAGGCAGTGAGTGAGACTCATCTTTCTCTGTATTGAGCAGTGAAAATAAGGAAAAATACAGCATGATAGCTGCTGCTATGGTTGTTGTTTGTCCTTCATTGTCAAAGAGGACCATGACATCAGGGAGGTGATGCCATGACATGCAAGTGAATCCGATTTAAGTGAAGGAGGGCTGGGCAGTCACCAGCCTCACTTTCTCCTCTGGAGCCATCTGGGCCCAGTGGTGAAACATAGGTCAAGATGATGGGAGATGGCCCAGACATAGTGGGACGCCTTGACCTTTTAAAGATAAGGTCTTTAGCAGGTCTTAATTTGACTACCACGACAACTAGACAGAATAGTAAAGGTCAAATGTAGCACTTCCTAGGCTACTTTCCCAATGTGCACTCATTTTGGTGGTCCAGATCCCCAGAAGGAGGATTACCACTACTCACTGCATTGTTTTAGGGGTAATGCTGAGGGATTGGAGTTTATAATACTACTTGTGAGCCCCTACCAGTATGCTCCCTACTTATTATCAGTCAGACTTTATTAACTTTTAGCAGGAGTATTTACTAAACTATTACAGAAAGAACAATTATTATAAAAACAACCATCCCAAACTGGGGACTACATGCTACACTTTCACACAGAAGATCCCTGGATAAAGGGAGCTCGAACTTAGAGAGGTTGGAAAGCTCTTTAGTGATATAGCCACCAAGTAGCAAACTTAGTCCTTTTTTCCCTTTATGGAGTCATCTTTTGGATTTCTCTTTGCTCTTTGCTTGGCTTTGAGGGTCATTGTCCTTATGAAGTGCCATGACATGACGAGTCTTAACAAAGTGACCACAGAGTCCGAATTAAAAAGTTTTGAGGAGCTTTAATTTACCAGCTGGGGCTACTCCATGCCAATTCAAAAGGGGGAGCAACAGCTAGCTCAGAAATGCAGAATCATTTATACAGCATAATTCCATTGTTGAGGAGTACAGGTAAGTTGCTGAGTCAGGGAGTTTGTGATTACAGAGCATGACGACGGAACAAAGAAGAAGAATGAAGTAGGCAAGGGGGGAGGGTTTGTGGTACCATCTGCAGGCTGGGGTCTGTAGGGTAAGCAGAGAGGGGCACAGGGCATGCTGACCGAGAAGCAAATGAAAAATAGGCAAATTATTCTAGGCCAGTTTCTTGACTCCTATCTTAAGTCCATGAAGTTTCTACTTAACTAGTTCCTGGACACTTCACTTATAGACTCTCGAAACTACCTTTCCTTAGTGTACATTTAGTTTATCTTCAGTGTGTCTGGAAGCTCCTGATGCAGTCTGCCATCAATCACTAGGGACACTGATACTGGCTCCAAGAAGGGGCCGCGTGCACAGCAGTCACACCCTAGTAAAACCATTTTGGCAGATGGGCAAAATCAATAGGCCTCAAACCCCTCGGTGGGACCCCGAGCATGTGAAGACTTCCCCTGGCTCAATGGCCAGAGGAGAGCAATTTGTTCCAAACAGCCATGAAGATGACTGAAGCAGGTGCTGTGGAGTGATTGGATCTTGGTCAGATACTGAAGACACCAAGGTCATCCACTGCATCCTAGGCCATTGCAAGTCATCCTGATTTTTGTCTTGCCACTGGACTTTGATGACTCTGGAAGAAAGAGGGAGGCTAACAACTTTGTGCCACTCTGCCTCAATCCAATTCATATACAAGTAAAGACATCACCTGTGATGTCATTGGTCCTCCAAACAACAATTGGCTCTGGTGGACACTGCTACCATTGCTGATAAGAACTTCAGGTCTTTCTATCTTTTGAAATTGAAAGGGTTGCACTCAATTGGGTATTTTACCCTATGGGAAAGTAGGGGCAAAGGGGATAAGAGGGGGAATGATAGAAGGGAGGGCAGATTGGGGAGAGGGTAGTTAGAAGCAAACACTTTTGAAAAGGGACAGGGTCCAAGGAGAAAATAGAATAAATGGGGGGCAGGATAAGCTGGAGGGAAATATGCTGAGTCTTTCAAAATATAACTACTATGGAAATGTTTTGCATAATTACACATGTACCACCTATATTGAAGTGCTTGTCTTCCCAGTGGGGGTGAGTGAGGAGGGAAGAAGGGAAAGAATCTGGAAATCAAAGTTTTAAAAATGAATGTTAAAAATGATTTTTTACATGCAACCGGAAAATAAGATATAGAGACTGTGGGGTATAGAAATCCATCTTGCCCTACAAAAAAGTAAGAGGGGGATGGGGAAAGACATAAGAGAGAACAGATTGGGGGAAGAGGTGTTCAGTATGCTTGCTGTATTGGGGTGGGGGTAGGGGAGAGATGGGGAAAAAATTAATAACTCAAAATCTTGTGGAAGTGAATGTTGAAAATTAAAAAATAAATAAATAAATTTATTAAATAAATTTTAAAGAGAAAGAAATTGAAAGGGTTGCTACCTGGTCAATGGATGAGGAGGGGAGACAGAGAACACTCTCCTCCAGAGGAATTTCCTATCAGTAGTCATTCATAGATTAATTGGACCACTGTTGGATTGATTGGCTCTGAATCAACTTGCAGTTTTTATACATCGACCCATAGTCAGAAACGAATTCTTCTTAACCAATCATTGATGTCTGTGTGGTATCATCTGCTTTTATGCAGTGATTCAAAACACCTATAATCTTTTCAAATTGATTAAAGACATTTATGCATTTAGGCGGGTATGTTTGATTGTTTCAATCTAGGTGATTGGGCCTTATGAAATGGCATTAATTAGGGTGAATATAATGAAAACCTTCCCCCCCATTCCCCTCCAGAGAAGCTTTTCTGTATTTGCAAATCAGTGGGATTTTGGAAATCCCATTGCTTTTAAAAATCCCATTATGCTTTTGTTCAAATGCTTTTTGAGAAGTCCATAGTTCCAAATATTGGAAAGCTCTTTCGTGGCTTAGGGAAGGTGCATAACTGTGCTTCCCCAAGTGCCTAGTCTAAGAAAAAGTCTATGCCACACAGTTCACAAGCAGGAAATTAACATTCTTCCATACTCATAAATAAATGGTGATAGAACTTAAGAAACAGTTCTCATTTTACAAAATTCATATAGGTTACCACTTGTTTTATTGTTTACAGAAGGCCTTTCTCCAATACAAAAAGAATAAAGGAAAAACAAGAAAAAATTAAGCCCTCACTCAGGGAAAGCCTACATCCTTTGAGCTTCCTGAGCATGTGAGGCTCTCTCCACAGAGATTAGGGACCTGGGGTCCAATGGAAGTCACCCCCTTATCCTTCAGCTAAGAAATCAAATTTTCCTATATGAAAATGTCCATAATTCCTTTTAGCATATGGGATAATCCAGTTGGAGATTTGGACAAGACATCCCCACCTATCCCTTCTCACCACAAAATGTGCTTTCACACATAAGACAATCCCCCCTGGAGGTCCAGACAAGAATTCTGTTGGGTCCCTTTATCATGGGACACCTGAAATTTCTCCAGAGTATCTCTGCCAGCACAAAAGGAGTTCCCAATTCACTCTTCACTAGAACAAGCAGGTTTAACCTAAAATAAAACAACCCAGAGAAGCCCCAAAGAGATTTGGGGCTCCTGTAAGGGATTAAGCACTTGAGGGTTAATTACCCAGGGTTTCTTGGACAGCAAGCAAACCTTATCCTAAAAACCTGCAGTCCATAAGGATCTCAGTCAAGCTGTCTGGGCTCATATTGCAGTAAGGAAAGTAATCTGGGTCTGCTTAAAAGAAAAAAAATGAATATTTATGAGCTTTCATAAATATTCCAGGTGAACTGCCAGCACAAGTATTTTAGGGATACAAAATTCATTTCTCTCATATCAGCCTCCATACTTGTAAATGTAATGGGGGTCTGGTGTATGTGAAGACCCCATCAGCCTTCTCAGCTTATATACCCTCTCCACATGGAAATGTGAAGTGCTTGCTTCTAAGAAGGTCTCAGTGACAGACAAGGGGAGTGCCTTGTAGAGATGGGAAGCATGTATAGACATTCTGTAACTGGTTCTAGTCTGTTAACCATGGGGTCCAGAAGAGTTTTTTTCAACTGGTTGCATGACTGGAACTGGAGACGTCTTCAACAAATGTCTGAGTCAGCTTTGGCCATCTCTCTTCTTGTCATTTGGTGACTCCTTTGCTTACAGTGTCTGGTGAGAGACAATACTGGACAAGGCCACAAGGTTCTGAGACATAGGCCTCAGTCTTTGGTCTCTGAGTCTGTTTTAGGTGAAGGGAGAGGATACTTTGACCCTATGAGTTTGGAAAGCCAGAGGACACCTTGACAACCCTTTGTTCCAGAGATAAGGTTTGTAGCCAGCCCAGCAGCAATGCACTGAGGAGTAAGGGGTGACCTTCTGTGCTCAAGTCATTGAAATCTGAGAGGAAGAATTATCTAGTTGTTGTACCTGGTCCTGAACTTGGTGGGACCAGTGCTCTGTGGGAACTGAGCTATGTTATGAGCCTACACTTCATCCAGAGACTGAGGTAATATAGGTGAGAATATGTTCCCAAGGTGTTGGGAAAAATGTTTGTACAATAATTCTGGCCATATTTTTGAAGAAACTATCTCTTTATAAACTCTAGTTCATGTTAAGTGGTTAAATGAAACTGGGTTACTATTAATTGGCTCCTAAGAACGGTGGAAGGTAGCTAGTGGGGGCTTTTGCTGATGGCAGTAGCAAAAAGCCTCCTCAATCCCTCAGGATTGCCCCCAGGAACTCTGAAGAGTTTATGTGACCAGCTCAGCTGAATGAGATTAAGTCAGAGCACATCCCACTACATAAAGTATTTAATAACACAACAGATATTAATACTTGTGCATTTAAACAAGCAAAGATCATCTCAAAAGAACTAGCCTGACTCTCAGATGGAACACACTAGAAAACAAAGTATCCAATTATTGTCTAAAACAAAAGAGAAAAATGTTTCTTTTTCCTCTAGTGGATCCTTTACAAGTAGAGTATTCAAAATGGAAATCCTCTTCAGTGGGTCCTTGCATATTTCCTCACCCTCAGAGTCTGGCAGAGAGCTACAGCTAACAAGAACTTCAGAAAGGGAAGAAAGGGGCTTTGAGAGCCTATGCTTTCTAAAAATCTTGTTCGTGCAAGGGAAGAAAGTGCATTTAACATCTCAATACTTTAGGCAACCTTGTAAGACCATAAGTTTCTGCGAAAATGATGACTACCGATGATAGATAGATTTTCCTCATTTAGAGAATTTCCTGTCCCATTCAAATCACAGGTCTAGCCTAAAATCACTCATCCCTAAAAGCCAATTAAGTATGATTTCTAGTCAATGGGGAACACACCAGTGGGGACTTTGGAGCAACGGTAAGAGAAGTAGAAGAAAAACTGGGAAGAAAAATGAGAGTGATGCAAGAAAATAATGAAAAACAAATCAATAGCTTAGCAAAGTAAACTCAAAAAAATACTGAAGAAAATAACCTTAAAAAATAGACTAGACCAAATGGCAAAAGAGGTCCAAAAAGCCAGTGAGGAGAAGAATGCTTTAAAAAGCAGAACTGGCCAAATGAAAAGGAAGTCCAAAAGCTCACTGAAGAAAATAATTCCTTAAAAATTAGAATGGAGTGAATGGAAGCTAATAACTTTATGAGAAATCAAGAAATCACAAAATAAAACCATAAAAATGAAAAGAAAATAGAAGACAATGTGAACTATCTCACTAGCAAAACAACTGACCCAGAAAATATAGATCCAGGGAAGAGAATTTAAAAATTATTGGACTATCTGAAAGCCATGATCAGAAAAAGAGCCTAGACATCATCTTTCAAGAAACTATCAAGGAAAACTGCCCCGACATTCTAGAACCAGAGGGAAAAATAGAAATTGAAAGAATCCACTGATCACCTCTTAAAGGGATCCCAAAATGAAAATTGCCAGGATTATTACAGCCAGATTCAAGAGTTCCCAGGTCAAGGAGAAAATATTGCAAGCAACCAGAAAGAAATAATTTAAATATTGTGGAAAAACAATCAAGATAACACAAGATTTAGGAGCTTCTACATTAAAGGATCAAAGGGTTTGGAATATGATATTCCAGAGGGCAAAGGAGGTAGGATTACAACCAAGAATCACTTACCCAGCATGAGTGGGGAAAATGGGCATTCAATGATGTAGAGGAATTTCATGCATTTTTGAGACAAAACCAGAGTTCAACAGAAAATTTGACTTTCAAGTACAAGACTGAAGAGAAGCATGAAAAGGTAAAAAGGAAAGAGAAACCATAAGGGACTTATTAAAGTTAAACTGTTTACATTCCTACATGGAAAGATGATATTTGTAACTCATAAGACCTTTCTCATTATTAGGGTAGTTAGAAGGATTACATATGTAGACAGAGGGCACTGGTGTGATTTGAATATGAAGGAATGATATCTAAAAAATAAAATTAAGAGGTGAGAGAGGAATGTACTGGGATAAAGAGAAAGGGAGAGGTAGAATGGGGTAAATTATCTCACATAAAAGAGACAAAAAAAAAGCTTTTACAGTGGAGTGGAAGGGGGGAAGTGAGAGGGAGTGAGTGACCCTTACTCTCATCAGAATTGCTTCAAAGAGGGAATAATATACACACTCAATTGGATATAGAAATCTATCTTACAAAAGTAGGGGGGAAGGGGACAAGAAAAGGGGGGGTGATAGAAGGAAGGGCAGATTGGGGGAGAGGGTAGTCAGAAGCAAAACACTTTTGAGGAAAGACAAAGTGAAAGGGGAGAGAGAATGAAATAAATGAGGGGAAGGATAAGATGGAGGGAAATATAGTTAGTGTTTCACAACATGACTATTATGGAAGTGTTTTGCATGACTACACATGTGTAACCTATATTGAATTGCTTACTTTCTCAATGAGGGAAAGGGAGGGAGGGAGGAAGGGAGAGAATTTGGAACTCAAAGTTTTAAAAATGAATGTTAAAATTGTTTTTGCATGTAACTGCGGGAAATAAAATACTAAATTAAAAAAAAAAACAGTCCCCAAAGCTATCAGGTAACATAGAGCCAAACTGGACCATTACCTGTTTACAGAATTCATCATTTTATCTCCTGCCTCCATATATTTATGCAGACTTTTCTCCCATAAATGAGTCATTCTGCAACCTCTACTGTTCTCAAAAGCATTGTTTTCAGCCTTGTGAACCTGAGTGCTTGGGAAAGACTAGCAAGAGAGAAATGGAAGAAAAAAAAGAAGGTGGGGGGAGAGAGAGAGAGAGAGAGAGAGAGACAGAAGCTGGGGGGAAAAGCAGAGGGAAAGATTAAGAGAGACAGATATGAACACAGACAGAATAGAATAGAGTGTCATTGTCTGATGGAAAGTCAAGCCTTGGCTTGGGTATGAGGATACCTGGATTTAGAGCTGACGCACAGTATGTCACATTAAAGCAAATCTGTCAAACCCTATGGTTCTCAATTTTTGCATCTCTTTTAGTGAATTTTCTCCCACTTTTCCTTCCTTCTTTTAGTTGGTATGAGCAGGGAAAAAAAGATTGTAGTTAGACAAAGAGCTTTGAGAAAGTAGAGGTTTCAGAAGCTGGATGCTCTACATCCAGAGAGCCTTCCTACTCATTTTTACTCTCCAATTCTTTTTGTCCTTCAGACAAGCCTTCTCTGCCATCCAAGTGGCCACCTTAGTGCTCAAGCCTACTCTTCTTTGTCCTGCTCCAGACTCATCACCATTGTGATGGGTGCTGAGTCCGCTGTTGCTTTGGCAGCTTTAGGGGAAAACCCTTATTTCTCCTGAGACTGTGAGAGCTAAAGTCGATGGAAACCAGACTTCAGGTTCAGGCTGCTGGTAAAAGAAAGTAACACCCTAGTGATCAATATCCCTCTAGTCTGTCTCTGAACCCAGCATTGTTTAATAATAATAACTAGTATTTATACAGTGTTTTAAGGTTTACAAAGTGCTACATGTGTTATTTCATTTGATCCTTACAACAACCCTGTGAGGTAGGGTTTTATTATTATCCCCATTTTACAGATGAAGAAACCAAGGCTGAGAAGAAGTTAAATGATTTGCTAAGGGTCATACAGCTAGTGTCTGAAGACAGATTTGAACTCATTTCTTAACATTAAGTCTAATACTCTATCTAATGCACCATCTAGCTACCCTCCTAATCCATCTAAAAATATTTGATTTAATTCCTACTATAGTTTGGGTATATTACCTTTGAAACTGTTCTTTTAAGAATGGAGGTCCTGGAACAGCATCTAGGCACTGTCTATTGAATGAACATAGGTCCCAATGCTGTCAGAGCTCTCCAGGTCTCCCCCTAAATCCCCTGGTGTCCCTGGCCCTTCAGTTTTAATTGGTTTTATTAAGTTCAATGACCACTTTAACGAGATGGATAATTACATCTAGAGGTCAGGACCTCCTTGGTTTGGTTTGCCAGGGTCTTCCAAGCTACTGATTGCCCAATCTGCACTGGTCAAGCAGAAAAGGCCAGGAATGGGCATTAGGGAATTGGGTCATACTGATGATATTGGCTCTCAAATTCAGGGGACCAAAGTGCCAAGTTTTCTAGGCTTTGTGACCATATGGAAGAGGAAAAACTTGTTCTTGGATGCCCAGAATCTACGTAGGACAGAGGATTGCCTGGGTCTAGGAAATCCATAATTTGAAACTTACCCCCTCCTTTTGATATTGGAGGAGGTATCTTTGGTGGGGATCCAGTACTTTTTGTCCCTATGTGGGGTGGTCTTAGGGACAATAGAAGGGGCCTGAATCCCTAAACACTATATAGGAGTTGAGTTTTGTTGAGGTAGGAAGGGTGTGAAGAAGGATGTGTCTACAGCTTGACACTGCACTTGAGGAATAGGAAAACCTTCGAAGAGATCTAACTAACTACCCTTACTGTGTGATTAATGATCTTCAAGCCCCTCTAATGGTTTATATTAGCTCAACCTCACACATCTTTGTCTATCCTCTTCTCTTTTCCCCCGTATCTTTTTTCCTTACTCTCCTCCTATTTCTGCCTCCACTCTTTTTCTCTTTCATTCATTCATTCATTCAACAAATTCATATCAAGCATACACCATAATATATGCAAGGCACCAAGCTAAGCTATGGGAACACAAAGACAAAACACAAAATAATCCCTTCACTCCAAGAACTTATATTCTTCTTTTTAATTTAATTTTTTTTGGTTATTCTGTACTTGACAAACATCATCAGACATGAGTATTGCCATGAGGTATGACATTTTCTTTCTATTCCCTCTCCCCGTGGCCCTATTCTCCATCCTCATAATTTTAGACCAAAGTTATCTCTCAGGCGACCACTCTCCCATGTAGGTTGTTTCTCCCATTAGGACGTAGGGTCCTTGAGGGCCAAGACCATCTCTGCTTTTTATCCCTAACACTTACCACAGTGCTTAGTAGCCACTAAATAAAATGCCTCTCTCTTCCTTCCTTCCTTCCTTTCTTTTCATTCCTATACAAAAAACAGAAAAAGAGAATTATACATGAGAACACTAATCTCTATTGTACGTATATATTGCATTAATTTTTTTAAAAGACACTAAATTAAACATGTTAATTTCAAAGCTGTCCTGCTTGTCTGTGTCTCTTTCAAAATCTCCTGTGTATTTTCAAAAACACCCCCTTTTATTTCTTTACTTCTTTTATTTGGCATCTCTGTCTCTAGTCTCTCCCGATCCCCACTCCCCAATTAAAAACAAGAAATAAACCTGCCTTGTCACAAATAGGCATAATAAAGCAAAACAAACCACAAGCTAGCTTGTTCAAAAATGTCTATCTTTCTCTTCCTGTCAAGTTCCCCATCTTCAGTTTATATTCTATCTTACATGGATAAGTGTAAAATAATTTGAGGAAGGAGGGCACTAACACTCAGGTAGAGAATGAAGGGCTTTCCATAGGAAGTGGCTGGTGCACTTGACCCAAGACTCACTGTTTGGGCCCTGATTGACTCAGAATTTATGTAAATAACAATTGTTTCTGTTTTGGCCAGAAACTCTGAGGGTCTTCCCCTCCCAGATCTTTTTTTTTTTAAGAGGGCATTCTTTGCCTAATTTGAAAAAAATTAAATTTAAAATTAAATTAATTACTGAATTACCTAATTACTGAATGGGCGCTGCCTCAGTCAAACTGAGACATGTTAAAGACCTTAGCTTGAAAAGGCCAAGGTCCCCTACTACATCCTGGACCTTCTCCAGTTGTCCTGATCCATTTCTGGCCACTGGACCCAGATGGCTCAAGAGGAGAAAGTGAGGCTGGTGACTTTGCATAGCCCTCCCTCACTTCAATCCAATTCACATCCATGATGTCGTGGTCTCTTTTGAGAGCACAGAACAAACATCAGCAGTGGGAAGCTAAGGATGCTAAGCCAGGAAGCTGAGGAGAGAGCGCCCTCTTTTTTTTTTTTAAAGCAATAGTTGACAATCTATTGAAAGACTATCAGAGGGGGCTGCCAGATCTCAGGAACAATAAGCAGGCCATTTTGTGCCTGAAGGGGAGTATTGTGAAATGTCCTGGAAGGAAGGCTGTTGCTCTTTCATGTCAAGATGAGGAGTTTATATTTTAGAGACAATAGGGAGGTACTGAAGTTTCTTGAGAAGTGGAGTGACCTGGTTGGACCTGTGCTTTAGGAAGATAATTTTGGCAACAATTATAAGAGAAGGATTGTAGAAGGGAAAGAAACTTTCTATTCAACTCTCTTTTCCTCTTTTCCCTTTCTTTTCTCCTGTCTAATGGGGATTTTAAATTTTTATTTCCTTTTATTCCTTCTGCAACTTTTGGTTAATATTAATGTCACCTGATCAAACCTGTCCCCTGGGTATGTGAAAATTTACTTGAAGTCTCAAACATTCTTTAAATAAGAAACCAGAGGAAGAGTCTCAAGTGACCTTGACACCTTGGCAAATTCTCCCCTTCAGCCTATTTGTGAAACCTCTATATATTGTGAAACCTCTAAATGTATTTTAATCTGTAACCTGACTTAGTTTACCCATAGAGTTTGTTTGCTATTTAAGTTTGTTCAACTTTTATGACATTGAAGGAAGTGTGGAATTATGGATCTATCTTCTCTTTAACTTTTATGGCCGAAGAGGAATGTACAAGATTGCAATATGTAAAAGAATTATTTCTCTGTCACTCGGACGTAATTTTGCCTGTAAGAGAGCTCGTGAGAATCTTAATAGGGTTTCAGACTTTTTCTGAGGCCTAAACCTTTGCTTGAACATAATAATAAAACCTAGGTTTTTATCTCTATAATTTCTGTGTTGTGGTAAATATATTTTGGCAGCAATTGCATATCACATGAACTCAGAGAGAAGATATTTCTCTTTTAATCTTTTCCTCTGTCTCTCTCTCTCTCCAGGTTCTGTCTTATATTTCTCTTTCCTCGTTTTTCTTCGTTTCTCTTTTTTTAAATGTTTTTATCAATTTCCCTTTCCTGTTTCTCTACCTCCCTCAGCCTACTCCTCCTTTTTTTCTCCCTTTCCCGCATTGACTTTCTTATTTCTACCTTTTTTCTTTCCTACCTGCCCTTCTCTTGGTCTTTCCATCTTTCTCCGGGTACTGTAGGCCTGACTCCAGGTGGGAGGTGATTCGCAGCTCTGTAGCTGGCACAGGCTGGTGTTTCAGGGTTGGGCAGGAAGTGGAAGGTGATAGGGGATGTATGGGATAAGTAAAAACTTCTCAATTTGGGGTGGTTAACTTTCCCTTCATCCTTCTCCATTGCTTCTGTCAATCACTTTTATCTTCCTTTGTCTGTCTTCCCCGCCTTGGTGGGACCCTCCCCGCCCTCTTTCCTTGCTGGCCTAGTTGGGGAAGAATTTGGTGAAGTATGCCGCTCCCCCAGTGAGAGAGGAAACAGTCGGGGAGGGGTCTTGACTAAGTTAGGTTATAAATTCCAGCACTATCTTTTGTAACTCGCATCTTCTCCATGATGAGTCATGGAGAAGACTGCCCTCTTCTCCCGGGGAAGAGAATAAACTCCTGTTCTTATCCTAAGAGATCTCTGTGTTTATTTTTTTTCACTAAATTAAGGATGAAGGGTATTTTTCATCCCAAACAGGGAGAAGGAGGAAAGGGGCTAATGCAGGCATTTCCCTTGAAAGTCTCTCTGTTCCCGGTCTCCTTAACTGGAGGGATCAGCTAGACCTCTGAAGCACTAAGACTGGCATTTAGGAAAGTCTCTCTAGACTGGCCACCACGCCTTGGGAATATAGATCCCAAACTGTCTGGGTCTTCTTATTGTCTACCCAATTTCCAGTTCAATTCGATTCAATCCAACAAATATTTATTGAATGCCAGAAATGTGCAGGAGATCTTGTGACCTATCAAAATAAGATCATAGACTTATCTGGTCATAGATCTAGAATGGAAAGGAATAGGCATTAAGTACCATGTGCCAGGCACTGTGCTAAGCACTTTACAAACATCTCATTTGATCCTCCTGACACTGTAAAATTATGTTCATTTTACAATTGAGGAAACTGAGGCAGACAGAAGTTAAGTGATTTTCCACAGGTCACGTAGCTACTGAGTGCCTGCGGCTAGATTTGAACTCAGATCTTCCTGA
The DNA here is from genome assembly GCA_028627135.1 of Pseudochirops cupreus. Lineage (NCBI taxonomy): Eukaryota > Metazoa > Chordata > Mammalia > Diprotodontia > Pseudocheiridae > Pseudochirops > Pseudochirops cupreus. Next base: position 322,174,465 of record CM053581.1, on the reverse strand, counting down.
TTCCAGGCCCAACATGACACCTAGCAGCCTAGCAGTAGAGGTCATCTGTTCTAAGCCCTTCATTTTACAGATGAGGAATCCAAAGCCCAGAGAGGCTGTGGTTACAGCCACGTGGTAAGTAGCAAAGTGGGATTTGAACTCAGTTCCCTCCTGTTGACTCTAAATTGAACATTCTGGTTTCAATGCTTCTACCCCATTGGCTTTATATAGAGCCCTGGCAAGCATTTATTTGCATTGATTCTGACCTCATCCCCATCTCTGCTGAGGGCTAAATAGGATGAGAAAAATACATGGAAATTGCAGAGAAGCTCTTGCTAACAGTTAAAGCCATTCCACAATGGCCTGAGCTACTTTGGGAGGTAATTGGCTGAATGTTAGGACCAAGGCTAAACAGCCACTCGTCAGGTAGGTGGTAAAAGGATCTCTGCTAAGGTGCAGGTGGATCCAGAAGGCCTCTGGGTTCCATTCTACAACTCTGAAATCTTGTGATGCTGTGAAAGGGGTTTGCAGAGAGGCAGATAAAAGGTGCAGATATTCTTATAGGGAAGCAAGTTAGCAATGGAAGGCTCTGGAATTCCTTTTTCCTAAAGGTTTTTAAGAACAGAAACTATCCCTGCCTTGTCTGGGCGGGGAGGGGGGAAAAGGACCTGCCATGCCAGGAAGCAGGGGAAATGGATAGGAAGGAAGGCTTAAGAACCCTGCCTGCTCTTATGAATGATTGAATCTGAGCCCCTCCTATGTGCCCAGATGTCTGTCTGATTGAACAGCAAGTCCCCAAGAAGCCTGGCCTCCCTGGATCAAGTCCAGTGTTGCAGCGAAAGAGAGGGATGAGAATGAGGCTGGGGGTGTGTGGGGTGGGGACAAGAGTGGGGAGGACTTTGATGGTGGGAGGGCCGAGAGTCCCCAAAGCTCTGCAGGCCAATGGCCCTCCCTCGCCATTTAATTAGCTAATGTCTGGCGAGACCAGTGCGGCTGAAAAGCCCTTTACAAATGTTGAGCACAGTTTCATTTCCAAGACCTGCCAAGAATATATTTACAGATATGAGCAAAAGGTCACCATGACTGGGGCTGAGTAGACTCATCCCTGGACCCTGGGTGATGGAAGATGGAGGAGGGGGGTGGGGAAAGTGCCCTGGGGTGGTCCGGTGAGATCAGGGCTGTGGACACCTGGGGTCTGTATTGTCTGCCTGCTTTGCCTCTACCAGACGATCTCGCCTCATTCTTAGGCCATATATCTCAGTGCTGTGCCCCTCCCCCTTCCCCCACCCTCTTCAGCTTCTGGGGCAGGGAGGATGGGGAATCATTTCTAGAAATAAAACCTTGGAGCTCTCTCCATGTAAGGAAAATGATAGCATTTCCCATCCAGTGAGCCCCTCCGTGGACGAGTCTGCTCTCTCCTTAGTAGGGGTAAACAGCTTTTCTAATAAGCCCCTAATGGACCCATCTACAGTGATTACTTGCCTGGCACAGAAATTCTTACTTATCCAAAGGGATGAAGGATTCTTTGTGAAACCAGTTAGTGGAGACTGGCTGAAAGCCCAGGGGGCACAAGGAGATTGTCTGAGGTCCCAGGCCCTGCCAGAATCAAACCCCTCTTGCCTTCCCCTCTAAATTCTCTGCTATCCACATAGGATTGACTTTCTCCTTGTTTAGGCAGGATCTGGCCCTCAGGGCAGAGAAGGTCTGCGTAGAAGGGGAGAGGGTTTTGATATTCTCGATAACCCCAAGGCCTGCTTCTTTCTAGTGCACATGATTGATTAAAATGAGGGCATCTGAGGGTGAACATAATCCAATTCAACATTTATAAAATGTCCATTATATGCGGTGCGCTGAGCTAGGTACTGAGAAAACAAGACCTTTCTCCCCTCCTCCCCCAACAGAAGGCCAGTCCAGGCCTTCAAGAAGTTTATAGATGCACAAGAAAATAGGGCAGCGAGCAGTTGCAGTAGATGATAACCCGGTCTGGAGTCAGGAAGATTCGTTGTCATGAGTTCAAGTCTGGCCTGGTACTTACTACCCATGTGACCCTGGGCAAGTCACTTACCTCTATTTGCCTCCGTTTTTTCATCTATACCTCTCCAGCATCTTTTTTTAAAAATTATTATTATTATTATTATTATTTTATTTTTTGCTTTTTGGAGGGGGGAAAGCAGGGCAATTGGGGTTAAGTGACTCGCCCAAGGTCACATGGCTAGTAAGTGTTAAGTGTCTGAAGCTGGATGTGAACTCGGGTCCTCCTGACTCCAGGGCCGCTGCTCTATTCACTGTGCCACCAGGCCACCCATCCTCTCCAGCACCTTGACTAAGAAAACCCCAAATAGGGTCACTAAGAATCAGACACGAATGAACGACAACGACCCCTTTCCTTCTCATTCTGGTCTCAATTCCTCCTGGCTTTCTTCTAGAGCTTAGGGGCTGCCATGTGTCATCAATTCATTATCAATCTAATAAAAGTCATTAGTCCTTGAAAAGCGTGACATGAAGGGAGCCCAGTCACTCTCCCCTTGAGAGGAGTTGAACTGAGCACAGCTGGGTGGAGAGGGAGCCCTGAGATGCCTCAGGGAGGTATGATGTAGACTGTGGCCTCAGTTATTATACATAAACGTGCATATATATATGTGGCCTTAGTTATTATACATAAATGTGCATATATATGTATATATATATACATATATGTATATATATATATATATATATATACACACACACACACATATATATACACCAAGAGGCAAACTCAGCATTTGTCCTCATAATGCAGCCTCAGCTTTCCTCCCCAGGGAACTCAGATGCTGAGATCAGAAACCCTAGAATTAATTTAGGCTTCAGGAAGAATTTCCTGGGGGAGGGGCAGCTAGGAAGTACCATGCTGGAGGTATGGGACTGGGCCTGGAGTCAGGAAGACCTGAGTTCAAATCTGACTTTAAACCCTTACTAGCCGTGTGACCTTGGGCAAGTCACTTAATCTCTGGGCTTCAATTTCCTCATCTGTAAAATGGGAAAAATAATCGCACCTACCTCTGAGGGTAGTTATGATGATCCAATGAGATAATAGTAATAAAGTATTTAGCACGGTGGCAGGCATGTTGGTGTTATATAAATGTTAGCTATTATTATTATTATTACTACCAGCAGTGTGACCCTGGGCAAGTCACTTAACCTCTGTTTACTTCAGTTGCCTCATTTGTAAATGGGGATAATAATAGCACCCACCTCCCATGGTTGTTCTGAGGATCAAAAGAGATAATAATTGTAAAGCGCTTAGTGCCGTGTTTGGCACGTAGCAAATGCTATACAGATATTAAGTATTATTATTATTTCACATCAGTGGAGTGAGAAGAAGCATTTTTGCCTAGCTTACCCAACACACCTAGACTACAACAGCCTAGAAAATGTGACAGATCAAATTCTGATCAAAGAGCCAAGAAAATGTCACATTAAATCATTTTTCCAGCCCAGTGCAGCTGAGGAAGACAGACAGAGAGGTCTGTGGAGACTGAAGTAGGTGAGGGGCAGCAGGGACAGGGAGCAGCCCTATGCCCAGGGACAGAAAGAGGCCTGAGACAAGGCACCAGAGCAGAAAGAGATACTGGACCAGGGGATCCCTGAACTGATGCTGGCTACAGGAATGGATGCCATCTGGCAGTTCTGTTACCCATTACCCAGTTCCAGGTCACAGATCCAGGAAGGGGAGGAGTGAGCAAGTGGGGCCCTAGTTGAATACTAAGCACAGAACTAAGTGACAGAAACATAGCCATGTAGCAGCTTAGTGCTTAGTACTAGCCATTAGCCCAGCACATAAACCTGCATGGAATATCCAGCGCAGGCATCTCAAACCAAAGAACAACCAGCAGTTCAGTTGCACCTTCTAGTGGGCTAACTATGACTGAGTCCAATAGCAGTCTATGGAAACTCCACTACTAATAAGCCATCAGACTTAAACTTGGGTCAGAAATTTGTAGAGCTCAGGTGAAGCTGTGAACAGACTTCCTCCTGATAGAGTACTTTGGGAACAATGAAAACTTGCAACCCCCCCAGACAGAACTGTGAAAGCATCAGAAGGACTTAAAAGGACAGAAGGTGAGGCCAGACATGTCCTCACTCATACCTCTAGTGCAACACTAACCTAAAGCCGGAAGTCAAGGAATTTGCTAGAATAATGAGCAGACAAAAAAGAACCTGACCATAAAGAACTACTATAGTGACAGGAAGCCTTGAGGCACGAATACAGAAGAAGATGACTTGCAATGTCAAAAAGCAAAACCTCAAAGAAAAATTCAAAGACAAATCCAACAAAAATTCCTAGAAAAGTTAGAGTTTTAATTTTTTATTTATTTATTACTTTTTGGAGAGGGGAAGGTAGGATAATTGGGGTTAAGTGACTTGCCCAAGGTCACGTGGCTAGTAAGTGTTAAGTGTCTGAGGTTGGATTTGAACTCAGGTCCTCCTGACTCCAGGACCAGTGCTCTATTTACTGTGCCACCCCAAAAGTTAGAGTTTTTAAAAGAAGCAAAAAATATTTTTTTAAAACCAAATGAGAGCGGTAGAAGAAGAAATAGGAAAAGAAATGAGAACTATGCAAAAAAAAAGATATGAAAAGAGAAGTAACATCCTGATAAAAGAGGTTAAAACCTTATTGAAGAAAAATGATACCTTAAAAATTAGAATTAGATGAATGGAAGCTAATGACCTCGCAAGATATAAAAAAAAAATAAAGTTTGAAAGACTAGGAAAATAGAGGAAAATGTGAAATCTGATAGGAAGAACTTCCCATCCCAGGAGGCAGTGGATGAACTTGGTGTCTTTGATGTCTGACCAAGCTCTAAGTATTCCGCAACACCTGCTTCAGCCATCTTCACTGCCACTGGAACAAATTGTTCTTACCCAACCATTCTGCTGGGGGAAGTCTTCACATACTTGGGGTAGACATCCCTCCAACTCACCGACAGGTTTGAGGCTTGTTGGATACCTTCGATCTGGCTTAGTCTGTTTACCAAGAGGGTTTTACCAGGGTATGGCTGTGATGTACACTGCAGCTTCTTGGACACACAGTTGAGAGTTGGGTGAAGGTGGACACCAAAGGTGGTTGAGCAGCCCTGAAAAGCATCTAGCAGCCCTCAGCCCAGAGGTGCCAGTCTTCTCTGAACACCCCATACACCACAATATCCTCTTAGATGGTTAGTGTGGCTGTTTTCATAGTAGTGGTTGACTTAGTAAATACTGGTTTTTTAATGTTTCCACCTCATTTGCACATTATACCTGGGACTTAGTGAATAGAGAGAGAAATGGCAGTTTCTTATCCTCAGGCATTCACTATTCAATAGAAAAATCAGGGCTGAGAAGGAGGAAGCGAGCCAGTCTTACTTTACAACAGGGAGCTCTGTGCTATTTAACATTTGTCCTTGACCCTATGCTGTTTTACCATTTTTATTAATGATTTCTATCAAGGCAAAAATGGTGTGCTTATTAAATCTGCAAGTGACCTAAAGCAGAACAGAATGGCTACCATGTTGGATGACAGACTCAAGGAGATTTCAATTCAAGGTTAGAATGTGTAACTGAATGTAAGTAGATGAAATTAAATAAAGATAAATGTAAAGTCTTCTTCTTGGGTTCAAAAAGTCAGCTTCTTAAGTGCAAGATAGACCAGGCATGGTTAGACAGCAATTTGTATGAAAAATACTTTCCAGTTTGATCAGAGTCAACAATGTTATATAAAAGCCCCAGAAGACCTAATTTGGTCTTGGGTTACATTAAGAGAAATATCATTTTTAAGACCTAGGAGATCAGAGCCCTGACATACACTGATCAGGTCTGTTCAATTTTGAGTGCCACATTTTAGGAAGAACATTGACAATATGGAGAGTATCCAAGATGGTATTTAAGGGCTTGGAATTGTACTCATATCTGGGTTGAAGCAACTGGGGATTTTTTTTCCTGGGGAAGACATGATTTAGGAGGGATATAATCAGTGTCTGCATATATTTGAAGGGTTGTTAAAATGGAAGAGGGATTAGACTTGCTCTTGGCCCCAGGAAAGATCTGGGGAAAATAGATGGAAGTTGCAGAAAGGCAGATTTGGGCTTGATGTCAGGAATAATTTTCCAGCATTGAAAGCTCTCTGAAAGGGGAATAGGCTGCCCTGGAAAATAGTGGAGGTCTTTATGAAAGGTCTTGAGCAAAAGTTGGATAAATCCTTATTGGATATATTGAAGAGGGGATTGTTGTTCAGTAATGGGTCAGAGAGGTCAGAAACTGAGGTCCCTTCTAACTCTGAGGGTAGTAGGAGTAGAAGACATTGAGGGCACGCTGAAAATAAACCTGCTTTGATGTTTTTTCTCCCTTAATGATCTAAAGTGAAAATGGAGGTTTGGGGTCAGGGTGGAGGTGGGGGGTAGGATTGAATCAATCTTCAGGAAAGTTCCATAAGTTATCAATGGGATTTCTTACCCCACTTCAGGGTTAAGTCACAGCTCTTACATTCAACCCAGTTCAACCCCCATGGTCAGTACTCCCTGATTCTGAGAGATATCAAAGGATAGATGTCTTGGGGCAACTAGATGGCTCAGTGAATAGCGCACCAGCCCTGGAGTCAGGAGGACCTGAGTTCAAATTTGACCTCAGACACTTGACACTTACTAGCTTTGTGACCTTGGGCAAGTCACTTAACCCCAATTGCCTTGCCTTCCCCCCTCAAAAAAAAAGACCTGTGTCTATCAGCCCCTCTTTCAGCGACATCCTGCCATTTTCTTTCTTTTTTGTTTGTTTGTTTTGCAGGGGGGAAGGCAGGGCAATTGGGGTTAAGTGACTTGCCCAAGGTCACACGATTAGTAAGTGTTAAGAATCTATCTGGATTTGAACTCAGGTCCTCCTAACTCCAAGGCTGGTGCTCTATTCGCTGTATTCTGCCATTTTCTACTTTCTTTGTGACTGTGGGCAAGTTAGTTTCCTCATCTATAAAATAAAGGAGTTGGACTAGGTGACCTCTAAATTCCCTCTAAACTCTAAATCTATGACCCTGGCTTCCTGAGAAGGTAATAAGAACTCTGTGGCTTCTAGGAAATGTCACCTGTTGGGCTAGGGGACAAGATTCCCTCCCTGAATTTAACTGAACAAAACCTCATAGCTCCAGACATTTGGGCAGATGGTTCAGGAGTTCAGGCCTTTGCTTCTCAGTCTGCTCGGAGAAAATCAAGAGTGATAACAGAGCTGCTTCCGTGCTCTTGAAAGGTTCCATCGCTCTGCTCCAACACAGAACTATGGCTCATTGCTGTTCAGTTATTCTTCCCATTGTGCCTGACTCTCTGTGACCCCATTTGGGGTTTTCTTGGTAAAGATACTGCAGTGGTTTGCCATTTCCTTCTCCAGTTCCTTTTTAGATGAGGAAACGGAGGCATAGTTAAGTTACACAGCTAGTAAGTGTCCAAGGCTAGATTTGAATTCAAGAAGGTGGGTCTTCCTGACTCCAGGCCCAGTACTCTATCCACTATGCCACCTACCTGTCCCAGAACCATAACTAGCCCTAGGTCCATGAGGCTATGCCCCACTGTACCAATATCCAGCAGGGGTAAGTTTCCTCTTTTCAGTGACTATTGTTTGGTGGCCTTGTGCCTTGCCTTGTGATCTAGAGCAGCTTCTACCACCAGGCTCCTGCCATGGGGTCCCTTTTCTGTACTCACATTCTCCTTCACACTTTTACTGGGGCAAGGACTGGAGCACTCCTTCCCTGGGCTTGCTATATCCTATAGTTGGATTGTCTCCAGGGCCATTACCTACCCCACTTTGCCTCGAAACTGGGTTTGTTTTTCTCCCCAGTAAAAAGATTTTTAGTTATGGCTCCATTCCAATGTCAATGCTATTCCTCTCCCACTCCCAGCCCCCAGTCATTGAAGACCTAGTCAATCCCAGCCTTACGTCTGTTCTCCCCCCCATCTGTATTGGGATGGATGAGGACAGGAAGCATGGCTAGGGAAAGGGGGTGCTAGAGGGCCCATATCACCCCCCAGGGATACAGGAAGATTAGGCAAGGATCTCAAGCTTGAACACTTACAGGTAGCATTCAGGATTGAAAACTGATTTATAGGCTGTAGGCAGGCAGGAAGGAGGAGGGAGGAAGGAGAAAGGTGGAGAGTGTTCTGCGTATGAGGCTGCCTTGTTGTGCAGCCATAATTATATATTACATTGAACTGTCCTTACAACACTCTGAAGGGCAGTGGGAATGAAACAGTAAATCAACCCTTCCTGATGCTACCCATAGCTCACCTCTCTGTGACATGGCCCTGGAGCCCGGGACTGACATCCCCCCACCCCCTTTCTTCACTGAAATACCCTGTCTCCCCTCCCTCTTTATCCTCCTCTTCCTTCCTCCCCCCTCTTTCTCGGGGAGCTGGTCCAGGGGTGGGGAGGAGTGGGGGTGTGTGTGTGGAGGAAAGGAAAGCACAGAGAGCCTACTTCTCAACCAATTGGAAATATGGGGTGGGTGTAAACCTGAGACAGTTTCATTGGCTACCTGTCTTGCTGTCTCTGGCAGTTTATTGGACACTCATGTCGTTTGATGTCACAGTTTATCTCCCCCCCTCCCCATCCACTCTAGTGGGGACTCATGAGTGTACAATATTCCACTGAAATCTGGAAGATCCCCTTTTTTTTTCTGCAGGGGACCCAAATCTCTTCCTCTATTACCCCTAGAGGACTCAATAAACTAGAGAGTGAGCTTCCCAGAACATCCAAAACAGGCTATGTGAAACATACCAGCTCTTCCAGGAAGCCCTCTCCGATGTATTAGGATAAAGGAAAAATATCCTTTCTCCCTGTGCTCTCTGGGCGCAGAATCCACGGACAAACATAGTTATTTTGGGTGTTTGTGATACTGTCGTCAAACCAGACCCCCAGGAACTTGGCTAGGACTATGCTGTCATAGGAGAGTGAATAAGGACAGCCCCTCCTCTTTTGTACAAAGTCTATAGTATTCACAAGGTCGTGTTCCCAGGGCCTCCCTACCCTGGCCCCTAGCAGATGGGAGCCTGTAGATTCTGGGGAAATGTGTATATTATTATGCGAGTTTTATTCATGAATTGCTTGAGTATATGTTGTATGTATTATGGTCTGGATAAGCAAAATATATGTGTGTATAAAAATACGTATAATATGGATGTATATTCTCTCTGTTGTTTATTATAAGCATGTATTGATGTATAACTCACCAGTCAGGCAACTCTTCCCTGAGCGCTCAGAACTGTCACAGCAGGAGAGGAGTAATCCCTTTGGCCAAGTAACAACTTCCTCCTCTCTGACCCCCCCACCCTCACCCCTCAATAGTCAGAGGTCATGGAATCATGGAATTCTAGAACCGATACCTTTAAGATCATTTTGTCCAAACCTCTCTCTCTGGACAGACCAGCACAGACAGAAAGGTCTCTCTGTATCCTGGCATCTTATTCCCCATTAGACTGTGAGCTACTCAAAGCTAAGACCATCTTTGGACTTTCTTTGTATTCTCAATGCTTAACATAATGGCTGGCATGTAGTAGGCACTTAATAAATGCTTATTGGCTGTTTGCTCAACTAATTGACAGATGGGCAAGCTCCTAGAAATCTGCCTCTTTTTGAAACTTGCTGATTCAACTAGATTGTCTGCATAGACACTTAGTGGAAAAGCTTGTTGATTAATTGTTCGTTGTAAAAAATCTTCTCTGTGTAAGAAATAGGCTAGGGACCCCAGGGGACCAAGGTCTTAATTCCCCCCCCCCTCCCCCAGCTCCTGTCCCACTCTCCCTGTCCTCTGCCTGATACTAATTATTCTTGTACAGGACCCACTATTTATTTTGGCTAGTGGTTCATTTGCATGTCATTTACATAATGTTAATATTCATACTCATGTATGGGAATTCTTCCTTGCCTCTAGTTTGAGCCAGCAGGGCTGAATACCAAACAAGGCTGAAGAGTATCCTCTAGGAAATGCTAAGGGGAAGTTGGGATGGCAAGCATTTGGGGAGGGTGAGAGTGGAGAGTCAGAGGGTGGACAAGGATAGCCTTAGGCTCAGTTTCTTTCTTTTTTTTAAAATACAATTTAAAAAGTTTTATCGATAGCTTTGTTTTTATACCATAGCTATTTTCCGTTTTTTCCCCTCCCCCAGAAACCTCCCTTGTTGCAAAGAAACAGTGCAGGAAAACTAATGCAATAACCCTTTATGATAACCTATGCAGTCCTCTGCATCCACAGACCCTCACCTCTCTACCAACACAGAAGTGTGTTTCATCATTTGGGGCACTCAATTTTAAAAAGATTCTGCCCCACTCAAATTATCCTTGCTTGTGGTTCTCAACAGCTTGTTTTCCCTATGTTGCCTCCCAAGAAAGTGCTGGAACATATGGCACCATGGTTTCGGCAGTGCAATATAACAATAATGCCACAAGGATTCTCCGATCCTCCACTCTATCTTTGTGCCTGACCCTGGGAAAGATAGGAAAATAGTAGCAAGTGGGACTGTATATGTGTATGTGTGTGTGCATGTGTGTGTGTGTGTGTGTGTGAGAGAGAGAGAGAGAGAGAGAGACAGAGAGACAGAGAGACAGAGAGAGAGACAGAGAGTAAATTCTGTAAATATGTATATGTCACTCTTAGCCTCTAGCGGCCATGGGCTACCACAAGGAGTGGGGCTCTAGCTCTGAGTTTCACTGGACTAGGGTCCAGTCCTGCAGGAATCCTGACTCCTAAAAGAGAAAGGAATAAGACTTTTTTTTCCCTTTTGTCTGACTCATTACTCTCCACTCTGGAGTTGTCTAGAACAAAGACTAGATATGACTTATGTTTAGGATCTCCTCTATAAGAGATTATCAGGGTCCTTTCTAAAACCTGATTTAGACTCCTCCCTGATCAATGACCTTCAAAGGTTCTCTATTACCTCTAGGATCAAATATGAAGTCCTCTATTTGGTTTTTTAAAAGTTATTCATAACTTAGATCCTTTCTACCTTTCCAGACTTCTTATACATTAGTTCTCTCCACCTATCCGACAATGCTGGTCCTGTTATTCTCCCAAATGAAGCTCCATCTTCTAGTTCTATGCTTTTTTTCATTGTCTATCTCTCATTCTTAGAGTGTTCTCCCTCCTTTCTTCTGTCCCCTGGTATCTCTGGCTTCCTTCAAGTCTTAGTTCAAATCCTTCTACTAATAGATGACTTTTCCTGCCCCTCTCACTATTCTCTCCCTCCCTTCCCTCTGAGATTACCTCCCTTTTATACTGTATATATCTAGTATATACATAGTTGCTTGCATGTTATCTCCCCCATTAGAATATGAGCTCCTTGAGGGCAGAGACCATGTTTTTGCTTCTTTGTATTCCCAGTCCTTAGCACAGTACTTACCTAGCACATAGTGAGTGTTTAATAAATGCTTATTGATGTTGCTAATGATGATACTTCTAAGCTGTTCCTAAATTCAGCTGGACTTACTCCTCAATAGCAGCTGTAGTATGTATCACTTCTAGCCTCAGGCTTAGCTTATTACTCTTTTAGAAAAAGGTGACAATCTTAATCCTGACATTGGCAAAAACTTCTTTACTTCTGTTCCTTTACAAGATTCTTCTTCTCTTTCTCCACCTCTGAGCAATGAGTAACAGTACAAAGAGAATATTATCATCTGTCTTTTTGTCTCCCTCTTTTTTTTCGAGATTAAGACTCAATATCCTCTTTGTAAATGATGACCTTAGCTTATGGTTAATAATCAAATTCTCATCTTCTGTCTATGACCAGGTAAATTATATTTGTCTCATAATCATAGAACAATTCTGGTCTCCACATTTCGCCAATTATTAACTTAAAAGTTCTCCAATTCTTCATGTATAAATCACAGAAATATAGTGTTTTCTATCTGCTTCAATATTCCATAGCTTGCCAATTCAAATAAGCAACTGATATCTCAGAATTCTCTTTCAGAACTCTTTGCCTTAGATAAATGAACTGTCAGGAGTCATTTTCTTCAAGGCTCACTCACATGCATATTGACAAATACTTAAAACATGAAATAATAACCCATCACTACTATTATATTCTTCTGGGGAGAAAGGACTCCCAGGAGATTTCTGGGACTGTTGAATAGATATTTCACATTTGTCTCATATCTATTCTGTCTGAACAGCTCACAAGGTCCAAACCTTCTGACCAGCCAGGCATGTCTTGGGCTTTCTTGGTTCTTTTAGATATAGCATCTTTCTGCCAGTGGTCATCTTCTCCTCTTCAAAGAGTACATTTGAAGGAAGTACCTCCCACAATGAACCAGGCACTTCAGACTTCTCAAGCTCATGAGAGCCATTAAGGGTACTATCATTCATCTTTCATGAAGGACATTTGATCACCTATACTCAGGGAAAGAAGCAAATCAGGGATTCAAGGCCCTGTCTCATGTTGATTAACATTGCCATATGTTTGATGTGGACCATCATGCTACTAGGGGTGAGAGGTACAAAAGCAAGAAGCAGGAAGGGATTTCTTCCAAAGTCACTGGTCAATCAAGAGAGGAAGGTGAAATTTTCCCATACGTAGCTCTTATATTTTTGCTGAGGACCAAGCTGTATCTTTAATATAGCCACTAACCACAGAGAACATGGGGGACCAACCAGGAGCCACCGGTTGGATAGGTCCTTTTTTTAAGTGATATTTTATTTTATTTTCAAACAAAGATCCACTTTCTCTCCCTCTCACCTCCCTTCTCCCCCACCCTATTGAGAAAGAAAGAAAAACAAAACCCCTGTTAGAAATGTGTATAGTCAAGCAAAACAAATTCCTTCATTGACCATGTCCAAAAAAAGTGTCAAGTCTTGTGTCGGTTAGTCCTTTAGCAAAGGGTTAAAGCATATAGCCCACTGCAAGGGGTCAGGGCACATGGTTAGCCCACCATCCTTGTTTTACACACACATACACACATACACACACGTGTGTATGAATATATGTATATATATATGTGTATATATATGTGTGTGTGTGTGTGTGTGTGTGTGTGTATGTATGTGCAATTCTAAGAGAAGAAGAGGGGAAAGAAGAGGGAAGAAAAGCTGAAAATCAGTCCAAATTGGAAATCAGAAGATAGTCTGTGAATGAAAGAAAAAAAATTTTTTTGCCTGCTCTTTTCTGTATTTCTACAAATGCAGCCAGCTGAGGAAGGAGGAGAAAGACAGTTTAATATCATTCTGCTAATTTCAATTCATTTCAACAAATTATTAAGCATCTACTATAAAGGCACTGAGGCAATAGGGGATAGAAAATGTCTCAGAGGATGGAAGAAACATGGTTTTCCTGGGTATCTATTAGGTCTGATGGTAAAATCATCTTGTTTAGGTTCTTACGCCTCTGTAATGAGCCACACTGAGGCTATGAAGGCCTTGGACCTCAGAATCAGAATAGAGTACTTTATTCTATTTGTCTGCCTTGATCTTTATTTATTTTTAAATTTTTTTTATTGTTGCCTCTTTACTTTCTCCTCTCTAATTCTCCTTTTCCCTTTTCCTTTTTTTTCCTTTACTCACCATTGATACCATTGTTTTGCCCTTAATTCCCAGCTCTAAACTCTATTGAACCCTTAAAATAAGGAAAAAAAAACATTTAAGGAAAACCAACTGATAAAGCAACCCAATCTGACAGTGTAGACCACATTCCACACCCATAGTCATCGAACTACTTCTCCACTGAGAGAAAAGAGGTATGTTTCATCAATAATTCAATGTCCCAAATTTGCTATTATAATCAACCTGGGTTTGATGACCTTGTGTCCTCATGGAGTAGATATACAGATAACCCCGGATTGGGAAAAACCTGAGTTCAAGTTCCAGTTTTGATGCGTAGTGCCTCTAACCTCTTGATGCCCCAGGCAACTCATTAAGTCTGAAGGTCAGGATGTTGTATACAGAAGTCTCAAACACTTGAACCAGATGAAAATCTAATTGGTAATTAGTAAATATTTAACAAAATAAATTAAAACATAGATCATATTACATTTGAAAACCAAGTCAATATATAGCCTGCCAGGATCTTTTTATGCAATTTGGTGACCCACATTCCCATCTAAGTTTGTCACCACTGGTGAGGGTGCTGAGCTTGACATAAGTAGGATTTAGATTCCAATCCCACATCAGAAAACAGCTGTTTGAACTGGGTCAATTCCTTAACCTCTCTGGGCCTCAGTTTCTTCATTTGTATAAGGAGAAGGTTGGAGTTGATGACTTCCAAGGTTCTTCCCAGCTCTGAATCTATGATCTTGTCCTTATAAACTTCCAGGCAGGTGCTAATGTGCACTGGTGGAAGGAAAGCCTTATCTGGGAGGCCAGTGAAATCACAGGTGTGGAAAGGAGAAGAAGAAAGAAGGAGGAGGAGAATTGTGTACGTGGTTGTAGACATTATGACTATTGCTCCCAGGAGCCCATACCTTGTTTCTCGTTCTGTTTGGCCTTCACAACTCTCCCTCTCTTCCAAAGAGCCTTCAGTGTAGCTACGGTTCTGAGATGGAAGCACTGACCCAGCCCTGTTCATCCCTGAGCCTTCATTCAGGTAAAAAGTAAGAATTCTGTATCCTTTTGACCTTATAGATCACAAAGAAAAAAGGCAAGAGTCTCTCCCATTCAATATTACTGGGGTCTGTGGGATGAACCCATAATCCCTCAGAGACGTTCTCTGAATAAAGGAAGAGAAGGCAGAAGAGAGAGGAGAAAGAAAAGTTGAAAGGGTAGATGGAAAAGAAAGAGAAGAAAGGAGAAACAAAGGAAGGAGAGGGAACAAGGAAGGGGTAAGCTCATTAGAATGTTGGAATTGTTCCTTTGGGTGCTCCCTACCAGAGCAGATAAGGTGAGTAAGAAGTTTCCAGATCCCCAGAAAGAGAAAGAGAGAACTCATTTTTCTGTAACATTCCCAATGCTAGGCTCCACCTTCCCAAAAGTGAGATGTACAGGATGAGGGAAAAGAATGGAGAAGGGAGGAGAGCATCTTGGGGAATCAGAGATCTGCCTGCTGGGACAGTTTCAAGTTGTCTTTTGTCCCTTTCTATAGGTACATAACCACCATCTTCCCATGAGCTAGCATGGAAAAGGGAGAAAGGAGAGAACAGAGGGAAGGGAGGAAGCCCCAGGGTATTTGCTCTGGAGCCAGGGGGCTGGAAGATGTAGGCAGTTCCCAGAGCCAGGTTCAGGGGCAGCAGTCAGTCCTTCTCCATGAAGGATGAGAACAGGAACTTCTTTGAACACACTTCTCCAGTATACAATTGATCTGACCTCAGCTGCTCTTTTCTCCTGATTCTCAGGGGCCCCTGATATTCTGAAATACTCTTTGTTTCTGGGGTAATTTGAGCTTTCCAAGAGAAACCATAGCCTTTTGTCAATTGAGCCCCTTGCCTTGTTTACATCATTAACTTCATGCTCCCAGGAGTTCTAGCGAAAGTAGGCATCATGGTGTGGTAGAAAGAGCTCTATATTCTGAGTCAGAAGATCTGGGATCGAATCCTTTCTGACCCAGACTCATATTCTCAAGTGCAATCAGTCACCAGTTTCCAGGTCTGCTTATGATAGCTACATCAACCCTTTTTCCATGTGGAGACTACTGGGGGCTCAGAACTATGCCAATCAAGTATTTTTATTTGCCATAGCAGCTAGGGAGGTAGGTAGGTGACTCAGTGGATGGCGTTCTGGGCCTGGAATCAGGAAGACTTATCTTCCTAAGTTCAAATCTGATCTCAAACACTTACTAGCTGTTATGTCTCTGGGCAAGCCACTTAACTCTTTCCCTCAGTTTCTTCATCTGTAAAATGAGCTAGAGATGTAAATGGCAAACCACTCAGTGTCTTTGCCAAGAAAACCCCAAATGGGCACATGAAGAGTCGGACATGACTGAAATGACTTGATTTTAGGGCGTGGTGTTTCAGCAGAGTCCAGTAGCATCCAAATAACTCCAGAATAGGGTTAGATTTGGAGCTGAAAGGGGCATGAGAATCCAAATCCTTCTTTTTATCTGTATGAAAACCGAGGCCCAGGAGAAGGGAATACATTGCCCCAGATCACACACAGGTTTGAGATTTGAACCCAAGCCCTCTGCAGTCTTTCCACTATACCACACTGCCTCCCTATCCATTTGCTCCACTTTCTTGAATGTTTTAAGGATCTGCAGCCAAAGATCCCATAATTACAGCAACTGATTGGCACAGTGGAAATCTTCACAGAGAAGGCATTTAAGCTGAGTAGGAGGCAACTAGCTGTCGAAGTACATAGAGTACCCGGCCTAAAGTCAAAGTCAAGAAGACCCAAGTTCAAATCCAGCCTCAGACAATTACAAGCTGTGGGACCCTGGGCAAAGTCATTTAAAACTTCTGTTTGCCTCTGTTTCCTCAACTGATAAAATGGGGATCTATAGTAACCCCTCTCTCGCAGGGTCGTTGTGAGGTTCAAAGGAGATACTATTTGTAAAGTACTCAACACAGTGCCTGCTACATTGTACATGTGCTATAAATGTTAGCTTTCATTATTCCCTTCCTTTCCCTCCTAGACACCCTCAAAACACCACAGTGATCTTCAGCTGAATAACTCCTACCCCTAATCATAGCAGTGACTCACATTCCTTCAGCTTGTACCCAGTAGCATCAACTAATCACTCCCTCCTCCTAATTCACAACACAATTCACACTAAGCCTGTCACACTTTGTACTCTCCTCTTGACACCCTCTGTCACAAACACCCAGGGGCTGGCTTTCAACCATGCCCGCCCGCTCTCCTGATTACTGGCGGGAGACTGTCCTTGATGCTCTTTTATAGCCTATGGGATAATCAATCACTAAGGACAGCTGTGAGCCCTCTTGAACTCGGGCTTCTCAACTGTACCTCTTCAGAGACTTCCGATGTGCTAGCTGTATGAGACTGAGGGCAAGTCATCCGACCCCTCCAAGCTTCAGTTTGCTCATCTGTGAAATAGGGATAATAGTGCTTGTATCATATCCCTCCGAGAGAGAAAATCACATTGTAAGCTGTCAAGTGCTCTAAAAATGTCAGCTATTATTAGGGTTTGGCTTTAGTTCTCGTGGAGGAGGCAGGAAGTAGTTTCTTGTTCTAGGCAACTTTCAGGGGTGGGGGCCATCACAAACATCCACACAGTCTGTGGACAAACGTCCTGAAAAGTCAAGGGATGCCAGTTTTCATCTTTTCTTTACCTTTATTTCTCAGCGTTTTGGGGTCTGGAAAGAATCTGCACCCTCCTTCTAACTGAAATTCACTAGGTCATTTTACTTGGTTATTCTACCATTATTCATTCGGCCACTCCAGGATTGTTATACGTCACCCCCCTTCATCCATTCTTCAGTCCCACCAAACTGATCTTCCTGATCCTCAGACATGGCGTTCCAGCTTCCATCTTGGTGTCTTCACGGAGGTTGTCATCCCATACCCAGAATGCACTCCTTCCTTACCCCTACCTTTCAGAACACCTGATTTCCTTCAAAGATCAGCTCAAGTCCTGCTCTTACATGAGGCCTTTCTTGAATCCTGTCCACTCCCAGCCCCAGCCCCAGCCCCAGCTGCTAGTACGTGTTCTCTAAAATGATCTTGTATTCATTGTGTGTGTGCGTTCATACGTGTATTTACATGTATGTGTTGTATGTGTGCATATGAGCGCATTTGTATTTATGTGTGGACTTATATGTGTACACGGTGTCTCCCTCAATAGAATGTAAAATCCTTAAGGGCAAAGACCACTTAATTTTTGTCCTAGTATTCCCAGCACCAAGGATAGTGCCTAGCACCTGGTAAGTACTTGATAAATGTTTTCTGATGGAATAGGTTAAGAATTGTTAACCTAGTGTCATTGAAAGAGTTTTTTTAAAATATATATGGATAGATAGATCACTATATTTCAATAAAATTTATTTCCTCTGTAATACTATGTATTTCATTATTTTAATTTAAACAAAAACTTATTCTGAGAAGATTTTTGTAGACTGCCCTGCATTGTCAAAGGAATCCATGACACAAAAGAGGTTAAGAACCCCTGGACCATATGGCTTCTGGGGTCCCTTTTGGCTCTAGCACTATGATCCTATGATTAACAGAATATTTCAGAAGTCCCCAGTTGAGTGAGACATATCCCCTGGAGCTCCTAAGGTGGGGGGCGGGGGGCTGCAGTAGTGAAGAATGAATTCCTGACCTAGTGAGGGACCTCTTCAGTGGACTTACTTGGATTAGGATCACAATGATCCTCAGAAGTGGAAAATAGAGTTGTGTGGTCCTAACATAGAAGGAGTTTCTTGTGAATTTTCTCTTTGCTAGAGGATGAGAGATGGCAGAAGCTGAGGGTAACATTCATCCTGAGAACAAACTATAGTTGTTTGCCAAGTTTGGGGGTGTATGAGCTTTCAGCTGAGAGTCCCACAGGGAGGTACCTGGCAGATCTGATGAGGTTAAACAAAAGGGAGAGTGGAAAACTACTGAGCCCTCAGGGCAGCTCAGGCCAGGTCCAAAGATTAAAACAAGAACCCTTGACTTTTGGGAGTCAATGATCCTGAGTTTCAGCTACAGGAGGAAAGAGTCCTAGGGAATTGTGTGTTGGAGGAGGGGGGGGGCGTAGTTCATGGCTTTCTACCCCTTTTGCTGTGTTTGGTGTCTGTCACATGAGTGTCCTGTCCTTCTTGAGACAGGATACTTCAGGTTCTGCTAAGAGTAGGGCCCCAAGGTCTAAATCTACCTACTTGTCTGTAGGGTCAGGTATGCAAGGAGAGAAGGCTACCTGCCCAACCCTGAGGGTATCATCACCTCATGACCCAGTTAGTGAATGGAAGGTGCTTCATGCCAGAGGACAGGATTTTCCCACAATGTTTATAGGAGTCCTGTAACAGAGTTGGCCAACTGTGTAACTAGTACATTCCCTTGTGCATTAATCCCCTGCCTCCTTTGTCTCTGAAAGATCTGGGAGCCTGTGTGAAGACAGTCCATGGGTATGTCTTTAAACTCAAGACCTCATTTCTTGCCTTTCTGCATTTGGAGTGTGCTTGCCCTTCTCATCTCTACTCCTCAAGATCCTTGAAGATTCTTGTCAATCACCAAATATTTTTTAAGTACCTATTATAGCATGGGCCAGATGCTATGGATACATACAAATGCAACAAAAATGAGGAAAGTACATGCATAATAAGGCCAGGGTATTTGAGAGGACAGCAACATGTCCCTGTTTATTAGGGTAGAGATTAGGACTGAGACAAAGATTGTTAACCAGGTAAAGAGTTCTTTGAGAAAGGATGGAGAATAACATGGGGACCGGTGGGTGACTGCTGGAAGGAGTGAGGTTGGGTGGTGTAGAAATGGATGGGGTGAATCTCAAAGTAGATAAGAGGTTGCTGAGTGGTATTGGCAAAAGGAGGGTCTGGAAGCATCAGTTAGGAACAGAGAGTATTCCTACTCCTCTTCCCCTCTCCGAGTATAGAGGTATATGGAAGATGGGGTATAGCTATTCTCCGTAATATAGTGATCCAAGACAATGCTGACAGGCTAAAAATGTCATCCAACTCCAAAGAAAGAACCAATGGAGTCTGAATGTCAATTGAAATATGCTTTATTTAAAAAAAAAACAACTTTGTTTTGTTTTGTTTTTTGTCTGTTTTCTTTTGCAACATGGCTAGTATGGAAATATGTTTTTCATGACTGCGCATGTATAATCTATATCAAACTACTTACCTTCTCAAGGAGGGAGGAGGAGAGGGATGGAAGGAGAAAATTTGGAACTCAAAATTTTTTTGAAATGTTAAAAATTATTTTTATGTGTAATGGAGTAAAATAAAAAGAGAAAGGCATCCAGTACTGAAGAGTGTGGGTAGGGCTTCAGTGTGTGTGTGTGTGTGTGTGTGTGTGTGTGTGTGTGTGTGTACTGGGATGGAGGAGGGAGCCAGGATTTCATGAGTATAAAGAAGATGAAAGAAGCATCAGAGGAAGAAATCAAAGATGAAAGGAAGTCTGGTAACAATAGAATCATGGATCCAAAGGATACAATAAAAATTACAGGACAGAGAAAGACAAGGTCTTGGGAATGGATGGGGATAAGGTAGAAGTCATGAGAGAGAGCAGAGTGGTAGAAGTGAAAGGAATTTTATTCTATATAGCTAGTAACTTGGAATTTCTGGGATTAGGAGAGGAGGAGATAGGAGTTTGCTAGCCATGATGATACAGTACCAACAGATCAGAGCTTTCTAGCCTCAAGTTTCCTGCGATAGCAGAAGGTGGTATCAGTTCTCTCAAGAACATGAGAAGAATGAAGGCTGGATCTGGTATCACAGGCCCTATTGCTTAAAAAATGATTTTTCTCATTTACAAGCATGTATTTTTTCACTCTCTCACCTCCTCCCACAACTGAAAAGAAAAACAAAAAACAAAACCCTTGTAACAAGTATACATAGTCATGTATATGACTATGGGAAGAAAAATGTGAAAAGAACTTCAGGGACTTGGTCAACTGCCTCTTATATGCACCAGTATAGGCCTATGTAAATACAAGCAGGCTCTCTGTATCATTTACTGATGCCAGTCCAGAGGGCTTAGGAGCAGTCTAATACCAGCAGAGTGGTAGTTACCAGAAGCCTCTCACATTTGCCAGTACAGGACTCACTGACAGACTCATTCTCTTATCCACAGGTTGAAGTTCTTGACTCTGAAGTGATTTGTCACTGATAGGACCAAGATTATTTGTATGGACTTGATTGTAAGTATAGATGACCAATAATCTACTGTCACATATTCTGACAAGAGCTAAATTGGCCACTGCCAATCAGAGAAGGGCCAAAGTACTGGCCAACTATGTGTTCAGCATGTATTAATGGCCAGGGAAGAGAAATGTGGAGGCAGATGATCTACCCCATAGGCCCAGTGTATGAGAAACATTGGTGAGCCCCACAAAAAGAAAGAAGGCCATTTGTGACATGCAGGGAGCAAGGCTACTAACATGAGAAAATTCATGCCTGGGGCATCCTCCAGGAAGTATCCCAGTGGTGGAAGTAAATGTTTTAGCACTGAAGCAGTCCTTGCTGCCCTGATTGTCCATGGATGATTGGCGGCAATTGCAGCTGCAAGATATACAAATGTGGAGAAGGATACAGGCAATGTAAGGTGTGGAATGAGGCATATACTGTCATTGATAGCCAATGCATTGCTTTATTTTGCTTAATTGTACTTCATTACAAAGGAAGATTGCACTTGAAGGGGAGAAGGAGTCATTGGAGTTGGGGTATCAAGAAAGAAAAAGAGAGAGAGAGGAGGAACAGAGAAAGAGAGGGAGAGACAGAGAGAGAAGAAGAAAGGGGAGAAAGGAGAGACTGGGAGGGAGGAAGGGAGAGAGGGAGGGAGAAAGGGAAGGGAAGAGAGAGAGAGAGGGAGGGAGGGAGGGAGAGAGAGAGGGAGAGAGAAAGAGGGAGAGAGAGAGGGAGAGAGAGAGAGAAAGAGAGAGGGAGAGAGAGAGAGGGAGAGAGAGAGAGAGAAAGAGAGGGAGAGAGAAAGGGAGAGAGAAAGAAAGAAAGAGAGAGTGGGAGAGAGAGAGAGGAAGAGAGAGAGGGAGAGAGAAAGAGAGAGAGAGAAAGAGACTGAGAGAGAGAGAGAGAGAATCTCCTCTACTTCTTCCAATTCCAGAGGCTTGAGAGTAGGTATTTTGTTTTTCCAGGGTACAGTGATGGGAATGGGGGAAGGTGAATTTGTTCTCCTATAGGAATTATATTAAAGTAATTTTTCCCCTGTTTCTTTGTTAATCTTTTTGATCCTAGTTAAATGTTTAAATGCATGTTCCTTGTAATTATAATGACCTGAAAAAGAGTTGAGAACATCCATCTCCTTCCCTTCTCTTTAAAGGTGGGGGATTATGAGTGAGGAATATGGCACGTACTGTTGGACTCGTTGATGTAAGTGATGGGTTTTACTGCTTTTTTTTCCTCTCTTTATTTTTTATTCTTTACTTTAAAAAAAGGATGGTTAGGGGAGGGAACTATTTGGAAATGAAGATGATATAAAAAACCAGTTATATTGGTAAAAATAAGATTTTTGGAAAATGAAATATATCTTCCTCATTTGACATACCAATAAGGCACACACCGAGTTTAGTTGATCTTAAGTTTCCCATCTAGTATCAGATAAGGGCTTGAGCCAAATGAGGTACCCTTATTTCCAAAACTGCCTATATATTAATCTTTGTAATTTTATGGTTGAGGAGAATATAGGTTACACTTTAGCTAGTCAGTCATCTGACTACACATATATAATTTCATTCTGAAATGACTCCCACATATGCAGCCAGTTACTTCCCATCTTAAAATATAATAATCACGACATCCAACACCTTCCAACTTTCATCTTGAAGGAAGATTCATAATATTAAAGCTTAGATATAGCCTTTCATCTCTTTATCTTGAAACTTATTTCACAACCTATTTTTCACAATCCTTCTCTGAGCCAACTTTCACATTGAAGTGGCTTAGAATCCAGAATATATATTGGCTTGGTTTAGAGGATCTTGTCAAGTTCTTCATGTAATTTTTCCTGCTCTTCATCTTTTGCAGTATGTAACCAATGAAGAACTCTAAAAAAGACTAGGACTAAAAGGTGTCATTAAAGGAATTATATGACAGGAAGAGAAAATGGGCTAGTTAATGTCAAGAGCAAGAGAAGACATTTATGGGTGACTGTTAAAAGTTGCTCCGTTGATACTCTCATGATGTCAGGAGAAACTGAAGAAGGCCTTCAGAATATTGGGTGGATTCCCTATGGCCTCCCTGGCTAGGTACTGCCCTACTTAAACTGGCTGTGATGCTTAGGCTTTCTCCTTCCATGTGGCTCTAGGCCTTAGAAATCCCCACCAGACCTCCCACAAGGAACAGTTAGGCTCCACTGGTAAAGCTAGCTTCCTTTTCCTGGTTGTGAAATCACCACTTGTGAATGGTACTTGTCCAGAAATTCGGGCCAGAAGGAGCCAAGTTTTGTACTCTCCTGGGAGCCACCAGAGTTATAACCAAATCAAGTGAGCTTTTGTCTTATGTATATTGGAACTAGTCTTCACGTTACTTTCAGACCATCTTCCCATCGTGCCATTGACCTCTCTCCCAACACCCTTCCAGCATATATGTTGTATTCTTCCATTAGAATGTAAGCTCCTTGAGGGCAGGGACTGTTTTGCTTACATGTATTTGTATCCCACACAGTAAGCTCTTAAATTCTTTGTCTATCTCGAGATCTATCTAAGACATGAGCAAGAGTCAAACAGGATTGGCAGGCATGCATGAGTTTCAATCAGCTTCATTGCAAAGAACCTCCATATTGACAAGACCATGGGTCTATTGGAGTTTTGGAGTGTGCTTCCTCTGCAATAGATGTTGGCATTTAAGCTACCATTATTGTCATTGATGGTCTCTTTGCTTATGCTCATCGAGAACACTGTGAGGCAAGATCACCAAGTGTCCCATGAAATGATGCTTCTTGCTGCCTTGGGGCACATGATGAGACCAACCCTGCCAAGTCCTTTATTTGCTTCACTGAACAGCTCTTGTGAGCTGTCCTTCTATTTAACAGCAACTTCCTTATGTCTTTGGGTTTCATTTATAGTAAGAATGTCAATACTGATACGGTTCAGTTCCTTTAGTAGTATGTTAAACTGGATAAGGTCACTGGATAAAATGTCATTTTTAAGAGTGCCAACAGTTAAGTTAATATTTATAGATGGTCTAAAAATTCCTGGGCAGTTCTTAGTACCCAATGCCCCCATTGCTGCAGGGAGTTGTGCAGGATGCAGGACTATTTTGTATTTTAATATACTAAGTGCTTTGTAATGATCTTGTTTGATCCTTACAACAACCCTGGAAGGCAGGTACCATTATTGTTATTATCCTCAGTTTTACAGAATGACACAAATAGGGATTAGGTGACTTGCCTAGGGTCATACAGCTAGTTAAGTATCTGAGGCTAGATTTGAACCCAGCTTTTTTTGCCTCCAGGACCTAAGTTCTATCCACTGCACCCCATGAGTTTTCATGGTTAAAGAGCCCATCACTCAGTAGCCAACCTACTAGTCTTTCCTTACAAAATGGATAGAGCACTGGGCCTGGAGGCAGAAGGACCTGAATTCAAATTTGACCTCAGATACTTACTATCTCTATGACTCTGGACAAATAACTGAACCTTGTTTGCCTCAGTTTCCTCATGTGTAAAATGAGCTGCAGAAGGAAATGACAAACCACTCTAGTATCTTTGGTATCTTTGCCAAGAAAACCCCCAATGGGGTCATGGAGAGTCAGACATGACTGAAATGAATTGACAGCAACAACAATTTGCCTAAACTCATTCTCAGGCAGCAAACATAGTCTGTTGACAGCAGGGTCCCTAAAGCCTTTCAAACTTGGTAGAAATGGCCAGAATTTACACTTCACTAGGCACCCATGGCTGCCTGTATAAAACAATGAAACATCAGAATAGGACTTCACAGAGGTCATTTTATTTCCCTCTTAACATATCTAGCTGCAAAGAAAATGCATGAAGGAGAAATTAAATCCCCCAAAGTAGGAACTCACAATAGAAGAAAGGCAAATGAGAGTTGCCATCCCATCCCTGATCTCTTCTCTGGGTTTCTAGTCCCCTTTGGGAGGGTTTGGTTTCTCTACATAAAATGGGATTTAGTTCTGATCTTCACCCTGAGCCTTATCATGCTCATGACTGGCTGCCTCTGTTGGGGTAGGTCAAAGAAGTAGGGTGTTGTTTTTTTTTAAATATTACAATTCTGCTTACAACTCCTTAAGTCTTTTATCTTGTTGTCCCCATAATTGCATCCATCTTCATTAATGAACATATATTGAGCACCTACCAAATGCATAGTAGCATGCTAAACTAACTCGAATATTGCTTTTGAGTGGCCTTTACAATCCTGTCCTCAGTCCTCAGTCTATAAACAATGAGGTCTAAGCAATTAAGATTCTGTAGATTGAGTTCTACTCCCTGCTCTACCATTAATTGATGATGTGACCTTGGGTGTATCACTTTACATTTTTAGATCTCAATTCTTTCAACTCTAGAATGGGAATAATAATCACCTGCCATTGTGACTATTAACTGGAACAATGATGTGACCAATATAATCTTAATAGCACATTTTGTGGTGACAAAGAATAAGAAATAAAGTGGGTGCCTATCCATTGGGGAATGACCAATGACTGCTAATTGTAGTTCATGATTGTATTAGAATATCGTCGTGTCATAAGAAACCATGGATATGCAGAATTCATAGCATCTTGGTGTGAAAGGAGCAATCTCCTCAGGCACAGTCACATGAGCTGAGGGTAATTTTTCCTAGATCCCCACCCCATGAAGTCCAGGTTAGTTTTTCATAAAAGGCATTGACACCATTCTCAAGACTTAATTGGCCCAAGAGACTAAGGCTTGATTGATGTAGCTTCCTCGTGGACCAAGTACAAAAAACACCACCAGAAGAGTTAGGACCTCTTCCCTCAGGCTTCTGATCTGAGCATTTGCAGAAATGACTGACGGAAAAACAAAAGGTGCCAGTAAAAGTTTAAAAATAACAATGCGAAAGTATTTCCAAAGTGCTATTCAAATGCATCGGTGTTACTGGTTGGAGGTGGTGAGAACTCCAGAAATAATGGAAGGATCAATACCAGTGTTGTGAGAGAGGGGGAGGCTGGGGCAATAGCTTCTCCTCCTCTTCTCTGTTGGTTACCTGCCCTGGAGAATGTCACACTCCAACTTCTTAAGTTGACTTATAAGAAATGTAAGGGGGGCCAGCAGCACAGTCTGTCCCTCACTCAGACTGCTTGCCCAAGGCAGAGGGATTTTAATTTTCCATCCTTAATGAGAAAAAGAAACTTAGAATTAAAGAATATTCCAGCAAAACCATCAAAACAGCTGCCCAGTCACCGAATCGAGAAAATAAATGGAATTTCATTTCTTCCCTTCCCTGGCACCAATTTGGCTTAAATGATCAAGGGATTGGCCCTGTAGCAGCTAGAGACCATCTCTTCATTCCGGCATGGAAATCAGTTGAGAGGGGGCAGAAGCCCTGGGGATATGAGGACATATTGGCAGAATGGGGTGGGGGTGGGGGGAGGGAAAGAAACCAAATTATGTCCATCTATCTCATTTGGAGAGTTTGACTGACTGTAGGGTGTGCCAAGGGCACTTTGTGCAAAAACAAGAACCCACCTGAGGTCAATTTGTCTCTTTTCTTGCCCCAGGTCTCCAGCCCAGGAAACATCTCCTAGGCCTTTGGTCTGGAGAGGCAGGAGCCTGAATTGCATTTGCTGAGGTTAAGGAAGGGGATGGCTGCAATTATGTGTCTAGCCATGCTTTTCTCTCCTCTCTTCATAGTGGTTGAATGAGGCTCCAAGGAGCAGCTGACCTACTTCTGTTTTCTCTTCTTTCAAATGCCTGGCTTACTCATTTATAGTCTCCTTCTCCTATGCAGGCGCACCTCCCAATTTCTCCCTGGTTGTCATGGGGAAGTGGCAAGGACAGACTATAGATGGATGCTCATTGGAAGAAAAAGGGGTACCCCATGCCCAGACTTCACATTCTTCTAACCTTAGTCCTGCCCATGCAAATTATTCCAGTGACAAGACAACACTAGGAAATCAGCTGCTTAGATAATAAATAGTCTTCTTCTTTAGCTTTGCAGGGATGATCAAACCCCGCTATTGATACTAACCTATTGGCTGACCTCCCTTTAAATACCTCTCTTTTGGAATACTTAATGAGATCATGGTCCCTCCTCCTCACCCACCAGTTATTCTCATAGGCCTTATGCTCAGGTTTCTGCCCCTTTGGTGAATGGCATCTCTTTTGTGAGGGTGGTGAATATTAGAGAAAATATGGTAACCAGGCTCCTGACCTTACAGGGCCAAAGCCTATGTATGCCCCATGCCAGCTGGCACTGCTGCTATCACCTAAATTCAGTCTAACAAGGATCTAAATATGTGTTAGTCCCTGGGGCAACCAAGAAAAAAATTAAATGGCTCCTGCCCTTAAAAAGTTTACATTCTACTAGGGAGGAAATTCTGTTTAAAGACTCATTTCACATCATAAAGCTAGAACTGGAAAGGACCTCAGAGGCCGCCTAATCCAATCCCTCATTTTACAGATGGGGAAACTGAGGCCCAGAGTGACTTGCACAAGGTCACCAACAAATGATGGAGGCTGAACATGAACCCTGGTCCTTTAGCTAGAAATCCAATAGGAAATGGAGCCTATCCCCTTCTAGCTTCTGGTTAAGTGAAAGCAAGAGTTCTTTTTAAAAAAATTTATTCATTTACTTTTAGTTTACAACATTCAGTTCCACAATCCCTTGGGTTTCAAATTTTCTCCCCTTCCTTCTTCTCCATCTCCCTCCATGGGGCATGCATGCCCCCCCCATGGTGGCATGCAATCAAATATAGGATCTGCAAATGCCTTCACATTAAACATTAGTCAGGTTGTAAAGGAGAGTTATAAGCAATGGAGTGAACAATGAGAAAGGAGGGACAAAACAAAACAAAACACAAAAGAGAGAGAGCAGGAAGTTTGCCTCAACCTGCATTCAGACTCCATAGTTCTTTCTCTGGATGTGGACGCCCCCTTTCCATCCTGAGTCTTTTGTAGCTGTCTTCTAACCTTGTATTTCTGAGAGGAGCCCAGTCTATCAAAGTTAGTTGTCACACCTATGATGTGTGTGTAAATGTGTGCAAAGTTCTCCTGGTCCTGCACTTCTCACTCAACGTCAGTTTATATAAGTCTCTCCAGGTTATTAGGAAGTCCGTCTCCTCCCCATTTCTTATAGCACAAGAGTATTCCATTACATTCATATACCATACCTTGTTTAGCCATTCCCCAATTGATGGGCATCCCCTTGATTTCCAGTTCTTTGCCACCACAGAAAGAGCTGCTGTAAGTATTTTTGTACGTATGGGTCCTCCTCCCACTTGTATGATCTCTTTGGGATACAGCGCCAGAAGTGGTATCACTGGCTCAAAGGGCATGCAATTATTTATAGCCCTTTGGGCATAGTTCCAGATTGCTCTCCGGAATGGTTGTATCAGTTCACAGCTCCACCAACAATGCATTAGTGTTCCAATTTTTCCACATCCTCTCCAGCATTTGTCATTTTCCTGTTTTGTCATCTTGGCCAATCTGACCGGTGAGATGTGGTACCTCAGAGTTGTTTTGGTTTGCATTTCTCCAATCAGTAGTAAATCAAGGGTTCTTAAAGATCCTATGTGTTGGTAAGCCTAAAAATTCATACTTCTCTATTCTTTGAAATTTACAAAAACGTTCTTCATAACCCACCTTGTGAAGCAAATAGTACAAGTATGGCTATTTCCCCCTTTTCCAGATGAAGAAATTGAGGCCCAGAGAAGGGAACTGTCATAGTTGGGATTTGAACCCAGAGTGTTTATTTATTTATTTATTTATCTTACTGCAATTTCATATTCTTTTCACTGTTCATTATGACCTCTCTGGTCACTAGGAGTGTCAAGAGTCACAAGAAGGGGTGGCTAGGTGGCTCCGTGAATTGAGCCCTGGCCCTGGAGTCACTCAGACCTGAGTTCAAATCCGACTTCAGACACTTAACACAAAAACTAGCTGTGTGACCTTGGGCAAGTCACTTAACCCCAATTACACTCCAAGAAGCAAAAAAAAAAGAGTCACAAGAAGAGTTCCCTGCCCTGGGCTGGGACCCTTAGACTCAGGTCAGAAAGCTCCTGACTCTTCTTCTGGCTTTTGTACCCAGTCTACCAGGAAACCACATCTTCAAAGGTTCAAGTTTTAGTCCCTTGGACCGATTAAGAGATTGGGCCCATTTAGAGATTTTCTAAGAGTATTCTAGCAGAAGACAAAAAGCCAGGGAAAGAATCCACTCCCCCTGAGGTCACGCTCCAGGACCGGAGCTGCTTCATGGGACCTCAGGCCAGCTGTGACCTTAGAGGCACCTAGTGGCACAGTGGATAGAGTGTTGGGTCTAGAGTCTAGAAGACCCAAGTTCATTTCAGCCTCACATTCTAATTAGCTGTGTGACCCTGGACAAAGACATGGTCTCTTAATCTCTTTTTTGCCTCAGTTTCCTCAACTAAAAAAAAAAATAGCACCTACCTCACAGACTTCTTGTGAAGACCAAATGGGATATTTATGAGCATGCCTAGCACATAGTAGGCACTATGGACATGCTGGTTCCTTTCCCCTTCCCTATGGCCTTAAGGGAACCTGGGCCAGGTTCTTGGAGGGGGTCCACTTTAGGGGGGGGGGTGGTATGGGTAGGAGCAGACAAGAGTAGCCCAGGAGGCAGCCATCCCCATACAACAATTGGCCAAATGGTTGGAGATGTAAAGTTATATTAAGACCCATCTGGTCACTTCTATTCAGAGGGAAAATATGGGCTCATCACCATTAAAATTCTGTTTTCCTTATTCAGAGCCAGGTTTTAGAAGAGCTTTAATCAAGCCTCCAGGGCAAGCAGGATATGGGACAGTCTACCTTCATGACCACAGCCTAGCACAGGATGTTCAGAGCTCTGATTCTGTGACACTGGCTAGCTACTTCCATCCAGCAGAGGGGGCCTTTGGAATGGCCATCAGGGTCTTCCAGCCCAATTAGAGGGATTCATGGTAGACGTTGAGAGGAACTTCCCAGTTGAAAGGGGTGGTAAAGAACTTGGGGTATGGAAGATAATGATGAGGCAGGGGATCTCTCCACACAAGCTAAGCGACGGTCTGCCCTGGAAAAAAAGGAGCTAATGAATTATCTTCTGGGGATTGATCCCCCTACTTGCGGTACTCCCTGAGGCAGGTCTGAGCACTCCCCAGTCTCTCATGGCTGATCAGTTCTATTCATTAAGTAGAAAAAGCCATGTGCAGGGTTTCTACTAATGAGAGCTACGCTGGCACTGAGGATACACACGTGCATTCCAAAAAAAAAAAAACAAAACCAACAACTCTCCAAGAGGCAATTAGCTTTGTGCTGCCTAGCCAGGCCCAGAGTACAGAGGGGCCAGATTTCCGGATCTGCCATCATTGCCTCTGGCCTTTGGCAAAATTAAAGTTCTTGAGAAATAAGGATGAGTTGGTTCCCTCAGTGCAAGGGGATTGGCAAAGGGAATTTCAATCTCCTCTTTGCCAGGGACCTGAGAGATGAGAGATGTGGAGTGTGGGAAGGAAAGAGCAGATGGAATGAGATGGCAGGATCTTCTAGGGAGCCAGACCCCGGTTTTGTTTCTGCAGATGAATGAATGAAAGAATGAAGGAATGAAAAAGTATTTATTAAGCAATTACTCTGTGTATCCTTATTGACCTCCGAGGGCAAATATGTGAAACCTGTGCTGCATAAGTATACACACGCAAAGTTTCATGTATGTTCATGCATTTATTTGCATGCCTATATGTTTACACACATAAATCAGACCCAGTTCTTTGTATTAGAAGTGGTTTCTGAGACTTCCCTCATGGCCTTCTACAGGATGAAACTTGGACTGTTTTTGGCAAAGGTGAGTCATGCACAGATGTAATTCAGAAACGAAATGCAACACAGTGCACCATTCTTTTGTCCTACCCAGCCCTTGCTCCAAGGCCCTGTTGTAGAGGCCTCTCCCACTTGAGACATCACAATCCAAGGGTAAGTGGCTAGGTAAGTAATCTGCCCAGAGAGTTCGCTGGATAGGATGGATTGGGAGTTAGAGGACCTGGAGGTACAAAGCCTCCCTATGCTACTTTATGACTGGGGTGACCATGAGCAGTTCACTTCTCCAGGACTCAGTTTCCTCATCTGTAAAATGAGGGGGCTGGATCAAATGACCTCTAAGGTACCTTCCAGCTCTAATCTCTGGTCCTGAAGTGGCAGAAATGATTTCAGCCAGTTCTGGCAAATGCCCAAAGGTGACTCAGCCAGGAGTTGGAATCAAGCAAATTTCAAGCCAGAGGATTTATTTAAGGGACCCAGTTATCTGATCAAGGCTAATAGTCCATGGTAAAGGCTAATTTGGTCAAAACATCCCTAGGAAGCTAAGCCACTGAATGACATGATCTTCCTAAAGCATGGGTCTGACCGTGTTTCCAACCTACTCAGTAAGGTCCCTAACACCTCCAGGATCAAATATAAAATCCTCGGTTTGCATTCAAAATCCTTTACTACCTAGTCCCCTTTCTGGTCTCTTACACTTTACACATAACACCTGCCCTCTACCTGCACACACATTCCCCCTCCCCCCCCCACCTCAGTGACACGGGCCTCTTTGCTGTTCCTCAAACAAGACACTCAGTTTCCTGACTCTGGACATTCCCCCATGCCTCTTCCTCCTCTTCTCTCCCTCCTTCCTTCAAGTCCCACATAAAACCCCACTTTCTGCCAGAAGCTCTTACTGATCCTTCTTTCTCCTGGGGCCTTCCCTGTGTCGATTATTTCCAGTAATGGATGTAGCTATTACATCTTTACAACCCTTGAAACTGTGATCTTCCTGAGGGCAGACTGTTTTTTGCCGTTCCTTGCATCTAAACGCTGGCATTTAGAATAGAATAGAATAGAATAGACTGCACTCCCTAGCACTCTTTGTCTCTCTTCCTCCTAGAAAGAACAAATAGTACCTAACAATAGGGCACATTTACATAGCACTTTAAGGTTTGCTAAGCACTTTACATAAATTATCTCATCTGATCTGCATAGCAACCCTATGGAGCAGAAGCTATTCTTATCAACATTTTACAGATGGGGAAATTGAGTCTCAAAGCCCCACTTGTCCCACAGTACTCTGTCTGTTAGAGTTAAGATTTGAACCCAGGTTTTCCCTGACTCCTAGGCTAGACCTCTAGCCACAATTCCACACTGCTTCCAAATACTAGTCAAATGTCACAAGGAGGTCAAAGATAGAGGAAAAACTTCCATAAAATAGAAAAAATATTTATGGCATCATTTTTAGCTGTAGCAAAGAACTGGAAACCAAGGGGCCACCCATCAAATGGAAAATGACAGAACAAATTATGCTATATGAGTGCAATGAAATATTTTTGTGTCATGAGAAATGGCAAATAATGATGAATTTGAGGAAACTGAGGAGGACTTGCATTGAACTAGTGCAGAGCGAAGAAAGTAGAACCAGAACAATTTACATAATGACTACAATTAATTTAAAAAGGGAAATGGTATCGAAAGTCGTTAACCCTCTTGTCAATGCATCAACTTAAGTGACTTCAGAAGACTGAAGGTGAAGTGGGTGCGCCTGCTTTCTCATCTGAACAGGGGGTAGACACTACGTGAAGAGAGGGGCCTACATTATTAGATGTGGACAAAATGTTGATTTTGATTTGTTTGTTTGTTTCTTTTTGCAGGAAAGGGTTCAGTTAGAGGTGAGAGTGTGGAGAGACTTTTAGAAGTGATGATGTAAAAAAAAATGAAGGGCGACAATAAAACTTTTTTTTTTGGATAGTGGACATTTTTTCCCATTAGGGAATAAGTGCTAAAGCAGTTCTGGGAACCTGGGAAAGTTGTAGCCTGTCCCTCAGTGAAAAGGGTGGAGTGGAGAAGAGTGATTATAGAAATAAGAATGACTCCTTTCTGTTCTGTTTGCACTAAGGGTAGTCTGAGGGCAGGGAAATGGACTGGAGGAATTCCTAATTTATTTATTCATTTAATTCTTGATTCTAGCTTTTGAGGCCTCAGTTTATTCTGTGAGTTCCTTTCTTAAGTTTTGGTACTGCCTGTTGACTTGTTTTCCTCCAGAATGTCTCTAGGAATATTTATTCCTCTTTATCGGTCAGGGAACACCAGACCCTATCAGATAGGGCCTATCTGATAGATAATTGCTCTTACCCAGGAGCAGCCAACTTGTTTTTCCTGAAAACTGAAATGAAAAAGAATGTTAGCCCTTCGAGGGCTTTTCTTTTTATATTCCCAGTTCTTTGCACAGTGCTTAGTATATAATATTTAATAAGTGCTTTTCCATTTACTCAAAAACCCAAAAATATCTGAAATGGTTGGACCAGATAATCTCTAAGGTTCTTTCCAGTTCTAAACCCCGTGGCCTATGGCTTGCAGAACTGTAACTAGCAAGTATGGTGCCTGAAGCCCCGGATGCTGCTTAAGGTATACACAGATCAACCTTTTAAAACACATTTAGTCTGGAGGGGGGTGGCGGTGAACCTTAGTTCTTGGGACAAAAAGCCCTGCAGATGAATGAATTTAAGTCCTGGTCCCTATCTCCATCCCTGTGTGCCAAGTGCTGTGCTAAGTGTTACAGATACAAACGCAAAAGTGGGAGAGTTCCTGACTTCAAGGAGCTTACTTTCTAACATGGGAAGACAACACATGCATAGGAGGAGGGGCCAGGAAAGGGAATTACGGGAATGGGGAGGTAAGCCAAAAGGCAGTCCAATGATGCGACTTTTCTTCGAACAATGGCAATATTGTGGTGTTGATTGGATTATTGAATCCAGAGCCAGAGGCAGAATGGAGGGGATGGAGTCGAGGCATATGCTCCGTGACCAGATGAGTGGTAAGATGGCCAGGCTAGCTGGATGGATGGGATGTAAAACATGGCCAGGGCTCGTGAACAGTGGTCTAGAACAGACCAGATATGGTGGATTAGTTGAGTTTCTGCTTATTCATTCACCAATCAAGACAGCTTATCTCAGGGCAAGAATTCCCAACCTGAGTGCATTGACTCCCCCAGGAATAGGGGGCATTTTTTTTCCCTGGAGGGTCAGTATAGATGGGTTGATCCAGGTGGGGAGAAATCATGGTGTGTGTGTGGGGTAAGAGCTCAGGGCACTGATGTGGTTCCTGATGGGCAAGTTGCTGGGAGGGAGCAGGGTTAGGCTGGCTTGGGGAAGAACTTGTCTGTGGTGTAGTCAGTGAGGGGAGGGACATTTTGGACAATTTCCTATTGTAACTAACTGATCTTAAAAACCAGATGGTGAGCTCATGATAGGGGCAGTTAGGTGATGCAGAGGACAGAGGACTGGGCCTAGAATCAGGAAGATTCATCTTCCTGAGTTCAAATCTGGCCTCAGACACTTAGTAGCTGTGTGACCCTGGACAAGTCACTTAACCCTGTTTGACTCAGTTCCCCATCTTGTAAACTGAAGTGGAGAAGGAAATGGCAAACCTACTCCAGTATCTTGGCCAAGAAAACCCCAAATGGGGTGAGAAGAGTTGAGAATGACAGACACAGCAACATGATAACACGTTCCTCATTCTACCTTTTGAAGGAGGGTAAATGCTTTCTGCACTGCACCCTCTAATTCTCAGTGTCCTGGGGCAGAGCCTGAATAGCTGACCCCAACCACAACATATATTTCCCCCCAGGAATATGCATGATGCTATAAAATTCTACCATTAGAGATTCTTCCCTTTAGGTTACCAAACATTATTCCCTCTAAAACTATTCATCAATATGATAATAAATTAAGCATTTAATAGTCATTAACTGAGATAATATATTCAAAAGTCCTTTGTGAATAGCACAGCGTCTCTAGCTGTAAGCAGTTATTATTATTAACAGTTTACTAGGAGTTATTATCAGATCCATCACTTACTGAGAGGTGAAAGGAGGTTTTGATGGGGGTACGAGTGGGGGGACAAGGGAAGAGACAGGGCCAGAGTGCTTCTGAGGAGGAGCAGTCCTGGGTGGGGAAAGCACTAGGGCACCAGGGGCTGGACCTCCATAAAGGAGGAGGGAGACAGTGATGCAAGGAGACCAAAGCCCTCAGAAGACCAACTTTGTCTACTTTGCCGTTTTCCAGCCATGCTTGCAGGGTCGAGCTCCCCAGGGAATGGGGATGATGATGCTACTGGTTCTCTTTATGACTGTCTCTCTCTTTTTGCCTTTGCATTTTTCTGGTTCTGGTTCTCCACTGTCTGACCTCGCTTGCTCTCTCTTTCTCTTTCTTTCCTGCTGTCTTTCTATGTGTCTATCACTTCCTCCTTCCTCATTTTGGTGACAAATCATCTTGAGATCTGGCAGCTAAGTATTAATCATCTGTAATGGGGCCCATCGAGTTTCAGGTGCTTTTGAGGACAGCAGTCTAATGAGGGAGTTTTTGATGATAAAGGAACAGGATGATAATAGACAGGTGGAAGAGGGATGGGGGAGGGAGGGCATTCAAAGTTCAAGGGGCTAATTTTCAGAGGCCAGAAAAGTGATCAGTCTCTCTTGTGCGTTCCCTACCCTTAGCAAATACTCTCTAAATGGGTGGTTGCCTGGAAAGTCTGGCAACATTTCAGCAATGTGAAAAGATAGCTCACGCACAAACAAGCCATGAGATTGGGGATCCCTCCCACTGGGTGGGATCAAAGGTGCCACACCTGAACATTGAAAGTGCCCTTTGTAGAACTGACACAGATATATAAGACAAAAAAAGTTACCCAGTAGATAAGTGGTCAAAAGACATGAAAAGTTTTTAGAGAAAGATATGCAAATGATGAAAAAATGCTCCAAATCATGGATGACAGAAATGAAAATAACACCACTGAGGTTTCACCTCACATGTACCACTTGGAAAATAATGATTAAAAATGGAACCGATTAATGTTGAAGGGGCTGTGGAAATACAGGCATATACTACCATGCCTCTACTGTTGGGGGGGTTGTAAATTGGTCGACACATTCTGGAAAATAATTGGGAATAATTAAAAAAAATTACTACAGTGTTCATACCCTTTGATATAGCAATTTCCCTGCCTATAGAAACACCCCAAGGAAGTCAATGACAGAAAAAAAGATTCCGTAAATAACAAAATGTTCCTAGCAGCATTCTTTGTGTTGGTTAAAAAAAGATAGAAACAAAATGTATGCCCATTAATTGTGGAGTAACTGAACATATAGTGGTACATTTAAGTAGGATATTTTTAATCATAAGAAACAAGTATGAGGAGTTAAGAGAAACATGGGAAGATGTATATGAAGTGATACAGAGTGTAGAAAGCAGAACCAAGAGAACAATATATACAATGATTACAATAATGTAAATGATTACTCTTAAAAAAAATCAAACCTTGATTAATTGTAATGACTGATGTTGGTTAGCTAATGCGAAGTTAGGTGGCATAGTGACTAGAATGCTGGCAGGCCTGAAATCAGGAAGACTCATCTTCCTGAGTTCAAATCTGGTCTCAGACACTTACTAGCTGTGTGATCCTGGGCAAATCACTTAACCCTGTTTGCCTCAGTTTCCTCAACTGGAAAATGAACTGTAGAAGGAAATGTTAAACCACTCCAGTGGTACCTTTGCCAAGAAAACCCCAAGTGGGGTCACATAGTCAGACATGACTGAAAATCTTGGTTAGAGAATTGATACTGAAATTGCCCTCTTCTCGGTAAACAGATGGGGAACTATGGAATGCACCATAAGCTGTCAAAGTTGCTGTACTGGTTGATTTTGCTTAAATGATTTTTTTTTTTAACAAGGAAGGATTCATTGGGTAATAAAGGAATGACTGTGGTATAAAAACTGTGGCATAAAAACCTAAGGCAATAATAGCACTTAAAAAAGGAAAATGCCAAATATACCTCAAGGTATTATTACTTGTTTTGTTTTCTAACTTGTATGACTCTTGTATAAGCTCATTATAACTCAGATGACTATTATATAAGCTCATTACAACAGTCTGATGGACCACTACATTACAATCATCCATTGTTAGAATGGAAATCGCCTAGTGATAAGCAAATACTTCACAGACTTAATAAATCCTTGATCTCATCAATATGGAAGCTTTTTCCAGAAGGATGGATCCCAATCTATTTAAGTCTTTCTTATTTGTTGGCTCTAATCCACGTCCTCCCTCTGGTTAATCCTCCAAAGAGAGTCCATCTAACATGCTGGGAGCCTTGCTCTCCGCCATTTAACATTATTGCATGGATAGCAACTTAACAATTAAGTTATCTTTCTGCTGTCACTTGGCCTAATCACATGGTCATCCTGACTACTTTTCCACTCATGTACCTCTTTGCTGATGTGTCATTTATGCTAGTTCTCATACACGTCATTAGTAATATGCTGGAATCTAATTACATCCACTGTGCCTCTACTTTGCCCTTTGGAGCATTTTTTTCATCATTTGCATTTCATTTTCTGAACACTTTTTCTATCTTTTGACCACTTACCAGTTTTTTGTCTTACATATTTGTGTCAAACTTGACTTTTTGATTCTACAGAGCTTGTAGCATCCCATAATTTGCAGTCATTGCATCACTAGAGGAATATTGGTTTCAAAAAGATGGACTTTTGCTTCAGGGATAAGCTTGGCACTGAAAGCACTACATAATTTCCCCAATGCTATCCTTCTTCCTATTCTACTTTACTTTCCATCTGCCATATCTTTCCAGGAAATATGGACTGATGGAACAGCTCAGTGCACTGTCTTTATGTATGTTAATCTGGACCATAAGCATTCTTCATCCACTTGGTTATTCCTATGTGGATAATCAGGCTGAATTTGTCTGAGTCATGAATCTCATTTAGGAGACTCTACAGTGTTTTGGGGCTTGATTCAATCAGCACAATGTTACCCACCAACAAGAATATCTGAAGGGCCTAACTCTCTACAAGGAGTCCATCCTACATTTGGGCCCCTCACTAGAGTCCTCCACAACACTGTCAGCCACCTTTGGCAAGGTGTTTTATGCCACACTTGATACTAATAATAGGAGGAAATCTGAACAGTTATCAACAAAGTTGTTGTTCACCAAACAACAAATATTTATTATGACAAGGGTCTAGAAAAACCACCTTGAATGCTGCCTTCTCTACTGTCACGAAAACACATATTTTTGTTTTATTACTTGGCATTTGTACAGAATGTTAAGGTTTCTTGCTTTTTTTTTTCCCAAAGGAAGGTGAGCCAAATTTCCTTCTCTTTCTTCTCAAAACCCAAACTCTTGGTCCCTAAGGTCACATTTCTAGCCTTTTCCTTATATAGCCACCAATAGATGGAGACTTGAGTCCAGGCCAAGGCCTCCCATTACAGGCTCTCTTTATCTCCAGGGAGGATTTCTCCAAGGTACAGTGTATATGCTTCAGCAATCCCTGAAGGGAAACTGTCTTCTTTGTCCTTTTCCAGGCAAAAGGAAGGTAAAGAGACAGAGGGCATCTCTGAGGAAGGTACCTTGTAGGAACAGGGTCTCAGTGTTCAGTCTCCAGTGTTCTGTGTCCAGAGAAGGGAATACAATTCCCCCAAACTGGAGCTTGGAGTGTAGACCTAGTCCTCTTCCCAGGAAAATGAACAGTAATTTGTCGAGAAGGAAGAGAAAATAGGGGATTTGGAGGGGGCAAGAATTCACAAAGGTTCCTACCATGAAGCCCAGGCTGATGTTGGGAAAAGGAGCCAGGAATCAAAAACCTTTGAATTTCATTGTTCTCAAAGGGAAAAAGGAGGGAGCTGCCATTCCCTGCCAAATGGGCACTTAAGAGCCAGCTTAGTCTCCTCCATCCCCCACTGCCTCCTTTCAACCCTTCTTTCCAAGACAAGGTTGCAGACCCTGAAAAAAATCAGGGAAGCAGCCCCTGTTAATGTCCCAGTTGCTAGGCTGGGAGAAGAGAAGTCTGTTAGAATCAGATCTAAACAATGAAAAAGGTGGGGAAGGACAGGCTTAGGGAGGAGGGAAGCAGTTACCCCCATGCTCTGGCCCCCTGGAGCTGCCTTCCTCGCCTAGCACTAACTAATATGGGCATCCTCAGAGCAGCTCTGGCATCAGGTGGTCTCTCCCTCGGGCTAGGCTGGATGGGGAGGAGCCAGGGCAGTGGGAGACAGGGGTGGGGGGGGACCACACTGTTGCATTTGAAATGCCAGGCATCCTCCCCACATCCCTCAAGTATCTCCTCTAAGCCTTGCCTGGGCCTGACCCAGCTTAGCCTGTGAGATGTACCAGGCTCACAGCACGGGGGAGGCACAGCTGCTGACAAGCTAATTAAGAACGCAGGAGGAGGGTGGGTTTTCGGGCATGGGAAGAAATGGTGGCAGGGGAAGAGAGATCAAATAGAGACACTCTTGTTGCATTGCCTAAATATAGTCCCTCGCGTCTGCGGCCCCTGTCAGTCACTCTAACCCATTCTGACATCGAGAGCCCCCCAAACTGTCAGAGCCCTCCAGAGATCATCTCTCTAGGTCTGTGAGGGCATGGAGTGATGGGATAGAGATAGGGGCTGCTCTTCTTTATTTTTTATTTTATTTTTTTTGTCTTTTTTGAGGGGAGAAGGCAGGGCAATTGGAGTTAAGTGATTTGCCTAAGATCACACAGCTAGTAAGTGTTAAGTGTCTGAGTGCAGATTTGAACTCAGGTCCTCCTGACTCCAAGGCTCTATTCACGGCACCACCTATCCACGCCAGGATAGCTGCTCTTCTTAAAAACCTCCAGGAAGAGTGAGGCCTCAGGCTGCCTTAGTCATCCACTGCAGTTGGGACCATTAGTGGCAAATATTTTCTCAAATCTCACCTCAAACGGCCTGCTGTGGGGTCAGCCTACCTCTTCTTATACTCCTCAGTGAAGAGAGAGAAAACTGCCCTCAGGGAAATTCTTTCACAGCTTAAAGACTGCTTTCAGATCTATAACCTGACTCTAGCCAGAGGAAGCCAGGTGGCAGGCCCAGCAGATGCCTTGGACCTGGAATCAGGAAGAGGTGAGTTCAAATCTGGCTTCAGACACTTACTAGTATATGTGACCCTGGGTAAATCCCTTAAAACTCTGTCTGTGAAGATAGTAATAGTAACTCTTAGAATTTTTATAAGGGTCAGTATTTGTAAAGTACCCCACACATAATGGGGTACATAATTAAAATGCTTGTTCCTTGCTCTTCTTTCCCTACCTGGCATACCTGACCTTTCTCTAGGTTAAGGAATCCCCATTTCCTTTATGAAAAATCAAAAGTCATGGGACCAGGGCATTGGGAGCTAAAAGGAACTTGTTCAACCTCTTATTTCGCAGATGAAAAAGACTGAGAGGGGAAATGCTTTGACCATGGTCACACAGTCAGTAAGAGACAGAGCTGGACCTTTGACTCTAAATCTAGAGGCCTGTTGTCTGTACTACACAACAACTAGAATTCTTTGTTACTGCTCTCCTCCGGCCTCTCTACCCCCACACTTGAAGGGAGATGGGGAGAGGAGTGGAGAGACCGTATTCTTAACCCATATTGGAGGGGAAGAGGGTCTGCTTCCCTGGAAGGTGGCCAGGCTGGGACTTGCCTCTTTCATGGGCAGCAGGGCAAAGGCTTATTAAGAAAGTGAGAATAAAGGGAAGTGACCAGTGCTGTCAGGACCAAGGAAAGGTGGAGAAAAATGATTAATTAGTAGGATCTGAACTAGTTGATGCCTCCTCTACCCACCCCAGGGTATTCTGGGCTTGGTGATGGAGTGAGAGTGAAAGCTCAGATGGAGGTCAAAATATCGTGCCTGCCTCATGCAAAGAGTGTTCTGCTTGGAAGCCTTCAGAGAGGGAGAGAATTCTATACCAGTCCTTGGCATGGAGGATCCAGCTCCAGCCTCTGTCCCTGCCTCTAGGCTGCTACATTCCTGGGGGACAGCCTAGAGACCATCCCTTGCCTCCAGCACCCCAGCGCAAGTGGGAGCCTAGCAGACTGGTGTTTACCTTTCAGGCTTCTAGCGAGCTGCAGGGCATCAATGATTAAAAGTGCCAACAGGCCAAATGCCAACACTGAGAAGCAGGCTGGGAACATGCTTCAGGAAGCTTGTCAACTCTAACAGACCAGGACTGACTAAATGCATTTTCCCCACCTCTCCCATTCAATTCCATCAATTCTTTTGGAGCAGAGGCGCCAGCCAGCCGAGGAAAGAGGAGGATCCCTGCCCGCCCTTCCCCTCCTCCAGCCCTTTTGCGGAGAGTCACTTAGTCCCTCCTGCCTCCAAGCACAACCAGGACAGATGCAGGTCCTCTTTGTTGTCCTGTTTCCTACAGTCATCCTGGTGACTCCCTGTTACCTCTACGACCAAATACAACACCCTGTTTGGCACCTAAATGCTATCACTGCCTGGCTCCAAGCAACCTCCCCAGGTTTATTATGTATTACTGCCCTTCAGGTACTCTCTGGCCCCGCTAAAGTTCCCTTTTCATTCCTCACGTGATGTAACATCTCTGTGCTTTTGCCCAGGCTGGTCCCCATGCCTGGCATGCACTCCTTCACCTCTGCCTCAGAGAATCTCTAGTTCCCTCCAAAGCTCAGCTCAGGTACTGTCTCTCACATGAGAACCCCCTAGTTCCTCCCTCACATGATTTTTGTTGTTGTTGTTCAGTGGTTTCAGTCATGTTGGCCTCTTCGTGACTTATTTTGGGATTTTCTTGGCAAAGATACTGGAGTAGCTGTCCATTTCCTTCTCCAACTCATCTTACAGATGAGGAAACTGAGGCAAATGGAGGTTAAGTGACTTGCCTAGGGTCACACCACTAATGTCTGAGGTCATGCAGCTAATGTCTGAGGTCAGATTAGAACTCAGGGACATGAGTCTTCCTGACTTCAGGCCCATTGCTCTATCCACTGCCAACTTACTGCCCACACTCACCAGATTACCTAATATTAATTTTATATGTATTTTATATAAGCATGTCATTTCCTTCAATAGAATGTAAGCTTCTTGAGGGCAGGGACTTTCATTTTTATATACCCTCGACCCCTAGTTCAGTGCCTTGGCATATAGTCGGCACTTAATAAATGCTTTCTCTTTTTCCCCTTCAATAGCCTAAAAATCTTACTATGCATTAGAGTGGGGTTTCCTCCTTCAGAGTTGTCGGGTGCATCACCTCACTTTGCTCTGGATGCAAAATTGTCTAGTTATATATAGTCCTGATCTACTCTCTACAAAACACTCTGCTAAATAGGTTCTTTTGGGAATAGAAACACGACTAAGACATAGTTCTTGTCCTCAAACAGCTTCCAGTCCAGTAGGGGAGATAAGACATGTACATAGATAACTAGATTTCAGGAATATGAAAGGAGAACCAAAAAAATGCAAGTAAAGTGCTGAGAAAGAGTCTCTGGTTAAGGGTAGGATGGAAATCTTCATGGAGAAAAAATTTGATCTGGCAGCCAAGTGATGCGATGGATAGACCTCTGGGCCTGGACTCAGGAAGACCTGAGTTCAAATCCAGCCTCAGATACTTGCTAGCTTGGTGATTTTGGGCAAGTCACTTAACTGCTCTTGCCTCAGTTTCCTCATCTGTAAAACTGGGATAATAATAGCAACTACCTCTCAAGCCTGTTGTGAAGATCAATAAAGCACTTAGCACAGTGCCTGACACAAGTACTGTACAAATGTTAGATGCCATGAGTCTTGAAGTCTGGGAAAGTAGACAGGATAGAAATGGAGGAAGAATGGCAAAGGAGTTAATGGTGTAAAGGCATGTAAGCAGAGAAATATGGGGCACATTCGGAGAGTGGGAAGTAATTGGGATTGGCTAGACTGTTGGGTATATGAGTCAAAAGAGAGGGAAATAGGCTAGGAAGGTAAATAGGGACCAAAATCTTGGAGGGTCTTGAATGCCAAGCTATGGCATTTGGAATTTATTCAGGAGGCAGTGGAAACCATTGATTCTTGCCAGCTTAAGAAATGCAGAATGTTCAAGTACAGATGACTTGAGAAAATAGACTTCCTGATCCCAAGAACTCATCATTTAGCCAAGAAATCACTGTGTACAAGTTGCTCTGCCAGCTTAGTAGCAAGACACCTGAGGAAACATGGCTCTATCCTTCCATCACTACTCCATCTTGAAGTGATTCAGAGGACTGAGTCATTTCACCCGGAACTGACTTTCAGAGGAATTCCTTTGAGATTGAGATAATGAAGGAATCTGAGATTGTAACACCCGGAAGGCCAGATTCCTGCCTCCCACAGAGCTGGGCTTGTGAGAATGGGGTTTGGCCAATCTCTCTTTCTAGACTGTTTCTATTCTACCCTGAGATCTGCACCAGAGGCTGGGAACACGTAGCCAGAGCCCAACTGGGGAGTTTTTTCTTCTCGTCTGATGTAAGCATAGACTAGTGGT
This sequence comes from Pseudochirops cupreus, assembly GCA_028627135.1. Classification (NCBI taxonomy): domain Eukaryota; kingdom Metazoa; phylum Chordata; class Mammalia; order Diprotodontia; family Pseudocheiridae; genus Pseudochirops; species Pseudochirops cupreus. The sequence goes on along the minus strand of CM053581.1, from coordinate 322,131,470 downwards.
CACTGAGGACAGAAAAGCAACGCCTACTAGAACATTGGTGAAATAAAGGAATAGGTTGGGGATGCCTCTGACATTAAAAGAATTGGACAGAAAAATGCATGCCAAATGCAACGCAAATCAACTCATGATTATGTGAATCCACAGCTCAGACCATTTTAGTAAAAGGCCTGCAGCATAAAAATGGGAAGAGGGTAAGGTCAGTAGGAAATGGTAAGGCTATGATTTGCCCTAATTCAGCAAAGCTGAATGAATCCCAACAGAGGCCTGAGGATAGAGGGTTCAGTTCCGGGCCTGAGAATCCCGGTGCAGGTCAGTGTATTCCAGGGCAGCAAGGTTTTTCTGTAGAAAGTAGATACTTGGCCATGCCCTGAACTCGATATTCCATCTCCTCCATCTGCGCCCACTCCATGCCTCGAATGCTCTTCTTTACTTTCACATATTAGAATCCCTGCCTTCCCTCAAGGTTCAGTCCATGTACAATGTCCTCCCAGGAGCCTTTCCTAATTCCCTTACTAGCTGGTGTTCTGTCTCTCCTCCCCAAAATAACATGTACTTTGTATGAGGACCACTTTACAGGTCACATCTGCCCACTAGAATGAAAGCTCTTTTAATGTGGAGACCTATTTGTTTTGTTTTTATTTCTCTAGTGCCTGACAGTCAGGACCTTGCACGTAACAGGTAGTAAATAAATGCTCATGGGACTGATTAGAATATTAAAGCTGGAAGAAAACTTCAAGGTCCAATCTCCTTATTTCACATGTGATGAAACTGAGGAAGGGCAAGTGATTCATCCAAGGTTAATGAATGGGCCAGGTTAGGGCAAGAAGCTAGTTCGTATGGCTCCCCAGGCAGAGCTCTTTCCTGTACACTGAATGCTTTCAGCTTTAGGATTATGGATTTTTCAAGCTGGAAGGGTCCTTACATGCCAGTTCCCAAGTGAAATGATTTGCTTGGATTTGAACCCAGTATTCTCAATCCAGTTTTCTTTCTACTGCATCATGATACCTTCCTTCCAACTATGTCTTTTGATTTTCTATGATAATAACCTGCCTTGTAGTCTCCTTACTTCTGCTTAGAGAATTAAAATAAACAAATAAAACTCAGGGATTATTTTGGTTTGAATGATTCTGTGGTTTGCCTGGTTGTTCTGTGAGGGCTGCATGCCTTGGCTTTTTGACAGATCCCCAGCCTGATCCCTGGCTGGGACCCAGTTCCACAAACATCACCTGAGGGAAGCAAAGGCTGGTTGATAATCTGAATGCTCTCCATCCCTGTGCCAGACAGCCACGTGGTACCCCCAGAGAAGGTGTTCCTGAAATCCTCCTGGGCACGCCGGCTTTGCGTGTGATTTTCTTCCGATGAGATCTTGTTTTGCCAACTAAATTAAGACTATGACAGAGAACAGAGACTACCTCTTGCAGTTTAGTTCAATTAAGATTTCACATCAACAAATTAAAATGCATCCTCGTTGCCTGTAAGGCAAATCTGCCTGTGCTTTGGATAAGACTCCAGCATTTGTTGCTTGGGCACCTAGCCGGAATAATCTGAGCTCAGCTGGGAGGACAGCCTCACCTTGACAGCTTGCTCATCCAACTAGGCTAGGGTCCGGGTGAGGTCCTCATGATCTGCTTCCTCTAAAACAGGGGTAAGGAACATTTTACCCATACAACAAAGACCAAAGAGTCATTCTAGTCATCACTAGAATTGCAGTTATGACGGAGCTTTGATGGCAAAACCATCAAATCATAATAGCCAGCAAGAAGGTTTACAAAGCCTTTTACGTATATAAGGTGCTTATAATCCTCACCACAGCCCAGTGAGGTAGGTGCTATTATTCTCTTCATTTTACAAACTGGGGAGCTGAGGCTAAGAGAGGGTTGCACAGCAAGTAATATCTCAGGCAGGATTTGAATTCCTGACTCCAGGACCAACCCCCTATCCACTGTTCACCTAGTTGCCCTACTTAAGGATACTACTGCAGAAAGCAGACCTTTTTTCCCTGTAAAATAAGGAGCAGGAAGGTCAGAAAGCAAACTTCATGAGGGCAGGAACTATGTCCTGTTTGTTTTTGTATCTTCTTCATCTTTGTGTCTTAGGTTCTCTATACAATATACCACAGGATCACAGAATCTTGTAGTTGAAGGAACCTCAGAGGTTGTCTAGTTCAACTTGGTTTTAAACTTGTCCCTAAATAAGAATTCCCCTTCCCCACCTCCATAACAGCCTGACAAGTGGCCATCCATTTGCTACTTGGAGCTCTACTCCATGTCCTTCCAGACTTAGGTTTGAAATAGAGAACACTGTCACCTTGGACAGTTCCAGTGACTAGGAGGTATTTGCTCACAAAGCACTGGACTCTTCCATCCCTTTGCTTCTGATTCTGCCCTCTGGGGCCAAGCAGAATACATCTAGGCTCTTCCACATTAAAAACCCTCCAAATATTTGAAGATAGCTATTGTGTCTTTCCTTCTCTAGCCTAAACATTCTCAGTTCCTGCAATGAATCTAGTAGACAGATACTTAAAAAATGTTTGTTGAACCGAATTAAATTGAAGCAAGAGGTTGGGGGTGGAGGGTTTCCATTAAAATGATGATCACATGAATGATTCTAAATTTGGGTAAGAATTAAAACACTTTTAATATCAAACTGGAAATATTTATTCTTGGGGTACAGGAGGAGAGGGTGTCTGCATGTAATAAAAACACATGTTTCTTATAACTTTTCTCATAAGGGCAGCTAGGTGGCACAGTTGATAGAGTACTGGCCTTGAGATCAGAAAGACTCATCTTCATGAGTTCAAATCCACCCTCGGATACTTCCTAGCTATGTGATCCCAAGCAAGTCACTTAACCTTGTTTGCCTTAGTTCCTCATCTGTAAAATGAGCTGGAGAAAGAAATGGCAAAGCACTCCAGTATCTTTGCCAAGAAAACCCCAAATGGGGTCAAGGAGTTAGGCATGACTAAGCAACGTTTCTTATAATCCAGAGAGTAGCTTTTTTGTTGCTTGTTTTGTTTTTTAAAGATCAATATCACTAAATGAGTTACATCCTTGCCTTTTAGGACTTTGGTAAACTTTGGAGATGTATTTTTGTCTCCTTCCTTCCCTCTTCAGTTCTCCCTGACTAGCTGTAATTTAGAACTGAATATTTATCATTTGCTTTATTTATTTAACATGGAAATCCTGGATTTCAATAGGTGTTCCTATTTAAGATCATAGGATCATACATTTAGAGCCAGAAGGGACCTTATGGGTTATTTAGTCTGACCTTCTCATTTTACAGATGAAGAAACTAAGGCCCAGAGATTTTAAGTCATTTGTCCAAGATTACAGGTGACATTGTGCTGATTGCCGTAAGCTCCACAATACTGCAGGGCCTCCTCAGTGAGATCAACCTATCAATCCACATAGAAAAAAACAAGTGAATGAAGAAGGTTTATCAGACTATACAACTTTGACAGGTCTTGCAGATATTGAGCTGGGCTCAGAATTGAGGAGGAGGAAGAAAAGATTTAGGAAATTAAGCAGTGTTTTCAGTGATTCCAGGCCTCTACCTAATACACAAATTCATCTTTTTATAACATCAGTGTACTTCTAGGATTATTATTTGACTATGAATCATAAAAGACTGCAACCTCTGAAGAATCAAAACCACATGTAACCCACAGGTTACAATGTGTAGAACAGCAGTGGGCACAAGTGGGCACTAGTATAATAGTTGTGGTGTAGTGAGACTGGCACTTTTATGCGGGCCACCACTTTTATACAAAAGGCAACACAGAACAAAAACCAACCATTTTGCTGCTAGAAGTGGATCAGAGCTTGCCAGTCCCTTTCAATATTCCCACTCACCCTAGCCCCCTGATATTTGAATGAAACCAGAGGAGTATGATGGGAGTGGGTGGAGTTGAAAGCAATTCTCTCCCTACCACTCATAGCTTCACCTAGATCCTTGCTGTTTGCAAAGGATAGAGCCCTAAGAATATTCACGGGGATGAGAACTGAAAGGGATTTTACTTCCTGACAATAACTCAGATGCGAGTTAGACTGAGGAAGTCAGAAGCTGCAGAAAAGCAGAGTTAGTTGAAAGAAGAGACAACCTTGCCTGAGATATTGTGCTATTCTTTGTTAGTTCTTTTTTTTTTCTTTTTTGGAGGGCAATTGAGGTTAAACGACCTGCCCAAAGTGACACGGTTAGTAAGTGTGTCAAGTGTCTGACATTAGATTTGAACTCAGGTCCTCCTGACTCCAGGGCTGGTGCTCTACTCACTGTGCCACCTAGCCACCCCTCTTTGTTAGTTCTCTAGCCTGGTTTGGTAGTTCATGATCCTTTGTTGTAGACTAAAAGAGCTTTAACTTTTCTTTGTCAGGTAGAGGCTTACTAATTACTACACGTAGCAAAGACTAAAAGATTCTGAAGATGAGCAGAGAGGAAATCAGTGACTATGAAATCAGAAGAGGGGAAAGAAACACTGTCCCCAGGAGAGACGTTGTCATTGTTGTTGAGTCTTTGCAGTCACGTGCAGCTCTTTGTGACTGCATTTGGGGTTTTCTTGGTAAAGATACTGGAGCAGTTTGCCTTTACGGATGAGGAAACTGCGGCAAACAGCAAACAGCCCAGGGTACTACAAGTTAGTAAGTGTCTGAGGCTGGATCTGAACTCAGGTCCTACTCATTCAATGCCTGGTGCTCTGTCTATGGCTGTGTTTCATCTAGCTGTCCAGTATCATGTTTAGCAGAAGACAGCGCACTGATATTACTAAAGGGTACTGGCAATGCTACAATGCTGGAGATGTGAGTTATTCTGATCATATATTTTATCCTGACCAAGTGCATCCTTAAGCGTGTGCCCTCTATTTGTGCACCCTGGATACACGGTTCCTAGCTTTAGTATGCCTCTGTGTATATTCCCTGGCCAAATACAGTTCCTACGTGAGTGCTCTTCTTAAATGTTCTCTGATTACCTGTTAACCACATGTATGCCCTTCATGCATGTCCCTGGTCACATTGTCCTCTACACGTGTACTCTCTCCCACTGATAGTAACCTGTGAGAGAGTGTGCCCCCTACAGGCATGGTGGGGTGGAAGTGGTGGCTCTTATATTTCAATTAACTTCCTTTGCTGTTTAATTGAGCGTCTTGTGCTTTGGAACTGCTGTGTCTTCCAGTTGTCTGGTGGAAGCAAACACACTAGCAGGAGCTCATAAGTTATCATTTTTAGTACCCTAAGCCTGGGGTAACTTTCTGGAAGATCACATGTAAGGTGGTCCCTAGGTGGGTAGAAATGGTGATTTGTGTACAAGGGGCATAAAGCTATCGTTCAGGAAATATATACTTTGAAAAATGGTAGAGTGGTCATATAATGAGAGGTAGGGATCACAGATGGGTAGCCTTGGTGCTGCATTGGTTACTGCTTAATATTAAAAGACTTAGAGGAAGATCTACAGTATGGTAAATAGATTTTGTAGAAGAATTTATGAGAAGACATGGACAAGAATACATAGGATAAATGGTGCTGATAAGTTGAAATCTGTACTATTGAAGGGAGTAACCATATCAGTGGCATCACAAATCCATCAGTAAGCATTTATTAAGCAGTTTCTATTTGCCAGGCATTGTATATTGGTATATGAAGTATCTATTTGTTGAATGGAATTTTATGTTCTCTGTTCTTTAAAAAGGAGGATAAATAGATTGTTTTATATTCCTCTCCCTCTCCAGCCAAACAACCAATAACATTAAGTTGTTTATACTTGTTTAGTCCTGGAATGATTTCTTTTTCTTTTTAACGTTGGTTTGGGCCTATAGGAAAAAAAATTTCCCTACCTGTATTCTACTCTGAGGAGAACGTTCCCTTCCTTAATGCAAAGCAAAAGGCCAATGGAAGTAGGGAGCTGGGCTTCCCATCACTCCAGTCTTCTCCTTTATCATTTGCATCCTTTGCATGTGATACACAATCAGTCTGATCTTTTCTATTTAAGCCTAAAATTGTCTTTACTTTCCTGATTTTTTTTTCCTCTTCTCCTTTTATATCCTGAGACTTATATGTCTATAGAAGGACAAATTCATAGGGAAAAGCATGAAGTTGAAGAGTTATAGGCCTGGTTAAAGCAGCACCAGAAATATTGGGGGTCCCAGGAAAAAGGAGGAACCCTTGAGAATAATGGGCCAAAAGGGCCTCACCCTTTGTAGATTTTGACTTAGAGGACTAGAATTAAAGCTTAAGGTAAACACATCCATTTTCAGGAAAATCTGTGCGCTAAGGATTCTATGGAAATGACTTGCTTCTCTAAGGTAGTAAACAAAAGGGTTTTCCATATTTACAGCATTCAATAACCATGTCCTCTGGCTCCTTGGAATCGAGTAGCTGTCATTTTAGAAAGCCATGAGCTTGAGAGGATGTGACTGGGACACTTTTCTGCTAGGCCTTTTACCAGATTCTCTCCCTACCCCTGCACCGCTTTCCCATCAGATACTCCTAAAGGGAAAGCTGTTCTTATACGTCCAGGGTTGGCTGATGTTGAGTAAAATACAAACAGGATGTGGCTATTATTATTTTTTTCTTCATAAAAAAGAGACTAGATATATTTTCATTACTTGCAGAGTGCTTTTAGATGGTACAGATAATTAAGCCCTGAGAATGTAGTAAATACATTTCACGCTGAGAGGAAGATTTGAGGGACTTCTAACCAAAAACCCAGACTCCTAAGGAGCTAAAAAACATGACCATTACCCAGAACAATAAGAAGCAGCAGAATATTTATGGTAATAAGCTCAATGAGGCCCCCAGCTGTCCCTAAGTGACTCACCCCAATATGGAAGCAAAATAGCAGTAATGGTGATGGCAAGGAGGCTGAGGATGATAGCCCGTGAACCTAAAGTACTGCTCTTCCCTGTATCTCAAAGCATTTTGCAGATATTCTCTTACCTGTCCTGAGTCTCCTAGGGAAGTAGGCATAAAAACATTTCCGTATGACGGACAAAGGGAGGTTAGGCACCAACCCAGCCAAGCTCCTAAAGGTTGTGGACCCCTTGCATTTGACCACTGTGTTTTGTTTCTTTTTCATGACTCCATATCCCTCCCTCATTCCTAGTCAATAGGCAGGTTAGTACAATGAGGGGAAAGAAATCACTTAATGATTGTAGTTGTCAGGAGACCTAGATGTGATGTGATCTTGGGCAGCTTACTTAAATTCTTCAGGCCTCAGTGTCCACATCCGTAAATGGAGACGCCGATACCATTCCTTGTCTACTTCACAGGGTTGTTGTGAGGCTTCAATGAGACAGTATTTAAAATAAGACAAGTACAGTTATCCCTTCCACATCACCAGGGGCGTGGCTCCCTTGCGATCTGGAAAATCTGCCTAAGACTTTTTGACCCTCCTTTTGTATTAGAGAAGAAGTATGAATTATTATGGTATTAAAAGATAAAATATGTGTGCATTATACAATACCATATGTGTATTTCATGCATTTCTAAACTTGTTCTGTTGTCTACTGACCTTTTCGTATTGTCTGTGGCTTCCACAAAAGTACCCCAAAGTTCCCATTTTATTTTTTATTTAGACTCACCCATGATATATTGAAACCATGATGGAGAAAGTTGTGATGTGGAAGGGATAACTGTCCTTTGAAATGTATGATGTGCTATAGCAACGCAAAGTATTATCATTATTCTAGTCCAGTGATTTCAGACTCAGATTGAAAGGGGAGCCACTAAACCATATGTATGAGTCCCTGTCAGCCACATATTGACTCAGAAAACCACAGATTAACATGATCTATTTTTCATTGTATTTTTAGTTTATATTTTCTGATTACATTTTAATCTAGTTCTTGCTCACTAGGGAATGTTGTAGGCTGCAATGTGGCTTGAGTCTGACACCTCCGGTCTAGAGACCTACTTGGCACTGAATCGGTGTGAGTAAAGGATGATGCACACGCTGAGTCCACGGGTCGACTGGGAGCCTCCAATCCTTTAAAGCACAGACAGGACTTAGGTGTCTGCATAATATCAGAAAAAAAAGGAAATCATCAAGTGAAAAATAGAAATTATAGCCCATTCCCATCATGCTATGTAGCGACAGAACCACAAAGACCCTTGTCTGTGAACTGCATCAGTACTACTGAGGAGCTATGAGCACACAGGGATCTTCATTCCTTCAGTCATTCATTCAACCAGCCTGCATTAAGTACATGCTACAAGCAAAGCTCCATGCAGGCATGAGCAAGGATGCAAAGCCTGGGTTTGCTGCAGCAGGACCTGGCTGCAGCTTCCCAGTGCAGCAAGAAGCTAGAATGTGACTGATCCCCAGTGGGGCTTCCTGAAGAGCTAGGACTAGAACACAATGCTCCCCAGGAGAACTTGGGAAAGCCAGCTCCATGTCTCTTTACTCTTTTTACATTTCCACCACCTTTGAGAGACCTTTCCTGATTCCCTCATTCATTAGTTCTCTCCTACAATCACTTTAATATTTATTCTGAACATGTACTGTATTTCAAGGCATCCTCTCTGGGTGCCCCTGGATTTATCCTCTCAGTGCTTCTAAGACTGTAAGTTACAGAGAATGTGCTGATCTGCATCGGTGGGAGGAGTTTCCTCATCCAGGAATTCCCTATACCACAGAAACATCCAGTTCCTTTCCATTTATATTGTATTTACTTGTCTGTGAATGTGTTGTTCATTCTTCCTGTAAGACTTTCTTCTCTTCTTGTCTTCTCTCTCCCATTCCCCTTCCTTTCTTCTTTCCTTCCTCCTTCCTTCCCTTCCTTCTTTCCTTCCTTCCTTCTTTCCTTCCTTGTTTCCTTCCTTCCTTCTTTCCTTCCTTCCTTCCTCCCTTCCCTCCCTCCCTCCCCACACCTTTCTCTCTCTCCCTCTCTCTCTCCCTCCCTCCCTCTCTTTCTTCCTTTCCCTTCCCTAACCCTAGCACAATCTGGAAGATAAAGGGCAACTCACAGGCCAATCTCATACCCATCTGTATGCGAGTTTTGACCTGTTCCATTTCTGACCTCAGCTAGTTCACCCTTCCCCTGAGGGGCTCACCATATTCGTATCAAACTTAGTGCGTACTCCTAAGATCAGCTTTAACCCTACTGTAGCTCAGAACTACTAAGCTCAAAAGATTTACCCACTTCACCTCCCCAGAAGCTAGGATTCCAGGATTTCACTATCACACTAAACCCTCAATGGAGGGAATACTTATTTCAATAAAATCTCTGGATCTTAGCTGTTGGAAGGAACTTCCAAGGTCTGCTAACCCAGTCTTTCTTGGAGAAAGAATCCCCACTACAAGTCATTCATTGATTAATCATCCAATCTTTACTTGAAAACCTTCATTGAAAGGGAATTCAGGGGCGGCTGGGTGGTACAGTGGGTAGAGCACTGGCCCTGGAGTCAGGAGGACTTGAGTTCAAATTTGACCCCAGACACTTGATACTTACTAGCTATATGACCCTAGGGGATTCACTTAACCCTGATTGCCCTGCCAAAAAAAAAAGGAATCCACTTCCCGTCAAGTCATTTTGTTTCATTCCGGGATAACTACCAATTGTTAGGAGGTTTCCTTTACCTTAAGTCTGGATCATTCAACCCATTGTTCCTAATTCTTTCCTCTGAAGCCAAGCAGAACAAGTCTAATCACCTTTCCATATGTCCTTAAAATGCAAGAAGACAATGATCAAATACCCCCTAAGTCTTTTCTTCTTCATGATCTACATCCCTCGCTCCTTCCACCAGTCTTTGTATGGTATGATCTTAAGTTCCTTCACCATTCTGGTCCTCTTCCTGTGAATGTCCTTCAGCTCGTCACTTTCGTTCCTAAAATAGGGCACCCAGAATTGAGGACGATAGTCCAGAGAAGGTCTGGCCAGAGCAAAGTGGAACCATTATTTATTTATTTCTGTCAAAGCTCCAGTTTTCTCCCTGTTTACTGTGTTAGGAGCGACCCCAAATCTGATGTGACCCTTTCCCTGCCTAGAGGGAGTTAGACGAGGAGGTTGCTCTGGTTGTCTAAGTCTATTATACTCCCCATTACTCAGGCATTTTCCTCTGAGTTCTACCATTTGTTCCTATTATTTTATTTTAATGCATTTATTTGTATTAGGCCAGTCTCCAGCTTGGTCCAGCCAAAAAGGAATTGAAGGGAGGTAGGAGGGGAAGAGTAGAGGGACCAGGGAGAAATGGAGGAAAAAATAAATGCCCGGAAGACCCAGGCTGACCTAACCATGACTTTAATAGGAATCAAATTTACTCTAACCTGGTTTTCCATAGTCAGCATTTCTGATAGAAATAATTTGTAATTACCAAACTTTGGTGAGGTCAGAAGATGCCTCATTGAAGACACTGATGTGATTAAGCTAAGGTCTAGAAATACAGTTTTCATGGCACTTATCCCCTCTACTGCCAGTATCCCTAGAGAAGGTGCACCTCCCTCCAGGCCTGAGGGATTCTGGGATAGACAGACTTGGGTACCACTAAGATTTCATCTTCTTGATGCTAATCAAGAACTAACAATAGTTGCTGTTTCTATCAAGCTTTAGGGTAGCACAGAACTTTCTTCAGTCACCTGGAGTGAGAATAATTATTCCTATTTTACAGATGAGGAAGCAGAGATTCTGAGAAACCAATTAGTTGGCCTGTGTCACACAGACAGTAAGTGTCAGAGCCAGGGTTCAAATTCAGATTTTCCTGCAGGGTCCCTTTCCCTGCACTGTGAAATACTAACTAATTTTAGCTTTGTAGCTCCAGCACTTAGCAAAGGGCCACATGCATTCATAACATGTGCTTACGCTTCTTGAATACCATGAAAAAGAGCCAGGGTGGGGCTTAGCCTAGCCCAGCAGAACTGAAGGAGTCCTAGAAAACGTTTAGAAGTGTGTAATAGGGGTGATCACACTGGAATATGTGCTTTAAGGAAAGGGGCTTCAGTCTCTTGCTAAAGGACAAGAACAATTACATGTGCTTCTCTCTGATCCATAATGAGGAGACTGCCTCGAAGAAAACTGACGACTGAATCAAGAAGAGTGCCCAACTAGAAGATCTTAAAAAGAGTGATTCCGTTTTCTGTCATTTTCTGTCTTTCACCTGTCAAGTGTGTGGGTTCTTCCAGACTCTCTCTTAGGCTTCCTATGAGTTTCAGCTCCCTCTTCCATGCCAGCCCCGTGCCAGTCATGGTGGCTGTTTATATATGGAAGCATATGCAAGTGCTGCCTAGGAGAGCCTGAGCCTGAACCTTAGGCTTCTAGTTGCTGCTTCTGCTCTATGTTTCTTCATTTTTATTTTATTTTCAATTCACGGAACAAAACAAGCATTTCCATAACACAGCACAATAAAAAAGATGATTGCACATGAAACTGCAAATTTGCTACGTACAGCTTGCTCTTCCCTTCAAATATCCAACAAAGAACAAGATTCATTTTTTGAGAATGGCCACCTCAGAAATCTAAGAATTCTTGGATTCCCCTATTAAAGCTCTCTGGCAGCAGCAACTCTAGCCTTTTTAGAGAAGATGACCACTGACAAAGGAATGTGTCCATGCCGTACCCTGGCTTGCCAGGAGGCATAGACCTTGTGCAAGTTGTTTGGATAGTATACAGTAGGGACAAAGGTGAAAAAATTTTCAATTGCTCTTAGTGTTTCACATTTTAATGTTCTAATTATCCACTGCCTGGGAAAGTATAACAGAAGTTATTTTCTATATTGGAGTTTGCCTTTTTCAATGATTGCTTATGAACCTTTTACATTTTAAGTATTTCTTTTGTGTGGAGGAAATAAATAGCTGTCCTATACCTGATCTCTCTTATATACTGAATACCTTCATACTCCTTTTTGGGGAGACCCCAGAGACAGGAGCCAAAACTAAGCTTTCTTTAAGTAATTTTCTCCTAGGGGTCTGGGTTGGGAAAATAAAGAGCCAGAGGAAATAAGAAATAGCCTTATCTCTCTTCTTTAGAGAGGTGGTTTCTCCATTCCTTAACCTAGGTGTGAGTGTGTGAGCTCAGAGCTAAGGCTCCTCAGTGGGAAAAACCATACCCAGCCCCCCCCCACCCCGTTACTAGTTACAAGTAGATTGCTCAGCTTTAGGGTGGATGAAATTGAGAGATCTGTCACAAGCCAGGGTAAAGATATGTCTGCAGAATAGAGACAGGACCTTTTCAAAGGAGACCCCAAAATTTCATTTCCATCTCACTACATCACAGTGTGGAGCAGGAGTTAGTTGGGTTTTGTTGCTCCATGTTACAGGAAAGTAAACTGAGACCCATCAAGGGAAAGTATTAGGTGAGGGAGCTCTCAGCAAGTATATTAAATACCTGAGAATATGAATTCCTTTCAGACCATAGCAAAATATGGCTGTCCCTCCAGTGGCCGTCAGGCCCTCCCAAGGCCATTATTCTGGGAAGCAGCCCTTGAGAAGATGCTTCTGCAGATGCTACAGCCCCATTTCATCACCAGCCACAGGTAGCAAAGACTGGAAAAATACAGTTTCTACCACTACAGTCCTTATTTCTGTCAGATGGGCCAACATCAGAAAAGGATATGATTTTATTCACAGAAATAACATTAAAGTAGATGGATTATCCCTAGCTTTGCCACTGTACCCTAAGGACTATGGGACCTTTCTACCTGACTTACAGCTGAAACCTATACATGCTGTCTCTCCCATTAGAATATGAACTTAAGAGCAGGGATTATCTTTTCTATTTGTATTCCAAAAGCTTAGCACAGTGCTTTGCACAGAATAAGAGCTTAATAATTGCTTTTTCATTCATTCATTATCCACTTCAATAAAATCGAATCCAAAAAGTATTATTAAGTAAAAGGCATGGTAGATAACGGTCAGGAAGACCTAGGTTCAAATCCCACCTCAGACTGCATCCTAGCTATGTGACCTGAGGTAAGTCACTTACCCTCTATTTGCCTCCATTTCCTCAACTGTAGAATGGGAATAATATTAGCACCTGCCTCCCAAGGTTGTTGTGAAGGTCACATGAGATAATATTGGTAAAAGAGCTACAATGACTGGCATGCAGTAGGCACCATACAAATGCTTATTCCTTTCCTCTTTTCTCTTCTTCCTATCCCATTAAGTATCTACTGTGTACAAGGTACTATGCTGGGGAAACAAAATCAAAATAAAAACCAGTCCCTGCCTTCAAAAGCTTACAATCCCGCAACACGCAAGCAGGTAAATGTCCGTATGACAATTTGAGGAGGAAGGAGAGTTATCCCAGGAGACTCACAGCCTTGCTCTTAGTGGGAGTGGGTAGGTACCACTTACCTCTCCTCCCTACCACCATGCCCAGCAGGACAGTACAGGAGACAATAAGCATGACTTAATGAGAAAACCTTGTCTACCATATCCCCCATGTGTGAGATGAAAGAGTTCAGAGTCTGAATCTAAGGTCAGAAAAGCTCTTTATTCTTTTTCATGAGAAAGGACTCTGCTCCTGTCACCCACATGGTAGCAGGGAGAGAACGCCAGGTAGAAGGTAGTCCATGGTTATATAATCTTCTAATACAGAAACTCAACCCCCCCAAATGGCCTTCACTCTTATTGGTAGGGGGGCTGACCCACAACCTAAGCCCAGGAATCTCTCTGAGACGAAGGACCTGGAAACATGTGGGTGTCCATGACAGAAGCACCTCGTCAAAAACAGTCTTAACCTTATTTGGCATATCTTCTGCTGAGCTGGCTCTGAGGGAGGGTCTCCATTGCTCTAAGCCCCAGATTGCTTGAAGGTCAGGTGACCTAACCCTAGGCCTAGTGAATACTGGAGCCATTCTAGATTTAATGTTTCAGAATGGGGAAACTTCACTATAAATTATCCCTCACACCCATTACCACCTCCAACTTCAGCAGAACTTTAGCTACATTTCCTTGAAATTTTTCCTGGACCACATTGCCTTCTAATTGATGTAAACTCCTTGAGGAGAAGGCTTGTCTTCTGCTTGACTTTTGCATTTCCAGTATCCAGTGCAATTGTTAAGTATGTAATAGGCACTTAAAAATGCTTCTCAAACCTGTGAGGGCAAAACAGGGAAACAGAGAGAGGGAGAAGAAATGAAACTGAAGGACAAGGAGGAAACTCTTTTAGATGAGATCCCCAAACCTTTATGAACCCATCTTTCCCAAGAGACTCTCAAAGTACAGCTCGAGAACTGCATCCTCTGAGGTTTCTCCCTAGACAGTAATCTTGGCCTTCTACAAATAATACTAAATCTAATATAGCCTTTTTACTGAAAGACCTGATATTTGATTGTTAGCTGTTTTGCAATGCTCTGTGGCTGTTTTACATATGCACACAGGTCCTGTCTCCCCCACTAATCTGGATGCTCTCCATGCAGGGACTGTGTGTTTTCTGCTGTTATGCCCCTCTTCCACCAAAGCCTCGTTAGCATAGCATTATGCACACAACACAAAGCATTTGATATCTATTTGTTGTATATAAGGATCTATCACATTTATTTAATGGATTACTCTGGTAATTAAGCTACCCAATAAAGAAATTAGAGCTTTAATATCTAAAGCTGTCCCAAAGTGGCCTGGGCTGCCTGGAGGACTAGCGGTTCTACCATTCCTTAGATGTATCCTGGAGGGAATTCTTGGTCACAGGTATTGGTTGAATCGAATGCCTCTGAGAACATTTCAAACTTCCAGATTCTGTGATTCTAAAGGAGTGAATGAATGAATGTTACAGGACAGGAAGGGACATGAGTAAAAGCAGACTTTTGTGCCATTTCCCCTGGAGTAACTCATTACTAGCCATGGATGAGCAGGGAGGGAAGGACCATTTGCCAGAGTGCATTAAAGGTGATATTTTAGCACCATGGTCCTTTAGCACATTAATACCTCTTACACCCAGTGCCTTATTTTCTCTACTGAAGCTCTGTTAGGCTTGCTCAATTGTTAAAGGCAAGATTGCAGCTGAAGTTAATTTATGTTAATTTTCTCTTTTCTGGTTCATTAACTTTTGTGATGCTAATATATCTTACATGGAATTTCCTTAGCCTGAGATGCTGCAATGTTGGAGTGGGGTTGCTGGTGAAAAGCCAAGCATGGAGACCCCCAGTTGCCCTTGCTTTTTTTTTTTTTTGGTGAGTACTCTGATCAGAGACCCTGCTAATCTAGAAGGGGGGGGGTGTTTCTTTTGTTTTGTTGTTGTTGTTTTTCCCCATACCCCTGCTTCCCAAAGTCTCCCCTAGGGGTTCATGCCTTTCTTTTTATGCTAAGGAAAAATATGTGGGATAGATTTGGGAATTTGGGAATTGGGGTGGGAACATTGAGAGGGAGCCACTTAGATAGCTTCTCAATAGAGTGTCACTTTGGAATGCTAGGGTAGTTGGGATGGGGTCTCTCTCTGCCACATTTCTTAAGGCCTCTTCCCTTCTCTTGTGCTCTGTCATTGCTATTCTAGCCTGCCCAATCTAGTTAAGTAAAGGGTATTAAGTATTATTCGTTAAATAAGCATATACTTAGGCAATGAGAGAAGAGAATAATTACAATCTTTTTTTCAGTGGAAAATGAGGAGGGGAGAGAATGGAATCCTGGTTCATAATGAAAGTAAGATCCATCTCCAAATTAGGCAAAAGTGTCCTCAAAGCTGAGGAGTCTTTCTGGATGACCCCCCTACCCTATTTTGTGATCCTCTAACCAGAAAATTCACACTTCGCATAAGCCTGATTCACTTTTCATAGCTTGATTTGCTCAGATCCTTTCAATTGTCATGTTTGTATTTACCCCCCAGGCAAATTCTAAATTCCTAATATCTTTTGAAGGCAGAATGTTCTCCTTTCTCAATGTAGGGAGAACATCAAGGTTTGTGTTGGCCTAAATGAAGTATAAAAATCACTGGTACGCATACCTAGTAAAGGCAGGGATGTGCTAACCAAAGAGGATCTTGGGACTGAAAGCAGACTTGTTGCTTCCAATCCCAACACAGATCTTTGGGGGAGAGCAGGAATCCCTAAAATGTGTTTTAAGGATGCATACTCATAATCAGAAGGTTGCTTCTGTTCAGTTGTTTCAGTCAAGTCTAACCCTTAATGACCCTGTCTGGGGGTTTCTTGGCAAAGATACTGGAATGGTTTGCCATTTCTTTCTCCAGCTCATTTTACAGATGAGGAATTGAAGCAAAAAGAGTTAAATGACTTTGCCCAGGGTCACACAGCTAGTAAGTATCTGAGGTGAGATTTGAACTCAGGAAGATGAGTCTTCCTAGCACCAGGCCTGGCACTCTATCCACTGCACCACCTAGCTACCCAAAATATAGACATATGAGTTAATAACTGCTGTCCTATCAGGAGGTTAATAGAGATTAAAAGGAATTTTCTGACTGCAAGTCAGAAAGATGTCTGGGACCAAGTACCTTGAGTTCACAACAGGAGAAAGTACTCAGAAAAATACATAGTCTTTTCCTATAACATTCTGATGCTTTTGGTGACAATCTAGCTTGTTTTGATGGCTCGTAAACCTTGGCTCTGTATGCTAAAATGGCTATTGCTTTCCCTACCAAAGAGAGGTTTTCTAGCTACTGCTCTCTCGTAAATAGAAATAAAAAGAAGATGGTCCTAGAAAGCTAGATAGCTAAAGGTCAGTAGATGGTAGCAGAAAGCAATTAGATGAGGATAAATTGAATAGAGATGTTCAGGAGAGGAAACGTACTCAGTAGTGAGTGGACATAGGATGCTCAGCAGAGAGCAGCTAGAAGAAATCAGCAGAGACTCTGCAGCATAAAGGGTGTGAGATACTCTTACCAAATGCATGCCCTATATGTGTACCCAGAGAGGGATGGATGTCCTTTCATGTCACTTAATTTACTATATTGTTTGATTAAATGTCTTACGTGGCTACCTTTTCCCTCATACTCCTTTCCTCCTGGGTGGGGGAGGCAGAATACTTCTTGTTACCCATCACCACTCCCAGACTATCCCTCTATCACTGTCACTATTGCTCAGTCACCTTTCTTCTTTCATCTTTGTCACCATTCTGGTAATTATTATCTGATCACTTTTTTTCTTCCCTCCCGAGTTCAGTGCCCGGTTCAGTCCTTCTCTTCTCCTCAACTCTTGCCTTCGTATCAGGGCATTTTTTTTTAACATACATGCAGATATTCCCTTGAACAACATAACATCCTCATTGTGTGATTACACATTCTTCCTCTACACCAACTGAACTATACACAGAAATGGTCCTACCCTTGATCTAGCCATCACCCACAAGTGTTCTGTTAACATGTTCATGAACTCTGAGACTCCTTTACCTGGTCACGATCTGTCGTCATTCCACCTCTCCCTTAAAACTTCAAACTATGCTCTTTGTCCCTGCTGTGACTTCTAATTCCTCCTCCCCTCAGTTCTTTCCAAGCCATCACCTCTCCTCCCTTTGTCAACTTTATCCCTTAGTGGACCAGTTCAACTCTACAATATTTTCTTCTCTGAGTCCCTTGACACCTTATCTTATTGCAAATTATCCCCTGCTAAGCCCCAATTTTGGATTATTTGGGTCATCTACAGCCTTTGCATGTGCTAGGTAGAGAAACCAGGTAGAGAAAATCACTAAACTTCCTGACTGGGTCCATTAGAAATTTATGTGACAGGATCTCAGTTGAGCCCTCCCTGAAGCAAGGCAATTCTTTTACAACTCCCTGATTGATTCGTTGTCCTGCTCAGCAAAGTGGCTTTTCCAAGCCTTTACACCTTTCCTCAAACATCCCATGGGTCTCCCAAACCTCATAGTCTAAAGTGAGAACCTTGATTCATATTTCACTGAAAAAAAATGAGGCCAGTAGCTAAGATGTCTCTCTTTTCCCCTTTTTCTCATAGCACATCACTCAGATGCCTTCCACTATTATCTCCTCCACTATTATCTACCCCTGGTTCATGTGAAAAGATAGCCCTTCTCTCCAATACAAACCCTTCACATGCACAAATGATTCCATTCTGTCCCATCTTCTCCAGCTGATTGACCCTTCTGTCACATGCCATTCTTTCACTAATCTTCAATCTTTCCCTCTACTGGCTGCTGGCTTTTTGTCCATAAACATGAACCTGTTTCCCCATCTTCAAAAACCCTCACATGATCCCTCTATCTTCACTAGTTATGTTATCCTTTATTACTCCTCCCTTTTATGGCTAAACTCCTTAAGGTCTTCCACAGCCAATGCCTCTACTTCCTTTCCTCTCACTCTCTTCTTAATTTTCTTTGGTCTGATTTTGGGGTGTATGGGGTGTTTGGGGAGGACTATTACCTCTGGTATGAGGGCAAAACCCTTTTCAGGGCTTTTCATCTACCTTTAGTGTCCACCTTTACCCAATTCTCACCTGTGGCTTCAAGAAACTGTAGCATATGTAGCAGCCACACACCAGCATGTTACCTGGCACATAGTAAATGCTTAACGAATGGATGCTAACTTTTGCTTATACTTAACGCATCTTCTGGTTGGCTTGTAATAGAAAACATACTTGTGGGGGCTCATGAACTGTGGCTTTGAGTATGTGATGACCTACATGGAGCCTCAGATCTGAGGTAGTTTTTTTTGGGGGGAGGCATGTGAGTAGAGATCTAGGTGCCACACTAAAACTTTGTGAATTGAAAATATGCTGTAAATAGATGTGCTCTAAGCTACAGAGAACTAAGACACTCCCACTTTTTGAGGGTTAATTGGTAGTATGTAACCCTGCTTTCTGATTTTTGTTGTTTTTTTAAACCTGCGAAGTTTTTGGAAGGTGGAAACAGTAGATGGTCCTGACTGGTGGAAGCAAATGAGGATACTGGGCAGGGAAGAAGGTGTGGAAAGATAGGAATATATTTTCTAGGGGAGAATAACAGGCCTCTGTTTGACTATAGAAAAATTACCCTTGAGCTATTTGAAGCCCCTATCTACGGTCAGTAGTAAGGGCTGTCAAATTTATTTACTGGTCAATACCAGCTTCCCTCTGGGATTTGACTCTTTGTTGATATTCCCTTGTTTGACAGCAAGAGCTCCAGGGAGGACTTGTGGTGATAATTTGGTCTCTGATCATGCTTCAGTAGCAATTTATTTAAGGTTGACAATAGAGTTCGTGTCTTTTAAAAGCAGGTTTCATGTACCTGAACCACTGCAAGCATGATTTTTTTCCTTGATGAAAAAATAGTTAAGTTTCACACTTATTATAGCACCTGGCACCTGACAGCCTCCAAGGACTTTTATAAAGACTAATGAAATGAAATTCCCAGCAACATTATAAACAGAGCAGAGAGGGGAAATAAGACTCCATTCCATTTATTTCTCCCTTCCAGGAGACAAAGGCATATGTCTCAGCGTCTTCTGGGCCAAAGCCCCAAATGAGTCTGATTTCATTTGGCCAAAGAAAGCTCTTGGCTCTAAACCTCTGGGGAGACAAACTCTTCCTGAAAACTAGGTCAATATGAAACTACCTGCAGAAGCCTCCTCGGAAAACCAGCATCCATAACCAGTTCTTGTTCTTGTTCTTATTCCTAGGATCACGATCTAAACATCAGATGAGAAAATCAATCAGGAAAACTGTCCTGGTCTCAGATAAATAATTCTAGGATGCTATGGTACATCAGGCGTGGAAGGGGTGAGGGTAGGGTTTCACATGTTGAGCACATTTGGTTTAGAGATAGAGTAGTCACTATGGATGGGGATTCAGATGAGGATAAAAAAGAACCTCTCCTAAAGCAGCTTTTGTCCCTCTTATGCCAGACCATGCCCCTTGACTTACCCATACCCTTCAGTAGAGGAAGGAGAAGAAGGGAAAAGAAGAGGAAAGCTAAGAGGAAGAAAGAAAAAGAGATATTAGGATGAAAGAGAAAGAATTAACCTCATGTTTCAGGGCAATTGGCAGGAGCTGGAACCATTTCTCCTTGCTTCCTCCCTCCTAAAGCCCTGGACTTTCACACCCCAGAAACTGGTGTTTCTAAGCCAAACCATGGGATGGGGCAGTAGGCAGGCCCTTTGGGTTCTTGCCTCCTATGCACCTAGGGCACCACCCAAAGAAAGACTGGTGCAGCTTCGATGGAAGATACAGCCCAGCAAGGGGCGGAGAGATGTTAATTAGGGAAGGAGAAGGGCCCGTGACTACTTTGTAGCCCCCTTAGGGTATGCCAGTTCCAGGTTTTAAAACCAACTACAACCTTTTCAGGTCCAAACTCCATTTACTCCTGACGAACATTCGACATTGGTTCACAAATAGAGGAGAAGCTTTAACAGCCTCAGAGAAAAGCATCTCACGCATCAAACCTCTCTCTCAGAGCCACAGGGGGATGAGGTGAGTATAAATGAATCAGGAACTTGCTGCTTCTCTTCCCCTTGAACTATATAAGGGATTATAAATTAAGGGAGAAAACTGCTGGGGGAAAGGAAAAACGTACTCAGTGTTTCAGCCAGCTCTGAAGCCTTGAAAGGTGGCACCGAGCATCACGTTGTAAGGGAGAGAGCTCAATTTGCACAGTTTCCTCCAAGCCCGCAGAGATGTTAGCGAGCAGCCTAGCAATGGGAGCAGCCTGCAAGAAGGAGAGAGGGCCACAAGGAAGGCAGCTTTGGGAAAAGGAGCAAGACAGGTATATTACGATAGCTAACATTTTTATAGCAGTTACTCCATGCCAAGTATTGTGCTAAGCACTTCACAATTATTACTTTGTTTCATTCTCACCACAACCTTGAGAGAGGTGCTATTATTACCCTCATTTTTACAGTTGAGGAAACTGAGGCAAACACCATTTAAGTGAGATCAGATTTTAACTCAGGTCTTCCTGAGATTTTAAAATTTGATGTGGCTAGTTCATCATAGAATCAGAGCTCTAGAGCTGGAAGAGACCCTTCTTAGTGGTGGTGATCAGATGCAACCCCTCATTTTAGTCCAGTGCCCCAAGCTACACCATGTTGCCTTTCATGTTTGGTGCCTCAATGAAGAGCTAATTTTCTCATGTCCTGTCCTATTTTCTGTGTCCTAGTTTTGTCCCTCTTCCTTCCCTGCTAATGCCCAAAGCAGAAGTAAAGCTTGGGAGGTTTGAGTCACCTTCCTTGAACTCAGAGGAGGATCTGTCTTCCTGTTCCTGCCTACCAATATACACAGTCTAATGGTCAGTCCTTTAGACGATTGCAGCAGGGGTTCTATCTGCAACTTGCCTGATGAGGCATGGCCTTCCATCCTGGGTGAGACCCACCAATAAAACTGAGACAATATGAAAATTGTTGAGGGGACAAGTGTATCACACTAGGCAGAAGTGCTCTGGAAGGAGAGTTATACACCAAGGAGACTGTTAATAAGAAGAAAGTCCCTTTATACACCAAAATATTTATAGCAACACTATTTGTATGAGCAAAGAGCTAAAAATAAAGTAAATGCTCATCAATTGGGGAATGGTTAAACAAATTGTGGTACACAGATGTAATGGAATATTACTGTACTGTAAGATGTGATGAATGTGATGAATCAGAGAAGCATAGAATGATCTATACGAACTGATGCAGAGTGAAGTCAGCAAAGAAAGCAATATGCATAATTACTATAATGTAAACAGAAAGAATAACCACCAAAAAAAGTCAAAAGTGAAGGTTTCAAAATTACAAAAAATAAGGGGCAGCTCGGTGGCACAGTGATAGAGCACTGGCCCTAGAGTCAGGAGGACATGAGTTCAAATCCGACCTCAGACACTTACTAGCCATTGGACCTTGGGCAAGTCACTTAACCCCAATTTCCTTGCCTTCCCCCCTCCAAAATTACAAAGAATAAGCGTGGTTTCAAGGAAGAAGATATCCCTATCCCAGCCCTTTGCAGAGGTGGGACATACATGAATGTGGGATGTGGCACATATTTTCAGACTTTTATGATATGTTCATTGGTTTTGACATTTCCCCTTTTTTGTTAAAAATATTTTTCATTATATAGGAGTAGAAGAGGGAAATCTTCTCTGGAGAGAAGGTTGGTGATGCTTAAAACAAAACAAAAGATATCAATAAAATTTATTTTAAAGAAAGATCTAGAAGGTAGAAATTCAAGCAGTGGTATTAGCTCAAGGAGAGGGATAATGAGCAGCTCAAGGAGTTGTTCTCTATGCCTGGACTTGACTTTGAAAGGAAAGGGAACAAGCGTTTGTTAAGCCCCTACTGTGTGCCAGATATTGTGCTCAATGCTTTATAAATATTATCTTGGTTGCTCTTCACAACAACCCAGTGAAGTAGGTACTATTTATTATTATTCTCCATTTTACAGTTGAGGAAACTGAGGCAGACAGAGATTGCCTAGCGTCACAACTATTTAGTGTCTGAGGATGGATTTGAACTCAGGTCTTCCTGACTGTGGGCTCAGCACTCTATCCACTGGGCCACCTTGCTGCCTTGATTCTACTATGCCACTCTACTATAGAACTGTCAACAAACCACTGAGTCCTACACAAGCCAGAAAGTGTTCAAAGGGCAGAACTGAAGCTTCCAGGAAACAACAGAGTAATAAGGAAGGAAAAGCAGCCAGAGGAACAATCGATGTTCTGAGTACCTGTATCAGCAAGCACCCTAGCATACCCAGAGTGGCTGCCAACACAGGTTTTTAGATCTGCTTTTCTAAAGGAAAGCAACTCAAAATGGGTTAACAATCTT
>CM053581.1:322081879-322108373 GCA_028627135.1 Pseudochirops cupreus | reverse complement strand
AAAACAAGCCTCCTGCCACAGGCTCCCGGTGACCACATTCAGCCTATTAGGGGGCAGAGTATGCTTTCAAATCAGGGAAGGTTCTCAGAGTCACGTAGCCACTTTAGCAAAGGGCCTAGAGACAGGGAAGATCTTCAGATTCCCATAACAGTACCAAGTTCTCAGTGACTTGATATTGATCTTTTGGAAGACTGTAAGTGGAAAATCAGATAGAGGTTACCTAAGCCATCAGTGGAAAAGTAACTTGGGGATGCTTGCCTCCTCCTGGGGGGAAAGGCTGATGATGAGATTTCAGTCCAAGCACCTGAACTGGGTCTCAGAATTCCAGTGTTCAGAGAGTGTTTACAGATTAATTTTAGACTTTTTGATCTTAGAAAGGGCAATGGTTTTGTGTCCCTCACAACTGCCATACATTAACTGCTATATATGTTTGGTTATTTGCTTCATAGGTCATGAGTAAAGTATGATACGTAGCCAAACTTTGCTTGTGTGGTTGACTCTATTATGCCATGCTCAAATAATTAGAATCCATTAACATGAACCACGAAGAGTAAAGGGCAGAACTTCCCATTGGGTGGAGGCCAAGCTAAGAATTTAATTAGATAAATCCACACTGACTCTATCTCATACACTATGGAGGACAGCACTTCCAAGCACAAAAGGGTCAGAGCTAGGGTCTAGAGATAGCAACTCTCTGAGAACCATAGAAAGCTTGGCGTTTCTTCTGAGGGCATTCTGGTGGTGGGGAGAATGCATTACCACTGAAGTTCCCAACATTCAGACACTCATCATTAAAAAAAAAAAAGCCAGGTAACTTGCTAGTAGCACCCCTTGGTGGTTAAACTAGAATAAGGCAAAAACAAAAGGAAGCAGACTCTGCCCTCAATGAGTTTATGGTCTAAAAATATAATTGTGCATTTAAAAAAAATGTCTTTCAAGATATTTTGTTTTTATATCATAGTCATTTCTGGATAGAGCTCCCCTGCCTTCCACTCACAGAATCAATCAAACAAACAAAAACACATATGTGATCATATATGTCACATTCTGCCCCTGTCATTCCCTGCTTCTCTGGGGAAAGGAGAGGGTTATATTTCCTTATCTCTGGTGCTCTAGGACCAGGATCGGTCATCACAATTAATTACGAGCTAACTTTCCTTCTAGTGCTCTTTGAATTTACATTATGAGAATCATTGTGTATGCTGTTCTTTTTGATTGTACTTACTTGCCTCTGTATCAGTTCTTACAAGTCTTCCCAAGATTCTTGGAATTCCTCACATTAGTAATTTCTTATTGTGC
This sequence comes from Pseudochirops cupreus, assembly GCA_028627135.1. Taxonomy (NCBI): domain Eukaryota; kingdom Metazoa; phylum Chordata; class Mammalia; order Diprotodontia; family Pseudocheiridae; genus Pseudochirops; species Pseudochirops cupreus. Next base: position 322,107,074 of record CM053581.1, on the reverse strand, counting down.
AGAAGTATTTCCCTTCCATTCAAATTCCATAGTTTGTTCAGTTATAACTGGCTCATGATTATGTTCCCTTTCCTTAACTTGAGGCCAGGGACTTGATCTTGTTCTTCTTTGTACCTTCCACACATATACTCTTGCAGAGCATATAGTAGGTGCTCAGTGATTGATCATATTTCTGACAAAGGAAGTTGAAGGTAACAGGAATGACCTGGGCAACAGAAGTTTATTAGTTCAATTCCCAGTCTAACCACCAGCTTATTCCTATTCTTTGATTTCTCATCTGTAATTCTAAATTTGGGCTATGTGGATGTGTCTGAGAGCAGGAGGGAGGGGTGAAGGCAGAAGTAGCCTGAAATATAGGTCATCTTTTGTGATCTAAGGGCCCGGATAGGCTCCCTGACTAAAAATATTTTGTCCCCTGCATCTGCATGAAAATTTCATTCTTAATGGCATTCCTTTGAAAGTCTTCTCAAGAAGATATGGGCATTTTAACTAGGTTAAGACTACTTATATTGCGACAATGGTCTCCCTTAACTGTGAAATTCCTTGCTATCTCAAAGTTCAGGGTGTGGTGTTTGGAATAATTAGAATTATTCAAATATGACTTGAGCTCCCCCCCCTTTTTTTTTTTAGCACATAAACTCTTTTAGAGACCAGTAGAACCTTTAAATCAAATAGCCAAATTATTTACTTGATAAAGAATAGCAAGCAGTATGTCAGCCTAGATACAAATTGGTAAATCTCCCTAGAAGGAAAAACAAACTCAAAGGGATGAGAAAGCCATCTTTTCTGGGCCAGCAGACAGGATGAAGGAAAACTTCAGAAGTTCTATATGTCCTCTCCTTTGGGGCTTATTCAAATTTACATGTCAGTGAAGGGCAACCCTTATGGAGAAGGAGCCTGACATTCCCAACATCACTACCACTAATTGCTGGTCAACGGCAATGATGGCCAGGTGAGGCTGAGAGCCACAGGAAGAGCAACATGCCCCAAGTTCCCAAGCCCTTCTTCTAGGCTGATCCCCACCTTTATCATCAAGGGGGGAAATTCTTGTGGGAAAAGGGTTCAATATCTCAGATACCACCAATACCAACTGCCATAAATGGGTCAGGCAAGTCAGTCTGGCTGGAGCAGAAAGGCAACCTGAGGGGAAGACAGGAGGCATGTGCCGTGCAGGTCAAACCACTACTGCTACCACCACCTTGACCACTATCTCCCTTCAGACCTAGGTATAAAACAGCTCAGAACTCGGTACCCAAGAGCCCCTGGAATAGCAGTGCCCCACAGCCTGCCAGCCCTGGTTCCAAGCTAACTTCCTTCTGTCCCCTCCTATCCCCCAGCCATTGTTCATGGGAGTAACCTGAGTAGATGTGCTGTCTGGAATAGCCCCTGTGTCTTCAGCAGCTAGAGGTATTGAAGAAGACCCAGAAAAGAAAGTTCTTATCCCCAAAGTCCAAATAGCACATCATGAGAAACAGACATAAGTTTATCAATGGAAATGTCACTAAAGAAAATGCATATCCATCTGCTTTGCCGAGGCACCCTAAGGACCATTTGGCCTTTTCTGTATGAGTTGTCTCCCTCTAGAAGGTAACCTCCTTGAGAACAAGCACTGTCTTATTTTTCTATTTTTTTACTAGAGCATAGAATAATTAAACTTGAGAGTTTTTACAGAATTATAGCATTTACAGAATTTGGGGGTTAGAAGGGGCTCTTTCCAAACATCTTGTAAATCCCTACACTCTGATACAAGGAATCCCTACTATAAAACACCCAACAAGTGGTTATCTTCAGCTGTTTTTTAGTCATGTCCAACTCTTTGTGACCCCATTTGGAGTTTTCTTGGCAGAGATACTGAAGTAGCTTGCTGTTTCCTTCTCCAGCTCAGTTTACAGATGAGAACACTGAGGCAAACAGGGTTAAGTGACTTGCCCAAGGGCACATAGCTAGTATGTGTGAGGCCAGATGAATCTTCCTGACTCCAGGCTGAACAACTCCATCCACTGAACCACCTAACTGCCTCAGGGTTCATCTAGCTCCTGCGTAAAAGCTCCAATGAGGGAAAGCCCACTAATTCCAGAAATAATCTACACCATTTTGGGATATCTAAAGTTAGAAATTTTTTTTCCTGACATCAAGCCTATATTTTCCTCTGTATAACTTCCCTTCATTGTTCTTTGTTCTTCCCTCTGGGGCCAAACAGATCAAGTCTCATCACTTTTCCACATGACAGTCCTTGAAATACTTGTGACAGTTGTGTCCTACCCTGAGTCTTTTCTCCAGGTTGAAAATTCTCATTTTCTTTCACCAATCCTCATATGACATGGACTCAAGGCCTTTTACACCCTGGATAAACTCTTCTAGATTCTCGTCATTTCATTCATTCATTCATTCATCTATTTATCTATATTTATTTATAGGCAATTGAGGTTAAGTAACTTTCCCAGGGTCACATAGTAAATGACTAAGGTCAGATTTGAACTCAAGTCCTCCTGTCTCCAAGGCTGGTGCTCTATTCACTTCACCACCTATTTGCCCCCTTTTCAGTTTATCAATGTCCTTCCTAAATCATGGTGCCCATAACAGAACACAATTCTACAAAACATTTTCTTATCAAGATCAGAGTACAGAGGAACTATTACTTTCTTTCCCCCCTCCCCCACTTAATAGTATTTTTTTCTCTAATTACATGTGAAGATGGTTTTCAACATTCTCTTTTATAAGATTTTGAATTACAAATATTTTTCTTTCTGTCCTTCTCCACTTCCCAAGACAGTAAGCAATCTGATATAGGTTATATATGCACAATCATATTTCCACTTCAGTCATATTGTGAAAAAATAATCAGAACAAAAGAGAAAAATCATGAGAAAGAAAAAAAACAAAAAAAGAGAAAATAGTACGCTTCAATCTGAATTCAGACTCCATAGTTCTTCCTCTGGATGTGGATTGCATTTTACGTCATGAGTCTTTTGGAATTGTCTTGGATCATTATATTTCTGAGAAGAGCTAAGTCTATCATAGTTGATTGTTGCACAATGTTGCTGTTACTATGTACAGTGTTCTCCTGGTTCTGCTCACTTCACTTAGCATCAGTTCAGGTAAGTCTTTCTAGGTTCTTCTGAAATCCTCCTGCTCATCATTTCTTATAGCACAATATTACTCCATTATATTCCTTTACCACAACTTGTTTGGCCATTCCCGAATTGATAGGCATTCCCTCTATTCTCAATCCTTTGCCACCACAAAAAGAGCAGCTATAAATATTTTTGGACATATGGGTCCCTTTCCCTTTTTTATGTTCTCTTTTGGATACAGTCCTCGTACTGGTGTTGCTGGACCAAGGGGTATGCACAGTTTTATAGCCCTTGGGCATAGGAACTATTACTTTCTTATTACTAGAAGCAACGTCTCTCAATGCAGATCAAGATCGCATTAATATTTTTGGCTGCTGCATCACACTACTGGCTAATTTGGTGCCTGCGGTGCGCTAAAACCCCAAATCTCTTTTAGACACTACCTTCTAACTATGCCTCCCCTGTCTAGTCCTTGCAGAGCTGACATTTTGTATCCAGTCATAAGACTTTACATTGATCTCTGGTGAATTTCATCTTACTCCATTCAATCCAATGCTCTAGCCTATCAAGACCTTATTAGATCCTGTCAGTGTTACTCGGAGTTAATTGTTTTTGGTGTTGTGTCAGTTTAATGACAGTGTATATTTAGTGAACCTACCATGTCTGCCTTTATCCAAGTCATTCATAGAAATGTCAAATAGTGGGACGTAGTGAATAGAGCACCAGCCCTGGAGTCAGGAGGACCTGGGTTCAAATGTGACCTCAGACACTTGACACTCAACTAGCTGTATGACCTTGGGCAAGTCACTTAACCTCAATTGCCTTGCCTTCCGCCCTCCAAAAAAAAATGTCAGATAGCACAGGACCAGATATCTGAAGCACACCAGGAGAACTACTGCCAAGTTGATATTTAACTTGACTGTTCTTTGAGTCTGTTTGTGTGATGGTTACTCTATGTCAAGCAGGTCCAGCTCCATCTGAGTGTTTATCTAATCCATATGTCATCTTCTCCTGGATGACTCTTTGTGACCAATTTAATTCAATAAATATTTATTAAGTGCCTACAATGTGCCAGAAACTGTGCTAAGCATTGGAGATTGTTATTGTTTATCCTTCATTCTCTAAGAGGACCAACAACATCAGGAGAGTGATGTCTTGACTTGCAAATGAATTGAATTTAAGTGAGGCAGAGCTGTGCAAAGTCACCAGCCTCAGTCTTTCCTCCAGAGTCATCGGAGTTCAGTGGCAAGACATAGATCAGGATGGCTGGCGATGGCCCAGGAAGATCTTGGCCTTTTTAAGCTAAGGTCTTTCCCATGTCTCACTTTGTCTGAGGCAGCACCCATGCAGTGATTAAAGGTAAGAATTGAGGCAAAAGATGGCTTAATTTGCTGTCACAAAAGAATCAGTCTAGGAAGGGAAGACCCTCAGAGATTCTGGCCAGAACAGAAACAATTGCTGTTTACACTCACTCTGAGCATCAAAACCCAAACAGTGAGCTGGTGAGGCTTGGACTGGAACCTGTGACTGGCCAGTCAGTGAGAGTGAGAGTGATTTGGGTTTAAAAGCATAGTCAAGTAGCTCTGTTTCAATCCCAATGGGCTTTATCAAAGCCTGGTTTTTTCAGATCTATATTTCAAGAAATGAAAAACTACATGAGACAAAAGAGTTAATTGTTTCAGTTTTTCAAGGGAAAAAAAGATAAAATAAATAAGTGGATAAGAAAAAAATCTAGCCCCCAAACCCCAAGGTACCTTGTGAAGTATGTGATCGAAATTTATATTCCTTTGGACAGAGCATCCCTATGTAAGGTTATGACTCCCCATGTGGATAGAGGAAGAAGAGAAAGGGGAGGGGGGAGGTGGAGGAGGAGGGGAACAAGCACTGGGGATACAAATAAGAAAAAGAAAGTCCCTGACCTCGAGGAGCTTATAGTCTAATAAGAGGAAAAAACACACACAAAAGGAAGCTGAAAAGAGGATGGGGGGGCACTAGGATATTCCAGCAGAGCTGGTGATGGAAAAAGGAATTACCTGAAAAGTTCTGATCTGAGCCTCTATAGTGGAAGGCTTTAGGAATTTATTGTTCCACCTTCCAACCCTACTATCAGAAGGGAGAGGCAACTGAATGGGTTGAGAAGGTGTTGAGTATCCAGTCAATCAACATGGTGATAAAATTTCAGGCGATCACCTACCTTATCCTGGGTAAGACATGATGTTCCCTAGAGTCAAAACCATGCAGAGCTGCCAATGGAAGATGGAGAGCTACCATTTGATGGTCCCCATTTTGTTTTCTAGATTTTCCCTAATTATCGCTTTATTGATCCATGGTAAAATTTTCTCAGAAATTGAAGTCAAGCTCAGAAAACCTATTGTTCCTCCCACCCCCCAATGAAAATGTCCCATTTAAATTGAGACATTTTTGCCTTTCTCCTATCCTGGAGTACTTTTCCCTTTCCCCACAGTCTTTTAACTATCAAGACAGTAACTCTCACAGCCACCAGTGCTTTTAGTATCTGAGAATATTGACTGTTTGGACCAGGAGATTTGAATCCAGCAAGGGTAGGTTCATGCTCTCTTGCTTGTTTCCTTTTCTTATCACAGAGATGACTCTTCATTATCCATTTTTGTTCTGCCATTTCCAGGTCATTTGTGGAAACAAAATAGGAATGGAACCAGTTTCATTTTCTCTTTATTGTCGGTTCTCATTTCCCCTTCCACCCCAAGGGGACCCTTACCATTTATTCTTTGATCCTATTCTTTCCTGCAATAAAGCTTAGAGCAAAATGAAACAAAACCCTTTTTGTGGTCTTTGATCCATTCTTAGCTTTAGCCTCCTAATACTTAAAGGACCACACCACATATATATATGTATGTATGTATATATATATATATATGTGTGTGTATGTGTGTGTGTGTATGTGTATATATATGTATGTGTGTGTATATATATATATTTTTTTTTTCTTTAACCTGTGACTTGGTGGATAGAATGCTGGGCTTGGAATGAGAAAGACCCGAGATCAAATCTAGTCTCAGACATTTGCTAACTGTGTGACTTTGGGCAAGTCCACTTAACATCTGTTTGCCTCAGTTTTCTTATCTGTTAACATTTCTGCTTATAAGACAATGTTATCCTACCCATTTCCTTTTTACTCTATTCCGGATGTGAGTTTCATCCTGCCAAGTTGCAGTGATGCCCATTAAGTCAAATCTGTCTCCTTGTATTAGGACTTCTAGTTCATATTTCTTGTTGCCTAAATTTTGGGCATATGTGTCAAGATATTGGAGGGTTAAATTTCATCTAAAATACAGGTTAAATAAAAATTCTTCTGTCATCAACATAAGCTATGGTAGTTATGGGAACCCAGAAGAGTCAGCCAGGTAGCACAGCAGAGGAAGCGCTGAACCTGAAATCGGGAAGACCCGAGTTCAAATTTGGCCTCAGATACTTATTTATTTGTTTGTTTGCTTATTTATTTAACCCTGGGTCAGCAGCTTGACCTCTGTCTGACTCAGTTTCATCATCTGTGTAGGGAGAAGAATAACAGCATCTCTGTCATAGGTTGTTGTGAAGATTAAATGAGATAATATTTGTGAAGTGCTTTGCTAGCCGTAGCGCTATCAGAGTGTGAGCTACCTCCTTAGTGATGTGGCCAGGGAGCTGGGCCTGGAGTCATGAAGACCGGCCTTGGATATTTACTAGCTGTGGGACCTTGGCGAAGTCACTTAACCTCTATTTGCCTTCACCCAGTAAAGAAGGAAAGGGCAAACCCCTTCAATATCTTTGCCAAAAATATCTTTCTTATGGACAGTATCGGTGTGCTGTGGCCACAGGGCAATGAAGAATTAAACACAACTGAACCACAGTGTTATCTTTGTTAAAGATGCTGCAGACCATGTTACAGAAACCAACTCTTTGAAGACAGGCAAATTAAACTTATAATTCAATATTTCAGTGGATCTAGAATTCCACTAATGTATATATCCACATTATGTATCTTTCAATGATACAGTTGTCTTTTCATTTTATATAATTTTTTTTCCTCTGCATAATAGACCTCCATAGAATGTCTGCCCAATGCACTGGAAGAATTCCTCTAGGTCTTTTAATATTCCATGAGTATCCATGCAGTTTGGGGGCTCTCTTTTAAAAAATTTTTTGTATATTTTTATTAATTCTTTTCATATAAAATATAAATATTTTTATATATTTTATATATTTATATATAAATTTATATATATGTATTTATATAATATTTTAAATATTTATATATAAATATAAATGTATAAATATAAAAACAATTTTTAACATTTCTTTTTTATAATTTTGGGTTCCAACTCCTCTCTCTCCCTACCCTCCCTCCTGCTTGAGATGGAAAGCAATTTGATATAGATTATATATGTATAGTCATGCAAGACACACTTCTGTATTAACCATGTTACAAAAGAGAACACAGACCCCAAAACAAGACAAATAAAGAAAGTGGTGTTTGTTTTTTTAAAGCATGTTTCAGTCTGCATTCAGACTCCATCAGTTCTTTCTCTGGAGGTTAATAATATTTTTCATCATTAGTCCTTCAGAATTGTCTTGGATCATTCATTGCTAAAAACAGCTAAATCATTCACAGTTGATCATTGTGCAATGCTGTTGTTATTGTTACCGTGTTCTCCTGGTTCTGCTCACTGCACTTTGAATCAGTTCATAAAAGACTTTCCAGGCTTTTCAGGAGACATCTTGCTCATCTATAAGTTTACTTTTAAAAAGGTTTTACTGGCACCTTTTATTTTTTTGTGCCACTGTTATTTTTCCAATATTCCAACCCCTATCAAGCCCTCCTTTCTTTCAAAGAGAAGCGCTTCAATAAAACTGACCACAAGTAGCAGTGTGTACAACAGTCTGCAGAGAGTCCTCCAGCTCTGCCAAAAGGCAAATGTGTTCTATCATCGGTTCCCTACGACCAAACCAAGATTTGGTCACTGTTTTTAATCTGTATTCTGCCGTTTTTTTAGTGCTGTTTCTCTTTATGTTATTGTAGTTATTATGAATGTTGTTCAAACACAGAAATAGGTGAGAAGGACCTAGGATGGCTACTGAAAATGGAGAGCAGATTCTCAGCGATACCAATCCAAGACAACTTCTGAAGGACTTGGGATGAAAAATGCTCTCCATCCCCAGAGAAAGAACGGATGGTGTCTGAATGTAGATCAAAGCATGCTTTTTTTCATTCTCCTTATTTTTCTTGAGGTTTTTTTTTCTTTTTTGGTCTATGTTTTCTTTCACAGCATGACTGTTAGGGAAGTGTTTTGCATGACTACGCATGTATAACCTATATTAAATTGCTTGCCTTCTCGATGAGGGGGGTAGGGAGGGAAGAAGGGAGAGAATTTGAAACTCAAAGCTTTAAAAATGAATTTCAAAAATTGTTTTTACATGTTAACTAAAGAAAATAAAATACTAAATTAAAAAAATTTTTTAAAGAAACTAAAAAAAAAGAAAACGGAGAGCAGTCAATGAAACAACGATAATAAGTGGCATTTATATAGTACTTTACAAATATTACCTCACTGGATAGGCACTCTTGTTATGCCCATTTTACAGATGAGGAAACAGAGGCAAGTGACTTGCCCAGGGTCACACAGCTAGTAAGTGTCTGGGACCAGATTTGAAGTCGGGTTTTCCTGACTCCCATTCTAGTACTTTGACCACTGTACCACCTACCTGCAGTGAAAGAGCAATCTAGTGCACACAAAACATTGACATGGAAGAATAAACCTGAGTGTCTCACCTTTCTGGGGCCCCACCCAGGATAATAACTCTAAGTCATAGGGATGGACATGTGCTTAGAGGAGGGCGACCCATTAAAAACTTCTTATATTTGTAAAGGTTTGATTGTGAGCTCTTTCGGTGTAATTTATTGTGTAAATAAAACCATTCTGTTCTGAAGTCTTGTGCTTCTGAGTGCTTATAAGGGGAGCTAGAAGACCCCTTTGCTTTACCGGTGGTTAGTGAAGTTCCTGGTTCTATGCTGCCGGCAGTCAATATGCCCGGGAAGTGAGTGATCCCCAAACTCCATCTAGCTCCTTCGTATCAGGAGGGAACCTTTGCCCCAGGGGCTGCATACACACTCATTTTAATCATCTGTGGGTTTTTTTGGCCTTGATACCCAAACTTGCTTATGTTTTTCTCTGTTTGTCCTGATAATTACAGAATATTGGGATTAAACAGAGGGGGCTGGATTTAATCTGGCAAGGTATCCTCAAGGAGGTAATGTATGTATACATAGACATAGGCACAGATAACCTATTGGGAAACTATAGACCTTATCTGAAAGATGGGATTTATAGCTAGAGAGTACTTTGGAGATGATGTAATTTGCAAAATCCATGAAGTTGAGACCCAGGGAAATGAGATGATTTGTTCAAGGACCCCTAGGCAGTAAATAGAAGAGGTGGGCCTTGGACCAAGGTCTCCTGACACCAAATCCAGTGTTATTTCAGCCAAACCAGGCTGCCTTAGACATTTCTAAGGAAGTCTAGAAGAGGTTTAGAAGGAAGTACAATTGCAGAGGGAGTAGCTAGGTGGATAGTGGAGTGGTTAGAATGCTGGGCCTGAAGTCAGGAAGACTCAACTTCCCAAGTTCAAATCTGATCTCAGACACGTCCTAGTTGTGTGACCCTGAGCAAGTCACTTAACCCTGTTTCCCCCATCTGTAAAATGAGCTGGAGAAGGAAATGGCAAACCATTCCAGTATCTTTGCCAAGAAAACCCCAAATGGGGTCATGAAAAGTTGGACACACTGAACAACCATTGCAGAAGTATCAAACTCACAAGTAGCCAGCAAAACTCAGAATAGGGACTGAACCAGATTAAAATGTAATTGGGAAATGTTTAACAAAATACATAAAAATACAATATAACACAGTTAGTTTGTGTTTTCCTAAATCGCTAGGTGACCTTCAGGAATCTGTTTTGTAGTTTGAGGCCACTGAATGAGAGGACACCTCACAGTAGGGCTTTCCCCCAGAGTGCCAATATTGAGGTGGTACTTGCCTGTCCCCAACCCTCACCTCTACTATCCTGCATCACATGTCACTGGGTCACAAGAGGTCGTATAGTCCAATCTCTTCATTTTACAGATGAGGTAAGTGAGGAGCATAGAGGTGAGTCCCTTGTCCAAGGTCACACACCTGGCAGGGCAGGGATCTGACTCAGATCAACATTAACTCACGCTGTGGTCCTGACCCCACCTGTCACTCTTAGGGGTCTGTTGCCACAGTGCCTCTCTCCTCAGACCAGACTTCCCTCCCCTAAATCCTAAGCCTGATTCTCTGGGGGTGCAGAATGCCTCCCTCTTGTAGAACCATTCCACCCAGTCAGGCTGCCCCCTGCTAATTGCCACTCCTCCCACCCACCCCTTCCCAGAATTGTTTTTGTCTCCAGGTGAAAAAACATTCCTAGTTACTGCTCTGCCTCAAAGTGGCAGGCAGAGAAGCTTCTTTCCTAAAAGAAATAAAGACCTTTATCATGAGAGGCAGCTGAGATTTCTCTCTGTACTGCTTTGGACTTAAAAAGCTGAGCCTGCCAGAGTAAACAGAAAGTGTTGACATCACCAGAGTGATTTCTGAATTTGTTTTCTGCCACCTATGTGCACAGGGTGGAGGTGTGATGACAGGGCACTTCTGTTAACACCAAACAGTGCCAAGGAAAAAGGATGGCTCTCACTGTTCAGGCTCTGACTTGTATTAGGCCAGCAGATTCCCAGCGAATTCCCCCAGACGCTATCAGGCAACAGAGCTGGTACCCATTGAGAACCCTTTGAAAATGGGACACCAAGGAATCTGCCAGGCATGGAGTATACCCTGTTGAGAATCAATCTATTAATCAATATTTATTACATTGCTAGTATGTGTCCGCCTCTGTGCTAAGTGCTGGGGGTACAAAAAAAGGCCAAAGACAGTCCCTGCCCTCAAGGAGCTTACAATCTAATGGAGAAGACACCACGCGAACAAATACATACAAAGTGAGCTATATCCAGGATGAATAAGAAATAATTAAGGGAAAGAAGGCGCCAGAATTGAGACGAGAAGCATAGTACCCAGGTCAGCCTTGAAGGGCCCTTTTTTTTTTCTGAAAGAATAGTCAGGGGGGCAGCTAGGTGGCTCAGTGAATAGAGCACCAGCCCTGGAGTCAGGAGGACCTGAGCTCAAATCCAGCCTCAGACACTTAACACTTACTAGCCGTATGGCCTTGGGCAAGTCACTTAACCCTGACTGCCCTTCCCTCCCCCCTCCAAAAAGCAAAAAACAAAAAATAAAACTAAAATAAGAATAATCAAAGGACTTTTGAGGAAAAGGAGATGAACTGCACGTTTGGGCCATTGTAATTGACTTTTGAAGGACTCACAGCTTGATAATCCTTCTTGCTAGACTATCCAAACAACATGTTACTTAACTGCTGTTTACTAAATCTATGTGTGTTGGAGTTAGAGTCTCCTCCAGAGACCATTTTTCCCCTTCCAGAGTCCCTGGAACTCTGACATGGGCACACCCGAGACAATAGGAAAGGGCTTAGGTGTGCAAAGATAGAGCTATAACCTACCTTGGGTCACATAGCAGCCATCATACGTTTTCTTTGCCCAAGAGTGAGGCACAGACCACTGCAGGTGACTTTCTCAAGGAGACGCGTAGCAGAGGGGGAAGCAGCCACATGCAAGTTAACCAGGAGTACCACAGTCCCAGAGCTACATTGCTACACCACAGAGAGCTCTCACTGGGCTCTCTCTTGATTTCCTATCTATGAATATACATAATTCTGCATCTGCGGTCTAAGGAACCACACTCGCCATCTACCCAGAGGTCCCTTTGATATGTTGCCTACTGTCAGCAGAGTAGGAGAGATGCTGGTACCCTCATTAAGACTATTGGTAGGGGCACTTAGGTGGCACAGTGGATAGAGCACTGGCCCTGGAGCCACGAGGACCTGAGTTCAAATCTGGTCTCAGACACTTAACACTTGCTAGCTTTGTGACCCTGGGTAAGTCACTTAACCCCAATTGCCCTGCCTTCTCCCCTCCAAAAAGACAAAAAACCAAAAGACCATTGACTGATACCAAGGGGCAGCTTGGTGGCATAGTGGATAGAGTACCAGCCCTGAAGTCAGGAGGACCTGAGTTCAAATCTGGTCTCAGACACTTCTTAGCTGTGTGATTCTGGACAAGTCACTTAACCCTGATTGACTTTAAAAAAAAAAAGCTGATGCCTTCCTGAAGGACAGATCCATTCCCTTCCTCCCTGTTTGGGGAACCTAGGTGCTACAAAAATCAATGAATAAGCATTTATTAGGTGCCCATTACATTCCAGGCACTGTGTTGTGGTTGCCAGAAATACAGATACAAAAGTGAAACCATCTCTTCCCTCAAAGATGGCAAGAAAATGAATTCAAGCATTTTTTCCAAGGGGGATTGCTGTTGTTATTCAATGGTTTCAGCCATGTCTGACTATTTGTGAACTCATTTGGAGTTTTCTTGGCAAAGATATGAAGTGGTTTGCCATTTTCTTCTCTAGCTCATTTTATAGATGGGGAAACTGAGGTAAATAAGGTTAAGTGACTTGCCCAGGGTCATACAGCTAGGAAATGTCTGAGGCTGGATTTGAACCCAAGAAGAAGAGTTTTCTTGACTCCAGCCCTCACACTCTCCCCACTGTACCACCTAGCTGTCCAGAGAGGATGCCATGTGCTGGGAAAAGCAAGTAGTCTAGGCTGACTGGAGTAGGTAGGAAGGGAACAGGCATATGCAAAGCTTCTTTTAAATGCCAGATCCTGTGCAAAGTACTTCATAAATGTTATCTCATTTGATCCTCTCAACAGCCCTATGAGATACGGGCTATTGTCATCATCCCCATTTAGGGATGAGAAACAGATAAGGGGCTTGCCCAGGGTCAGATTTGAACACAAGTCTTCCAGATTCCAGAGATCTATCCACTGTACCCCATGGCTGTCTAGGTGAGGGGGAATAAATAAAGCCAACCTGGAAAGATGAGCAGGAAATGAATTGTTAATAAGGGCTTTAAATGCCAAACAGAAGAGGTTGTATTTTTTTTTTCCTTAAAGGCAGAAGCTCCTTATAAAGGGGAGGAGCACGATCAGATCTGCACATTAGACATATCAATTTGGCAGTTTTTTGGAGAATGGATTGGAGACAGAAGAAAATGAAGAAGCTACTGCTGGAGTCCAAGCAGGAGGTGATCAGTGTCTGAATTAGGATGACTGGTGTGTGAGTGAAGGGGATGGACTCGAGTAATGCTGAGGAGGAGGATGAACAGGACTTGGCAACTGATTAGATGTGGGAAGTAAGTGAGAATAAAAAGTCCAGGGTGACTTCCAGGTGACTGGAAGAATGGTGGTATCCTTGAAAGAAATAATTAGGAAGAGGGTTGGGTCTGGCAGAAGTGAGGGGATGGGGTGGAATGAAAGGGGGCAGAATCTGCCCTAATTACACCAACTGCAGGCAGACCAGCTTGGTTATTAATAGATTTTATTAGGGTTAATTAGGTTAATTGGAGGAATTTACTCATTAGAGGCCAATGAATCTGAGCAGCAGCAGGACCAAGTAATACCATAGATCCCATCACCAACTCTACACCAGGTCAGGTGTTATCTGGAAACAGAACAACAAAGGTAGAGAGCCAGGGATGACCCAGGGTCATGTGCAAGTTTTCCCATGGGATAGTTGGAGTGTCTTTTTCTGTTTACATTTACTCAAGGTAGTTTACATTCTTCTGTGGTGTTATAGATCATGTTCTTGCCCTGGCCACCTCTGTACAGGTGGGAGATAATGAGTTCCATTTGGGACATGTTGAATTTGATTTGCTTGTGGAATATCCAGGTAGAGATGTCCAGTAGATGCCTGGAGATGCAAGACTGGTCAGGAGAGAGATGAGGACAGGATGAGTGGATTTGGAAGTCATTTGCACAGAGGTGGAGAGTGTCCAGAGGAAGGCAACCAGGATGGTGAAGGGCCACGAGTCCATGTCATGTGAGGATCAATTTATGTCACATTTCTTGCCTTCTTAATAAGTGGGGGGTGGGTGGAATGAAGGGAATGAATTCAGAACTCAATTTTTTCAAATGAATGTTAAAAATAAATAATGATTTTTTTATTTAAAAAAAGGAACAAAAATAAAAGAACAGGTAATGTTTAGCCTGAAATCCTCTGCCCACCCCCACCCCCAAACTCCTACCACCGTCATGTCAAGGGGAATATGAGCTACCTTTGAGTATTTGAAAAACTACCAGTGGAGGAGTCTTGTTCCATTTGGTCCCAGAGGGCAGAACCAGGATCAATGGGTAGGAGCTAAAAATGGGTTTGATATCAGGACAAAACTTCCTAATTAGAGCTGTCCACAAGTGGAATGGGCTGCCTAGAGAGGTGGTAAACTGTGAGAGAATGAGGTAGTCCAGTAGATAGATAGAGAGCTGAGCCAGGAGTCAGGAGAACATGAGTTCAAATCCTACCTCAGACACTTCGCACCTGTGTGATCCTGGATGAGTTGTTTAAACCTGATTGCCTATAAATAAACTTAAAAAAAAAAATCCAGCCTCAGACACTTACTATCTGCATGACCCTGGGCAAGTCATGCAACCTCTGCATGCCTCAACTTCCCCATCTGTAAAACAGGGATCATAACAGCATTTATTTCTCAAATGAGATATTTGTGAAGTGCTTAGCGCAGTGCCCAGTACCTAGTAGGAACTCAGTAAATGTGTATTCTTTCCTCCCTTCCCTTCTCTCTGGAGGTTTTCAAGCAGAGACTAGAGAGATGCTTCCTGGATATGTTTAGTGGGGATTCCTTTAGTGTACGAGTTGGATCATGTATCTACTGAGGTTCCTTCCCAGTTTTCAAAATCCATGATTCTGAGGCCAAGAAGGAAGAGTATTAAAAAAGGTAATGGTGCTTAGCAATAAAAAGGTCTCGAGTGACCTTGGAGAGAGCGGTTTTAGTTGAGTGGTGGAAAGTAAAGGCGGCCAGGGAAGCCAAGGGGTTGATAAATGAGTGGGAGATAAGAAAGTGGAAGCAGGGAGTATAGACAGTTTTTTTTCCTACGACTCTGCCTGTGAAAGGGATGAAAGATATAGGACAATAATTTGAAAGAATAGTTGAATCAAGTGAAATAGGTTTTTTGTTTTTTTTAAGACTGGAGGAAATCTGAGACAGGTAGGTTGTGGTAGGTGGGTAGTGCTTGGGGCCTGAAGTCAGGAAGACTTGAATTCAAGGTTGTTTTCAGATATTTACTGGCTGTGTGACCCTGGGCAAGTCTCTTACCCTCAATTTCCTCATCGGTAAAATGGGGATAATGATAGTACCTACCTCCCAGGGAGGGTGTGAGGATTAAATAAGAGAGTAATTGTAAAACACTTAGCCCAGTGCCTCCCACAGAGTAAGTGCCACATAAATATTTTTGCTGTTCAGTCGTGTCTGATTCTTTAGAACCCCATTTGGGGTTTTCTTGGTAGAGATACTGGCGTGGCTTGTCATCTCTTCCTCTAGCTTATTTTGCAGATGATTAAACTGAGGAAGAGGGGGTTAAATGACTTACCCAGGGTCACACAGCTAGGAAGTGTCTGAGCCCAGAACTCAGGTCTTCCAGACTCTAGGCCCAGTGCTCTAACCACTACACCCCCTAGCCACCTGACATAAATGTTGGCGATGATGATGGTGATGGTGATGATGATGATGATGATGATGATGATGATGATTGTAGGCAAGAGGGAAGAACCAGGGAATATCCTGGTTTTGCCACTTGTTACCAGTGAGCTCCAAGGCAAGTCACCTAACCTCTTGCCAACCTTTTTGGGCCTCTGTTTCTCCATCTGCAAAACAAGAGGGTAGAGACTAAAGTGAGGAAGGAGAAGAGTCTTAGGACAGGGTGGAAGGACAGGAAACTTGTAACAACACCTGTCCAGAGCCACATTCCAACTTTTATTTGCTTCTCCAGGGGGAATATTTGAACTGTCTTTACATATGGAGTTATGGGTTGTGGATATGGACCACTTATGGATGATGATGCTATTAAGACTGTGTCCAACCCAGTGTGTAGCTGAGCTGAAGCTGAAGTCTGAAGGGAAAGATCAAAGGAGTTGAGGAGATGGTATACCAAATGTATACGAAGAGACATCAACAGGTCAGTGGAAACTCCTAAGTTAAGGGCAGGGATTGGAGGGTAGTCTGCTAGCCCCATTATTGATCTCTTTGAGAAAGGAGGGAGAATGACCTGGGGGATGGCACATAACAGCCATCAGGACATGAATAGGGTCATGTATTTGTGTAAATTGAACTTCCAAGGAGAATATGAATGAGTGATAAGGGAAGAAAGGCTTGTAAATAACAAGAATCATGCCTACTTCCCTTGCCAGGGCCAGTATGTTGGGGGCCAGGAGAGAGGGTATATATCCAGGCCTAGAGGAATTGTCCAGGGGTGTCTGCTAGGGAAAGCCAGGTAGTTTCTGTTAACTGCTAGGAGATGAAAGGAGCATGAGAAAAAGATGTCTAATTTGCAGGGTACTTTGTCAACAACAGAATCAGATTCCAGAGTACATAATGGAAGGGAGAGGAAGAGTGGAATGGGGACACTGGAGGGATAAGGCTGAGGACAGTTTGTGAGATTTCTGGGAGTGGAAGCCAGGAAAGAAAGCTTCAACCTAGGTAGCCTGTGACTTTGAGTAATGCTACGGTAATGAGGATTTTAGATTATTTTCCCCTGAGCCACAGGTATAAGGTAAACAGGAGAGGCTGTGTCTGAAGGCTCCTGAGGGGCAGATGCCCAGATGTATGTGCTGACTAGGTTCCTGATGTTCTGGTCAGGTGCTGGAGGCAGGATGGCTGGATGGGATGAGACTTAATCTGAGGTCTGGCTGGTTATAGAGAGCTGAAGTGTGATTTGATTTCCTCATCTTCCAATCAATAGCCAGGGCGGTTGGCTTTAGGACCAGTTCCAAAGCAGACTCAATTAACTCTGTTGGGGTGGGGGTGGTGCAGAATCTCCGAAGTCCAGAAGGTCATTGCTCCTGGTGTGAGGAACCATGGCAAGATACCCATATTGGCTAGACCCTGGTGTCCTGGCCAAGGGCCAGGGGTCAGAGGACTGGATGGTATCCTATAGGGAAGTCTAATCAGATATGTATAACTAGATAAACCATACTGAAAGATGTAAGAAAACAAGGAGCTCTCTAGACAAATCTTTTGATTGTGGCCAACAGCTGACTGAAGCACTATCCATCACTGTGAGGTAAAAAAGAAGATATAGTATACATGGGCAAGCCTGTGCATGCATGTTTGCAGGATAATGGGAGAAAGTAACAGTGGTGAAGAATGAAAAAAGAAAAGAGAGATGGCCATAGAATAGAATTTTAGGACTAGAAGAGACCTCAGAGATCATTGAGCCAAACACCTTCATTTCACCGATGAAGAAATGAGTCCAGAAAAATAAGGTCAGTTGTCCAAGGTCACACAGCTAACAAATGGCATGGTAAGGACGCATAAGAAGCAAGTTTGAGGAGGAGTTTGAAGGTGGAACAAAAGCTTGTTAAGTAAAAAAAAATTATTCTAGGTTCAAGGACTGTGGTGGAAAAAATGCCTGGGGGAGAAGTAGGAAGTATTTTTTTTGAGGAGTCAAAGGAGATAAAAGAAATGATTGCTTCAGAACTGAAGATGTGGTAACTCTGAGAGGAAAAGGATAGGAGGTAAATGTGATGTGGAAAGCAATTGAGAGCCTGTGGAGGGATCTGAAGAAGGGGGAGGTTGTCATAGCGATGCAAGGGATCCAGTTCCCCAGGGGGGCTGGGATGAAATGAAAGGGCCAGGAGCTTGAAGTAAGAACGCCAGTCAGAGTTAGACAGAGAGAAGACGCTAAAATGAAAGGCTTAAGAGAGGAGGATTTGGGGCAAGAGAAACGCACATAATACAATTTTTAGAACCTGGGTCTGGAGTCAGAGGCCCTGCATTCAAATCCCACCTCTGACACTTAACCATCTGTAGAACCTTGGGGAAATCCCTTTAACCTCTCCAAAGCTCAGTTTCCTCATCTGTAAAATAATGAGCTAGGTGGCCTTTGAGGTCTCTTCCACCTCTGGATGAATAATCCTGTGATCCTGTCTCTGAAAGGAGCAGTGAGTTCTTGAGCCAAGAGTACTTGGGTCTCGCCATGGTAACTGATAGACACCCAATGAATATTTGTTGATTTGAATTGAACTGGCTTGGTAGAGCCTGATGACAAGGAATAGGAAGAGTGGAATGAAGTTCGGAGGGGGGGAAGCCAGCTAGTAAACAGATCCAAATGGTTAAACACCCTAACAGTGAAATAACAGCTGGAAAGCATGGACACCATAATACGAATGTCATTCTTGGACCAATTCACCCTCATTCTATTTGAAGAAAAACCCATCCATGAAGGCGGGTGGCTTCAGGTGACCTTGGACCAGGGGGACGAATCTTCATTGAGCACAGCCCTGGTGGGTGACGTGGTGTGTCTCCCTCCCCCCCCCTTCCTTCTTAGCTCTCGTGTCTCCTGGCAACTGGCAGGGCTGGGGAGGAGGGGGAAGGAAGCTCCTAGGAATGACAGCATCGAAGCAGATGCTCTCTCCCTGGGTCTGAGGGGCTCACAGCCAGAGCCAGGCTTGCACTCTGCATAGCTCCTCGATGTTTTTCATGTTCTCTTTGCTGGAGCTGCACCCCTGAACATCAGTCATATCAGTATCTGTTTTCATCTGACCTGAAATGCCAAACAGAGGCCACAGGTTCAAATCTCAGCAGGGTCAATTCAGCCCTTGGGTCTTTCTGGGAAGATAAGGCTTGCATTGTATTCTTTATTGACTTTTGGAGAAGAGCCAAAGAATCCGGGCTCTGCATACTTGGCTCCAGATGAAAGATTCCTCCAGCACTTCTCCCCCAAGAAGACTATTGGTACTTCATGCTCTCTGAAAAATGAAGGCAAGAATCTGGGCATTTTTAGGGTGCTACCTTTGCTGCATTGCTTCAAAACATGAATTTTTGTACTCCTTGTTTTGTTTTGGTTTTCCCCAGTGGGCCGGGCCTGGAGGGAGGAAAAACTAAAGGCTTGATAACTGGAAAAAAAAACCTGCAGAAAAAATATCCTATGACTGAAAATAAACAGCATGGTGGTAGTGCAGTGGTGTCAGACTCAAAAAGATACAGCATACATGGGAAAGCTGGGTGATACAATGAGTAGAGCGCTGGGCCTGGAGTCAGGAAGACCTGAGTTCAGATATTCTGTAGCTGTGTGACCCTGGGAAAGTCACTTAACCCAGTTTGCCTCAGTTTAATCATCTGTAAAATGAGTTGCAGAAGGAAATGTCAAACCACTCTAGTATCTTTGCCCCCCACCAAAAAAAGGATCACAAAATATGTGTAATAGGAACGTAGATGTGGAGCCAATATCAGTTTGCATGCCATCTTGGGGAGGGGGAGAAAATTTTAAACTTATGAAAGTGAATGGTAAAAACTAAAAATAAATAAACTTAAAAAAAATAAATGCATAAAGTAAAATACAAAGGTTTACAAAGGAAACCAATTATATTGAAATAAAAAATGTTATTTTTCTCCCCCCCCAAAAAAAGGGGGTCACAAAGAGTCAGATATGACTGAAAACTACTAAACAACAGCACACCATACATAAGGATCCCTGTGGGTCACATTGACTTAGAAAGCCACATGTTAATCTCATTTTTGTTTATTTTGTTAAATACTTACCAAATTACGTTTTAATACAGTTTGGAGTCCACTGGGGCAGGCCTCTGTTTGCCACCTCTGACTCCAGCAGACAGAGGGCTGGCCATGGAATCAGGAAGACCTGAGCCAATGAACTGACTTGTTTTGCTTTATTGTACCTATGCATTTGTTGCTACGGCAAGTTCTATCAGCTGCATGTGGGGGTGGCATTGGGGAATGGAAGTGATGATTATAAAAAGAAAAAAGAGCATCCATAAAACTTTTAAAAAGAAAAACATAAACAACTTAGAGGAATTAGGAAGAAATTACATTTTAGATCTACAGATAGAAGTGTCCATGACCAAAGGTTACAGAGGATCACGGAATGGACAGCTTTGACTACCTAACATTAAAACACTTTTGCACAAATTAATTCAGTCCAAGATTGGAAGGGAAGCAGTTAACTGGGCGGGGGTGGGGGAGGGGGTAGGGGGGTGGGGATGGGGTGGGGGGGGGGACCTTTGCAGCAAGTCTCTTTGATAATAGTCTCATTTACAAGATATATGAGGAACTGATTCAGATTTGTGAGAATGACAGTTATCCTGCTATTGATCAATGGTCCAAAGATATAAACAGGCAATTTTCAAGGGAAGAAATCCAGGCTATCTGTAACCATGTGCAAAAATATTCCAAATTACTGATATTGAAATAAATGCAAATTAAAGGAATTCTGAAGTTTCACCTCACTCTCATCAGATTGGCAGAGTTGACCCCCCAAAAATAAAATGACAAATGTTGGAGGGCCTGCAGGAAAACAGGAATACTGATGCACTGTTGGTGGAGTTGTGAATTGGTCAAGCCATTCTGAAAAATACCCTAAAGTTACTAAATTGTGAATGCTAACTAGGTGGTCCCTAGCTAGTGGATAAAGTGTGAGGCATGGAGTCAGGAAGACCTGAGTTCAAATCAGGTCTCAGACACTTATTAACTGTGTAACCCTGAGCAACTCACTCCTTTCTGCCTTAATTTCCTCAATTGATAAATAGGGGTAATAATGACACCTATGTAAAAATATTTGTAAAAAATGCTTATTTAGCACAGTATCTGGAATATAATAGGAGTTTTATAAACTCAAGTTCCTTTCCTTACTTCCATGCCTTTTGACTCAGCAATACCACTACTTAGCCTATACCCCAAAGGGATACACTGAATCTCACCTTAACCCAAAAATGTTCCAATTCTCTCAGTAGAAACTCTTAACATTCCTCTATCTGACCATAACTTCCTCTCATTCCATCACCCCACCTAAACCCATTCTCCTAATTGAGATGTCCAGTCTCTTTGCCCTATGAGAAATGCTAGTAGTTTGGTTTCCATAGATTCTATAGGAACAATGGGTGTTCGAAAAGCACACACTGCACAAGACATGCAGGAAGGTATAAATCGGAGTAAGGGAAGAAGGGTAGAGCACCCTATTCAATCACATAGCTGGAAGAAATCTGTAAGTTTCTTCCTGGAAGGGGCCTGAGCTAAGCTGGCTCAGACCGCCTAGGGTCTAGGGATGGTCACCAACTTTTCATTAACACACATGCTTAACTAGCCTCATACATATTAGCTGACACACTCTGCATAGAATTAGAGCCTCATTATCCGATCATGGGATGCATGTAGCTCATGTTGGTGGGCAGAGAGAACAGGTATGTAGTAGGTAGGTCAGGAAGATTGTAACCCAGATGAGCTGGGACCAATCCCAGTTCTGAAGAGAAGAACAAGACAGGAAATTCAGATGGAGGCAGCATAAAAGGGCTTGTATCTGTCTGGTTCTCTGCAGTCTTTTCATTTCATTCAGGACAGAATAAATGTAAAATAAAGATGATGGAAGCCTTCCTGGCTCTTCAACAAGTATTGTTTATTCCTAGGCTAAGCATGTTTATAACTATCCCACAGTCCTTCTTAGGCCATTCTTCAGTTCTGACATGGCTTCCCTCCCTCTCCAATCTTGACTCTCTAGTCTAGCCAATAAAACTCTCTACTGTCTTCCACTCAAATCTCTTGCCCTTGTCTCTGCCCTTGTTTCACTGCTCATCCCTTGACCAACGTCAGCCCTGAATTACACCATGATTTGATTTTTCTACTCCTACTTGTATGATGCTGTCCAGAGGTAGAAGAAATCATATGATTATGCTCACTATAAATTCAACTTCAACTATACCCTCCCTGCAACAAGGCTATCCTTTTATTCCTCACCAATTGAATGCAATCTCACTCCCTGTCAAAGCATTTCCAAATCTTCTTTTTCCCTCAAACCTCTCACACCTCTATCTCTACACTCTCTTTTAGCGTGAGCCTCCTATTCTGTTTTACTGATGTAAGGTGTAAGTGTGCTATCTAAATCTATAAATCAGTGGCTGGTGTGTGACTTAGATAAATATCTGGCATCTGACGCTGCTGACCAGCCTCTCTGCCTGGATACTCTCTCCTCTCTGAGATTTCATGACATTACTCCTGCTTCTACTAGACTAATCCCTTCTTAGTCTCTGTGGCTGGGTTTTTATTCAGACTGCACTTTTTAATTGCGGCCATTCACCAGGACTCTGTCCTAGCTCCCCTGCACTCTCTCTACATTCTTTCTCATAATGACCTCCTCAGTCACTATGAGATTCATTTTCTTTTTTTTTTTTAATAGTATAGGAGTTTATTACTCATTATTTCCCTACACACATATTAGGTCCAGGAAAATTAATCTACTTGCATTCCTTATGACCCTGGCATTTTTCTAGGCGTCATCTATTTAAGTACAAAGGATGAAACAATGCCTTCTTGTACAAAGCTCCCATAATGAGAGAAACAAATATATAAATACATATATAATAAAATAAATAAAAGGGGAAAACCAAATAAAAGGTAATTAGGAAGGGCAGACTAACAATCTGGAGTATCAGGAAAGGCTTCCTGGAGGAGGAGGTGCCTGAGCTTAACCCTTAGAGAAGAGAAGGATTTTCTTTTTTTTTTTTTGAGGAGAGAAGGCAAGGCGATTGGGGTTAAGTGACTTGCCCAAAGTCACACAGCTACTTAAGTGTCAAGTGTCTGAGACTGGATCTGAACTCAGGTCCTGCTGTATTCACTGCACCACCTACTTGCCCCTAGAGAGGGATGTTCTAAGGCAGAGGTGAGTACCAGTACCCATTCTAGATGTGGGGGACATTTCCTCCCTCCCTTCTCTTCTGAGGATGCCTGACTTCCTACACAAAGCCTTTTCTTGTATCAGCAGTGGGCCACGCCTCCCGTCCAAGAATCGGCTTTGAATTTTTGTTGCATTTTTTTATGTCATGTATTAATTTGTGCATATAGAGTTTCCTCCAACAGCCTGGGAATTCCTTGAGGTAAGGTGTTGTTTTATACTGGTCTTTGCATTGAATTCGTTTTCAACTCTATACCAATGACTCCCAGATCTTTGTGTCTGGTCCCTGAACTTCAGTAGCACATTACCAAATGCATAGTGAACATTTTAAACTAGATATCCCAGAGATACATAAACTCAGCCTGTCTAAAGCTAAACTTAATAGCTTTTCCCCCAAACTCACCCCTCTTCCAAATTTCCCTATTTCTGTTGAAGGCACCACCATTTTTCCAAGCTCCCAAGGTCTTTATTTTGTTGTTATCATGAACTTATCTCCCTCACTACACACATTTAATCTGTTGCCAAATTTCACTGTTGCTACCCCAACAACATCCCTCACATCCGACTCTCGCTGCTCAGACAGCTACCATCTTAATTCAGACCTTTATCATCTCTTGCCTAGATTGTTGCAATAGCATCGTAATTGGTCTCCTTAACTCAAGTCTCTTTCCAAATTGGTCCATATTCCATGGAGCTGTCAAAGTGATTATCCCTGAGTGTAGATCTGACCATGCTACTCTCTCCAGTTGCTCCCTATTGCCTCTAGCATCGAAGAGACACCCCTCTATTTGGCTTTTAAAGCCTTTTGCAACCTAGACCCAAGCCCTCTTTCCAGCCTCATCATACGTTATTCTCTCTTCCAGCCAAACTGCCTTTTCTCTCAGACACAACAGTCCGTCCATCTCCCATCCCCGTGCCTTTGCATGGACTGTCCTGAATGCCTAGAATGCATTTTCTCCTCACTTCTAACTCACAGAATCACTTTAATCCTTCAAGATGCAGCTCAAGCACAATTTCTATATGAAGGTTCTCCCAATTCCTCCACCTGCTAGTGCCCCTCTTCTCCAACTACCTTGTATTTCATTGTTTCACATTTATTACATTTATTCTGTGTCCATGCTAATATAATAGAATAGGTACTTTTTCATTTGATGTATTTGCATTCCCATTGACTACTATAGGGCCTGTTCCATATAATACCCACTTAATTAGTCCTTGTTGATTGGTTGAGAGAAACTAAAACCCGTTGGGGGAGGGGCAGAGGAGGGAAGAATTCAGTAGATAGAAGACCATGGAGGAGGTAGCTGGATAGCTTAATGGATAGAGTACTGTGCCTGGAGTCAAGAAGACCTGAATTTAAATCCAGCCTCAGGGTACTCGCTAGCTGCGCCGGCAAGTCGCTTAACCTATTTGCTTAATCCACTGGAGAAGGAAATTGGAAACTACTCTATATCTTTGCCAGGAAAACCCCAAATGAGGTCATGAACAGTTGGAAACAGCTGAACAACCACAAAATCATAGAATGAGACAGGGTAGGAAAAGGGATTCTGTGGCATTGTGGCTTTTTAAACCACACCAAAGTTCAAACAGCATAAAACCTAAAAGAAAGCTATGTGACTAAGTTTCTAAAAGTGTTTCTTGATATAATTTTAAAAATATTGGTGTCACTTCTCTATTGCCCCATCACTTCCTCTAAATAGAAACCTCCCTTGTAACAAAATACTTTTAAACAAAACAAATTAGTCATTAACCATGTCTGACAATGTATGTCACATTCTACACTTATTATTACGCTGCCTCTGAGGAGTGTTGGAAGGTCTGCTTCAGTCCTCCACAATGACTGTTCCGGAGCGTGTCGATCAAAGTTCTGCAGGCTTTCAAAGCTGTTTTCCTTTCCATTATGGTGTTCACTGTATTGCTTTCCTGGTCCTGCTTATTTCAATGAATCAATTCATATGAACCTTCCCAAATTTCTCTTAATTCTTCATATTCATTGTTTCTTAAGGCACAATAGTATTCCATTATATTTATATGCCACAATTGATTTGTCCCTTCTCCAGATGATGGGCACCCACTTTCCTTCAACTTTGTCACAAAGTTCTAAAGGAACTGACTTGCATATGAAGTTTGTCCTCCAATGGGGACAATTCAACTCTGGCAGAATAAAAAATAGGTGAAATCAATACTCTTCTGGTCCCTAGTGATACAGTGCC
>CM053581.1:322055601-322081379 GCA_028627135.1 Pseudochirops cupreus | reverse complement strand
TCCCAATTTTTCTTCCACTTCTCTCATTTGGTTTTCGAAATCTTTCTTCAGCTGATCTCTAGCTTTTTGGCAATCTTCATGTTTCTTGGAAGCTTTTGGGATGGGAGTTCTGACTGCATTGTCTTCCTCCCTTTCCCTGCTTTGTTCCTTTTTTTTCTCAAAGAAGGAATCTAGGGTTTGGTTGCTGTTCTTACTTTGTGTCCTATGCTTATTCATGGTCGCCATTCAATGTGTTTTTTTTTAAATTAGTTCTGTGGAACTCTGTTTCCAGAGTGAACAGCTCTGTCCCAAATCGCTGGGGTTTTCCCAGCTGCTGGGGCCTTTAGGAGGCTGCTGGGTCCCTCCTCAGCTCCGACTCACTGAACAAAAACCTCAGGACTACTACCCAAGACCGTGATCTGGATCCAGGCTGCTCAACACGAGAGCACTTGGCCTCTGAAGGATGGCTTGGCCCCCCTGTTGTCTGTGGGCCGGGAGCTCTGAAGCGGCAATGCAGAAGCGGGTGCAGAACCTCTGCTTTCCGCTTCTTAGCCCTGGGGGCAGCTTGGCCAGACCCGCTTTTCTTCCCTGGTTTTTAGCCAAGTTCCACTAACCTGAGTCCTTTTTCGTTATGGCTGGATAATTCTGGATCCTGCCACAGCTGCCACAGATCCACTGTCCTGAAGCTCCAGCCTCCGCGGGGCTCAGCTCATCCAGCCGCCCCTGGGGCAAAAGCCTTCTTTTCAGCCTGGGCTGGTTTCTGCTCTCAGAGTTGAAATGGTTGCTTTGAGCCGAGCTGCCTTCAGCAGGAAATATATCTGTGTGCATTTTAGAGCCCTAGAATTTGTTTAGAGTCATATTTTTTGGGTATTTGATGTGGCTGTGTTGGAGCTGCTATTTCTTGCTGCTCCTACCCCGCCATCTTGGCTCTGCCCCCCTCATTTTAAGTTTCTTTCCAGGAGGTGACCAGTGAATCTTTTCTATTTTCACTTTGCCCTTTGGTTATAATAAATCTGGGCAGTTTTATTTCATGATTTCTTGGAATATGATGTCCAGGCTGTTTTTTTTTTAATCTCGACTTTCAGATAATCCAATAATTCTTAAATTATCTTTTCTTTAGCTGTTTCCCAGGCCTGTGGCTTTTGCTATAAGGTACTTTGAATTTTCTTAATTTTGTTTCATTCTTTTGGCTTTATTTTAATATTTCTTGTTGTTTCATGGAGCCACTAATTCCAGTGTTCAACCTATTCTAAATTTCAAGGAGTCTGTTGCTGGTTAAGGTTTATAGTACTCGTGCTGAATTATTCAATTTCTTCTGAGTCTTCCTCCATACCTTCATTTCTTTTCCAGTTCTTTCTTCTAGCACTTGCATGCCATTTGTAAAAAAATCATTTTTAACTCTTTCTTTAAAAAAACCTCTTTCTTGATTTCTTCCAAGAATTCTAGTTGTATTTGTGTTGGAATAATCCTCTTTTTCTTGGGTTTGTGTTTTGGGCTTCCCTGTTATTATAATAACTTTTTATTTCTTCAAAACTTCATTCTTCCAGCCTTCTTTGGACTTTGTGTTGAGGCCATCATCTATAAACTTCTCAAAAGGAATACCTGGACCATGACTGATCCTGTTTTGCATTCTCTGGTGCCCTTTTTCTCTGAGTAGTGAGTGCTATATTCTTCAAATATCTCAGGAGCAGCTCAGGTTGGGGAACCACAAATTTTCAGTGTACCCAAAGCTGTCTGGATCAAGATGAAGTCTAATTGCTGCCCTCATGGCCTGAACTTTGCAAGATCCTACCTAAGTTTTTGTTCTGGGCAATACAACTTTTTCCTTGCCCCTGGCTAGAGCTCCAGGAGACTGCTGCTGGCCTTAGCCACCATTACTAGCTGAAAGTCTCTGTACATTCAGAGCAACAGAACTTCAGGTTCACCATTGGTCTGGGCTCCCCACCCTGGTTATTCAACTGCAGACTTCAGACATTACTCAGCTATGGATTTGCCTTTATTTTTTTATTTTAGACATAATTATTTAAAATTTATTGAGGATGTGCATCCCTAGGGCCATATATTACCATTAGTATATACAAACTTTTAGAAAAATTCTACCTTGTCAATCTAGACTCTACAAGTGATTCCATGCTTATTCATTTAGATTAAGCAGTAACACAGTCCATGGGGAAACCTGAACAAAGGAGAAAATACTGTTCTTTTTTACAGTTGGGAAGTTTTAGAAAGAAAATAAGTCTTTGGGCTTTTAACACTTTCCTGAATGTAGAAAGAATAATTGAATGCTGAATAAATACTGTTACGTCTTCACGCTATCCATGGTATATATGTTTTCTATCACTTTATGGGCTTAGGTTTACAAATGGGATGTTGATTTCTTCACAGATATTTCATCTGCAATTATGATATACTGCTACTCTTCACGATCCCATTTGGGGTTTTCTTAGCAAAGATATTGAAGTAGTTTGCTATTTCCTTCTCCAGTGGATTAAGTCAACCAGAGGTTGTGACTTGCCTAAGGTCACACAGTTCATAAGTGTATGAGGCCAGATTGAGCTCAAGTCTTCCTTACTCTGGCACCAGCATTTTGCCACTTAGCTGCCAAAGATAGAAGATAATGTTATTCTATATGGTTTTGTGGTTTGAACAGCCAGACATGCTGTACACATGTGGATGGCTAACTTCATTTTTCTTCTTAAAAGAGTAACATGATCTTTCTATTAAAAAATTGAATTTTCAATTTAAATACCTGGAAGGGGAGAGATTTGGAGTCAACGGACCTGAGTTAAAATCCCCCATCTGCTATTTATTACCTCTGTGACATTGGACAAGTTGCTTAACCTGTCTGAGCCCTGGTTCCTCATCTGTAAAATGAGAGTGAAACTAGATGGCCTCTAAGGCCCCTTCCAGCATCAAATCTATGATCTCATTAGCATACGGATAGCTCAATAGAATATATAATTAGATCTATTTCTTTTCTAATGTAGCAAATCAAACTCTTTTTCAACCTATGCCACTTGGCTTTCCTATCTCCTTCTTCCACCCCACCATACACATAGGATCATGGGTCAGAGCTGCTAGGAACATTGCTAGGTTCAATCTACCTTCTAATTCTTGCCTCTGTGAAGAGAGTGAAAAAAGAGGACCTGAGTCTAATAAGAGGGAGTAAGAAACAGTGTAAGTGACTTAGAGGGATTTGGATAATGATGTATGTCAGAGATGGAATTTG
The DNA here is from genome assembly GCA_028627135.1 of Pseudochirops cupreus. NCBI lineage: Eukaryota > Metazoa > Chordata > Mammalia > Diprotodontia > Pseudocheiridae > Pseudochirops > Pseudochirops cupreus. Next base: position 322,078,171 of record CM053581.1, on the reverse strand, counting down.
GGGAGGAGAAATTTGGCAAAATTTAAGAGGAATTGAGGAATTTCTGAAGAACACTATCTAGACCTGAATTCTGGTCCAGATGTTCCTTCTAGGTTGAAGGAGGAAAAAATCAAGAAGGATATAAAAGGACTAAGGAGGATCAGGGAGCAGAATCTGACTAAGCAGACTAGAGACACAGAAAGAGAAGCTTTTGGGCTAGAAAGCAAGGTAAGTGAGAAAAGGTAGTGGAATGATTAGAGGGGAAAGCAGATTAATAGAGTGGATAGAATGGGGACAAATTGATGATGCTTTGTGGATAAGGCAATAGCTACAACAACAACAAGACTGAAAATCTCAACTATTATGGAAAGTAAAGAAAATTATGCAGTGACTTGCATCAAGTATACAACGCTTGTATTTGTGCTGTCATTGAGGGGAGATATCTATTATCCACGCTCACACTGATCTCTCTCTTGGAAGCAATGTCGAAGGGATAATACTAATTCCTCTCCATACTCCAGGTTGTTAGGGAAAATGAATTGTTCCTAAAGGAATCAATCAATCAGTCAATAACCATTTATTACTTACTACATGCCAGAAACTATTTTAAGCTCTGGGGATGCAAAGAAAGGCAAAAAGACAAACACATTAGATGTTTGTGTCTCAAAAGAAAGCTGGCTTCCAGGAGCTTAATGGAGACAACATATAAGCAAATAGGGACATTCAAGATGTGTACAGAGTAGATGGAAGATAATCTCTCAGTGCCCCAGGAGACACTGAAGATTATAGACTGATGGGGGATGAAAGGAGGCTGATTTGCTAGAGAAGACCATAGGGAAGGCATCAAGGTTGCAAGTAAAGGGTTGACCTTGGCAAGGAAAAGAATTGCTTCTTCGTTGGACAGGAGTGAAGAAGAAATGAGTAGAGTCCGATGTAGAGGGATGTGAGATGAAAAGGAAGCACTCAGTAGATGATTTCAGTGTTTTCACTGAAATATGAAGCCAGGTCCTCAGCTGTCCTAGAGAGCGAAGAAGGGAATATTGTTAGAAGCCTTGGGAGGAACTAGCTGTGTGACCTTGGACAAGTCACTTAACCCCAATTGCCCTACCTTCCCCTCTCCAAAAAAAAAAAAGAAGCTTTGGGAGGGGAGAGTTTTGAAAGCTTCTGTTTGAGTGGGATAGAGAATACACAATACACAAGGAGCAAAAGGATTGTCTTGCCAGGTAAGAGCTCAATTGGCATTAGATAACGTAAATTTGTAGTGGACACAATTGGCAAAGTTTTGCTGCTTCCTTCAACTCTGTTCAGCAGTGCATGAATGGGCTTTGGCAAGATATGATCAGCAATAGGACAAAGGGACAAGAGATCTAAGAATAGAGGAGAGGAGAGTAAGTTGAACTGGCTTGCCAAGGGGTTGAGACTGGAGATGAAGGAGTAGAAGCATGATGGCCTGGGACGTGTTGAGGTGTGGAAGCAGAGGAGGTCTTGGTGAAGACAAAAAACAGTGGTAAGCATCTAAATGCATAGGGAAAGATGGAATGATAAAAAAAAAGATATGATCAAACAGGAATTCTAAGGTTGATGAGTATAGAAGTAGAGCATTTATCAGTGATAGCAAGATCAAAGGTGAGATTATTTTTGTGTAGCTGAGATGGGGTAGAGGAAAGCTGTTGTTGTTCAGTTGTGTCCATCTCTTTGTGACCCCCTTTGGAGTTTTCACTGATGTGGTTTGCCATTTCCTTCTCCAGCTCATTTTACAGATGAGGATACTGAGGCAAACAGGCTTAAATTGCTTGCCTAGGGTTACATGGCTAGGAAGTGTCTGAGGTCAGATTTGAACTCAGAAAGATGAGTTATCTTGACTTCTGACCCAGTACTCTATCCTCTGTGCCACCTAGCTCCCCAGAATAGAGAAATAAATCAAGAGAATTTGGCAGATTGAGGACCTGGAAAAATGGAGAATTTGAGGGAAAATCAACATATATTGATGTTACCTCATAGTGGGGCAAGAGTTAGGATGAAGAGAAAGACTATGAGGTAGGCAGTGACTCATTCAAAAAACAGAGAGAATGACCAGAAGCTGGATAGACAAGAGAAGGGTTCAGAGAGAGAAAAAACGGAGATCTAAGGTCAAGGGAGCAGAGATCTAACTCTTGTCAGGTAGGATGTTGGAGAGTGGAAGAGTGTTAATGGGAAGAAAAGGAAAGGAAAGAATATCTATATAATTAGAGCATAAAAATAGACTTGAGTGGGGTGGCTAAGTGGTGCAGTGAATAGAGTACTGGCCCTGGAGTCAGGAGGCCCCGAGTTCAAATCCAGCCTCAGACACTTAACACTTACTAACCATGTGACCTTGGGCAAGTGACTTAACCCCAATTGCCCTGCCTTCCCCCCTCCAAAAAAAAAACAAAAATAAAAAATAGACTTGAGGATATTCCTGAAGAAGAAGTGGCTAGATGCTCTAGATTAGGAGGAAGAAACTGCTTGTTGAAAGAATAACTGAATAAACCCAAAAAAGGTACTAGATGAGAGTTCATCCAGTAAAGGTCAGAAGAAGAAAAGATGAATAGTAGTTGTTGGGGATCCCCCGCTCAAAGATACTGAAGCAGCAGTTGGTCGCCCTGATAACAATAGAGATGTCTGCTGTCTTCCCATGGAATGTGTCCAAAACATAGCAGAGAACCTCCCAGCAGAGAACTAAGGCTCATCAACACAGATGACAACTACCCATTTTCTGGTGATTTATATGGGTGTGATTGACACTGCCAGAAGGAACCTGAAAAGCATTGCCATTGGTTATGAAGTCTTAGGAGAGAAACATGCGGGTTGTGTTTGCCTCAATATCGTCCATTAAAGAAAAGGAATGCAGAAGGGAAAAATTAATTTGGGAAGTGAACATCTAGCTAAGAAGGTAGTGGCTTAAAAATGAGAGTTGACTTTCTAGAGACAGCTAGGACCCATAGAGGATAGAGTGCTGGTCTTGGAGTCAAGGAGACAGTCCACATCCTGACTCATTTTCTTTCTAGCCTCATATTTGACCTCTAAGTCTCAGGCTTCTCATCAGTAAAATGGAGATAATAATAGTATCTATCTCTGAGAATTATTTTGAGAATCAAATGCAATAATATAAATCAAGTGCTTTGTAAACCTTAAAGACTATACTAGTCTTATGGAAAATTTGCAGAGATGTGGCTTAGACAATAGTACAACTAGTGGGATTCAGAACCAACTGAATGATCAAATTCAGAGTAGTCAATAATGGCTTAATGTTAACTTCACAAGTCTCTGGTGGAATGCCCCAATGATCAATTCCATTTAACATTTTTTCTAGTGGCTCAAATAAAAGCATAAATTTCAAATTGTTAACAAGCAAATAAACATATTAGGCATATGCTACATGATAGGAACTGTGCTAAGCTCTGGGCATACACAGAATGGGAAAAAAAAGTCCCTGATCTCAAGGAACTCACTGTCTAATGAGGGAGACAACACGTAAACAGCTACCTATGAACAAGAAACATCTGGGATAAATTAGAGATGATTTCAGAGGGAAAGAACAAGATTAAAGACAACCAGGAAAGGCTTTTTTTTGCAGAAGGTGAACTTTAGATTCATGTTCATTAACTTTGCAGATGACACAAAGCTAGAAGGACCAGTTAACACATTAGATGTTGGAGTCAAGATCCAAAAAGATCCTTCCAGGCTCAAACACTAGGCCTGGTGAATCTAATAAGTTAGAATTTAATAGCTATTAAAGCAAAATCTTATATATGGGTTCAAAAGATCTACTTCCCAAGCACGAAATTGGGGAGTCATTGATAGCAGTCTCTCTGAAAAAGATCTGGGGGTTTTAGTGGACTGCACGTTCAATATGAATTAGTTGTGTGCTAGGGCAGCCTAAAACAACAACAGCAACAACTAATATGACACACAGAGAGGCACACCTTCCAGGAATAAGCAGGTCCCACCATGCTTGCAGACCACTGCTGGAGCATCACGCTCACTCAGCATCTCAGGAAAGACAGTGATATCTTGAAAGAAGGGCAAATGGGGTGGTGAAGAGCTTTGAGTTCATCTCATGTAAAGCTCAGTCAAAGGAACTGGAGATGTATAGACTAGAGAACAGAAGACTCAGGGGGCCGTGATGGTTGCCTTGAGTATTTGAAAGGCTATTAAGTAGAAGACAGATTAGATTTATTCAGTTCGTCCGCAATGGGCAAAACCAGACACCTTGGATGGAAGCCACAAAGAGGCAGATTTAGCCTTGGTAACAGCAAAAACTTCTCACAAAATTAGAGCTACCACACCTGGAAGCATTCCAGGTGTGGATAGTTTTAGGGGATTGTGAGTTCCTGCTTATTGGAGACTTGGGAGCAGAGGCTGGATGTCTACTTTATAGCAGAGATTCCTGTTTTAGGTATGGATTGGACTAGATCGTCATCAGGATCCTAGAAAACTCTAAAATTCTGTAAGTCCATGATTTGAATTATCCTCATCATGCATTCCAGAGCAACAGGAGACATCCTTTGTAGGACACACGTTTGTTATGCCTTGCAGGGCTCAGGATGAACATAAGCAAACAGATGCTCGGAAAGACAATTGTGGCTCATGAACCAACTTCTGTTGCAGCTGATGAAGGAGCTTAATTCAGTAAAGGACCTGACAAGATTCTCTAACACCTATACATCAACATAGACCTTGATGCCAGGGTGAGCTGAAGGAAAGACAATGAAAAGTATGTTGGAAAATATGGTTTGGGACCAAGAAGTGAATGAGGCCAAATGTTTGTGTTTACAGAAGCCTTATGCCTAGAGATCCTGAAAACTTTTCTTTTTCCACTTATAAATATTTTATTGATTTAAAAAAATATCAGTGTCACTTCCAAACTAATCAATGAATCAGCTCTCAGCACAGCACCTGGCACATAGTGGGCACTTAATAAAATTTTTTATTGATTGATTATATCAATCAGACTCCTCTTCCCCACAGAATCCTCCCTTGTAACAAACAAAAGTATGCATAAAAAATCAACACATTAACCGTATCTGAAAATGTAGGCACCATTCCACACTTACAGTCCTCCTCTGCTTCTGTCAAGAGGCAGGGGGCATGCTTCCTCATCAGTCCTTTTTGTTATGATTGATTACTGCATTGATCAGAGTTCTGGTCTTCTACTGTCGTTTTCCTTCACTTAATTGTAATCATCATGTAAAGTATTTTGATTCTGCCTGTTTTGCTTTGTATCAGTTCATGTAAGTCTTCTCAAGTCTGAGTACTTTCTAATAGGAAGACATTGGACCTAAAGAGCACTGAGCAATGCCACAAGAAAACAAAACTGACTGTAGTTTGATAGATTGGAAGTGATTGGTTACTGATGTAAGAGTTATTTCAGAATCAGTTGTCTGCATGCAGTTATATCATCGACTTGTAAGAGCAAAAGTTGAAAACCAAAAGAAATGAAAAATGTGAAAAGAAGCCACTGTATGTGAATTCAGTACCTCCAACCCACCCTGTTTCAAGGAGCTATGGACTTCAAAAAGTGAGGAAGGGGTAAAAGTAAAGGCACTGACTTCCATTGCCTAAAAAAGTTTAGTTGATGGAAAACAGTTCAAAGGATCATAGATTTCAAGCTGGAAAGGACCTTGGAGATAATCTCATAATTTCCTATCCAGCTGCCCTCCTGGACTTCATGGGAATCTCATGATCCCACAGGATGTCAATAGCCCGGAAACTCACACCTCTTCAGTACCCCCTGCCCCTGGAGTTCCTTTCTCCCTCCCTCCCTCTGATTAGAGAGGATGGAAGGTAGACTGTGGAGAGCTCCTCCCAGATCCTGTACTCCTGAACTTCATGGGAATCTTATCAACCTTCAGACTCATGCCTCCTCAGTGCCCCTGCCCCATGGTTCCCACCCAGCCCTTGATTGGAGAGAGTGGAGGGTGAACTACGGAGAATTTTTCTCAGATCCTCCATTTAAGGAAGATACCTAGGGCAGCCATTCATCATTTCCCACCCAGTTGCACTCTTTGGGACTTCATAATTCCCCCTGCTCTACATTAACCCCCTTCCCTTTTTATGTATATTGTCTTCCCTCCTTAGATTGTGAGCTTTTTGCAGGCAGGAACTGTCTTTTGTCTTTCTTTCTATCCCCACATACAAAGGTTTATGGTGCTTAGTAAATGTTTGATTAATCCATACTAACCCCTAATCCTATAGATGGAGAGAATGAGGACCAGATTAAATTATCTACCTAATATCATATTGCTTGCCTTCTCAATGAGTGGGGGAGGGATTGGAGGAAGAGAAGAGAAGTTGAAACTGAAAATTTTTAAAAGAAAATTTTAAAAAGAAGCCAAAAAAATTATTTACTGAAATTTACTCAGTAAGTGAAAGACTAGGGATTTTAACCGGGGCCTCTGATTCCAAAGCCAGGTTTCTTCACTTGTATAAGCTCTCAACATAGTTTGCAAACTCTATCCTTCTTTTTAAAAATTGGACATTTGCCCTCCTCCAATCTTGTGTTACCTTTTCCATTCTCCAAAAATTTTCCAAGATCTCTGATATTGACTCAGAAATCATATCTGCGAGTTCTCTCGTGAGCTATGTATGTACTTCATCTCACCACAATCAAAAGCGGAAACTACCTTGGCTAACAAACACTATGTTTATTTTCCAAGTCAAGAGGTAGAGAAGCCAAGGGCGACATTGGTTTAGAGTACAAATATCATGGAGGAGGATGATAGAAGATTACATGCAATTTTCTCTTTGGAAAACAGTGAGAAGCAGTTGAAGAGAAAACAAGCCTTTGGAGAACTTGGCATGAGACCCAACTAAGCCAGATCATCACGTGTAGGTGAAGTTCAATTCGGTCCAACAAGCATTTATTAAAGCACCTACTATATGCCAGACATATAGTGGATGAAACTTGGAAGGAGAACACCTAATAAATATGAGATGGGATAGACCTCTGACATGGTAATCTATGGTAATCTATTCTCATCAGGGACAATACTGAAACCATTTCATTCGGACCCCACCCGTCTAGTACTGCATGAGGAAGAGACATTAGCATTCAAGAAGATGAAGTTAAGAAAGAAGAATGGCTAGATCTAATCAAATACAGAAGATTTCCATACTGTATGTGACAATTCTCATGGTAATGGAGATGAGTTTCGAAGATATGTCAGAGGCAGCTACACGGTACAGTAGATAGAATATTAGACCTGGAATCAGGAAGACTTGAGTTCAAATCTAGCCTCTGACACTTACTAGCTGGGTGAGCTTGGGCAAATCACTTAACTTCTTCTGTCTGCCTCAGTTTTTTCCTGTGTAAAATGGGAAGAATGACAGCACCTGCATCCCAGGGTTGCTGTGAGCATCAGATGAGGTGGTGTTTGTGAAGCCCTTGGCAAACTTTGCATTGCTAGCTGTTACTAGCATTGAGCTCCCTGCACCCTCTCTTTTCTTTGGGTTTCCATGATGCTGCTCTCTCCAGGGCCTCATCCTATTTGTCTAACCACTTTTCATTCTCCTTTGCTGAATCTTCATCCAAGTTGGGACCATTAATGGTAGGTGTCATCCAAGACTCCATAAATTCCCATGTACTCAAACTCCTGGTCCCTCTTCCTCTTTTCCTCTAAACTATTTCACTTAGTGATCCCATCAGCTCCCATGGATTCAATCATCAATTAAATTGTTGAGGGATTCTGGGAGAATCTAATTCATCAATTCAATCATCTCTATATAGATGATTCTCAGATCTCTTTGTCTAGCCCTAAACTCTTTCCTTTCCTCCAGTCTTACATCTCCAACTGCCTATTAGAAATCTCAAACTGGATGTCTTGTAGATTTCTTAAACTCATTAAAATCAGTCTAAAATTGAACTCAGTATCTTTCCCCAAAACCTTCCCTATTTCCTAACTTTCCTGTTACGATTGAGAGCACTACCCTCCTCTCAGTTACCCAAACTCACAAACTTGTCCTCAATACCAGGCTCTTTTTTTTTAAACCTCTTATCCAATCTGTTGCCAAATTCTAGCAATTCCAGCTTTGCAACATCTTTCACACATACCCTTCAAATCTCTGACAACTGCTACCAGCCTGGTGTAGGCCTTTATCACCTCATTCTTAGACTACTGTAATAGTCTTCTGGTTGGTCTGTCTGACACAAATCTCCCCACTCTAGTCCATCCACTCAGGGGTTAAAGTAATTTCCTAAGGTATAGGGCAGACCATGTCAACCCCCAATTCACTAACCTTCAGTGCCTCCCTATCACCCCTAGTATCAAATATAAAATCCCTTTTTTTTTTAACTTCCTTTCCAACCTTCTTACTCCTTACTCCTTTCCATGTACTCTGCATCCAGTGATTCTGGCCTCCTGTCCCTCACACTAGACAATGCATTTTGGTTGGCCTCCTAGTTTCCTGCCTTCCTTTAAGTCTCAGCTAAAGTCCCACCTTTTGCAAGAAACCTTTCCTGGTCCACTTAATGCTTGTGCCTTCCCTCTGACATTACCTCCAGATTTAACCTTTCTCATCTATTAGACTGTCAGCTGCTTGAGGGGAGCAACTGTTTTTTACTTTCCCTTAGGGCTTGGCACAGTGCCTAGAACACTGTAAATGCTTAATAAATGTTTATTTACTTGATAGAACTTAGGTTAGGAATTATTATAGTTTTCCCACTTACCTCCAACAATGAAATTTGTTTTGCTTCATAAATTCCCATGTACCAAAGCTGCTGTGCACGTCAATAAAGTAGGTTTTGGAGACCAGAGCTTTCCCCTTTGTCTACTTTTCTACCCCAAAGGGCTCAAAAGCTCAAATGGGAACAGAAGACAGGGAAGTGGCAAAAATGGTTTGTGCTGTTAGTAGAAGTAGCCAGAGGTTGGTGGGGGGTTGGCAGTTAGATTCTACTTGAATCCCTCAACAATGATAAGTAACTTTTGTTTCTATGTGGGCTTTGGTAGGAATGGCTAATTGCTAATTCAGAGCAGCAGAGCAAGGGACTATCCTGTCCCCAAAGCCTGGTATAAATAAAGCCTCCTCAGGTGACCACAGTGAATAAGACCCCCAGAGCACCAGTTTATGCTTAACAGGCAGTTTGCTGCAGCATGTGCCATGAGGTCTCCCCACAGGAATAAGAAATAGGGAAGGGAGGTGAAATTTTTCAGGGCCCTTCAGAGAATGAGCTATGGTTGTGCTTTTGCTGGTGACAGGCAATAACTATGTATTTACAAAGCACAGGTTAGTTTCCCTAATGGAGGAGAAGGTGAAAGGGCAGAAGAATGCCCCTGTACTCCAGCTTACTGGGGAGAATGAAATATTCCTGGAAATAAGGTATGAAGTGCTTCAAGGGGAAAGCAAGAAAAGTGTAGTGTCCCCTCTGAGATATGCCACCTCCACCCCCTATTCACACTGGCAGGTTGGGTCCTCTGGAGGACAAGTTATCTAAGGTTCAAGGAGCTCTGTGTGTCTGCCTCCTAAAACCACAGATCACTAGGGTGTTTACCTTTTGTGTTCAGCCACAGGACACGATCCTTCAAGGGAAAAGGCATTGAGTGAAATGGAACAGTGGGTACAGTAGCAATAAACAGTATCATCTTTACAGGCATCAGCGGAAAGGGTGATTGACTCTTTGCGGAAGGCAAACTAGGCCATCTTTTGCCTCTATTCTTACCTACCCCTAAATCTCTGAATGGGTGTTGCCTCAGACAAACTGAGAATTGGGAAAGACCCTGGCTTAGAAGGACCAAAGTCTTCCAGGGCATCCAGGGCCATCTCCAATCATCCTCACCGATGTCTTGCCTCTGAACCCAGATGCCTCAGGAAGAGAGAGTGAGGCTGGTGAAGATGCACAGCCCGGCCTCACTTAAATCCTGTTCACTTACAAGACATCACTTTCCTGATGTCATTGGTCCTCTTCCAGAAAGAAGAGCAACAACAAGCAGTGGGAAGAGTAGATATGTAGAGTTCAGTGATACACAGAGATACATACATGGAGAATAAAACCCACGTGCTTGAGGCAGCTTGCATCTTCTCTCCCCAGCTTCCACTCTCTTTTTCCCTTATTCAATGTGCCCCTTCCCAATGTGCCCAGCACAGGGCAGCTTCTCTGCCCCAAGCCTATAGCTACCCCATATAGTATATCATTTGATCCTCATAGACAGCCTTTGATGTAGGTACTGCAGGCATTATTATTATTTTCCTTTTACAAATGAGGTAACTGAGGGTCAGGGGTCAAATGATTTGCCTAGCACTAGTAAGAGTAAGGGAGGCAACTAAGTGGCTCAATGAATAGATCACTAGGCCTAGAGTTCAAATCTCGCCTCAGATACTGTAGGCAAGTCACTTAACCTCTGTTTGCCTTAATTCACTGGAGAAGGAAAGGGCAAACCATTCCGGTATCTTTGCCCAGAAAACCTCATGGACAGCATTGTTGTGCCATGGTCCATGGGGTGATGAAGAGTCAGATGTGAGTGAACAACAGTAAGGGGTAAGGGTCTTCTCCCCACCCTACTTTTTTCAGCTTCCTTTTTTTTTCTTTCCAAATATGTGGTGGGCAGGGGCGGCTAGGTGGCGCAGTGAATAAAGTGCTGGCCCTGAAGTCAGAAAGACTCATCTTCCTGAATTTAAACCTCACCTCAGACACTTACTAGCTGTGTAACCCTGGGCAAGTCACTTCACCCTGTTGCCTCAGTTTCCTTATCTGTCAAATGAGCTGGAGGAGGAAATGGCAAACCACTCCAGTATCTTTGCCAAGAGAACCCCAAAAGGGGCACAAAAAATTGAACATGACTGAAAACAACTGAACAACAACAACAATTATAATTAGTATTCTAAAACCACTCCTAACCTCTCTGCCCCCTTAGGAGGATTCACCCAGGTTAGCAGTAAAAGTACTTACTACATGCCAGATACTATGCAGATAAGAAGGGAAGGAAAGGAAGAAAACAAGCATTTATTAAGCGCCTACTCTATGCAAGGCACCATGCTAAGCACTTTTCACAAAATAACTCCTTTGATCCTCACAATAACCCTATGAGTTAGGTCTATTATTATTATTATTATTATTATCATTATTCCTCATTTTACAGTTGAGAAAGCAGAGGCAGACAAAGATTAAGTTACTTAATCAACCAACCTTTATTAAGCTCTTGCTGCATACCAGGAACTATGATAAATTGCTGGGGACACAGAGACAAAAGACAGTGCCCCTGCCCTTACAATCTAAAGCAAAAAATATCTACAAAGCAAGCTATATTCAGTTTAAACAGGAAATAATTTTAAAAGGGAAAGAACTGGGATTAAGAGGGGTTAGAGAAGGCTTCTTCTAGAATATGAGATTTTAATTGAGATGTAAAGGAGGTCATTAAGTGATTTATCCAAGATCATACCGCTAGTAAGTGTCTGAGGTTGAATTTGAACTCAGGTCTTCCTGATTTCAGGCCCAACATTCTATCCACTGAGCCCCCCAGCTACTTAGGGAAAGGATTTCCTTTACTATTTATGGGCTTGGTGTGAGTATTTTTTGTTTTTGTCAGGTTAAACATTTTTGACATCTTGTTAGCCTGAATGCTTGGATGTGAGCTGAAAGTCCTTTTTCTCTTTAGTCAATACCTAGACTTGAGCTGAATGCTGATGTTAGCTGCAGTAATTCTGGGTAGAGGAAAAACAAAGCCAAATTCTGATGTTTCTATGGGAAACCATGAGTGGTTATATGAACCTGAGAGTGATTTTTGTGAGAGGCCCTCAAAATTGAACCTGCACTGAGTAAACCCAAAGCGGTTCTGGGGCATAGGTTACACATGGGGACAATATACAAAGAGAAAAGCTAACAGTAAAACCCACAGCCTAGGGTGTCTATGCAAAAATGTACCAAGTGTGATAATAAGCTTAACCAGAGATCCTAACACAAAGAGAAAATTTAAACCTCAGATTATTGAGATTTGATGGAATGAGACTCATGATTAGAAAATGTCTCTGAAAGGATTTGCTTTATTTAAAAGGCATAGAATAGGACTTCTGGTTAAGATGGCTTCATGAATGGTCTCAGAGGAGTCTAGCTCTTACACGTGTATTCCCACAAAGATTTGAAAAGAGCATCAGACCAATTTGTGAGCAAGAAATCCAGAGAGAAACTATAGCAAGTGCTTTTATCCAGTCTAGAACTGCACAGAGAGAGAGAGAGAGAGAGAGAGAGAGAGAGAGAGAGAGAGAGAGAGCTGGAAGTCTCTGGGTACACAGTAGCTTCAGGGACCTCTGAAACCTGAAGAAAACCATAATGCTCAGATGGGAAAGAACCAAGGCAGCTAGAAATCCGTACCATTCTTACTACTCTAGACTATAGGCACAGAAGCACTCAGATTGGAACATACCAAATGCACCAGAAGGCTGTAGCGGTCTGACTTGAGTGCTCCAAAAAGCTGTACAGCCTCCATCACTCTGAACCTGGATAATCCAGGAGGCCCTAAAATTAGCCGGACCCAAGAAATAGGGGTCAAGACCAAATGGGGCCTGACCATCCCTTCCAAGAGTATGAAATGGGGTAGACCCTGGTTCTGGCACAAAGTTACAAATCAGGAACAGAGACTAGAGATATGAGCAAACAGAACATTACAAAGACATTGAACACGAAAAAAAATTTTATGAATTCAGAGATAACTAAGAGACAAATTAAGAAAAGGAGAATAACTGCACAATAACTATAAGCATAAAATCAGAGGAAAAAATATATCTTAGCCCCAAGGACTATAAGGGTTCCTGAAAAAAAGGAAGCGAGAGATTAAACAATGGAATTTAAGTGAAATAAAAGTTCTGGAAGAAAGAATTAGAAAGAGAATAAAAAACTTAAAACAAACAGTAGAAAACTTTACCCAAGTTATTACTGAAAATTGGAGCGAACCAAATAGAACTCAATAACTCCACGAGATGAGGAACAGAATAAAATCAAAAGACGAAGGAACATTTATTAGGCACTCCCTGTGTGTGTGTGTGCACGAGACACACAAGTATAGACAGTGTCTACCCTCAAGGAGCTCACATTTCAATAAGGGAAATCACACATAAAGGGAAGTTAGAAAGGAAAGGTGGGATAGGTGGGAATGGGATGGAGATGACCAGTAAGTGGTCCAGAGGCCTGGTTCTGGGTAAGATTAGGAGGAAGCTCACTCACAAAAGCATGGCACCCCAAGGGCAAATTGCAAGGTTTTGGTGGGAAAGGAATGATCACGGGTGGAGTGCAGGAGGCATAGTGGGGAGATGGCCAAAAGTAACATGAAGCCTTGGTTCTAGGTAAGTAAAGGCAAAAATTTCCAGTTGTACAGGGAGTTTTCTTTTGAGAGCTCTTTGTTTATACTTTGATCACGTATACATTGGTGAATGGCTCTTGGTCATATATATATCAGTTCCTTCTTATCAGAGATATTTGATGCCAAGATTTTTTTTGGTGGGGTGGCAATTAACAGCTTCCCTTCTTAACCTAGCACCATTGATTTTGTTTCTGCAAAACCCTTTTAATTTCACGAAATCACAATTATCTATCTCCAACCCTTTTTTGGTTAAGACTTTTTTTTCCCCCAACTGTAGCTATGAAAGGTACCTGATCAGGTTCTCTTATAATATTTTTTATGGAATTACCTTTCATATTCAGGTCATATATACAAGTTGAGCTTATTGTGGCACATAGTATAAAATATTTTTCTGAACTTGATTCCTACCGAATTGCTTTCTAATTTAATAGCAATTCTATAGAGTTCTTGTATTTATTGAACACTGTATTATTGAGTTCAATTTTTATGATTCTTCATTATCTAGCTTCTTCTGCTGATCAGTTTTTCTGATGTGTTTTTTTTAAACCAGTACCAAATAGTTCTGATGACTACAACAAGAAAAACTGCTTTATAATATAATTATATTATGTTATAATATAATATATAATAAAATAATTGAGATTATTGTTCACCCTTCAATTCTATTTTTGTCATTGTTTTCCTTGAGATGCTAGACCTTTTGTTCCTCCAAAATTTTTGTTATTTTATCCAACATTTTAAAGTGCAGAACATTCTTGTTAGTTTGATTAGTAAATCTATAATTAATTTACACAATATTGTCATTTTCACTATATCAGTGTGGCCCAAACCTAAGTAAGGAATACCCCTCCAATTATCTCATTTCTTCCTTTTAAAATGTATTTTATAATTATGCCTATATATATCTTGAATGTGAAAGACCCATTTAAAAAAAATCATATTCTCCTGGAAATATAATATTATTGCAAAGCAAGGACTAGCACATGTCTAAAAGAATCAAAATTTAAGTTGGCCTAAAGGGTAATAGAAAGGTCTGATTGGTGAAAGTAGACTCACCATTATAGCTAGGGTGGGGTGATGAGAGCTTTGCAGCAAGGTGGAAAAATTTTAAGCGACTCTTGCAATGTGCCAGAGTAGCTTCACCAATTTCCATTCCATGCCTGTGATGGCAGTGATGCCCTCATCCCAAAGGTTCTTTATTTCTCTTTAGTAGCTTAGAAAACTCTTGATTTCCTTGCATATGCTTCCTTCCTTCCCTTCCAGGGTCACGCCACTGATATGTTTACCCTTTTCTTCTCCTTCCAATATTTACTGTAGGTGTAGAAATCACTAGTTATGGCTCCTGGTAAGCTATAGCATATATTATCAACAATGACTCCACATATGAGAAGTGACATAAGAGACATCTTCAAGGACTTGTATGATTGGATAGAAAGAAGAAATAGATGAAGGCATTGGGAAATAGATCCTTAGCCTGGCACAGAGGTATAATATAGTAATGAAGAGATATTTCACTCATCCACATATTCACTGGAGTGCTCTCCTTCCCCCTCAAAAAAACCCTCAAACCCTAACAAACAAAAAACCCTAGAAGGGAATATATCACTTCTTTGCTTGCCTTAATGATAATTTTATCCTTCCAAAGGTAGAGGAACCAACAAAAGGGAAAGTTCTATAAGGGGATCTGATTTGCACCAATAGGAAGGAACAGATAGAAAAGATGGAACTTGCAGGAAAAGTGACCATTCCATTCTTGATTTCATGATGGAGAAGTAGAGGAAAATTGGTAGTAGTTTGGTATGTACCTGAGATTTGGGGAAAGTAAATTTCAAAGCATTCTGAGGAAGGATTGGTTGGATCTCATGGACTAAAACACTGTGTGGGAAATCAGTGCAGGAAGGATTAGAAATTCTCTTTTACTTTTTTTTTGGGGGGGGAAGGGCAATTGGGGTTAAGTGACTTGCCCAAAGTCACACAGCTAGTAAATGTGTCAAGTGTTTGAGGCCGGATTTGAACTCAGGTCCTTCTGACTCCAGGGCTGGTGCTGTACTCACTGAGCTACCTAGCCACCCCAGGACTAGAAATTCTCAAGAAAAGAAGTTGTAAAAACACCAAGGGAAATAACTCCAAAGAGGAGAGAAAATAGGCATTTTATCTGAATAGACCAATACCAATACATAGTGAACTCACTAGCTGACGGATATTTAAAAGATATAAACAGAAGATGGGAGACAGAGCATCTGAAAAAAAGATGAGCACCCAAAGCATGTCTCTCGTAAGAATCCTGAAACTCAGAATGGCCTGAGGCTGGCAAAGAAATTAAGGAAAATAATTTTAGCTATGTTAAGGGGGAGAGGAGAGTTGTCCACCAGGATATTGGTGGAACTAGGGAGGTGTGAGTTAACCCTCCTTTCTCCCACAACACAAACTGGGACTGTGGCAAGCAAGGAAGTTTTGTTTTCCTTCTCTTTCTGCCATATTTCAGCTACACTCCTTTCCAGGACTTTTATCTGCTGCACCCAGTGTAGAGACCATGAATTGCACTGGAGAGAGGGGAAGACTTGCCTACTTGCCCCTGCTTAGCTTGTCTCTCTTTTTACCCTAGCTCAGAGAAATGAGCCTGGGGGTGGGGGGCCGTCCTTTGTTTCTGTTCTGTGCTGATTGTCCTCTTCAGTTTGAGGGGCCTGGGTTGATCCCCATAAGCCTGGGAGTTCGAGCCATTGTGCCCTTGGTGCCAGGATTGCAGACAGAGTGGTGCAGCCAAGGCACTGAAAGCCAGACTGCCTTGGACTAGAACCTGGGTCGTGTTTTAGGCTTGGAACTGGAACTGTGCTATATGGGAACAGAGATAAATTGTGGCCCATTTAATGCCCTTCGTCTCCTCCGAGATTGGGGTGGTGCAAAGGGGAAGAGAGATTATGCCTTCCGCATGTTGGGAGCAGTCTCTCTGGGTATTTTTTAATTTACCCTTAGGAGTAAATATGCTTTTATAAAAGCTCTACTGTGTTACAATCATTTTTGAAACTCGGGTAAGAAGCTCTTGTTTCTTCAGGAAAACTCCTTGCTGATTATTTTTTAACCTTCTTGCAGAAGGTTTTATTTGTTTTTATCCCCTGGATTGCTTTGAAATAACTTTGAGAATTGCTTTTATTGGAAGGCATTGTAATTTGATTTTAGTAAAAGAACTGTTTGTTCAAAATTGTGGGTTCTGAGTGATCCATTGTACCAGATGCAGGATAGTTACCCTGCATGTTGGATCAAAGAAGGAAATTGGACCACTATTTGGGGTGTATGAGACAACGTTAACAAAGAAATGAAAGGAGGCTGAGCTACTCAATTCTTATTTTTCTTCCTTTTTTCTCTGCCAAGAGGAATCATACTTAGACTCAAAAAATAAACTTCATTTAAGGACAGGATGGGAAGAAAACTAGTTTGTCTGGGGGGAGGGGGAAGCATTTAGGGATTTTAGTGGACTGCAAGCTTATCACCAGTCAACAATGATGTGGCAGCCCAAAAAATTTTATGGAATCTTTGGCTACATTTGGAAAGGAATAAGAAAATGATGGTCCCTCTCTACTGCCCTGGTCAGATCATGTTTCCAGTATTATGTTTGGTTCTGGACACCAGAGTTCAGCAAAGATATTGATCAGGTGGAGAGAGTCAAGAAAAGGGCAACCAGAATGATAAAGTGTTTTAAGTATGCATCATCTGAAGAATAGTTGAAGGATCTGGTAATGTTTAGCCAGCTCCTTTTGGCTAAAGGAGGGGGAGATTCAAGGGGGATGTGACAGCAATCTTCTGAAGGGCGGTCACATGGAGGAGGCTAGTTTTGTTTGGTCAGAACCAAGGGCTAGGAGAAGAAGCTACAAAAAGGCAAACAAACTTAGCCTTGATGTTGGGGCAGAGAGGGGGAATTCCAAAGATCAAAGATGTACAAAAGTAGAATTGGTAACTTTTGGATGTGGTGGATTCCCTCTCAATGGATGTCTTCAAGCAAAGCCTGGGTGACTACTTGGCTATGTTATAGTGAAGATTCCTCTCAGGTATGGTTTGGGTTAGATGACTACTGAGCTCACTTCCAAGTTCAAAATTTGTGATTCTGAGGTGAAAAGGTAGAATAATAGGGTGATGGATAACAAATTGACAATCCTAGTATTATCTTGGTATAAATGAAATGTTCCAAGAAAAACAAAAGAAAGGTGGGTTGATAATATTCAGAAAATTTATAGAAAGGCAGAGACAAGATTCCCGCAAGTTGAGAAGGCACAGATGGTGATGATCTGCATAGTTGGACCACTCACATTAATGTGCATTCCTGATCCACTGAAGCACTAAAGTGTCTGAGAGTCCCAAAGTGAAATAAATGCTCTGTAAAGTCTGATCTCTAACAGCTGGAAGGATAAAGGATAGAGTTGATATTTAAGGTGTTCTTTAATGGAGGGCATTCTAAGCATGGGACATCATGTGGGCCTGAAAGTGCCATCTCTACTAGGAAACAGAAAATACTTCATTTTGGCTGTAGAATGGAGTATGTAGAGGTAAATAACAAGATACAAAAGTAAAAGGTTGGGTGGAGTCAGATTGTGGAAGACCACGAATGACAAATGAATGAACTTGAACTTTACTCAGTAGATAATGGAAAGCCAATAAAAATTTTGAGCAGAAGAGTGATATAACTTGATCTATGTATAAGGAAGTTGAGGAAGAAAGTAGTATGAAGAATGGATTTCTCTCCTTGCTCCATTGATCACTCCCAGTGTCTCATTCTTCTTAAGTCTCTTCTTTATTGGCTCTTTCCCATCTGTCAACAAATATGCTCAGATCTCTGCTGTCCTAACTCCCAGCAAAAATATTTTAACTTGATCCTGCTATCCCCTCAAGCTATTATTTTATTTCTCTCTTCCCCTTCACTACTAATCTTCTAGAAACAGTGATTTACATTTTACCTTCACTAGCTTACCATCTAATCACTCTTCAGCCCTTTGCAGCCTGGCTTCTCATTCTAATGAAACTTCAATCACCAAAGTCACCAAGGACCTCTTATTTGCCTAATCCAATGGTCTTTTCTAACCCTTTTGTCTTTTTTTTTTTTTTTGCTTTTTTTTGTAGGGCAGTTGGGGTTAAGCGACTTGCCCAAGGTCACAGAGCTAGTAAGTGTTAAGTGTCTGAGGTTGGATTTGAACTTGGGTCCTCCTGACTTCAAGGCTGGTGCTCTTTTCACTGTGCCACCTAGCCACCCCCCTTTTGTCTTTTCTAAAAGAGGGAAGCTGTGAGTAGAGGAAGGTTCTTCCTTCTATGTGACGGTATCTCTTTTCTTGTCTTCTGTGACAGTCTTCCCCTGGCCTCTTTCTTTTGAGTGATCATGGATTTCACTGAGGAAATCCTGAAGCATTCCAGAGCTCAATGCAGTCAACACAGTCTTCTACAAAAAAAGGAGATTCCATTCATATCCTCCACTGGTTCACTTGTTCTCAGTATCCTATAATTGTTTCTTCTTTCTTTCTGGGTTGCACATGAATAGAGTGCGGGGCTTAGGAGTCAGGAAGACCTGAGTTTAAATCCATCCTTAGACATTTACTAGTGGTATAACTCTGGACAAGTAACTTAACTTCATCGGTCTCAGTTTCCTCAACTGTGAAATGGGATAATAGCATCTACCTCCCATGGTTGTTGTGAGGATCAAATGAGATAATATTTGTAAAGCACTTAACACAGTACCTGGTACATTGTAGTAGTAAGTTCTTAATAAATACTTTCCTCCCCTGCCCTCCACTCCCCTTCCCTTGTCTCCCCTCATTCTTCCTTTAATTTTTTAAGCACGGACATCAATCAAGGCTCTGTCCTAAACTTCCTTCTCTAAGTTCTCTTCTTTGGTTATCTCATCCATTGATATGTCCTTAATTTCCACTTTGATGTGAACAATTCTCTAAATCTCTGTATTCAGCTATGGTCCCTTATCTGAGTTCCAGTCTTGCATTTTGAACCACAGATAGGGCATTTCCCTGGGCAGGTAGGTGGTGCAGTCAGAAAGACTCATCTTCATGAGTTCAAATCTGGTGTCAGATACACACTAGCTTTGTGATCCTGGGCAAATCACTTAACCTGTTTGCCTCAGTTCCTTATCTGTAAAATGAAATATTGGAGAGGGACTCTTAAAAGGTTGCATGGAGGAGCGGCTAGGTGACACAGTGAATAGAGCACTGGCCCTGGAGTTAGGAGGATCTGAGTTCAAATGCGGCCTCAGACACTTAACACTTACTAGCCATGTGACCTTGGGCAAGTCACTTAGCCCCAATAGCCCTGCCTTCCCCTCTCCAAAAAGCATAACAAACAAACAAACAAAAAAACAACGGGTTGCATAGTTTGGGATTTAGGAGGGTGGGGAGAGAGCAAGGGGGAAACTTTTGGAGGGATAAGTGAAGTAAGAGGTGTGAGGGTGGGGAGGGAGAAGATAATGCAACAGGGATAGGGTAAAAAGAGAGGCTGAGAAAGAAAATAGTGGGTAAAAATAAGATGGAGGGAAATTTGCAAATAGTAATTTTAACTCTGAATGTTAATGGGATGTCTATAGCAGCTCTCTTTGCGGTGTCTAATGGTAGCTACTTCTAGGGGAGGGGAGGGAAGAAAAAAGGAAAAAAAAATAGAAATTTACATGATAACTGTTGTTTATTTGGAAGGAATAGCAAGTTGTATGTGGTAGATTTGCAGTTTCATGTGCAATCCTCTTTTTTTATTATACTGTGTTATGGAAATGCTTGTTTTGTTCCCTGAATTGAAAATAAAATAATTTTTTTAAAAAAGGAAAAAAAATGAACTGGAGAAGGAAATGATGAACCACTTCAGTATCTTTGCCAAGAAAACCCCAAATGGGGTCACAAAGAGGCAGACAGGACTAAGCAACAACATAGAGCATTCCTACCTTATTGTCTCACTGGTACTTTGAACTCCATAAATCAAAAAGTGAACTCCTACCAGCCTTACAAAACCTATGTCTTCTCACTGCTTCCTTATTTTTGCTGATAGTTTCACCATCTGCCTCACCTGGTTACCTTAGAGTTGTTTTTGACCCTTTCCTCTCCCTCACCTTCTGCATTCAATCAGTTGCCATGTACAGCCAATGCTACCTCCAAAATATCTTTAACATCTGTTGTCTTTCTTCCCAGTACCTCAGCTACCTCCCTAATTCTATCCCTTATCAACCTCTTCCCTGCACTATTTTAATAGTCTCTTCACTGGCTTCTCTGATTCCAGTCTTTCCTCTTTACAATCCATCATTCACACATATACCAAATTAATCTTCCTGTTGCCCATGTCTGATCATATTATTCTCTTATTCAAAAAGCCCAGTGTTAATCAGTAAGACAGACTAAGTCTAGCAGCCTTGGTTTATCTTCTTTTTAAAAATTTGTTTATTTTTAGTTTTCAACATTTATTTTCACAAGATTTTGAGTTACAAATTTTCTCCCCGTCTTTCCCCCACCCTCACCCCAAAATAGTGGGCCTACTGAATACCCCTTCCCCCAGTCTGCTCTCTCTTCTATCCCCCCCATTCCTCTTCTGACTTTCTAGCAGGGCAAGATGGATTTCTATATCCCAGTGCCTGTATATCTTATTTCCCAGTTGCATGTAAAAAACAATTTTTTTTAACATTCGTTTTTAAAACTTTGATTTCCAAATTCTTTCCCTTCTTCCCTCCTCACCCACCCCCACTGGGAAGATAAGCAATTCAATATAGGTTTTACATGTGTAGTTATGCAAAACATTTCCATAGTAGATATATTGTGAAAGAGTAACTATATTTGCCTTCATCCTATCTTGCTCCCCACTTATTCTATTTTCTACTTTGACCCTCTCCCTTTTCAAAAGTGTGTGTTTCTAACTACCCTCTCCCCCAATCTTCCCTCCCTTCTATCATCCCCCCTCTTATCCCTTTCCCCTCTACTTTCCTGTAGGGTAAGATACCCAATTGAGCATGTATGTTATTCCCTCCATAAGGCATATTCAATGAAAGTACTGTTGACCCATTCCCTTTTGTCTTCCTGTTCTTCCCCTCCATTGTAACAGTTTTCTCTTGCCTCTTTGATATGAGATAATTTACCCTACTCTATCTCTCCCTATCTACTTCTCTTATTATATTCCTCTCTCATCTCTTAATTTTACTTTTTAGATATCATCCTTTCCTGTTCAACTGATCCTGTGCCCTCTGTCTATGAATACATGTACACATATATACACACACTCACATATGTATTTATACACACATACACCCTCCTATATAAACATATATATGTATATGTATATATATATATATATATATATATATATATATGCACACACACACACACACACACACATATATATTCCCTTCAACTATCCTCATACTGAGAAAGTCTCATGAGTTACAATGATTGTTTTTCCATGTAGGAATGTAAATAGGTCAATTTTAAAAAGTTCCTTATGATTTATTTTTCTTTTTTACCTTCTCGTGCTTCTCTCTTTTTTTTTTGCTTTTTTTTTTTGGAGGGGGGAAGGTAGGGCAATTGGGATTAAGTGACTTGCCCAAGTTCACATGGCTAGGTTTTTTTGTGTGTGTGTTGTCTGAGGCCACATTTGAACACAGGTCCTCCTGACTCCAGGGCTGGTGCTCTATTCACTGCACCACCTAGCCACCTCATGCTTCTCTTGATTCTTGTATTTGAAAGTCAAATTTTCTGTTCAGCTCTGGTTTTTTCATCAAGAATGCTTGAAAATCTTCTATTTCATTGAATAACCATATTTTTGCCTGAAGCATTATACTCAGTTTTGCTGGGTAGGTGATTCTTGGATTTAATCCTATCTCCTTTGACCTCTGGAATATCATATTCCAAGCCCTTCCATCCCTTAATATAGAAGCTGCTAGATCTTGTGTTATCCTGATTGTGTTTCCACAGTACTCAAATTGTTTCTTCCTTGCTGCTTGTAATATTTTCTCCTTGAGCTGGGAACTCTGGAATTTGGCTATAACATTCCTAGGAGTTTTCTTTTTGGGATCTTTTTCAAGATGTGATCAGTGAATTCTTTAAATTTCTATTTTGCCCTCTGATTTTAGAATATCAGGGCAATTTTTCTTGAGAATTTCTTGAAGGATGATTTCTAGGTTCTTTTTTTGATCATGGCTTTCAGGTAGTCCAATAATTTTTAAAATGATCTCTCCTGGATCTATTTTCCAGGATCTCATTGGTTTTTCCAATGAGATATTTCACATTGCCTTCTATTTTTTCATTTGTTTGGATCTGTTTTATAAT
>CM053581.1:322027272-322055101 GCA_028627135.1 Pseudochirops cupreus | reverse complement strand
TCTCTACTTTGTCCCTGTCCCTTTACAAAAGTTTGTGCTTCTAACAACTCTCCCCCCAACCTCCCCTCCCCTCCATCCTCTCCTCTCTCATCCCCTTCCCCCCTACTCTCCTGTAGGTCAAGATATCCAATTTAGAGTGTATGTCACTCCTTCCCTAAGCCAACTTCAATGAGAGTAAGGTTAACCCATTCCCTTTTACCTTTCTGTTCTTCCCCTCAGTTGTAACAATTATCCCTTGCCTCTTCTATATGAGAAGATTAGCCCTGTTCTGTCTTTCCCTGTCTCCTCTCATACTATTCCTCTCCCACCTCTCAATTTTGCCTTTTAAAATATTATCCCATCCTATTCAATTGATCCTGTGCCCTCTGTCTATGTACACATATATACACACACTCACATATGGCCCCTGTCTAATTCTGAAGGATTTATTCTCTTCAGTGAGTTTTTGAAATTCCTTTTCCATCTGGGCAATTTGGCTTTTTAAGGCATTCTTCTCCCTATTGGCTTTTTGGGCCTCTTTTGCCATTTGAGTTAGTCTATTTTTTAACAGTATTTTTTGGGGGGTCTCCTTTAGCAGGCTATTGACTTGTTTTTCATGGTTTTCTTGTATCATTCTCATTTCTCTTCCCAATTTTTCTTCCACTTCTCTTACTTGGTTTTCAAAATCCTTCTTGAGCTCCTCCATGGCCTGTAACCAATTCATATTTTTTTTGAAAGCTTTTGATGCAGGAGTTTTGACTTTGTTGACTTCTTCTGGTTCCATGTTTTGATCCTTTTTGTCTCCAAGAAAGGATTCTATGGTCTGATTGTGCTCCCTCTGCTTGCTCATCTTGCTAGCCAATCACTTCACTTTTGAACTCTTTTCTATAGAAAAACTCTGCTTCCAGAGTGGAGAGAGCGATGTCCCAAATTGCTGGGGTTTTCGCAGATGTTGTTAGAACTATGAGAAGGGCACCCTCTCTATAGCCACCACAAGCTCTGTCACACTGGCATTTCTCACCCCAGGACCACCACCCAAGACAGTGATCCAAGCAGGTCAAAGCAAAAATGATTACCCTCTGAATGGTCCTTTGGTCCCTCTACAATCTGCAGGCCAGGAGCTCCAGAGGCAGCCATGCTGCTGCTGCTTCCACACCTTGGCCACCTCTTGCCCTGGGGGAAGGGGCTGGAATATGTTCTTCTGTCACCCAGTTCCAACAGAGTTCCCCACTGACCTTTTACTTTCTCTTTGGCACTTATGGGTTAAGAAGTCTGGAAACCACCACAGCTCTTGGTGATTCATTCTCCTGAAGTCTGCTCCAGCCAGTCTGGGCCACCTGGGCTTAGCGCAGCTCACGCAGGACTGAGCTCAGCTCCCAGCCCTGTGTGATAGACCCTTCCTGTTGGCCTGCCAGGCTGGCTTCAGCAGGAGATTTGTTTCTCTCTTTCACTTTGTGGGTTCCATAGCTCTAAAATTTGTTTAGAGTTGTATTTTACAGGTATTGGAGGTGGTTGTGACAGGAACTCACAGAATTTCCTGCTTCCACTCCACCACCTTGGCTCCACCCCACCCCCTTGGCTTATCTTCTTGAAAGCTGTGAATTACTCAACCAGCTCTCTCTATACAATTTCACACCCTGTTGTTGTCCCATCATATCTGTTTACTGCCTGTAGGATAAAATAGAAACTTCTTAGTGCCCCTTTGACTTGGGAAGAGAGAATGAGGCTGATCATTTTGAGTAGCTCTGCCTCACTTAAATCCAATTCAATGGCAAATCAAGACATCACCCTTGTGATACTACTGGCCGCCTTTGAGTATAAGGTCCAACAACATCAGTGGCCCTCCGCGATCTGTACCTAACTTGCTTTCAAGTCAATTTGATTCAACGAGCATTTGTTTTTTAAATGTTTTTATTGATATATTTTGTTGTTTAACAATAGAAGAGTTTCCTCCAGCATCCCTCCCTCTTCCAGAGAGCCATTCCATAGAATAAATAGTATTTTCTAAGACAAAAAAATGAAAAGTGAAAAAAATTACTATGACTGATTAATACATAGAAAAAGTCTAAAAATATGTACAATGTACAATACTTATGGACCCACCTCTGCAAAGAAGTGGGAATATCTTCTCATATTTCTTCTTTCTAGTCTTGTTTTAACAAGCATTTATTAAGAATACATTCTGTGCCAGGAACTTTGCTAAAAACTGAAATATTTCCTGTCCTCAAGGAGCTTACATTCTATTTGGGAGGAAACAATATATATACAGACAAGTAAATATAAGATAATTACAAGAAGGGTATTTATTACACATAAACGAGTGGGAAATTCCTGCTAGGAAGGGGCCTTGGGTACATGTGTCCCATTAACGGGTGGGGGCAGGGTGTGGGTCAGGGAAGGACTCTTGACATACTAGACAGCTAGTATGCATCGGAGGCTGGATTTGAACTCAGGTCCTCCTGACTCCGGGTCTAATGCTCTATGCATTGTACCATGTAGCTACCCCATAAGTAAGGACATGGCCCTTGAATTACCACTTGAAGGGCATGGAGTATTTTGAGAGAAAAGGGGGAAGAGGGAGTGGAATTCAACCATGGAAGACAGCCTATACAAAGACATAGAAGCAGAGAATAGAAAGCCACATATGGCATATAGACAGGAGACCAGTTTGTCTGTGTTTCATTCACACCAGACAGTTTCCTCTTTTAAATGAAATTCACATTGGAGAGGACTGCAATAGGCAAGTCAGTTATCTGATTGATTTTGTTTCCCTTATATTATAGTTATTTATGTATGTGTCACATTCTCCTAGATTTTTTTTTCTTTTAGGTCCAATAAAGTAGGAGTCTATCTTATTTCATCCTTGTTTCCTGCCTTAGGACCTAGAGTTAGGCTCTCCAGATAGTAGGCGTTTAATAAGAGTCTATTAAATTAAATGACTCAGTTTTAAAGAACTTCCAAATGCCATTCCTTGAGAAAACAGAAGCATAATATTTCTGCAACTAGTCAGTAGGCACTACCTATGAATTAGTCCAGTGAAATTTTGGGTGGACAGACAGAGAAGAATATAGCTGGACATACGCTAATCAAGGTACTATGCCACATACATTCTATTTGCTTTAATAGAGTAAAGATAGTTATCAATTGACTCAGCTTTAAAGAACACATAAAGTGAACAGAACTGAGTCATTTCCAGGATTCCCTATACAGTATTCTAAAGGAAACATCAGTACTATGGGGAATAAACTGGAGCCTTATTTATGACACCAAAATGATCAAATCTATGAGATACAGGTATTTTAAACAACCATATAAATAACTTTTAAAAGGAAGGGATGTGTCTGCTGGGGAGGAAAGGGGGAAGGATATGTTAGAAATGGTAATCATTCAAACAGAAGATATCAATAAAACTCTTTAAAGGAATGAGAGAGCACCAAAAAAAAGGACATGGTCCAGCTTCCTGAACTTTGTAGTCAGTCTGATGCCTCCAGCTTCACCAAGTCAAGCAAAGGCACTGTGGCTCTTGTCTACAGTGGAGGCCTAGACATATCCTGTATGTTGGTGTGGCTGAGGGAGCAAGGCTATGAAACAGAGGCCTGCCTGGCCAACACTAGACAGAAGGAGGACTTTGAAGAGGCCAGGGGGAAGGCACTGAAGCTTGTGGTCAAATGAGGTTTTCATTGAGAATATAAGTAAGGAAAATTTTTTTGGAGGCAATTGGGGTTAAGTGACTTGCCCAGGATCACACAGCTAGTATGTGTCTGAGGCTGGATTTGAACTCAGGTCCTCCTGAGTCCAGGTCTAATGCTCTATCCACTGTACCATGTAGCTACCCCATAAGTAAGGAATTTGTGGAAGAGTTCATCTGGCCAACTGTCCAGTACAGGGTTCAGTAAGAGGACTGTTACTTCTGGGCATCTCCCTTGCCAGATCCTGTGTTACCCACAAACAAGTAAAATTGTCTGCCAGAGAGGGGCTTTGAGGATGTGTCCCCTGGAGATATAGGAATAGGGAATGACTAGATTTGGTGTGAGCTCAGCTGCTACTCTTTGGCCTCTCAGACTAAGGTCATTCCTTCCTGAAGGATGCCTGAATACTATTAACAAGCTCAAAGGAGGTAAGAACAATGGAGTATGCTAAGCAACATGGAATCTCAGTCCCAGATACCCCAAGAGCCCAAGGACTGTGGATGAAAACCTTACGTTCATCAGCTACAGTGACTGGAATGCTAGAGAACTCCAAAAACCAAGCACTGCCCGGCCTTTATAAAAAGACACAAGACTCTACAAAGGTTCCCAATAGCACAGATGCCTTAGAGATTCAACTCCATACAGGTGTTCCCATGCAGGTGAACAAGGGCAGACAGTAATTCCCACCTGTGTCCTTGGAATTCTTCCTCTGCCTCAATAGAATTGTGAGCAAACATGATGTCTGTTTGTGCAAAACTGCTTCACTGGGATGAAGGCCACGGGTGTCTATGAGATCCCAGCAGGAATGACCCTCCACTAGGCTCGTTTAGACATTGAGGCTTTCGCTACAGATGAGGAAGTATGTAAAAATCAAAGAGTTTAGGCTTGAAATTCTCCAAATTGGTGTACAATGGTTTTTGGCACAGCCCAGAGTATGAGTTTATCCACCAGTATATTGCTAATGGAGTTGAGGGCAAGGTCCAGGTGATGGTCTTTAAGGACCAGGAATACAAGAGTCAAGAGTCTTCCCAGTCACTGTACAATGAAGAGCTGGTGAGCACGAATATGGAGAGTGATTAAGAGCCCTCTGATACCACTGGCTTCATCAAGATCAACTCTCTCAGGCTAAAAATATATCATTGTCTGAAAAAAAAAAGGTCTTTGCCAAATACACTAAGCAGTTGTCAATAGCATGGAGCCTGATTTCCCTAAGTAATTGCACTGAATGTCATGGCATTTTGAGAATGTCCCTCAGTCTTCTGGGTTGTAGTTCAGCCAGGCATTGTTTTATAGCCCTGTCATGAGCAGAAGTGGTCAACAAAGGAAGGGAATATGGGAGCAGAAATTACAGTCACAAGAACAACAACAATAATAATTATGATAAAAGGCTACCTTGGAAATGATGTATTGCCTGGGGGAAAATATAAAACATTTTAAAGGGACATAGAATGTTTAGACTTCCATTTTGAGTCCCAAGTCACATATGAAATATGTGGACAAAAACAAGTCCTAAAGCACTTTATGATCATAACTAATTCATCAGATAATGAACAGTTGATGACAGCAGCAGAAAGAAAAAAAAACCCTGGTTCTTCATTACAGACTTTATGTTTTTAATCCATTCGACAAACATTTATATAATGTTTATATGCAAAATGATGTGAAAGATATAATGACTAATATGACAGTCTTTACCTTTGAGGGGTTTGCAGGGGAGACAGTATGCATACATACATACGACATACATGCAGATGATATACATACATATATACATATATACACACATATGTATTTTATATATATATATATATATATATATATATATATATATATATATATATATATATAAACTATAATTCAGTGATAAATGCTGTGAGAATATCATGGCCCTTGAGGGGCAGTAGAGCTGACTTTCAAATGGGAGGCCTTCAGGGGAGACTTCATAGAGATAATGTACACTTGAGCTGTCAAGAGAGAATTCCAGACAGAGGGAATCACCCAGAGTACAGAAAGGATTGGAAATAATAATAGCAGCAGCTCATACATTAATGCAGACTTTTTAGGTTCACTAAGAACTTACAACAACCACATAAAAGACAACATGGTATAGTGAATAGAGTACAGCATTTGAAATCATGAAGATCTTAGGATCTTGCCCAGCTGTGTGCCCTCAGCTGAGCAAGTAACTCAACCTCTGTTAACCTCCACATTCTCTTTTGTAAAATGCATGTAATTACAGCATAAGGTTGTGAAGATTGAATGAAATAACCTACATAAAGTACCTGGTATATAATAATTGCTCAATAAATGTTTATTGACTGACTGATTGGTCATGGTCCTTCTCTATTCAAATATAATTTATGGGTCCCCAGGACATATTTGGTATGATAAGTCTAATATCTACCAGCATTTTTCTACCACTTGGATTAGGCCCACCCCTCCTTTTTTCCCTCCTTCTGGGTGGATTAGTTTTCCTTAAAGAAAGACAGAGTAGTCCCAGGACTTGATTTTCCCTGAGTTTCTTTCCTTCTACCCCTAACATGAGGTATGCCCAGGCCCCTCCTCTCTCCTTCCTGTGGCCTGGACTGGCTATCGCTAAAAGGAGACAAAGCTGTACACAGGATCTGATTGGCCTCAAGTTTTCTGATGAAGCTTTCTAGTCACCTAACACTTTAAAGAGTCCCAGACATGTGAAATTGGAGCCCCTCCAAGTTTGTAGATTTTTGAAGGCCATGTGAGTCACCGTGTCTTTCACTCTCCTGTCCTGATAACCAGACTTGTTTCAATATAGAGGGGGACTGGGAGATGAGGGGCGGTGGTGTGGTCCTAAGATTAGCAGTGCCAATCTGGCCTTGTTGCATTTCTTTGCTGTGTTAGGTAAAGTAAATCTCCTTTTGTTAACTCTTCAATGACTTGCAAGTACTTCATTTCATTCCAACACTGAACCTGAACTAAGAGTTTTGGCATTTGAAGCAGCTTCAACATTACGTATGGTTCCAACTCCTCTGTCTTGCATTGAAGAATATTGATAGTCTGTTATCACTCCACCTTTCTAACTGTACCTCATATTACTCCTTCTCTTTTTGTATATGAAGCTGTAGATATTATTTATAGCTTGTATTTTTAAAAACCATATAGCAAATTTGATATATTAATTCCAAAGCAGTCCTGCTTATCTGTCTTCCTTCTGTTCTCTTCTGTGCATTTAAAAAAATATTTCTGTAAGGTTTATCTGTTACTCATGTAAGTATGTTCATATCCACATGTTTTTGACTAAATGAGACTTTCAGGGAGGCATGAATAAATAACATATCTACGGAATCTTGCCCACCCATCTCCAAGACAAACTTTGATTCCTGCTTGCCTGGATAGGAGCAAGAGAAGGGGGCCACAAGAGTAGTCTCTCAGCTCTCCTCAGAGAGAAAGGTACCAGACTAGAATTATATCTTTCTGCCACCCACCCCCTAAATATTATTAGCAGGGGTGGGGAAATGATTTTTAGGTTGAAGTTGCTTATCTGGTTGCTATCCTTTAAAGGCAAAGGTGTACCCTAAACTTATATCCTAAGGCTTGATCCCTTCCCACCAAAAGTTAATTGCACAAAAGTTCATCACAAACATTGAAAAAGCAAATAAACTCATTTAAACAAATGGAAAGAAACGGAAATCACAGAAGTCATATAGACTGGAATATATAAGACAATATACTGAATGAATGAACTCTCCTGTTGGAAGCAAGATATCTCTGTTCCATTGAGAGGAGTCACAGATCTTATCCAAGGGGAAATTCCTCAGAGTCTCCAGGAAGGTAAATTGGAAATCAAGGACATATTAGTGGGGAGCGGAGGAGAGAGGGGAATCCTTCCAAAATGTGTTTTCTTTTCCTCTGAATTTCTTCCAGAAGAGGGACATAATATCTGTCATCTCCCAAGCACTAAACCCTTCACACAGGTATGCAACATTGAATAATCATTCCTTCTACCAATAAGGATAATTTTATGCAAATGCATCAGGGCCGAACCCCAGGTTACATTCCATTGACATTACTCTCTCTTTGTAAACAATTTTTACCTTTTTAGGTATCGCTATCACTATCTTCCTTCCTCCCAACCCCCAACCATGAGCTTTCCCTTATAACAAACACAGTTAAGCAAAACAAGACTACAGATGGGGCATGTCTGAAAATTTGTTCAGTCCCTCCCTTCTCTTTCTAAAGGTGGGAAGCACGCTTCTTCATTAGTCCTATGGAGTGAATGGTCATTAGAGTTCTTAAGGTTTTCCAAGTTGTTTCCCCTTACAACGTTGTAGTGATTGTATAAAATGTTTTCCTGGTTCTGCTCACTTCACTCAGCAGTAGTTTTTATAAGACTTCTCAGGTTTCTCCAAATCCACCCCTTTTATCATTTATGAGAATAATATTCAGTTACATTCATAGTATACTAGTATATGCCCAACCAGTCCACAACACATCGGTACCCTTTAATGTCCAGTTTTTTGCTATAGCAAAGAGAGTCTGAGTCCTGGAGGTTAACTTTTATTGCTGGAACCTTTTCCTTCTCTCTGCCCACCCTCTTTCCCCTTCCCATTTGGTAACTGTCTCTTTATTCACCACTTTTCAGTCAGTCCACAACCCTTTCTTCTCTCCCCTCTTTCCAGTTCTGGAGCCATGAGCAAATAAACTCTGTAATTGTTCTTAGATGAT
Source organism: Pseudochirops cupreus (assembly GCA_028627135.1). Taxonomy (NCBI): domain Eukaryota; kingdom Metazoa; phylum Chordata; class Mammalia; order Diprotodontia; family Pseudocheiridae; genus Pseudochirops; species Pseudochirops cupreus. The sequence continues at coordinate 322,046,732 of CM053581.1, read as the reverse complement.
GTGGCAAGTAACTTCCCTATGACCAACTCACCATTGCTATAACTTTCAGAACCAAAGTTCCCCTCCCAGGCCACCACTCCCATTATACACAGGTCATAAGTGCTTGTGGTCCTGTAATTGATCCTTCTCCTCTTGGCCTGTTGAAATACTGCCCAGACTTTAAGTGCAATTCAATTATCATCTTCTACATGAAGCCTTTCCTAAAAATTTCTCAAAGATGACTCCCCCTTCTACTCCCTTGGACCTTAAATAAAACTTTGCTTTGCATCTTTCATGATTTTGGGGGGTAGTAGAATTAATATTGGTAATATATGTATATATATATTTTATAACATATTCATTTAGATTGTAAACTCCTAGACATCAAAGACAGCATCTTATCTAAATTTTATTTTTCCCAGTCCTTAATCCTGGTCTGCACACAGTGAGATATTAATGATTTTTTGTTGTATAAATTGGAATATTTATGTCTCTCCAAGATATCCTTCATACCTTAGAAACTAGATTAGTCACCAGGAGTTTTATTGTGCATATCAAGAAAAACCATAATATAGTTATGCCTTCGGGTGTGTGTGTGTGTGTGTTTTAAGCTTGTGATACCCTGTGATCTGGAAAATTCCCATAAAAAGTTTTGGCCTTCCTTTTGTACCAGAGAAAAAGTCTGATTTTTTTCTTTTTCTTCTATGTAGTATTTACAATATTTTATTGTAAAATTTGAGGTAATATTATATAATACTATACCTATATTTTATGCATTTCTGAGTTTCTAAACTTTTTCTGTGCCATCTGCAGCATCTTCAGAACTCCCCCCAAATTCCCATTTAATTCCATATGCCAACCTGTGATACAGGGAAACTATGATGGGGAAAGTCTTGATGTGGAAGGGATAACTGTGTAGTGGTAGGAGAAGTGGACTTGAAATCAGAAGATGGGGGTTTCAGTTCTGTCTTTTCTGATGGGTATGTCCTTGGATAAGTCTCTTAACCTCCCAGGGCCTCCACCCTCCATTTCCTCATTTTTGAGAATGAGAAGTTTGGACCAGATCAGGGTTTTTTAGCCAGGGATCCATGATTTTTTTTTTTTTTGCTTTTTGGAGGGCAATTGAGGTTAAGTGACTTTCCCAAGGTCACACAGCTAGTAAGTGTTAAGTGCCTGAGGCCAAATTTGAATTCAGGTCTTCCTGACTCCAGGGCCACTGCTCTATTCACTGCGCCACCTAGCTGCCCCCATAATTTTTTTTTTTTTAGTGTTTTGATAACTGTATTTCAATATAATTTAAATATTATAAATTTCTTTGTAATCCTACATATTATATTTTACGCATTTAAAAGCATCATCATGAGAAGGGGTCCATAGTTTTCACTAGACTGCTGTATGGGTCTGTGACACACAAAAAAGGTAAAATAAAAAACAAAAACCCTGGGCTAGATGAAACCCCTTTCAGTTTTAGCCACTGTGAATAGGTTCTCTTCTGTAAAGGGGGCTGGATGGTCTTGAGGGACATTTCATCTTGGTTGTGACATCTAGATAATTGTCCTTGGCGCACTACAGAGTGAACTTTTTAAATCATCAGACTAGTTATATCCACCAGATATAATGTGTCATCTTTTTTCTTTGGACAGCCCAGGAGACACACTGACACATTTTTACTCTTTGGATTTCTTTTTTCTAGGCTCCAAGCAGACCTCTAACTGACCCCCACCCCCTTTTTAAATAACAACATTCCTTTAGACATGCTACACTACAACTAAGCACAGTAGAACTTTCTTTATAATCTGTTTCACTGCAGAATCATGTCTCCTGGAGGCCAGGACACAGTCTGATGGGAACAGCATTGCCCATTTACTTCTACGGCTGATCAATCTAATTTTCAATGGGAAATGGACCGGATTTGCAATCAGCAAACCAGGCTTTGAATCCTAGCCTTGCAACTTAATTCCTATGTGATTTGAACAAGTCAGGTCATCTTTCTGGGCCTCAGTTTCCTTACCTTTGAAAGGCTTAGTTCTTTAAGCAAAGTACTGAACATTTTAAGGCAGCAGAACAGAAGGTACTTTTGGTAGACAAATTTAACCTTATAGGAAGAAAACACTTTAAAAAAAAGTTTTATTGATGCCTTTCAAAAAAAGAATCAGTCATTTCTGATATCTGATAAGCCTCTTTTGTAACAAAGAAAAACAATTATGAAAACTAATAGACACAGTGATCAAATCTGATAGTATATGTAATATTCTGCATCATTTCATAACCATAGTTCCAGACCTCTTTACCCAAAGGAGGAGGGTTCAGTACTTAATTTCTACTCCTCAAGGGAAAAGTAAAAAAATATTTCATAATTTAGAGACCTCTTCAGGTCAGTAGGTTTATTTTTTATTTTTTTAGCATATTGTTTAACATAAATGCAATAGGAAGGCAATTTGGAGCAGGTGACTCCATTCCTGGGGCCATTTTCAAGGAACATTTGCTTTAGATTACATTTCCAACATGTCCCATGGTTTCTAGTGTATAGTAGGTGATTGATAAATGCTTGTTAACTGACTGACTGAAATGATGGCATTTCACATTACGATAGGGCAGTAGTACAATTATGGGAAGAATAATGGATTTGGATCCTGGAAAGAACTAGAATCAAATCCTTCCTACGAGAACTCTTCACTGTGGGTGTCATTGGACTCCTCTGAGCCTTGGTTTCCTCATGTGTAAGGCAGGGTGAATGATATTAGTAGTTCCTACCTCATAGGGTTGTTTAAGGATCAAATTTGATGACATTTGTCTTTAAGGTGCTGCCCTGGACCTTCTCCTCTTCTCTCTCTTTACTATTTCACTTGGTGGTCTCATTAGCTTTCATGGTTTCAATGATCATTTCTATGCTGATGCCTCTCAGATCTATTTGTCTAGCCTTTATCTCCTCAGAACGTCAGACTAGTTTCTCCAACTGCCTTTCAGATATCTCAAAAGGGATGTCCCACAGACATCTTAAGCTCAAACGTCCAAAACTGAATCCAAATCTGGAAACTGTCTTTCCTTACCCTCACTCAAATCTTCCTATTCCTATTTCCCTGTTGCTGTCTTGAATACCACCATCCTCACATTCACCCAGGTTTGCAACCAAGGTATCATCAGTTCCTCTCTCTCTCCTTCTTCCTCTTCTTATGCAATCATTTGTTACATCTTTGCAACATCTCTCAAATATACCCTCTTTTCTTGCCAGACACTGCAACTGTCCTGGCCCGAACCATTATGACCTCACACCTGGCAATAGCCAGCTGGTTGGTCTCCCAGGCTGAAATCTCTTCCCTGTTCAATCATCTTCTACTCACTTATCCAATCAATCTTCCAAAAATGCAGCTGTGACCACATCATAATTTTTCCCCTTCACTCCCTTTTCAATCAACACCAATGGCTCCCTATTACCTCCAGGATCCAAACATGAAATCCTCTATTTGGCTTCCAAAGCCCTTCATAACCTGGCCCCCTTTTGCTTTTCAGTACACCTTTCCCCCTTCCATTTAATGTGAGATGTAGGGGCATTAGTATCCTTGCTGTTCCTCCCACAAAACAACTGTGAAATCAGAGTTTTCACTGGCTGTCCTGGATACTTGGGATTCTTTCCCTTCTCCTTTAAATCTCAGCTAAAATCTCCCCTTCTGCAAAGAAGCCTTTTCTGGCCCTTCTTCATCATTACCCCTTCCCCTGGAGATCATCCCCATTTTATCCTGCATGTATCTTGTTGTACATCGTTTTTGGCGTGTTGTCTCTCCCATCAGACTGAGCTCTCTGAGAGCTGGGACTGCTGGTTTATTTCGCCTTTCTTTGTTTGCCTCATGCTTGGCATAGAGTCTGACACGTAGCAGGCATTTAATAAATGTTAGTTGGTTGATTTGGTGTAAGAGAGGTTGTTGTTGTTCAGTGTGTCCAACTTTTCATGAGCCCATTTGGGGCTTTCTTGGCAAAGATACTAGAATGGTTTGCCATTTCCTTCTCCAGCTCATCTTATAGATAAGGAAACTGAGGTAAACAGGGTTAAGTGACTGCCCAGGGTCACACAGCCAGTAACATCTCAGATTGGATTTAAACTCAGGATGATAAGTCTTCCTGATGACAGATCTGGCACTCTGTCCATTTCCTGATGCAATTTATTACCTGTGTGAGCTTCAACAAGTCATTTAACCTCTTGGGCCCTCAACGTTCTCATTCCTAAAGTGAAAGGGCTGGACAGCGTCCCTTTCAGCTCTATATCTATGATCCTAAAATAAACTCTCAGCTTATTTTGAGCCCCAAGATCTTACCAACTAATTTTTTATTTGCTATGGGGCAAACTTGTTGGCCAATAAATGAGGCTTAATTTAAAAAGATAATTTTTATTGATTTTTACATTGTCTACATTTCCCCCAGGATCCTTCCTCATACAGACTCCCTAGAGAGTCATCTCTCATGACTACTTTTTTTAAAAGGAGGGAAAAAGAGAAAAAACAATTCATTAAAACCAATGAACACATCAAAAAAGATCTGTCATTATGTGCAATGTTCTGCCTCATGTACCTCCCCTCACCCCAATATCTACAAAGGAGGGGAGATGAAGATATCTTCTTATATTTCATCTTTGGGGTCACGATTATTATAATTTTATGACATTCAGTTTCAGGTGTTTGGTGGTGATTTTTCTTTCCATTGACATTGTTGTATTACAGTCCTAGACAACCGTTTTACTGGCTCTGATTACTTCACTTTATATCAGTTCATCCACATCTTTCTATGTTTATATTTGTCATTTATGTCTTTTTTAACATATGTTTTTGTTCAACTGTATCTGACTGTGACCCCATTTGGGGTTTTCTTGACAAAGATACTGGAGTGGTTTGCCATTTCCTTCTCCAACTCATTTGACAGATGAGGAACTGGGGCAAAGAGGGTTAAGTGACTTGCCCAGGGTCACACAGCTAGTAAGTATCTGAATTCAAATTTGAATTCAGATCTTCCTGACAAGCTCTATCCCTCATGTAGCTGTAATAAATTTGTTTGGCCATTTCTGAATTGATGGGCAACTACGTTGTTTCCAGTTCTTTGCTGCCACAAAGTGCTGCTATAAATATTTTGTCCTCTATGGAGAGGTTTAACTTCAACTGTCAAGTCAATTTCCTTCTTCTGAGAACATTCACTCAGAATTGTAGTGCATCATTACATAATGAGGTACCTTGCATTCAAGTGGTGGATCAAATAGAGAAATGACAGGACTCCCACTACAGCTTCATACTTAACCTCCATAGAAGTGGCTAAAGTTAGGGCAGTAGGTTAAGCTCTCCTCTCACCAAACTTAAATTGGGAAGACTTCATGCAAAATGCCAAGTGAAATACAGTATTCTTCAAGGGAATCTTTTGGTATCGCTTGGTAGTAGACCACTAACACCAAACTCTCCCTGAATCTAAACGATGTTCAGGCCAGGCTGGGCATTTTTGCAGGCTTTCCAATTTTGCTGGTTATTCTGAAATGTAGGAGGTAGATTTTCACATTTAGTACTTAACATTTTAAGATTTGCTATCCTAAGGGCGTATTAAGTGTGGGGCCACCGACTCCAGATTTGCCGCTCCTTGCCCTGCCCCAGGTTGTGAGGGAAGATTTTTTTTTTCTTGGAGGGCAAAATAAATGTGAGCTCTTACCTCAAAACTCAGTATTACTTTTTTGAAGGATTCATTTCGGGAACAGGACGAATCTCAAGGGTCCCATGGAGACATCCCTCCCAGCTGCTTAGTACTGTGCCTGGAACATACTAGGTGCTTAATAAACTTTTAATTGCATTGAATTGAGATAGTGTAGTTCAGTTGCAGCAAAGGAAGGTTATCTGAGCTTCCACCCCGTACTTGGCACAGAGCTCCTTAAGTCTCAGGCTAAGGGGCGGAGCCTACGCAGAAGCCCCACCCTGAGACTCACCTGAGCCAGACAGCCAGATGACTCACTTGCCGTACCCTCCCATCCCCCTCTCTAAACTCTTCCAGGGATTATCTTCTCTCCCCTTTCCCCTTTAATCTCTTCCTCGCGCCTTCCCTACTCCAGGGAACTTTTCCACCCTGGGACTGCGGTTGGGGGCTTGGGGAATTTCTCTCTGGGGAGTACCCCACCAAGTCGCCCGCGCCTCCCACAGAACCGTGTATAAATTCTCTTGCTACCAGGGAAAAGTCAGGGAGAGGGCGCGCGGCGGGAATGGCCGGGAGAGGCCGCGGGGGGAGGAGCCTGGAAGAGCGGCGAGGCGGGGCGGCCGCGGAGGGCGGTGCCGGGAAGAGCCTGGCTCGGGGCGGGGGGCCGGTGAGGGGCCGAGGGGCGGAGGCGCGGGCCACGGCCCATTTCCTCCTCGGGAGTCGGGACGGGAGACAAAGCAACAGCGGCGGCGGCGGTAGCAGCGTTTGGCGTAGGGGCCTTTGGGATCCTCCTCCTCTTCCTTCTGCGCTCGCACCTCTCTCACCGCAGGTAACTCCCGGCGCTCCTTTGGCTCCAGGCCGGGGTCCCTCCGACAGACTCCCCTCTTCCCTCCCCCGCCATTACCTCCCGGGCGCCCCACCTCGGCCCGCGCCCCTCCCGCGGCTTCCCCTGAACTTTCCGAGACGCGCCGGACGGCGCCCCTCCCGGCCCCGGGAAGTGCGGGGCCTCGTCGGCCGGGCGCCCCCTGCCCCGCCACGCCCCAGGGGGGAAGCGAGGCCTGGGGAGCTGGGGGGGGCGGGGAGAGGGTCCTGGGCCCAGCCCAGCTGGGCACTTTTGTGGGCAAGTTTGGGTCACTCCTTCCCGGGGCTGCGGGATGGGCGGCGGGCTCCGCGGCGCTTCCCCCGCGCGGGCCAAGTTTCTCGAGGTTTCCGAACTAACTTTGTCAAGTTGTTCGGCGCCGCCGAACCCCCTGCTCCCCACCCCCGCCGGTGGCGGAGGGGGAGGAGGCGCTTGTCGGGACTTCTAGTCCAGTCACTTCCCTTTTTAATAATTCCCATTTTATTCCCGGGGCGGGGCGGTGGTCAGTTTGCGTTGATTGGATTGCTTTTCAAATAGTTGGATTGTTCTATTTTTTTTTTTTGGTGGTTTCTCTTTCTTTTCTCCCTTCCCTTCTCCCTTCCCAACTCCCTCCCCACCCCGAAATATCTCAAATCTCGGTGGTGGAACTCAGATTCCACTTCCCCTTGCGTTTTACCGGTGAAAGTGATTAATTAAAAAAAAAAGATTTCTGGCCCTCTTTAAAATTTGAGAGCCTGATCCACTCATGGTTTGTTTGTTTTTTTAAAAATTAGATAGCCTGGTAAATGAAATGTACCACACCCATATGAACTCTAACTTGGATTGTAAAAGTACTTCCAACTTTTTATGCTAATTAATCGGGCAGCGTTTAATTCTTTTTTTTTTTAATTTAATCCTAGCGTGGATAATGGATAATTGATAATTTTGTAGCTAGATGATTAAAGTTTGCCTGCAGTCTTTCAGACAAAAATGAGTTTCCTTACTTAAGCTAAATGCCGATATAAATGATGTTGTATCCAATCTTTGTAATTCTTCCCTCCCTCCATTGGATTTTCTGTCTCGTATCTAAATAACATGAGTTGGAAACTTTTGTCGAAATGATCACATCCTTAGAGCTCTTTGATAGGGAGCATTTTTAATTGGTTGGGGGGGAGGAATAGAGATTCCATATTGTTTTTAATACAGTACTGATTTAAAAACCTGCCCATACAGGTTTGCCTCATTTTAAGAAAATTTTGTATTAAAAAGTGTATAAAATGTAGGTTATTCAAATAGTAAATATTGAACACCTACTATGTGCCAGTAATAATAATACTTATGTATTGTTTTAGGTTTTCCAAAGTGCTTTCTTCACAGTCCTGTGAATTAGAAAGTGGAGGTGAATTATTCCCATTTTACAGATGAGAAAAGAGGAAAAGTTACTTGCTTGTGTCTGAGTCCCAATGAAAGCCTAGATTATCTGTCTCAAAATCCAGTGTGCCATCCACTGTGCCATGCTGCCCAGCATGCTATTGGGGATGCAAAAGAAATATAAAATGTCATCTTTACCGTTGGAGATAATGGTGTTACTGCCTCTGGACTAGTTTAAAACCTGATCAAATCACAACTTTGAATGTCTATTCATTAACTACGAAATGAAGGAAAAATTCCCTAGGTTGGCACTCAGTTCTTCATAATAGGACATACTTCCTCCTCCTTTGAAGCCTTTTCCACTGTGGTCCACTTGTATCATCTATTCCAACCATGTGGAATCCTTGTCATTCACTGTTGAGGGGTGAGATGTGTATTTGAAAAAGGGCCTTAAAAGAGAACCTGGATTCAAGTTCTAGCTCTACTTAGCCTTGTGATGGCAAGTTCCTTTGTCTTGGTGAAACTCACTTTTCTCATCTTTAAAATGGGAATAATTACAATACCTGATTTGCCTGGTTATTCTGAGGAAGGTTCTTAGTAAACCTTAAAGATCGTTTTCAGTGTGAACTACACCCTTTATACCATTTTTGCTTTTGATACAGCCCTTCTGTGTAGAGTCCCCTTTTTTCCCCTATCTCTTTCTGCCTGATGAAATTCTGTCCCTCTTTCAAGAGTCAACTAAATGTTGACATTTACATGAAATCCTACTTGAATTGGAGTGCCAATTGGCATTTTTAAAATAATAGTAATTTGCATACTTGTCTTATATCCCATATATAAACTCCCTGAGGGCATGGACTATCAGTTTTTGTTTCTGTCACATCACTTTGCACATAGACTTTCTATAAATATTTTAATGAAGAAATATAAAATCTGTCACAAATAAGGATATTTTTGCTCTTGCTGCTGTCATTGACTGGACGTGTGATGGGTTTTGTTTATTATCTGATGGATAAAGTTCTTTTAGAAATTGTTTATGTTAAATCTGAAAACTATTTTTTATGAACTTTACAAATGCTGCTAGTAAGAAAGTTTCTGGGGCTGGATTTGAATTGGGGACTTGCTTACTCATTCAGGGCACTCACCAGATGCGTAGGTGGTTTGTGGACTTTCTTTTCTTTGTTTGGCGTTACTCTCACTATTTTTCCTTAGAACTAATAGGACTAGTTTAGCAGAAACATTGGTTGTTCCTGAATGAAAACTTTGGAACTCAGATAGGGAGTCTGAACATTGTGTTTTATTTTATAAGGTAATACAATTGATTAAAACATCTATTCGTACTTTTATTTTTAGGTGTGATGATAAGCTCCAGTTTGTTCCCTTTAGTATTGTCTCAGCCTTTGGACCATACAGAATGCTTGCTGGGATACATTTAGGTCCTCAGTATGTATTCATAGGATCATGAATTTAGAGCTGTGAGGGGATCTTCAAGGCTGTTGAGTCCAGTTTCTTCATTTTACAAATGAGGAAATAGGCCCAGAGAAAGGGACAGATAGAGACAGAGGTAAGAAGCTCTGAGGAGGTCTAGAGCTCTTTTCTACAGCACCACTTTCTAAAGCAAAGCCAACAAACAGCTTGAACATTTAGTCTCTTTATGTAGTGTATTAATTCAGAAATCTGGTTTGGATTTGACTTTATTACCTTTATTGACTTATGTTCGGATATTTTCATTTCTGTCCACAAACATCCAGTAACATTGTACAAATTTACAGTTTATTTACCTAAACTAGTTGCAGAAATGCTGTGCTTCTCTTTTGTAAAAAGTTCCCTAAAACTGAAACATTTAATTCGACATGTTATTTATTAAAGGGCTCTTATCTGCAGAAACCTGTGCCAGGTTATGGGGAAGATAACAATGATTAAATAAGATGGGTTACCACTTTATTGGACCTTAACATCTACTAGGAGCATATAAGACATATATAAATCATGAAAAAATAAAGTAGAATATGACATATAAATGATAGACAGGACTGGAAAAGGACTTCATGGAGGAAGTAGCATGGGTCAATTTAATCTTTAATATTTAAAGAGCAAATGATACTTGAGTATTTAAAATTAGGGGAAAGGAAGAGAGGAAAGGAATGATGAACATATATATGGAATTTTTTTGTGCTTTCAGTGTCAGTTGGCAACTGTTATTTATCTAAACCCCTACTGACATTCAGAAAACAAAAAAAAGAGATACTTGGTCACAAATAAAGAATTAGCATGCTTTAAAATATTTTTGTCAATTTGAGATTAATTTTAATATAAGATGTTAAATGTTATAAGTTCTGTAGTAATAAATTCTTCCATTTATATAATGCTTTATAAATTTCAAAGGACTTTTTTTTAACCCTTAAAACAGCTGCGTGTTGGAGGTATAGGGCAGGTACTGTTGTCCCTTTCCTGCACCTTAAAAAGTTAGAACATGAGAGGGATTCTGATTTCTGGGCCTTGTTTTTAAAAGCTAATTATTTAACTTTGTGACTTTTGGCATGGCAGACTTGGTTCATCATTTTCCCTGCTTGTAAAATGAGAAGATTGTACAAACTGATCTCTAATGCTTTTTCTGGATCTGAAAGTCTAGTCTGTGGCTCAACCAAGGTCATCAGGTAGTTCTTGATATAGCTAGGAATAGGCCCTTGACTCCCAGACCTTTGTTTTTTTTCCTAATCACATAAAATTGGAAAGAAAGTCAACTCAATTGTAAACCTCATGTTGGGTGGTAGCGGTGTGTGGGTAACCAGGTTTAATGTATAAGCTTGATACATAATAGTGAGAAAGGTGCACCCTTCACTAGTGTATTTCGGTGACGGTGGTTGTAGGATCTAATGTGTTGCTTAACTGTGTCTGGTATAACTAAGACTTTTACTTTAAAGATCTACGCCTGTAATTATTTGAGGCCATAGAGGTTAGATGACAAAGGAATGAACATAAGGCAGGATTTAAAAGTGTATTACATATGGGAACATTCTCTCTCCCTCTCGCTCTTGCTCTCTCTCTCTCTCTCTCTCTCCCTCCCCCTCTCCCTCTCCCCCCTCCCCCTCCCCCTTCCCCTTCCTCTCCCAAAAGTCTTAGTGCCTTTAATAGCACTTCACTAACTGAAAAGTGTCATCCTTAAGTCTCCGTGGCATTCTGTCTCCCAGCTGAGAACTTTGCCTCACAATCCGTGGGAAAAAAATTAAGCCAATCGTGTGCTCATGGAGTTAGCTCCCTTTTCCTTGATTTCACTTCCTTCAGATGTCTTACTCTACTAGCTCCTCCTTCAGTTTAAGACTCACTTGAAGAAGTGGGCCTTCTCTAGGCCAAGGCAAATGGCTCTACATGCACCCTTCATCCTATTTCATCTCATATTATCCAGTAAATTGCCCCCTCTCCGTTAATCTTTAATGCCTCCTTGTCTTCTGGCTATTGCTTGTTACCTACAAACTAGCCTATGTCTCAAAACTTTCACATAGTCTGAGCATCCCTGCCAGCTATTGGCCTGTATCTCTACCCCTTTTTGACTCAGCTTGAGAAAGCCATTTACACTTAGTGCTTTCACTTTTTCCCCTTGCATTTGATTCTAAACTGCAATTTCATTTCAGTGGAAACTTTTTTCCTGAAGTTACTAATATTCTCTTAATTGTTAAATCTAATAACTTTCCCCATTATTATTCTTGGTATCTCTGCAGCCTTTGACACTTGTTAATCACTCTCTTTTCCTTGATCCTTTCTAAGCTTTCAGTGCAGTGTTTACTGTTTTGTATGCATTCCTACCTATCTGACTGCTCCTTCTCAGTCTCCTTTGCTAGATCTTCCATGTCAACCTTGGGTGTCTCTGAAGGGTCTGTTCTGAGTAGCTAGGTTGATACAGTAACTAGCTCTGGAATCATGAAAAACTGGGTTCAAATTCAGCTTCAGATAGTAGCTATATGATCCTAGGCAGTCATTTAACCTCTGCTTTGGTTCCCTCAACTGTAAAATGTGGATAATAGCATCTTCCTGACAGGGTTGTTGGGAAGATCAGATGAGACAGTATTTTGTAACTTGTTTAGCAAATTCCCTTGTGCTTCGTAGGTACGTACATGCTTGCTCCCCCTCTTCTCCCTCTATCTCAGTTGATCTCATCAGCTCCTATAAGTTCAGTTATTTCTTTTTTTAAGTTAATTTATTTTAGTTTAATTTATATAATTTAATTTATTTTTAGTTTTCAACATTTACTTCTGTAAGTTTTAAATTTTCACCAACTCCCTCTCCTCCCTCCTCCCCAAGATGGCATACAATCTAATGTAGGCTCTACATATACATTTCTATTAAACATTTTTGGATTAGTCATGTTGTATAGAAGAATTAGCACAAATGGGAGGAATCATGAGAAAGAAAAAACAACAAAAATAGAAAATAATCTGCTTCGCTGTGCATTCAAACTCCATAGTTCTTTCTCTGCATGTGGATGGTGTTTTCCATCATGAGTCTTTTGGAATTGTTTTAGGCCCTTGCATCGCTGAGAAGGGCTAAGTCTTATCAAAACCAGCCACTGATCACTGTGGCTATAAACTGTGTACAGTGTTCTCTTGGTTCTACTCATTTCACTCAGCATCAGTTCATATAATAAGTCTTTAAAGGTTTTTCTGAAGTCAGCTTGTTCATCATTTCTTACACCACAATAGTATTCCGTTACGTTCATATAACCACAGCTTGTTCAGCCATTCCCTAATTGATGGCCATTTTCTCAATCTCCAGTTCTTGGCCACCAGAAAAAGAGCTGCTATAAATATTTTGTACGTGTGGGTCTTTTTCCCATTTTTATGATATCTTTGGAATACAGCCCTAAAAGTGGTATTGCTGGGTCAAAGGGCATGCACATTTTTATAGCCATTTGGGCATAGTTCCAAATTGCTCTCCAGAATGTTTGGATCAATTCACAACTCAAAGAACGAATTAGTGTTCCAATTTTCCCGCATTTTCTCCAACATTTATCATTTTCCTGTTTTGTTATGTTAGCCAATCTGATAGGTGTGATGTTGTACCTCAGAGTTGTTTTGATTTGCATTTCTTTAATCAATAGTCATTTAGAGCATTTTTTCATATGACTATAGATAACTTTAATTTCTTCCTCTGAAAACTGCCTGTTTGTATCCTTTGACCATTTATCATTTGGGGAATGTCTGGCATTCTTTTAAGTTTGACTCAGTTCTCTATATATTTTAGAAATGAGACCTTTATCAGAGACGCTGGTTGTAAAAATTCTCTTCCAGTTTTCTGTTTCTCTCCTAATTGGTTACATTGGTTTTGTGCAAGAACTTTTCAATTTAATGTAATCAAAATTATCCATTTTGCATTTCATATATTCTCTATCTCTTGTTTGGTCATAAATTCTTCCATTCTCCATAAATCTGACAAATGAGTTCAGTTATTTCTAATACAGATAATTCCTAAAACTATATCCAGCCGTAATATTTCTCCTGAGCTCCAGTTTTGCATGACCAACTGACTCTTGGACTTAAAATCAGTATAACCAAAACAACTTACTGTTTCTTCTCCCTCTCTTCTCTCCAACCTTTTGCTCTTCCTACCTTTCCTATTACATCCAGGGTACCCCATCCTCCCAAGTCACCCAGACTCATAACCTCGGCTTCATCCTTTGCTCCTCTCTCTCACTCTGCGCTTATATCTAATCTGTGGCTGAATCTTTCCCTTTCTGCTTTCACAGCGTCTCATATATGTCCCTTTTTCTCCCTCGCTGGGCCACCCGCCTGGTGCAGGCCCTCATAATGTCATGCCTGAGACTTCGGATTCTTCCAGTAGCTTTTGGTTGTCTCGAGTCTATTCACTTCAGTTCTTTTTCCATGTGTGCTTCCTTGGCCCTGTTCCCTCCAGGATCCAATATAAAATCCTCTATGCTTTTGAAGCATTTTATGATTTTTACCCCTTCCTACCTTTCCAGTTTTGTTTTAAAGTAAGTTTTTATTGATGTCTTTTGTTTCTTATGTGAGCATAGTTATTTTTGGTATCCCTTCCCCTCCCTCTCCAGGGGAAGCCATCCAATATACAGTTGTTATTTTTTAAACTTCAGCACAACTGATTGATAGATTGGAAAAGTCTGAAAACATATGCAATGTGTAATACCTGTGGACCTCCCACCTCCCCAGATGGGTAGATTGGGGGTGTCTTCTCATAACTCTTCATTTGATTCCTACTTGATCTTTATAATTTTATTACATTCACTTTTGAGTCTTTGGTCTGTGGTTGTTCTTTCCATTTATGTTGTTATAATTCTTGTGTATACTGTTTTCTTGGATCAGCTTGTTTAATTATATAATTACATATCTGTATATGTATATACAGTTGATGTATCTTAGATACCAGACCCTTATCAGAGAAATCTGATAAAAAATTTTCCCATTTGACCACTTCTTTTTTCCTACATGTTTTAATGTTGTCTGTGCAGAAGCTTTTCAGTTTCATGTAATAAAATAAATTTCGTGTTTTATAATTCTCTTTATCTCATTTAGTTAAGAATTCATCTCCCTTGGGGCAGCTAGGTGGAGTCCGTAGGACCTGAGTTCAAAGCTGGCTTTAGACACAACACAAAAAACTAGCTGTGTGACCTTGGGAAAGTCACTTAACTCCAATTGCTCTACCTTCCCCCCTCCAAAAAAAAAAGGCAGAAAAAAAAGACTTCATCTCCTTCCTAAAGCTGTGAGAAGTATATGATCTCCTTCTCTTCTGATTTTTTAATGGTGTTATCTTAGGATGTGAGTTTTTTTAGGATGAATTGTGGAATATGGTGTAAAGTGGTGGTTTAAGTCTAATTTCTGCCAGACTGCTGTTCAGTTTCCCAGCAGTTTTTATCAGTTATTTCTAGTTATTTTATATTTCTCATTTTATCAGAGAATGGGTTATTCATTTCCATTGTTTCTTATTCTCCTTCATCTAGTCTGTTCTATTGATCTATCTCTATTTTTTAACCAAGACCAGATAGTTTCTGATTGATGACTGCTGATTTATAATACAGTTTGAAGTCTGAAAGTGCTTCCCCCCCAATATTGCTATTTCTTTTCATCATTTCCTTGACATTCTAGTTTTTTTGTTTTTTTTTCCAGATGAATTTTGTTATTTATCAAGTTGCATAAAGTGTCCTCTTGGGAATTTGATTGGTATAGCATTAAAAGTATAAATTAACTTTGGTGGTATTGTCATTTTTATTATATTGGCACGGCCTTCTCATAAGCACTGAATATTCTTTCAGCATTTAAGTTTTATTTATTTCTTTAAGGAGCACTTTATAATTGAATCTATACAAGTCTTTTTGTGCATGTTTCCAGCCTTACACTTTATTCCTCCCCATGTACTCTACAGTCCCGTGATCCTGGTTTTTTTGCTCTTTCTGGAACATGACACCCCAGCTCCCCATTCCTTGCCCTCTCACTGACTGTCCCTCTTGCCTGGAGTTCCCTCCCTCATCTCTGCCTCAGGGCTTCCTCTAATACCAACATCCTGTCCCTTCTGCTGGAGGAGTTTCTTGTCTGCCCCCCCACTGCTCCCCCACAAAGACTTCTTTCTGAGATTCTCTTCCATTTACAACCATATATCTTGTATGTACCTGGTTATTTGCATATTATCTCCTCTCATAATGTGAGCTCCTCCCAGGCTGGGGTCGTGTTTTTGTCTTTTTTGTATCCCCAAGCCCATAAGAAGAATTTAATAAAGGTTTGTTGGTTGATGTTTTTTGGTTGTCCTTTCCTTCTCTGCTATGAAGGAATGAAATGCAACCATTACCTACTTACTTAGCTTACTTACCTACTGTCCTAGTATCAGTGAATCAGCTAGCATTTGTAAGTATCTACCGTGGGCCAGGCATTGT
The DNA here is from genome assembly GCA_028627135.1 of Pseudochirops cupreus. Taxonomy (NCBI): domain Eukaryota; kingdom Metazoa; phylum Chordata; class Mammalia; order Diprotodontia; family Pseudocheiridae; genus Pseudochirops; species Pseudochirops cupreus. Next base: position 322,030,995 of record CM053581.1, on the reverse strand, counting down.
GTTTCTCCTGCAGCTTGAATTCTCTTGGGAAGATAGGCAATTTATGCTTAATTCAGTATATACACAAGAAATACAAGGTAATTTTGGAGGAAGATACTGGCAACTCAGTGCTGTCAGGAAAGACCTTCATACAGGAGGTGTTTGAATTAAGCTTGAAGGAAACTTGGAATTCTGACATGGCGGTGAGGAAAGCATGCTATGCCAGTCATGGGGGCAGACAGCTTTTGCTGTCACAGAGATAAGAGATGGAATGTCATGTGTAGAGATGACAAGAAGGCCAGTTTGGCTGCACTGAAGAACGTGTGAAGGTGAGTTAATGTTGATTAAGCCTTGGAAAGCTGGGTTGGGGCCGGGTTGTCAGGGGTTTTAGATATGATTCTAGAAGGAAGATTGAACATGAATTTCTTGAGCAGGAGAGTGATATAACCAAACCTTTAGAAATATAAATTTGGCGGTGTGTGGAGGATGGATTGGAGGGGGGAGGTTGTTAGTGGTAATTAGGACTGCTCAGAGATGTTAGTTTTGTGAGTGGAAAGAAGGGACCAAATGCAAGTGATAATAGGGATGTAGAATCCATAACACTTGGCCCTTGTTTGGATGTGCATGGTGATAGAGTGAGGGGTTGGTGATATTTTCAAGATTGTATAAATCTCAGTCACTGGAAGCATGATGGTGCCCTTAAAAGAAGTAGGGAAGAGGGTTGGATTTTAATGGAAAGCTTATGAGTTCTGTTTTAGATATCTAGTTTGAAATATATAGACTTTATGGTATCATGGAAAGAGCCTTGCTTTGGGCTCAGAGGATTGGAGTTCAAATCCTTTCTCTGTCAGTTCAAATCTCATCTCTGCTACTCACTAGACATACTACCTTGCATAAGTCACTTAATTCCCATGGGCTTCAATTTCCTCATCTGTAAAACTGGTGGTGATGGGATTGTTCTAGATACTCTCTAAGGCTCCTTCCAGCTCTAAATCTGTGATCTTGAGATCCTGATAATTGAATCCAAGGGAACTGATAGGTTAACATGAAAGGGTAGAAAGAGAAAAGCGTAGGGCAGAGCTTTGTGGTCTGAATAAACCAATTTCTTTTAATGCATGGATATTTTTTATGAGGCTATTTTTGAAGTCGTTGGCAAGGACTTCCAGTGAATATATAGAGGTAAATTTTATGAAGATAGTTAACAAGTTGGAAAAATTCAGAGGATGGTGACCCGAAATGGTGAAAGAGGCCTCTGTGCCTTTTGAAGAGTGAGTTGAAAGAACTGGGGATACTTGGTCTGGAGAGAAGACTTAAGAGGGGTACAGAGTATTTGAAAGACTTTGGCATAGGGATTAGGCTGATTTTCTGCTTGGCCCCAGAAGACAACTAGAAATTACAGGTGGAAGGTGCAGAGAAGTATCCAAAAGTGAAACGGGCTGCCCCTTGAAGTTGTGGGTCTTCTCCAATGAATCTTCAGCTGAAGGCTAGGTGGATGTTTGGACTTTACAGTTCCCACTTGGACTAAATGTCTTACAAGGATCCCTTCCAACTCTGAGGTGGAATAAAATAATGCAGTATATAGTACTTAAGATTGCCTTAAATGTTTTTTCAAAAACATTGTTAATACACTACCCTTCTATAGAGTAGAAGCTTCATATATTTTTTCAGGATCAATTAATTCATGACATTAAGTGGGATATACTTCTACATTTGGGAAAGGGTTCCTTGTGGCCTTAATTAAAGATATGCCATTTATTTTCAGCGTTACATCTTGTAAAATGTGAAGCATTGAGGTCTTCTGTGTCCTGGATGTGGCAGGCTAGGATTGATTGTGGTCCACTGACAGAACTGTTTGCAAAAGCTTGTGTAGTTCTGATTTCTACTACGCTTGACTTGTTCTGTTGTATGCTATTCACTTAACGTGAATTCTGAACTCATTCCTAATCTAAAGTCTGAAGTGTGCCGAAAAACTCTTTATAAAACAAGTATTTAGCATCGCTATTTCTGTTTAGGAACCCTTAAATGCTCATTATGTTCTTTGTTTCTGTTTTTCACAAATATTGAGACATTTCCCCTTTTTGTGCAAATCTCCCTAACCCCATTTCTAATGGAGCTTGAAATTAACATGCCATTTTCTATTTACTTGTTGATGTACTGTTATCTATCAGAGGTGTTCAATTGGGATTTAATTTATGCTTACTCTGTGACTTACAATTAACTTCTACAGTGTGTAGTAAATACAGTTATACTGGACATGGTAGTTGTTATACACCAAGTTTCAATATAATTTAATTTTAACAACCTGGTTTATGGGTTGTTTGTTTTCAGTTTTTAAGTTTGTCACCTTTTTTAGTCTTTCCAGTTTAATTAAATGGGATTTGGGGAGGAGTGGATTTACTAATGGGCAAATCATTTTCACATCTAGACCTGAACATTTTTTCCCTAGACTTTAGAGAGTATGAATCTCTGTTAAGTTTTTTATTCTAAAATTTGGAGATATGAAATTTTATCCAAGATAATGTATAGCTCAAAAATTCCATGTTTTGACCTTTTGTTATAAATACAAGGTCTTGTTTAATGTTAAATGAAAGGTAAATTCTCCAAAATTGCTTCAGAGTAGTATAGGTTAGTTTTGATTATATGGAAAAAAATCCTGTTGTAATAAATATCAATGAACTGCTTAAATTTTATTACTGTGCTAGAATTTAGTAAATATTTTACAAAATTGTTGTTTTTTGCATCTTAGAAATAGTTTGTTGTAATGATGTTCTTGTCATGATTTAACCTATATAACTTGCAGACCTTGCTGTCTTCTTTATCCAGAGTAGTTTTGCTACCCTAAAAGTCTGCTACTTTACTATTAAAACAAAATTTGACTGGAGTTTGTGCTTACACTTAACAGTGTTACTGTGGTTGGAACTGTGAAGATACTTTGAATGTGACCCATTTAAGGTTGGTTTAAAGTAGAAGAAACTACCTCATTTCTGAAGAGAGCAGGCAGAGTACTCCTGATATTTAAATATTCAAGATGCCACAATGTAAAAATTTAATTATTAATTATCTCCATTATACTTAAAAGAATGGTAGTATACAGTTAGGTAATGCGTAAGAATTGAAAAGGTGAAAATGATGATTATTACTATATTTTTCCTGGAGTTCTCTATTCATGGGACAAACTAAAATGTATTCCCACCAGTGTTGATGATCTGTTATAGTTATCATTTATGTTTAGTTAGGGGACTGCAGTTAGTTCCTAGACAAAAGGGACTATTTTTATTTTTATTTTTTTAAATTAAATTATTTTATTTTATTTTTGTTTACATCATTCATTTCCACGAAATTTTGAGTTACAAATTTTCTCCCCATCTTTCCCCTACCCACCGCCCCAAAAGAGCCATCCCAGTGTATCCCCCCTCCCCCAGTCTATTCTCTCCTATGTCTTACCCCCTCACCCCTCTGACCTTTCGGTAGGGCAGGATGGATCTCCCAACTGCAGTGCCTGTGTATCTCAAGTTCCAGTCGGATGTAGTTTATAATAGTAATAATAATAATAATATATATAGATATAGATATATATTTTTAACATTTGAATATAGAACTTTAGATTCTAGATTCTTTCTCTTCCTCCCTCGTCACCCACCCCCACTGGAAGGACAAGCAATCAAATACAGGCTGAACACATGACATTACGCAGAACCTCTCCATAGTGAGCACACTGTGAGAGTCTGATTACATGTCCCTTAT